>CM043699.1:14903137-16103137 GCA_023935145.1 Bretschneidera sinensis | reverse complement strand
GGCTTCACCAAAGCATACATCAAGCCAGAATTTACGGATGTTACTGATGACATCCTTGAGGCCCCCTAAAAGCATAGAAGCACCAAATTTGGCAATGAAGCAGTGGCGGATGCATTCAATCTATGTTTTTCAAGGAGGGAATAAGAGTGTCTGGCTGAAGACGTAAAACTTAACGCATATGAGAGACAGCCCACAACGTATCCTTTTATTTTTATTGTTTTTCATATTTCTTTTTTCTCTTGTTTATTATTATTATCTTACTGTTTTTCAGTTTTACTTTCGCATTTCTTTTTCAGGGAAAAAAATACGAAGTAGTTCAAATGGTGGAACACAATTTTCAGCTTCTGTGCACTTTTGGCTACAAAAGGAGTTTCTTTTACTCTTTCTTTTACATTGAGGTCAATGCAATTTTTATGTTGGGGGTGGAGGAAACGCATCTCTTTGTTTCCATTTTCTTTATTTCCATACATTTTTCTTTTTCCATTGAACTGTTTGGTGTCATTTTCCCTCTCTTTTTTGTTTTAAGCATGCTTTGTGGTTGCCTTGGAGTTAATTCACATGTCAATGATATAAACTTAATTGAGATAACAGATAGTATTTAGAAGGAGTTAAATCTTGCTTCGGTTTGAAATTAATTTAAATATCAATCTTCATTTGGTTTGAGACTCTAGCTTGTGGTAAGATTGTATGATTAGTCTTAAACATTTAGAAAAGTTTTATGTGTGATTATTTTGGGAATACTTTTGCGGTCTTGACAAGCTCTAGAACTTACTTGATAATCACTTGAGGCGAATTCCTAGAATGCACATTACTTAGGATATGATATTGGCCATTTTTGGACGGTTTGAGCCTTTCAAACCTACCATTGCTATATTTACCACTAGTCACCTATTTGAGCCTTTTCTTGAAAAAGAATTTGAGTCTTGTTTCTTTCAATATCCCATTTACTCACCCTTATGAGCCTAAAGAAGATATTTTATCCTTACCTTTCTCTTGAAAGAACTTAGCTATACACATTTGTTGAGAAGCACTTAAAAGGAGTAAGGAGGGAAATATAAAAAAATATCACTACCACAACCCAAGTACATTAAAGGAGATAAGTTGGGGGTTGTGGAAAAGAAAAAAAAATGAAAAAGGAGGTGAATGGTCTTATGCCAAAATACAAAAGAAAAGAAAAAAAAAGTGAATTATGGCAAAGAAAGAAGAAAAGAAAAGAAAAGTGGTGATCTATTGAGAGATATGATCTTATAAAAATGGTTGAAAGAGTTGGGTGTTGAAGTAAGGTTATTCAGTGCTTAAAGAGTTGTGTTCAAAACTAAGAGATTAAGTTCTTTTACTTGTTGAATCCTTCCCGTTCCTTCTTAACCTTTACCTTAGCCTAACGTTACAAGCTTAGTAAAGACCTATTGATCCAATGTAGTGTGATTTTTCTACAATAGTGGAGAGTGATTTGAAAAGTGAGCCTATGGAGCTTGTTTTTGTGATTGATGTCACACAATTTATTATGTTTTTAGAGGCCAAGACTTGTATTCATGAATGTTATGCATAAAATCATCCGGGTGTTTGGATTAATGGTTTGTGGTAAGATGGATGTTAAGAGTCAATAACGATTTTAAGATTGATGTTTGGATTACTTTTGGACTTAGGTGAAATTTAATGATTCTATGTGCCGTATGTTATGTGCAATTTTTGAGACAAAAAGTGAATTACTCTTGGTTCAACGCTAGCATTGTTTTACTTTGTTTTTCACTCCTACCATAGAATTCATCTCTTATTTTTGCTTCAATTGCTAGGGACTAGCAATAAGCTAGTTGGGGGTTGTGATGAGAGTCATAAAATGCATCTAAACAATACTTAATTGCTAGCATTTTAGGGTTGATTGAGGTTGGAATTACACTTTTATACCTTAATAACTCTAAAGTGTTATTCTTGAATCGTTGACTTATTTCAGTGCATTTTCAGGTATTTCGAGCTTAAAAAAGAGATAGAAAAGCTATCATCATTTTAAACATGAAGCTTCAATGAATACTCGAGTGAGATAATGGTCGCGGAAGAGCCAAGATGAAGAGAAACCAAGAAAAGAGATTTATAAAATTGCCAGAATTGCCCGTACAGATCAATCATTTTTGAAAATTAAACTGTATTGATGTAAGAAGAACCAGGAGATGAACCATATATGATTAGAAAGATCCGGAAGTCTATTTTCTGGAGAATTTTACGGTTCATCAAAAGGATTTTTCTAGAGAAAATTATGGCAGCTTTAGTAGACAAAGGTCAGGCTGTGCGGGCTGTGTGGGATTTCATCGTGATTTTGGGCTTAAATCTCACATCCCACATCGGTTGGAAAATGCATTTCTATATCCCACATCCTACATCGGATGGGAAATACATTGCACTCTTGGTATTTGCCTATATAAGACCCACTCCACTTTAGCTTTGAGAATCAATCGGAGCTCATCTGAAATCATCAGAGAGTGACTCCAGAGGGCCTTTAGGAGCAATCCAGAGGGCCTTTAGGAGGAATCCGAAAGTATAAATTTGGAAGGCAAGCTGAGGATGATCGTTGAGAGGCCGGAGGCAACTCAAGGAAGTATGAGCCTCATGGCTGGCTAGTCTCCAAGCAAGGCGAAAGGATGAATCCCTAGGTGTAGTTGTTCTTATTTTTCTTTATTTGATTCGGTTGTAGTTGGATATTATTTTCGTTAAACATTGTTATCTTTTATTCTTAATTTAATTAGTAGATTTATTATTACTCCGGCGATTGCATACTTCTTTTCCATATAAGTTCAGTCATACTTTTCTTATGTGTACTTGTTTGTGTGTGATTGAGTCCGATAGATCTCTTTTATAGATTTGTCCATTGATGCGGTATTGTCGTTTAGATATATCGTCGTCTTGATAATTTATAAGTTAGGTCATGTGTGCTTGAAAGTAAATAAGATTTCATAACAATTACATTAGGATTTATAAATGTGCTTTAATCGAATATTTTCCGATTGCCTGTTTGGGATGTGAAACTTGCAATCGAGATAAAAACAATTGAATCAAGTTAGGATTAGGGCAACGAACCTAGGGAGGATTTCCGGAACCTTGTCGTTTCTTTATTATATTATTCAATCATTCACATAATTTTCATAAAATCAACAATTCAGATTCTTTCAATCAATCTTTTATCGTTTGTGTTCAAGTTTACACATTCTTCTGTAATTAACTTGTTTCCCTGTGGAATCGACACCCCAAAGTTGTACTACAAATAACCGCGTTATACTTTGGGCGTAATCAATACCCCACCCAAATGCGTGTTAAATGTGCTCGTGCAAATTTGGATCAAACTCGTGAATTCTTAGGTGCCTTGAGGTAGGTAACTAAACTTTGTAAAATTCCCATTGCAAGACTATGTGTTCTAACTTTTAAGCTTACTAATGAAGTGTTATCAAATTTTTAAATTAACCAAAATTTTTGTTTACCAAAAGAACATGCATTTATCTTCCTAAAAAAAACTAGGACTTAATGTGTGCATGTGTTTCAAGTGTGTGTGTAACAGTATCTAGTATCTCCCACTACCCCCAAACTTAAAATACACATTGTCTCCAATGTGTGTGGCATGGAAAGATCTGACCTGGGAGATGGAAAACTAGGTTGCTTGCTTGCTTGTCCACGCCCCCAAACTTGAATTGGATGCACGCACTAAGTACCTGACAAAGAAAAATAAACATTGTTCCGGAAAACAAGAAATATAAATACTAGATATGTAAATATAAATATAAACAAAAGAAAAATATTAAAATGAAAAGGATAAGTCTGGGGTGCCTCCCATGAGTGCTAAGTTTAATGTCTTCAGCCGGACCAAGCCTTATTCTTCCCCAAAACTAAGATTTGCAGCAACTAGCACAAGTAGTGTCTTATTCTCTCCCATATAAGCATAAGTCAAGTACTTCAGCAATTGCTTCAACTCCAAATTTGGTGCCTGGAAAATAAAAAGGAAAAAAGTAGTATTAGAAGGCACAAAAGTGTCAAATGGATTAGTGTACTTACTTGGATGCTTTGGATAGGCCTCTAAGAGGTGCACAGTTTCAAAGATGTCATCAGTAACATCTTCAGATTCTGGCACTATACTCGATCTTGTGAGACTATATGTAAGAGTAGTTTCTACTGGATCAACGTGATGGTCATGGAAAACTTGTTCAACAACACTTTGCTTTTGTTTACTTAGCTCCTTAGCTATGTGCCCCACTTGTACTTCTAGTCTTTGAATAGCTTGCTCATGCCTTGCATTTATTTGGCTTTGTTCAGTCCAAAATTGTCTTACCTCTGCTATGAACTGCTCTTGTGAGGTCATCAACTGTTGTTGTTGAACTGCCAGTTGCCTTACAATGCTCTCTAGGTCTCTTTCCTTTGCTTCCGGAATTGATTGGGCTACTGGTTGGAAGTTTCTTTGTTGCCCTTAAAAGTTCCATGCATTTTGATCGTTGCTCCATGAGAAGTTGGGGTGGTTTCGCCATTCTAGATTGTAGGTATTTGCATATGGATTATAGCTGTTTGGTCCCACATAGTTTGCTTGCTCTCGATCTGCAGATGAATATAAAGGGAAAATTTCAGTAGTGTGATCAAAACGACTACAAATAGCACATACCTGGAGTGGTGTAGCTTGTGGCCTAGGTGAGGCAATCCGAGCAATCATGATTTCTACAAGAATATCTAGCTTCCTTTCCATAGCATCTAGACAAGCATATCTAGCTTCCGCCATTGGTGCTTCTCCCTCAATTGAATTAGTTGAAAAACTTCAGTGTAGTAGTTTCAGTATTGCTTCTCGGGTACTCTCTGGAGCTTTTGCACTCGAGCGCACAAAAAACAGTACTCGATTGCACTGGGATTGTGCTCGATCGCACCAAGGGGTGCACTCGATCGCAATGAGGACAAAAACTCCTCCTCTGCACACCTGAACAAAAACAGAAAACGAAAAGAAAGAATAAATCTGATTTTTGAATAAAAAATAAAACGGAACAGAATAAAATAAAATAGAATAAAAAAAAACTAACGAAAATAATTCTAAAAAGAAATTTAGCACAATCCCCGGCAACGGCGCAAAAAACTTGTTGCGCGTTTATCTACTTAAATAAATAAGTAAATAACCGTACAGTTTTACTTGCAAGTGCACAAGGTCAACAGTGTAGTATAGTGTGTGAATGCAAAATCATCTCCATAGGGATTGGTGAATTTCGATTTAGAATTATATTCACAATGTAATAGAAATAATAAAAGAGTTGATTTTGATAAAGATAAAATAATAAGGATAAAGGCGTAGGGACTTGATATCCACCACTAATTATGCTACCATAACAAAACAATATGTCAATGCTTTACTCATGTCATGAATACCTAATGTTTGTCAACCTAAGGGCATGGTATCTACTCCTTAAGCTATTGATCTCCCTAAGCAACAAGTTAGGCATGGTATCTACTCTAACTCTTTTATCTCTCAAGGGATTCAACATGGTGTATGCTGAGTTGTTCCTTAAGAGAGCATATGATCTGTGGAAATCGACAATCATACAGGACCTAGGGCATGGTATCTACTCCCGGTTTTTCATGTTGATTAACCCAAGAACCCGGTGTGGATATCTTTTGTTACGAATGTCAGACCCAGGACTCGGTCATCCAAATTGATTTAACTAACAAGTCCATACAATATGCACATATTGATCAGACATATACATATGAGAAATTTAAATAAAAGTAGGTATTAATCAAGTTAAGCAACACAACATAAATATCACAAAGGCACAAATACTAAATTTATTGAATAAACATAATTAGGGCTTCAACCAAGCCCTACTAAGCATTTAATTACACATAATAAAATAAAAAGGAAAGAAGAAACCCAAAAACATTATGGAGAAGAGTTGTCAATTCGTCTCCATAATCTCTTCCTTCGGGCTCGTCCGGCCTCCGACCTCCCGACCTAAAACTAAATTAAAACTAAAAGAAGATTGAAAGATAAAAGAAGGGATCTAATTTGTGTTTTTACAAGTGTATTTATAGGGGTTGAATAATCCTAGAAGGCTCAGGAAACCCTAAATTTCCTAAAACATAAAAACTCTTTTATTTCCAAAACTGGTTCTGCCGCTTTACTGTTCACGCCCGTACATGTGTGCTCGATCGCATTCGTTGTGCGCTCAATCGCCAATCTGTGCTCGATCGCAAGTCTGCGGTCGATCGCACAGAGGAGTGCGTCGATCGCACTCTAGCCAACAAATGCTCCAAGATTTCCAAATTTCTTCCTTTAAGTGCCAAAAAATGCTTTTTTTTTTCTCCAAGACCCTATAAAAACGTGTAAAACACAAAAGTAAAGTAAAATAGACTAAAACATATAGACAAAGAGTTTAAAAAATGTAAATTAAGGGGCTTAAATATGAATATTTAAGCACCTATCAGAGACCCCTTTATATACAGAGAGCTCCCTTACATCCATGACTAACATCTTACCAAGTGTCACAATCCTACTGTACTATAAGTGTAGTACAAATGTAGTACGAAAGTACAAAGTACTACCTTATAATGCACGTGCAGTATAATGCTGCATATTATAATAAAAAAATATACTAAAAAACCCTAGAACACGCGGATCGTGACACTTGCATGTTGTTAATGATGTCAATGAGGAAGAAGCTTTCAACATAGTTGAATAGGTAAACTCTATCACATGCCATATCGTTCTTAACCATACCATTTATAAGCTTCCATGGCCTCCTCAGCCTTCTCCTTGTGAACAAACCCTGCTAGTAATGCATTCCATAACACACTAGATGCCAGTTTACCCATCTCTTTCGGCTGTATTTTCGCATCACCCGTTTCTCCGAGTCCTGAGTACATGTCTACAATAGCGGTTCCTATAAAATCACCCAAAGCCATTTCCCTTTTAATAACTAGAGCATGCTAAAACAAATCTTGTTTATTGAATTCATGGCAAGAATTGTGGACTCAGGTGATGAAAACAGAAATATAGACGTAGGAGCGCAAAACATGTAATAGGACAAAATAGGTATTTTGGTATTTTGTCCCTTTTATAATATATAACTATAATACTCCACAAGGTTTTCATCTTGAAACATGGCCTACCCTTCGCTTACCAAGCACAAAACAGGGCCAGGAGTTCAAATGAAGAACCGAGTAAAATTCTAACCAGAACGGCATGTCTAACCAATAAACTATGATCCAATAAGTAAAGTTACAGATAACACAGAGGTTCATTTATGAATATGCATGGATTGTTATCTCTCTCTCTAACACCACACAATCTTCTCTGTATCCCTCACCTCTCCTCAAAATCACTTCTTTACCTTCAAAACCAGGAGACTTTATCGATACCCAGTTGCGGATATAGCTATGGCTGTGGTTTTAGCCTTCTAGTATTTGCTCCACAAGTATTCGCACCAGTTTACAGAAATCACAAGAATAAAAGAACAAAGGGTTATACCTTTTTGAGAGCAAGTCGCAGAGAGTCTCCATATGATGTTTTGGGCGTGTCTCTCTCTGCAACTCCTGATGAAATCAAAAGGGCTTATAGGAAACTTGCTTTAAAGTATCACCCAGATGTTAATAAAGAGGTATTTAGTGATTAAACTCTGAATTTTATATAATACGACGTTTCTTTGTTTAGTTTGGCTAAATTGTCGGTGCATTAAGGTCAAATTAGATAAAAAAAAATTGTGGCTGTATTTAATTGTGTAAAGGACCTAGCTGATTGCTTTGTTATATATGATGCAAGTATATTGAGTTTTGGAGAAATTGGGTTTGCTTTTATGTCATACTAGTATCTTTTATGGAGTTATTACATTAACATGTTTATAAGAATGCAGAAATTGTTAAGAGGCGGCAGTGTTATCAAGTAAACATCTAGTGGAGAAACCAAATTAGGATCTTGTGCAATACTGCCTATGAAAACTTTAGGGAACTAGAGAACATCAATAACGTAGACCTATACATTCGGATCATGAACCTGGAAATTGAAATGGAGTCAAGTTTATGGCGGGAATTGAAATGAAGTCAAGTTTACGGCGAGATTGAATGCAAGTTTGGAGAATATTTAAATTCAAATTTGTGAGCAATCAAAATGGTGACCGGAAAGTACATGAAAAACCTCATTTTTTGCATTTAACAATCATGGTTTCACAACCATGATTGCATCTAGAACTCTTGACAACACTGCCCAACAACCCTTGAGACATGGAATTTCACGGTGAATTGATACATGGAGGGATTAAGAAAGTGTAAGGTAACACTCACTCAACTCTTGCTTATCTCAGGCCTCTTCCATCTCTTTGTTACAAGGTTGACCATGCCATTCAGGGTAGTTAAAAGTCTTTTCAATGGTAGTCCTTATATGTCACCAGGCCTGTCAATACTTCTTCATAAGCATGCTTCGAGTTCAGTAATTATGAGTTTTAACATTTGTCTTTAACTTCGGACCATTAGAAATAAAGAAGAATGAAAGGCTATGTTTTTCATTCAATATTTGAAGTAGGAGAACACGAAAGTTGATCTAATTTCCATACCTGGCATCCATATGCATCACAAGCTTGTTAATGACTTAATGTCCCTCTTATTTCTAGCCTAAGAAAAGTCCTTTTCTTGAAATAAAAGCTAGGCTTGGTGCCATGCTACTCAAAACTCTTGAGAAATAATTGATCGTCATTTTGTGAAAAGTGACATCGCCAGATTTACATTTTGACCACTTACTGTCCTGTATTAATGTGATTATGCAAGAATTGAAGGTTTTGCTTTGTATCAGTTCATTCATGTCATTGTCTATGGTGCTAATTTTGAACAATTGAAATGAGATGCACCATTAAAGTAGGGTTTAAGATCCATGTGCATTAAAACTGTTACTTTTTCTGAGGAGAAGGATCCTTAGCTTTGTACTGCTTTCATCTTATGCTATATCTCAATTTCCAGAAAATGACTGAAATGGATATTGCAAGGATGCTGCTATCCATTTTCTTAAATTCTGATTTTACAAACAGAATTTCTCGGCACATAGTGTTGTCTGCTTTACTGCCAAGTTTCATCACTTTAAGCTTTTCCAATGTACCCCCAAGTAGTTTGTATCACAAATTGGTAAATTAAATCACTCCTCTTTTTTTTCATATGTATTCATTTTGGATTGATGGTCTGTGTATTTCAAAATCTTTTGGTATCCAGGCGAATGCACAGGAAAAGTTCATGAGGATTAAGCATGCGTATAATACATTATTGAATTCTGACTCGCGGAGGAAATATGGATCCGGAAATCGCACATCTGACTTTTCCTACTCTACTGCTCAAAGAAGCCAAGGCACTAATACCCAAGATGAGGAAGAGTTCTATGGATTTGGTAAAACCTACAAGCCTGACAAACACCAATTAATATTTTGGCTCATGGAAACTCAAGTGCCTCTAGAAGCCCACTTGTCTTTGGAACTTGTTGATTGTGCATATGAAGTTTGTCGTGCTAGAACATCTCACTAGAACTTTCAAATATGTGTCAACATCACTAGACCAAAATGGCATTCCGATAATGAGTTGCAATATATAGCATATACTGTTACATGCTGCTGCGTGGGTGTTTTAGTGAATGATATATGTAGAGATAGTGAACCAAAAAAATTTCCTAAGTGTCTTGATATAAACGCATGGTTTTCCAAGTTGACTGTCTGAGTGAAGGTGAGCTTAGTGGGAACAATTTGATTATTGAATTCTGCTGTCTTGTTTGCTTGAGTCTTTCCTGGCTGTTCGGTAGAAATTTAAGTTCATTTCCTTTGCTTGTCTTGTCCTTGCAGATGGCTTACTTGCATGTTCTCCACATTATCTTTTCTGACCCTCCTTGGTAGTTGATCCTCCAAACTGCGAAGGAATATATTTACTGACCACCTTCTGTTTCTTTCTTATCATTTTTAGGAGTTAGGTATATTTTTGTATGTTCTTATACTTAACCCCTTCATGATGCAGGTAACTTTTTGAGGAATGTTCAAATAACAATAGGTAGATTTACTCTCTGTGAGAAATATGAGGACAATAAGATTACCTTTTGTTGCTTCAAAATCATTTTCTACATCTACTTTATTATCCCATGTACATGCAAGTACTACCTACATTTTTATAGTGTTTAACTTCTAGGTTTTGGTGTAACAGAGGATTTCTTTAGAGATCTTCAAGAAGAGTTCCAGAATTGGGAAGCGAATGCTTCTTCGCAAGGGAACCCAAAGAGCCTATGGGAGGAGTTGGCGGTAGGACATCATTGCAGAAGACAGTAACTACGCTTTCCATTTCTAAAGATCTATTATTTAAATTGTTCTCCTCACTTATTTTGTATACTCATCAATGCAGGAAATTGGGGAAGAATTTGTGGAATTTCTAGAGAAAGAGCTCAACATAAATGACATGGAGGTTGAAGCAAATAATTATGGGGCAGAAAGAACAGAAAATGGTTTTAAGAACGAAGCTCGCAAGGCGAGCAGCATTGAAGAAAACATTGATGAGATAGAGGCTGCTCTTTCTCAGTTGAAAAAGGAATTGGGATTGTAGTAGGGAAATGCAGCTTTGAAGTGATCCACATTGGAAGACGTCGGTCACGTTCTTTCGTCATCTTAAACATGTATCAAGATCCTGGAATTCAACGTTAAAGTCACTGTAACTTCTATGGAAGCCTCATCTATATTCTATACACCTCTTGGACACGTTTTTGGTGTCAGGCTCCTTTACTTTGTTGAGAGGACTGCTAAGTACTGCAGTAGCCAGTAGCCAGTAGTGTTAATAGTCTTTGGCAGAAAAGCTGTTTACCCATAACTGTTACATTTGCTAGCAGCTGCGCAAAGGCAGTTGACAAGTACATATGCCATAGGCCACATCTTAAGCAATGAACCTGTGTCATCTTTAAGTGATTAATTAATTATGTCAAAGATTTGTTCTGTCCATAATTTGATGTATCAGAAAACTGTTAGCAACTGTCTTGATAATGAATTTTTCGGATGTACTAATCTTTAGCTGTGAGGTGTTAATTTCATTTTTTCTATAGAAGTGGTTACTGCAGTTAGATTCTTGTTTAAATTTAGTTCATGAAATTTTCTTAAACCAAAATAAAGACAATAAAATTTTGAGAAAATCTCTCCATTTAACAGTGAAAATCACCCTTAGTTAAAGAAAATCTCACAAAATTTTCCACTAAAGTTAACGCAAAGCATCTTTTCTTGATGTATTTTATTTTTGGTTCTAGAATCACAAAAAGATACAATCGCAATGTAAGAACTAAGAATCATACATAAGGAGCACAAACCAAGAAAATATAGATGGCAAAAGATACACATTTTTTATTATAGCAATGATCTGAACTTCCCTAATCTCACCCACCCACACAACAATTGTTGATAAGATAAATCAATCTAAGGACCTCAAGTCACATTTGATGGGGCAAACAGACAAGGCAGATGTAGTCAATTTCATTCAACGTCTATTTTCCTCTTCACACAGATGTTACACATAAAATTTCCAGAACCAAAATCTCTTATCCTTACAAAGCCAGATATTACCATAAAAGAAAATAAAACGTATTTAAAAAGGAAGAAAGAAAGCTCTAATGGTTCTAAGCTCAACAGATTTGCGAAATCCGGAACAACTCTATCAGTTCTTTCCGTGAATGCCAATGACAAAAATATACTAGCAAAACTATGGAAACCAACTGGATCTCAAAATCTTTCTCCAAAGCGGAAGAATAATGCACCGGTGCCGTTGTTATGATCAACAGCATACTCAGCTCGCACTAAACCTAGCTTGACACCAACACCGTATGATGAACCATGACCCATTCGCCGGTAGACCTCTGTTGGGTTCCCCTTGACATCCTTTGAACTTCCTAGATCATTGCCATGTTCTGCAAATGCATAAACGTGTGTACTTTTCACAGGTACCCTGATCTCTGCTCCAAGCTGCAATTAACATTGGAAAAAGAAATCATATATATTTTCACCATTCCATGTCATAAAATTATAAGCACGACCATATTTCAATATTAAATAATTAGCTCTTATAATTGTCTTCAAATCATCAAAATCCTCCTTTACTCCATGAATTACCAAATGAAATACAGCATAATTGACAAAACAAGAAACAATTCACAAATGAAAATGTTTGCCCCCAATAATTCTTACCTCGAGAATATTTCTGGCAGCACCTAACTCGCCCATGTTGTAACCCCTCACAGAATACGGGCCCCCAAGGGTAAAAGCATCATAACTTGGAAGGTCACCCACACAACCTCCATAATGGCCATGAAGGACTAGAACAGGTGGTGGCGATTTACCAGCACCTTCTTCCACTTGCTTCAATTGGATAAATCGTGTCAATGTTAGTTGGTGGCGATTAAATAATGGAAACTTGCTGCCAACACCAAGGCCTTGATCCACCTAAAATTGTACAGAAATAAGTGCAATTAAAATTAAATAGGAAATAAACATGTCACGAAGTAGGTCACACAAACAAGAACACAGCTTTTAGAAGGGAGAAAAACATTCTACTTTAAATAGTGTCATAAGATCCTAAAAATTCATACCAATAAACTCCCAAACACCACATAACATTTCATGAAACACATCTGTCGCGTGGATAACAGAAGTCATTACTAGAAATTACCAATACGTGGAAAGCACAAGCTAACCTGAAAGACATTCCTCTCACCAACTATTGCTCCATTTACAAACTTGGTGTTATCACGCGTGATATTTGCCTGTAAAAATGCCATTCGATCAATGCCAGTACCGCTCAGGGTTGTTGGGGGTCCATCTGCACTAACTCCTCCACTTGGCAACACTCTTTGACCATTTGGAGAGATGTGATTGCTTTCATCACGTGTTGTTATCTCCTCCATCACAAGTCCATAAGTAAATTTACTTTGCCGGGTAAAATTCTGCAAGGTATATGTAGATCAGAATATATTCCACTATCCATAGAATCCAAAAGCTCGCTCATGTAACTACTAGAGACATAGGTACAACAGCAGATCACCTCTGTAATGTTAGCTTTGACACCGGCTCTATCAACCCAAATAGGGGGGACTTCATCAACTCCTGGCCCACCAGTGAAGACTGGACTTAATTTCCGACTGTTAAAGCAGCTTGTACGGAAGGTACGGTTGCGTGGATTGTACACACCATCCAAGTATGGATGCACATACTCAAGCTTAAAAGCAAGATCATCCTGAAGAAAAAATTACCAGTAATATCTCATGATACAGAATTTCACATTTTTATCAATGATGAAATATATCATGCCTGAAGCAAAACAATGAAACCATAGATTATATTATGGAAATCTACCTGAGGATTAAAGAAATTGCTGGTGGTCACTGAACCAAGAAGGGATCTATTTAGCCCTTGGAGATTTCGATGTTCAAAAGAAACAGTTCCACCAGGTTGAAATGAAGCCTAAACAGCAAAAATACATAATTAGGGAAAAGAAAAACATTTAATCAGAATTTTGGTACTAAGGCCCTCAATCCTTGATTATTACGGGTAAAAGTAGGAAAATATTATTCAATATGCATACATACCAAGGTGGGGCCTCCTCCACGTCCAGGAACAATACTCCACTCTGTACTGACTTCAGCTGATTTTTGCTCTAATTCTTTAAGCTTGATCTCAACAATTATTCCTCCTTCATTCTTCTCATCAGGCCTTGGATTGACTTCGATATTTGAGAACAAGGCTAATGAGTTTATGTTCCTAAGAGCTTGTTTCCCAGCTTCTATGTTAAAAACATGGCCTTGTCGAAGCTGTAAACCCAAGTCAAACATTTACCACATAAATAAACAATTCATAGCCCAAAAGAAGTCAGAACTAAACATATATACTATCTATCATCCATAATGAGTGCATAGACAAACATTTTGATCAACAAAAACTAGCACATTATATTGTTGTAACAAGACTTACATATTCTCGGCCATTCAAAATCTCTTAAGTTAGTTCATTCAATTGTGCCCGGTCTTCAAAGTCCTTGTTTAATTCAAACGTTTATTTGGTATTTCCAAACTAGAGCATTCTCCACTTTCCAAGGCCAGTTTGAACTTTGTATCAAGTATTATGAGATAAGAGTCCTAAGGTTTATCAGATTTTGTCAATAGTACAGAAATCTTCATCTGATTTATCTAATCTGCTAAGTAATAAGTTAAGTAGATCAGTTGTATCCACCAATGCCCATGGCTGAGCGTGGAGATAGATCAAAACGATACTCTGGGACGTTACAATACTAGCCTAGCCCGAGCCCCAATTTCGTGTGTGGCGAACTATAGTGAACTACTCCTGGTCTAGCTAAACACTCCAAACAAAAAGAAAGCTTTCACCCACCACCCATTAGTAAAAGGTTTAAACAAGAAATATGCACAACCAGCGTTTTAAATTGCGGTCGCATAGCGCGAGCAGTCCGCTAGCCGCTACAAAACATTATAAGGTTCGTTGCCGTGAATTCCAATCTTCAGCAAATAGCTGTGAATGGCGGTAAGCCGCTATTTAAAACCCTGGGCACAACAATCAGCTGTAAAATTTTAAAAAGGTATAATTTATATGAATTACAATCGATCATCACCCATTGAATAAATGTTTTAAAACAGACATATGTACCACAATCAAGCAATACCCATTTTCAATTTTACCTGCTTGGGCAATTCTCTCCTAATAACTGGAAGCTGGGTGTTGCCCTCAACCACATTGCCAAGCTTATCTTGAAACTGTATCAGCAACTGCGTAATGTCCCCTTCCACAACCTCACAAACTACCTCTTTCGTATTCAAATTCCCGAAATTCACAACCTGGGCGCACGCGTACCCTTCATCTTGGTACCACTTCTGGACCCGGTCTCGGATCTTCTGCAGCAGCCTGGCGCTGACCTTCCCTTGGTCCCTCAGCATCTGCAGCACCTCCCTGTGTACAGGCATCGGCAACAGGCACGGCCGGGCCCTCTCGATCCTCCTCCTGTAGTCCTTCTCCTGGCTCCTGTAGTACTCCAGCTTCTCCTTATCCGTCATATCCGGGTCCATATCTATAGGCTTGGACTGCTGCATCAAGCCAACGTTGATGCACCTGAACTTATCCGCGGACTGCCAAGTGCTCTCCGTGAAGGAAATGGTGACACCCAGAGTCCCATCCGGGTTGGTCTTACCTTCCATGTCCACCTTCTCGAACATCCCGGAGGTGGCGAGCGTTTCGAGCTCTTTCTGCAACTGGGTCTTGGTGTAGATGCCTCCCGGGCGAAGAGAGACCATCTCGAAGAAGGAATCCTCAGTTCCCACCGTTGTCCACCTTCGTCGATCGAAGAAAAGAATCTCCGATAGCTTGTACTTCTTGAACCCGCTGAGCTTATTCAGTTGGACCACGATGTTCGCCGGCAGGCCATGGGAGTCCCATTCTTGCGATTGGTTCTCGTCCGCGACTGCAGCGGCAGGGGTAAACAATTTCTTCCAGAAGCTATTTCCGTCGCCACTGTTCCCGCCGCAGCCTCCACCGCCACCTCCACCACCGCCGCCGAAGTTATCGTTGTTGTTGCCGCCACCGAGGAAAGGGGAGAATCGGAGAAGGAGAAGGGAGGCGGCCGAGGAGGCAGAGGCGATTGCGAGGGGTTTGGAGAGGGACTTGAGGAGGAGGAGGGAATTGTTGCGGGAAGGTGGAGGGGAGTTAGGGTTTTGGGGGGAGGTGTTACTGCATTTGATGGAGGTGGCGCGTGATGAGGATAGCTTGCGGCGAGACGAGGAGATATTAGCGGTGGTGGTGGGAAGTAGGTGGCCTTGAGCGGCGAAGGAGGACATAGCTTTCTTTTGTTGGGGTAGAGGAGCGAAGGGGATAAGGGGAGTAGAGAAGATAGAGAGAGACACACACTTCGTGAGAAAGTAGTATATCAAATGGGATTGGGTGTAGAGTCCCTGTTTCTGGTTGAGCCAATGAGCCCTTTGGTTTAGCGACTGCCGAGATCTACAATGCTACGTACTACAAGCCAGAAACTACTTTGTTTGGGTGTGGGTTTTATTAGGGTTTTGGTGTGGATTAAATGATTTTTCATTCTACTACGCTTCTGTCACTTGAGAAACCAAGTATATCTTTAGGGAAACCAGTGGTGATTTGAAACAATTGAAATATATATATATTTTTTTACTAAAATAAAATGAAAATCTTTTTATTTTATAATCATAAACTGTTTTAAAAATTATAAATTAAATTATAAATTATTTTTATTATTATAATAAACAAGATTTTAAAATCATGTGATGACATGTTTATTAACAAAATCAAAGCTGTTAAAAATACCTTTGGTTTTACTACTCATTTGTAGTATTTGACCTAATAATTAGTAATTGAATAAAATATGTAAAAAAAGAATTTTAAGAGCATTGATGATTCGAGTGGCAAGTTTGAGGGGCTGCTCGTATTTACGTGATGATCATTTATACCATTTGTAATACAAACTAATTTTGGGCTTATATATATATATATATATATATAGTACATGCTACATACTAATTCTTGAGTCGTGGCATTTTCTTTTTATTTTGATTTTTTTTCTCTGTATATATATTTTTAATGCAGCAGCTAAGTAAAAAATATGCGCTGACGCTCTACTAGAAAGCGTACTATTGAATATTGTTACTCATCAATCAAGCACAATGCACGCACGGGGAAGGGGTCTTGACCAAGGTGAGGACGATGAGCTTGAGTTCTTCTACTTCTAATCTGCGGTGTACCTTACATAAAGCCACGAAATTAGCCAATCAGCTGCTTTCCCGCGCTCTAGCGACCTGCAACTACCACAGTGCTAGTGACCCAGAAGATGATTTTCTCTCCTGTGACGACAAAGGTGACAGAAAAAACCTATCAAAACCAGTTGATTTCGAGCTCCTTTCCCAGTTGCAGCAAGATGGATCTTTATCCACGCCTTACCTGCTCAACAAAATCATATCTCATTGTGCAAAATCAGGTTCATTTGATGTGGGTACTCAACTTCACTCAACAATTATGAAGATGGGTTTTCACTCAAATGTCTACATATGCAGTGCTCTTCTTGATATGTATGGCAAATGTGGGTCAATCTCGAGTGCCCAAAGTTTGTTCGATGAAATGCCTCAAAGGAACGTAGTCACTTGGAATTCTTTGATTTCTAGTTATTTGCATGCCAGTTTCCCAAAAATTGCACTTCAATTGTTGATCGAAATGTTAAAAGTGGGTACAGCCCCGACTCCCTTTAGCATTTCGGTTGTTTTGGTTGCTTGCTCGCGGTTAGAAGCAGGAGAGCTTGTGGCTCAGGTGCATGGTCTAAGCTTGAAAGCAGGGTTCGGTTATAATGTTGTTGTGGGGACGGCTTTGGTTGGTATGTACTCAAAGTGTTGGAATGTTAAGGATTCGAGGCAGCTTTTTGATCAAATGCAGTGTAAAAATGTTATTACCTGGACTTCTATGGTCAGTGGGTATGCAAAGAATGGACATCCTTATGAGGCAATGATTTTAGTGAGAGAAATGTTACGTTTAGGTCTTCGATCCAATTATGTAACTTATAACAGTTTGTTGAGTTCATTTTCTAGCCCGAACGATTTGGATCATTGCAAGCAAGTTCACTGTCATATAATACAGGAAGGTTTAGAATCTAATGCATATATTGCCGTTACTCTTATGACCGTGTACTCAAAATGTAGTAGTAGTTTGGAGGATTTTCAGAAAGTCTGCCAGGGCGTTAGAATGTGGGACCAAATCTCATGGAATGCAGTTATTGTGGGTTTCTTCAATTTAGGATATGGCAAAGAAGCCCTCAAATACTTCTCGGAAATGAGGCAGGCAGGCATTGATATGGACTTCTTCACATTCACAAGTGTATTGGGAGCAGTAGGAATGATTTCAGCCATTGAGGAAGGGAATCAAATACATGCCCTTATAATAAAAACTGGCTATGCTTCTAAAGTATATGTGCAAAATGGGCTTGTTTCCATGTACGCTAGATGTGGTGCTATCAGTGATTCCAAGAGCGTGTTCTCATCAATCGAAAAACATGATGTGGTCTCATGGAATTCACTGCTGTCAGGATGTGCTCATCATGGATACGGTAGGGAGGCCATGGATTTATTTGAACAAATGAGAAGAACAGAGATCAAACCAGATGGCACCACATTCCTTGCTGTGTTATCTGCTTGTAGCCATGGTGGATTTCTGGATAAGGGACTTGAGTATTTTCATCTAATGAGTGATGATGCATTGCTTGAACCACCGAGAGTAGAGCATTATGCTGCTATTGTCGATCTACTTGGTCGAGCTGGAAATCTTAATGAAGCAGAGGCCTTTGTTAATGGCATGCCAATAGAGCCAGGACCTTCAGTCTATAAAGCTCTGCTAAGTGCTTGTCAAGTTCATGGAAATAAAGATATTGCGGCACGCTTTGCCAAAAAGCTTCTAGAGCTGTGGCCTGATGATCATGCAACTTATATATTACTATCAAATGTATTGAAAACTGAGGGTTATTGGAATGAAGCAGCTGGAGTACGTAAATTGATGTGTGATAGAGAAGTGAGGAAGAAACCTGGTTATAGTTGGATTTGAGTAATGAAGAAGGAATGGTTTCTATTTTGCAATGTGAAATCAATTAATGAATCCTGCCTAGCAAAAACAAGTTTGCAGCTGATCTTAAACTCTCCTTTTCAAGAATTGGCCGATTAAAGTTTTCCTGACTGATCTTTGCTTTGGGGCATAAGGGTGATGAGCTAAGTTCCTAATGAGCTTGGCATTACATAACACTTGGGACTGCTATTTTGCTCAAGTATAATATTGGATTCTAGAAGATGGAGACGTTTGAATGTTATGACTGGTTGAGATGACAAACTGGAGAGCTCATACACTTAAATGTTTTAGTGGCTGGTATCAATCTGCTGGATCAATCAGTAGTTTATGTGAATCAAATGGAAGATTAGGTAACTTGGAACTTGTTATTACATTTGACAAAATTTGTAATAAAAAAAACAACAAACTACTATTTTAAATTGAACTATTATAAAAAGTATACATCCCCATAAAAAAAACCTTGCCTTCAAAACCTTGAAAAAGAAAATTATTCTAAAGTGAAGTGAAAGACTACATAAATAAAGTTTAATGTAATGCCACTTGCAACAATTTTATTTTCATTTGATGCATGCTCATCCGTTAAATGCATAAGGGATCATGTGATCATATTGATTAATATAAAAGATATCTGAAAAATCATGTGACAATATAGTTTACACATTTTTTTGAGCGTATGGAAGAGAAAAACAATATACATAATTTTTCACTCGTGCAATTCAATAAAACTATAGAACTCCTTCAATCAAAAGAATACTATAAACTCATATCATAAACTTATATGATATAAAAAGAGAAAAGAAACGATCGAAGAATAAATATAATTGTAAACAGCAGAAAATGTACATAAATATAAAAGAAAAATGCTGAGAAATTACTACTATAGTACTACATGTGTAGATAGATTAAAATATATAAATTAAATGTCTTGTGCACGTGACATAATCACAATATATATTAAAAAATTACATAAATAAATGCTTCAAAGCAGATGAAATCAACACCATGTCTAAGTTGGATATTTTTACCTGGTCAAATAGACCTCTCTCAACAACAAGGGAAACTCTTGTCCCAGGACCTGGAAAAAGAAGAGGAACACAGTTAATAGAGACTTAGTCAAATTGCTATTTCAGGAGGTAACTTTTTGCTTACTTGCAAGTGGCAGCCAAATTATTCTACCATTCGTCCAAAACCCTCCGAAGTTAATGCTTGAACATACTTATTTTATCTTAAATTTCCCTCTTCTTGACAAGAGAGATACTAAAGGAGAGACAGATTATTAGAGGTTTTCTCAAAAAAGGCAAGTAACCTGGGACTTTCATTTGCAAATTGGAGTAATGGCTCAGCTTGATGGCATGCAAAGATATGTAGACAACCTTAGAAGTCCTGCCACCCCAACTATTGAACAATTCCGAGGTAAATCCCTTAATTACATTCTCTTAACCATCCTATTAGGCCACAGTGATAAGCAAAAAAATATTGACTGCACTGGATTGTACCCACTGGAAAATTGATTTGTAATTTTTTTTGGAATTTTACCAGTAAGATTAACTGAGTATATACGAACATTACTTTTTAAAAAATTACCAATAAAATTTCAATCAAGGTAAATCTCTTTATTTGCACCCGGTGTAGTCAAGAATTTCTTGTGATAAGCACAACATATAAATTGCTAAAATGACATATTTAGGACATATGACTCTATTGTAAAGTTTTCAAAACGGTTTATGTTTTCAAGTGATAGTTGTTAAGTCAAACACTTAACATGATACTCCCTCCAAAGAACCCACGAGAATTTCATCTTGTATAGCTAAAAAAAACACTCAAATACTGGTCAAACGGATATGTAATAGAAAATTTGAAATTTCTTAATTATCTAATTCAATATTACATGAAGATAACAAAGAGTAAAAATCCAAAAGCTCTCTTTTGTGGTCACATTGCAATCTATTTAAAAGAGTTTATGAAATGATTTTTGTTTTTTATACATAGAAGTAGACCAAACACTTATAAATCGTTTCAAAAACTATAAAGAAAATCATAAATCGCTTTTAAAACAACTTTTAACTTCACATATGTGTTATAAAAAGAAAAAGTTATTCAGAAACCATTTTGACCAACAAAATTTAAACTATAACCAGCAACTGTTCAACCATCATATTCTTTTGTGCTCAAACAGAATACAGAGCTGAAGCCAAGCCACATATCATTAGTTCATTTTTATAAATTGTCTATCTTAAATTAAAAGCCATACAAAAAGAATGCCTCCATATAACATGATTTCAGTTCTAACAAGGGTGCTTTTTTAATTTTTTTTTATGTACAGCTGGTGAAGCATCAAGCTGGTCACCAAATACATCACCTACATTGAGGAACCATGATCCAGAGGAAGATCATGGTGCACACCATCACAAGAAATCAGTACTTACCAAAGTGAAGGAGAAGGCAAAGAAACTGCGACATACTCTCAGCCATAAAAAGAGGCATGGTGATGATGATAACTACACACCCTCATGGGGTGTCAGGTTGGAAGACGATAAAGATGAAGATCCTGAATATCTTGGAGCCTCAAGTAATTAATATGACCAAAGCCTTTAAATTTGCTCAATTAACAATAAATTGTTTCAAATTTACTACTGTATTCAATAGTTGGTAAATTGCTGTTTTATTTTTAGACTAACAAGGCCAATAATGCTCAAATTTTCAGAACTTTTTATCCCAGATAAAATACCATTTTGTAGGGTTTCCAAGAAACAAAAACCAGGTCAACACTTAAAAAATAGTTTCTCAGAAGAATCAGAAACCAGAAATAAATTCTAAGAAACTGAATTTGTTTCACGTACAGATACTCCACGGATGTTTTACCAAAAACTGTTTCAAAAGCCCTTTTGATAGCAAAAAATTGAAACTACAGCTCGGCCAAACAGTAGCTGACTGTATTCAGTAATCACCTGCTTAACCGTTTTCATTATTCTTTCCTTAATTACTCTTGTTCTACTCTCTTAGTGTATGAATCAGAGATGGCGCCTGAAAGGTTAAAGGAGACAGCGAGGCAGCATCCCAGATCAATAATCCCTGAGAAGCATGTTTTGACAAGCCCGGACAAACATGGGGTTGAACAAGAAAAAGAGAAACGTTCTAGTCCTGACAAGAAGATAACTGAAACAATGACAGAGAAGCTATCACCAGCACATACCACAGTGTCTGATGCAATCACTTCGAGAATTCATGGCTTCTCTGGTTCACCAAAAGCTGCAGCAACTGAAACTGATAAGCATGCTGATTCAGAGAAACCTTATAGTCCTAACAAGACGATAACAGAGACTGTGACAGAGAAGCGGGCACCAGCATATGCCACAATGTCTGATGCAACCCATGCAATCACTTCGAAAATTCAAGGCTTCACTGCAGGTTCAGCTCAACCTGCAGCAAATGAAACTGATAAGAATTCTGTTGCCAAAACTTACAAGCCTGTTTATCTGGAGAAACCTCATAGTCCTAGCAAGACAATAACTGAGACAGTGACAATGTCTGATGCAACCCACTCAATTCAAGGCCTCGCTGTTTCAACACACGCAGATCCTGAAACTGATAAAGATGCTGTTGCTGGAACTAATGATTACAAGCATGCCGTCGCAGAAAACAAGAAATTTTCTGCTCCAGAGTTGAACAGGGATGCTGCTCTAGAAACTAAGCATACTAGTACTGGTGAAAAAATATGGGATAAAGGTGTTTCGGTGAAGGAATATATTATGCAGAAGTTTGAGCCAGGGGAAGATGACAGAGCACTTTCTCAAGTGATATCTCAGGCAATTAGCCCAATGAAAACTCCTGGTGATCCTGGTGTTGTGGAGAGAGTGAAAGGGGCAGTAACTTCTTTGCTTTGGGATGAGGAGTCTAAAAATCCTAGGGTCACACACTCAACTACCAACTCAATATCAAACATTCCAATCTCTACCAATGCTTATGAAGGTCAGTTTACTTTTTCTGTTCTTCAATATCTAATTTTTCTTCTTTAAACTGGGTGATTCATCTTTTATGTGTTCTTCTGCTATTGCAGTTGTTGAGGAAGAGAATCATGGAAGAATTCTCCAAGCCAACTGAAAGAGGAAGTTAACCCACTGTTGATAGGAATATGCTTTTCTGCATCAAGTGTGGAACAAGTTACATTCATAAATAATTAATTTGCAAGAACAATTCTCTGTTTTTTAATTTTATGTTTAGTGACATTTAGTCACCAGTAATATGTTTTTCTGCAGCTTTCCAAGTTTCAATAAATGAATATTAACACTTTGAATAATCAAACAAATAATCTATATCGACATTTTGTTTTAATACATTCCATTGTACATGATGATTGTGTAGGCATTTTAAAAATACCTCAGTCCTCACAAGACAATAAATTATTTTAACAAATGATGAAGTAGAAGGAAATTCAGTATCAACAACTTTCTGGTTGGACCAGCTTATTGTTGGAATTGACCATTCAGCTCAAATTATTTTTTTGAGGATTTAGTAAAGAAAAATACACACATGGGAAAGGGAATTCAGTTCAGATTATAATTGATAATAAGTCATTGTTTTTCTAAATGAGGTGAAGAATAAGAAGCACAAAAACGACAAAAATAATTATTTTATTCCTTTGTCACCTTGGAATTTCAGGCACAATGAAAGCAAAAGCAGGTGGAAAATTTTCCTTTGAAACTTTAAATGCAAAAATAATGACTTGTCATGACTTTCATTCTCTCTGAGCCATCATCTGGAAGAACATCCAGTAAAAAGATTGAATCACCATCTGCAACATAAAAGCTGATAAAATAATTCCCACAACTATCATTCAACACGGGCAAGTAAGTACCTAAATGTCACAGTAATGCCATGCTCTTCCAAGATAGGCCATAGCTTAAGAAACTTAATCCTTCCTAAGATCCTACATGCAAAACGGAAGTATCCTGAAGTTTTAACATGATGTCGTCATATAAAATTAACTTCAAGAAAATTAAAACAAAAACAGAAATGTAAATTAGCAATACTGGTATCTCAAATGAATAAAAGGAAAAGTGCGCATGTGAAAAGCATAGGTTAATATTCCCCTAAAAAAAGGAGGTAATAAGGCAGTGTAGCTTTTGTTATCCTCCACGAACTTCAAGAAAATTAAAACAAAAACAGAAATGTAAATTAGTAATTTTCACATTTAATTGAAAATAATAGAATGATGAAAAACATGTAATGAAGACTTTTTGCTTGTTGGCTTAGTCACAAGCGGTCTTTTTGTGCAAGGTAGTTGGTTCTCCATGGCCATTGACAAATAGACCATGATATTATATTAAAATTTGAAAAGACAAGAAGGTCTTCAGAAGAATGGAACAAGCAAAACCTCTCTGTTTTTCTGCATTCACAATGTCTGCAGCTCTTAGATCACTCTATTTTTGAATAACTTCCTATGCATATGTGATTTCCTTGGTGTCGGCTCAAGTTGAAAACCAATTTATTTACAATGGCTTCCATGAAGCCAGTCTGTCTCTTGATGGAATTGCAGAAATCCATCCCAATGGCCTGTTGCAGCTAACCAACACTTCCAAGCAGCAACTTGGTCATGCTTTCTACCAGTTCCCTTTAAATTTTAATGCATCTTCCTCCAGTTCAGCTCCATCACTTTCGTTTTCCACAAATTTTGTGTTTGCCATGGTTCCAGAATTGCCAAATCTTGGTGCCCATGGAATTGCCTTTCTCATCTCTCCATCCAAGGATTTCAGCCATGCTGTTGCAGGCCAATACTTGGGGGTCTTCAATACTTCAAACAATGGACTTTCAACAAACCATGTGCTGGCGATAGAGCTTGATCCAATTCTCAGCCATAATTTTGAAGATATAGATAAAAACCATGTAGGAATTGGTGTTAATAGCCTGAAATCCATTGAATCTGCTCCAGCTACTTATTTTTCCAACAAAGAAGAGAAGAATAGAAGCTTAGAGCTCATTAGTGGAGATCCTATTCAGGTTTGGATAGACTATGAAGAAGCCGAGAATTTACTGAACATAACACTAGCACCAATTAGAAGTCCAAGACCAGATTGGCCACTCTTGTCAAGATCTATCAATCTCTCTGAGATTTTCTTGGACACTATGTA
Source organism: Bretschneidera sinensis (assembly GCA_023935145.1). NCBI lineage: Eukaryota > Viridiplantae > Streptophyta > Magnoliopsida > Brassicales > Akaniaceae > Bretschneidera > Bretschneidera sinensis. The sequence goes on along the minus strand of CM043699.1, from coordinate 16,078,392 downwards.
TGTCGGATTCTCTGCAGCCACCGGCACACTTGCAAGTGACCACTATATTCTAGGGTGGAGCTTCAACAAAAGCGGGAAAGCACAAAGCCTCGAAATCTTAAAGCTTCCTCCACTTCCTGTTCGTAGGAAACCAAGTGAGGAACCAGGTCCATTGGTGATTGCTCTGCTTGTTTCAGCAGTTTTTGTGCTGGTAACAATTTCTGTAGGTGCTTATCTCTTCAGGAGAAAGAAATACGAAGAAGTACATGAAGAATGGGAAAGAGAATATAGTCCTCAAAGGTTCTCCTATAAGAGTCTCTACAAAGCAACCAAAGGTTTCAGAGACAAAGAGCTACTTGGCGCTGGAGGATTTGGAAAAGTATATAGAGGAATACTTCCTTCCAATGTACAAATTGCAGTCAAGAAAGTCTCCCATAATTCAAAACAAGGAATGAAAGAATTCGTGGCTGAGATCGTTAGCATGGGAAGGCTAAGGCATAGGAACTTGGTGCAGCTCCTTGGCTATTGCAGGCGAAGGGGTGAACTACTTTTGGTCTACGATTATATGCCCAATGGAAGCCTTGACAAGTTCTTATTTAGCAACGAAAAACCAAATCTTAATTGGTTTCAACGATTTCGTATTCTCAGAGGAGTAGCGTCTGCCCTTCTTTACCTTCATGAAGAGTGGGAGCAAGTTGTTCTACATAGAGATGTAAAAGCTAGCAATGTCCTGTTAGATGCCAATCTAAATGGACGGCTAGGAGATTTTGGCCTTGCTAGATTATATGATCATGGCACAAATCCACAAACCACCCAACTGGTAGGGACCATAGGTTATCTGGCTCCAGAGCTTACTAGAACTGGGAAGGCAACTACCAGCACTGATGTGTTTGCTTTTGGGTCTTTTATGCTTGAGGTGGCTTGCGGAAGGAGGCCTATAGTGTTGCAAGGACTACCAGAAGAGAGCATTTTGGTTGAGTGGGTTGTTGCTTGCTGGGAAAGAGGTGCTCTGCTTGATGCCAGTGATCCTAGATTGGATGGATATTATGTGGTGGAGGAAATGGAGTTGGTTTTGAAGCTGGGCCTGCTTTGTTCCCACTCTAATCCAGCAGCTAGGCCTACCATGAGGCAAGTGATGCAGTATCTCGATGGCAATGCCAATTTGCCAGATCCTAACACCTCTGAAATCAGTATATTCAGAGAGAGCAATGAAGCATTTGATTTTGTAATGTCCTTTCCTTCATCATTCGGGAACGTTTCTGCTCATTCCATGTCTAGCACTGATTCAATCCTCAACAGAGGACGTTGAATCCAGTCTTTCATGCCACAGTACAGCGGATCATGGATATCTGATATGGCCAACCAGACTGACATAAGGAAAGCTTATGGTTTCTGTAATATTTTGGAAAGAATTTAGTACATGGTCATATATTGTTTCTGTAACTTGTGATTTTTTTTAACTGATTATGCGTAATCTACTTGAACTCTTCATGGTATTCTGTAAGATTTGTGGTTGTTTGCAGAAAACTGGAATGGCTTGAATCTTCTTCAGTCCTAGAATAGCTACAATCCCACATCTAGATATCAGTGTATCTAAAGTACAGTGCATCTAAGTACACTACAGAGTTGTTTCTGAAGTTTATTTATGAAATCCCAGTGGAGCAGAATCAGATTGGGCTCTTAGATTTGATTTCAATCCTTTGAATAAGCAGTCACTTGCTGATCCTAGATCAATAATCCCTGAGAAACATGTTTTGACAAGCCCTGACAAATATAGGGTTGAACAAGAAAAAGAGAAACTTTCTAGTCCTAACAAGACAATAACTGAAACAATGACAGAGAAGCTAGCACCAGCACATTCTAAAAGTGTCCGACACAAGCCATGCAATCACTTCAAAAATCCATAGCTTCACTGGTTCACCCCAAGCTGTAGCAACTGAAACTGATAAGCATCCTGATTCAGAGAAACCTTTTAGTCTTAACAAGAATAACTGAAACAGTGACAGAGAAGCTGGCACCAGTATATGCCATAATGTCTGATGCAACACACACAATCACTTCAAGAATTCAAGGCTTCACTGCAGGCTCAGCAGCTCAACCTGCAGCAACTAAAACTGATAAGATTCTGTTGCTGAAACTAACAAGCTTGTTTCTCCAGAGAAACCTCATATTCCTAACAAGACAATAACTGAGACTGACCTAGAAATTGGCACCAGCATATGCCACAATGTCTGATGCAACCCACACAATCACTTTGAAATTTCAAGGCCTCGCTGTTTCAACGCAAGCAGATACTGAAACTGATAAGCATGCTGTTGATGGAACTAATGATTACAAGCATGACGTAGCAGAAAACAGGAAGTTGTCTTCTCCAGAATTTAACAAGCATGCTGCTCTAGAAACACTTCAGAAGTTTATTTATGAAGATTTAGATGACTTGGATGACAAGGCTCTATCCGCAATCCAACTGAGTCTTTCAAATGATGTTTTACAGCAAGTTCTATTAGAGAAGACTTCTGCAGCCTTATGGGCCAAGCTAGATGAGCTGTACTTGACTAAATCCTTGGCCACAGGTTGGTTATGAAGCAACACCTTTATGGTCTCCGCATGACAGAAGGTTCCTCTCTCAAGTCACATATCAGTGAGTTTATCTCAATTATTAATGATTTGAAAAATCTTGAAGTTATTATTGAGTCTGAAGATCAAGCTCTCTTGTTATTATGTTCATTACCACTCTCATGCAAAAATTTTAGAGACACAATAATTTATGGTAGGGAAGAATTAAATTTTGATGATGTGATATCTTCCCTTATGAGTAAGAAGAAATTGGATAATGAACTTTTGTCTAGTAAGTCTGATGATCAGGGCTCCAGTCTTATTGCAAGAGGCAGATCCAATGAAAGAGGCTTTGATGGTGGCAAGAATAGAAAAAAATCAAAGTCGAGAGGAAAGCACAAAAATTTGACTTGCAATTATTGCAAGAAGAAGGGACACGTCGTAGCAGAATGCTACAAGCTGCAGAACAAAAAGAAAAATGAATGGCAAAATGACAAGAGCAAGCAGAAGAAAGAAACAGCTGATGCTGATGTAGCAGAAGACAAAGGTGATGATGTTCTATTTGCAACCGACAAGTCCAGATCGAACGACGAGTGGATTCTTGATTCTGGATATTCTTATCATATGTGCCCCAATAGAGATTGGTTCTCCACATATGATTCTGTTGAAGGTGGAGTTGTTCTAATGGGCAATAATGCCACTTGCAAAACTGTTGGTGTAGGCACAGTAAAAATCAAGATGCATGATGGAGTTGTCAGGACATTGACTGATGTCAGACATGTACATGATTTGAAGAAAAATCTTATTTCTTTGGGCATTCTGGATGCCAATGGCTGCAAATCTGTGATTGAGTCTGAGAACATAAAGATTTTCCGTGGTGCTCTTGTTCTCATGAAAGGAAAGAAGTATGGTAGTCTATACACCTTATTGGGTTCAACAGTTACAGGCTCTGTAGCAGTTTCCTCATCCATGTCAGATTCAGACTCTACCAAGTTATGGCATATGCGCCTAGGGCATACGAGTGATCAGGGATTAACTGTACTCAGTAAAAGAGGTCTTCTACCTGAAAGAAAGATTGAGAAGCTGGATTTTTGTGAGCATTGTGTCTTTGGGAAGCAGAAAAGAGTCAGCTTCAACATTGCAATTCATAGAACCAAAGGTACTCTTGATTACATTCATTCTGATCTATGGGGGCTTTCCCATGAAATTTCCAAAGGAGGAGCCAGATACTTGCTAACGATTATTGATTTTTCTAGAAAGACTTGGGTCTATTTTCTCAGGCACAAGAATGATGTATTTGGCATTTTCAAGCAATGGAAGACCTTATTGGAGAAGCAGACCGAGAAGCAAGTCAAGAGACTCGGAACAGATAATGGTCTTGAGTTTTGTGATTCAGAGTTTAATCAATTCTACAAAGATGAAGACATTGTCAAACATCGGACAGTGAGAAAGACACCACAGCAGAATGGTGTCACAGAGAGGATGAATCGAACACTGTTAGAAAGAGCTCGATGTATGCTTTCTAACGCAGGTCTTGGCAAGGAATTTTAGGCAGAAGCAGTCAATTTGGCATGTCATTTGGTGAACCGTTCTTCTCACGGATCACTTGAACTTAAGACACCTGAAGAGGTATGGTTAGGTAGCCCTCCTGATTACTCTAACTTAAGAATATTTGGTTGCCCTGCATATGCTCATGTGAATGAAGGAAAATTGGAGCCTAGGGTGAAGAAATGCATTTTTCTTGGTTATACTTCTGGTGTTAAGGGGTTTCACTTATGGTGTCCTGATACTCATTAGTTTATGATTAGCAGAGATGTTATTTTTGATGAATCTGCTATGCTTCACTTTAGAAAAGAATTGCCTGTTCAGTGTGATACAAGAAAGGAGAATGCACAAGAGAAGGTGGAGCTTGAGGTTGGTACCTCATCATCTACAAATCCTAATCCTATTCAGTCAGAAAGTTCATCTGCAGGAGGAGAGACACACCATGAAGCTGAGCATCACACTATAGCTGGTGGTAGACAAAGGAGACAGATAAAGCCACCTCAACTATATGGTTTTGAAGATATGTTGGCTTATGCATTAAATGTTGCAGAAACCATTGATGTCGCCGATCCAACCTCATACTCTGAGGCCATCAATTCATCTGATTCAGACAAATGGCTAATTGCGATGCATGAAGAGATGAAATCTCTAAAGAAAAATGACAGTTGGAAATTGGTCGAATCACCTAATGGTAAGAAAATTATCAGGTGTGAATGGATATTTAAGAAGAAGGAAGGAGTCACAGGTGTTGAAGACACCAAGTATAAGGCACGATTAGTAGCGAAAGGCTACATCAAGGTGGAAAGAGTTGATTTTAATGATGTTTTCTCTCCAATTGTTAGACATACTTCTATTCGTGTCTTACTTACTTTAGTTGCAATACATAATTTGGAGTTGAAGCAACTTGATGTAAAAACAGCCTTTCTTCATGGTGATCTTGATGAACAAATCTATATTCAACCAAAAGGTTTTGAAGTTGAAGGCAAGAAAGATCATGTTTGTCTTCTAAAGAAATCCTTATATGGACTCAAGCAGTCTCCATGCCTGTGGTATCGAAGGTTTGACTCTTTTATGCTGAGTATTGGATTTTCTAGATGCAAGTATGATAGTTGTGTCTACTCTCAAAGACTTGATGGTACTTTCATATATTTGTTGCTATATGTTGATGACATGTTGATTGCAGCAAAGAACATATATGAAATTAATAGATTGAAATGTTAGCTAAGTGATGAATTTGAGATGAAAGACCTAGGTGCAGCAAAGAAAATTTTGGGAATGGAGATCAACAGAGACAAAGATGCAGGTAGATTATTTTTGTCACAACAGAAATATATTGAGAAAGTTCTGAAACGTTTTGGTATGCATGATGCTAAACCTGTGAGTACTCCTTTAGCTTCTCACTTTAGATTATCAGCATCCATGTCACCACAGTCAAAAGATAAGATAATGTATATGTCTAGAGTTCCTTATTCTAGTGCAGTGGGAAGTATTATGTATGCAATGGTTTGCACTCGACTAGATATCTCACATGCTGTCAGTGTAGTTAGCAGATATTTGTCCTGTCCAGGAAAAACTCATTGGCAAGCTGTCAAGTGGATTTTGAGATATTTGAAGGGTACTTCTACTGCTTGTTTGGAATTCGATAGAACTTCTGACAATCTAGCTAGATATGTTGATTCAGATTTTGTAGGTGATTTGGACGGGAGAAGATCAATTACAGGTTATATATTTACTATTGGGACTTGTGCAGTCAGTTGGAAAGCTACCTTGCAGCCGACAGTTGCATTGTCTACTACAGAAGCAGAATTTATGGCTGTTACAGAAGCTGCTAAAGAAGCCATTTGGTTAAGAGGTATACTTAATGAACTCAGTTTGGAAACAAATAAAACTGTAGTTTATTGTGACAGTCAGAGTGCTATACATTTGACGAAGAATCAGATGCATCATGAGAGAACTAAACACATTGATGTGAAGTATCACTTTATTCGGGATATTGTGGCTCAAGGTGATGTTATTATAAGAAAGATTGGTACTCTGAATAATCCTGCTGATATGTTGACAAAATCTCTTCCCATTGCCAAGTTACTCACTGCATGGACTTGGTTGGTGTTACACAGCATTTGCATTAAACCTTTCGGGGTTGTTTGGCAGAGGTTGAAGCTTTTATTTTCACTATTGTCAAATTCAAGTCAAGGTGGAGATTTGTTGAATAATTGCCTTGAATTAGTGGTAGGCCAAATTGAGTCAAAAGTTGAGTCCACTTTGTTGCATTATTTGTGGCTTAATTTGTGGGTCAAAAGCATCTTCTACTTTCGGTCATGGTGGAAGACAAAGCCTTCATCATTCTTCTTGCAATTAGGTAACATAATTATTAGCATCCATTGGCTTTGTCATTTGGAGTCTTTTTGTTAGCCTATAAAAAGCATTCCAACATGAAATATTCATATCAAGAAGAAAGAGAGAAGTTAAGAGAGAAATTATGAGATTGTGTGTATTGGCTAAAACCAATTTTGTAAACACTCTTTGTATATTCTCTCACTATAGTGAAATTTTACTGCTCGTTTCTGCCTGTGGACGTAGGCTTTAAGCTGAACCACGTAAATTTGCTGTCTCCCTTTTTTTATCGTACTTTATTGTTTTGTGGTTATTACTTGATCAAAGTACGATCATGTCACGATCCATTCTAACAAAAACAAGAAGCTTTCTGCTCAAGAGTTGAACAAGCATGCTGCTCTAGAAACTAAGCATACTAGTACTGGTGAAAAAAAATGGGATAAAGGTGTTTCGGTGAAGGAATATATTATGCAGAAGTTTGAGCCAGGGGAAGATGACAGAGCACTTTCTAAAGTGATATCTCAGGCAATTAGCCCAAGGAAAACTCCTGGTGTTGTGGAGAGAGTGAAAGGGGCAGAAACTTCTTTGCTTTGGGATGAGGAGTCTAAAAATCCTAGGGTCACACACTCAACTACCAACTCAATATCAAACATTCCAATGTCTATCAATGCTTATGAAGGTCAGTTTACTTTTTCTGTTCTTCAATATCTAATTTTTCTTCTTTAAAATGGGTGAATCATCTTTTATATGTTCTTCTGCTATTGCAGTAATCACCTGCTTAACCTCTTTCATTATTCTTTCCTTAATTATTCTTGTTCTACTCTCTTAGTGTATGAATCAGAGATGGCGCCTGAAAGGTTAAAGGAGACAGCGAGGCAGCATCCCAGATCAATAATCCCCGAGAAGCATGTTTTGACAAGCCCTGACAAACATGGGGTTGAACAAGAAAAAGAGAAACGTTCTAGTCCTGACAAGAAGATAACTGAAACAATGACAGAGAAGCTATCACCAGCACATACCACAGTGTCTGATGCAATCACTACGAGAATTCATGGCTTCTCTGGTTCACCAAAAGCTGCAGCAACTGAAACTGATAAGCATGCTGATTCAGAGAAAACTTATAGTCCTAACAAGACGATAACCCGGACTGTGACAGAGAAGCGGGCACTAGCATATGCCACAATGTCTGATGCAACCCATGCAATCACTTCGAAAATTCAAGGCTTCACTGCAGGTTCAGCTCAACCTGCAGCAACTGAAACTGATAAGAATTCTGCTGCCAAAACTTACAAGCCTGTTTATCTGGAGAAACCTCATAGTCCTCACAAGACAATAACTGAGACAGTGACAATGTCTGATGCAACCCACTCAATTCAAGGCCTCACTGTTTCAACGCACACAGATCCTGAAACTGATGAAGATGCTGTTGCTGGAACTAATGATTACAAGCATGCCGTCGCAGAAAACAAGAAATTTTCTGCTCCAGAGTTGAACAAGCATGCTGCTCTAGAAACTAAGCATACTAGTACAGGTGAAAAAATATGGGATAAAGGTGTTTCGGTGAAGGAATATATTATGCAGAAGTTTGAGCCAGGGGAAGATGACAGAGCACTTTCTCAAGTGATATCTCAGGCAGTTAGCCCAAGGAAAACTCCTGGTGATCCTGGTGTTGTGGAGAGAGTGAAAGGGGCAGAAACTTCTTTGCTTTGGGATGAGGAGTCTAAAAATCCTAGGGTCACACACTCAACTACCAACTCAATATCAAACATTCCAATGTCTATCAATGCTTATGAAGGTCAGTTTATTTTTCTGTTCTTCAATATCTAATTTTTCTTCTTTAAAATGGGTGATTCATCTTTTATGTGTTCTGCTATTGCAGTTGTTGAGGAAGAGAATCATGGAAGAATTCTCCAAGCCAACTGAAAGAGGAAGTTAACCCACTGCTGATAGGAATATGCTTTTCTGTATCAAGTATGTAACAAGTTATATTCATAAATAATTAGTTTGCAAGAACAATTCTCTGTTTATTAATTTTATGTTCAGTGACATTTAGTCACCAGTAATATGTTTTTTGCAGCTTTCCATGTTTCAATAAATGAATATTAACACTTTGAATAATCAAACAAATAATCTATATCGACATTTTGTTTTAATACATTCCATTGTACATGATGATTGTGCAGGCATTTTAAAAAAACGCCGACTGTATAAATTATTTTAACAAATGATGAAGTAGAGGGAAATTCAGTATCAACAACTTTCTGGTTGGACCAGCTTATTGTTGGAATTGACAATTCAGCTCAATTTTTTTTTTTTTTTGAGGATTTAATCAAGAAAACACACAGACGAGAAAGGGAATTCAGTTCAGATTATAATTGATAATAAGTCATTGTAATTCAGTATCTCGATGGCAATGCCAATTTGCCAGATACAATACCTGACACCTTTGAAATCGGTGTATCCACAGAGCGCAATGAAGCATTTGATTTTGCAATGTCCTTTCCTTCATCATTCGGGGACGTATCTGCTCATTCCATGCCTAGCACTGATTCAATCCTCAACACAGGACGTTGAATCCAGTCTTTTATGCCACAGTACAGCAGAACATGGATATCTGATATGGCCAACCAGACTGTGACAAAAGGAAAGCTTATGGTTTCTGTAATATTTTGGAAAGAATTTAGTACATGGTCATATATTGTTTCTGTAACTTAAGATTTTTTTTAAACCGATTATGCGTAATCTACTTGAACTCTTCATGGCTTTCTGTAAAATTTGTGGTTGTCTGCAGAAAACCGGAAGGGCCTGAATCTTCTTCAGTCCTAGAATAGCTACAATCTCACATGTAAATATCAGTGTATCTAAAGTACTGTTGTGAAACATGCGGCTATTATGATGAATAGTACGAAAAACAAAAAGAAAGAGAAAGCGCAAATAAACACACAGATTTAACGTGGTTCGACAGTATGCCTATGTCCACGGGAGTGAACATTTGCTAAATTTCACTATGTCAAAGTAGGGTTACGTCATGTGTATTTATACTAACCCTAGCCGTATAGAGGTATTAGAAAATTTCTCAAATACCCCTGTACCGTACCATGAGGCAAGTGATGCAGTATCTCGATGGCAATGCCAATTTTCCAGATACAATACCTGACACCTCTGAAATCGGTATATCCACAGAGAGCAATGAAGCATTTGATTCTCCATTCCACTTGGTATGCTACGCTCCCCTTGCTCCACTCCGCTTCACTCCGACATCAGCTTGCTTTCTCTGTACATGTGTTCCACTCGATATGAGCCACATACTACAACAAGTACAGTGCATCTAAGTACATTTACGAGTTGTTTCTGAAGTTTATTTATGAAATCCCAGTGGAGCAGAATCAGATTGGGCTCTTAGAAAAAAATTTCAATCCTTTGAATAAGCAGTCACTTGCTGATCCTAGATCAATAATCCCTGAGAAGCATGTTTTGACAAGCCCTGACAAACATAGGGTTGAACAAGAAAAAGAGAAACTTTCTAGTCCTAACAAGACAATAACTGAAACAATGACAGAGAAGCTAGCACCAGCAAATTCTAAAAGTGTCTGACACAACCCATGCAATCACTTCAAAAATCCATAGGTTCACTGGTTCACCCCAAGCTGTAGCAACTGAAACTGATAAGCATCCTGATTCAGAGAAACCTTTTAGTCTTAACAAGAATAACTGAAACAGTGACAGAGAAGCTGGCACCAGTATATGCCATAATGTCTGATGCAACACACGCAATCACTTCAAGAATTCAAGGCTTCACTGCAGGCTCAGCAGCTCAACCTGCAGCAACTAAAACTGATAAGATTCTGTTGCTGAAACTAACAAGCTTGTTTCTCCAAAGAAACCTCATATTCCTAACAAGACAATAACTGAGACTGACCTAGAAATTGGCACCAGCATAAGCCACAATGTCTGATGCAACCCACACAATCACTTTGAAATTTCAAGGCCTTGCTGTTTCAACGCAAGCAGATCCTGAAACTGATAAGCATGCTGTTGATGGAACTAATGATTACAAGCATGACGTAGCAGAAAACAAGAAGCTGTCTTCTCCAGAGTTTAACAAGCATGCTGCTCTAGAAACTAAGCATACTAGTACTGGTGAGAAAATAATGGATAAAGGTGTTTTGGTGTAATATATTATGCAGAAGTTTGAGCCAGCGGAAGATGACAGGGCACTTTCTCAAGTTATATCTCAGGCAATTAGTCCAAGGAAAACTCCTGGTGATCCTTGTGTTGTGGGGAGAGTGAAAGTGGATGTGACTTCTTTGCTTTGGGATGGGGAATCACATCATCCTTCTCACGCAGTCAACTACCGACTCAATATCAAACATTCCCATCTCTAACAATGCTCATGAAGGTCAGTTTACTTTTTCTGTTCTTCAATATCTTATTTTCTTCTTTAAAATGGGTGATTCATCTTTTATGTGTTCTTCTGCTATGGCTGTTGAGGAAGAGAATCATGAGAATCATGGAAGAATTCTCAAGCCAACTGAAAGAGGAAATTAGCCCACTGCTGATAGGAATATGCTTTTTCTGTATCAAGTGTGCAACAAGTTATATTCATAAATAAATAGTTTGCAAGAACAATTCTCTGCTTTGTAATTTTATGTTCGGTGACATTTTGTCACCAGTAATCTGTTTTTGCAGCTTTGCAAGTTCGAATATATTCAGATTAACACAATGAATGATCAAACAATTAATCTGTACAATTTTGTTTTAACACATTCCATTGTACATGATGATTGCGTAATCATTTTATAAAAATGCTGACGACTGTATAATTATTTTAACAAATGATGAAACACAAGGAAAATTCAGTATCAACAACTTTATGCTTGGACCAGCTTATAGTTGGGATTGTGAAAATGTGAGGACCATTCGGCTCAGATTATATTAAAAAAATTACATAAATAAATGCTTCAAAGCAGATGAAATCAACACCATGTCTAAGTTGGATATTTTTACCTGGTCAAACAGACCTCTATCAACAACAAGGGAAACTCTTGTCCCAGGACCTGGAAAAAGAAGAGGAACACAGTTAATAAAGACTTAGTCAAATTGCTATTTCAGGAGGTAACTTTTTGCTTACTTGCATGTGGCAGCCAAATTATTCAACCATTCGTCCAAAACCCTCCGAAGTTAATGCTTGAACATACTTACTTTATCTTAAATTTCCCTCTTCTTGACAAGAGAGATACTAAAGGAGAGACAGATTGTTGGTTTTCTCAAAAAAAGCAAGTAACCTGAGATTTTCATTTGCAAATTGGAGTAATGGCTCAGCTTGATGGCATGCAAAGATATGGAGACATCCCAAGAAGTCCTGCCACCCCAACTATTTGTGAACAACTCCGAGGTAAATCCCTCAATTACATTCTCTTAACCATCCTACTAGGCACAGTGATAAACAAAAAAAATCTTGACTGCCCTAGATTGTACTGACTGAAAACTTGATTGATAATTTTTTAGAAATTCATCAGTAATATTAACTGAGTATGTACGAACATTACTAGTGAAGTTCTCAAAAATTACCAATAAAATTTTCAATAATTGTAAATCTCTTTATTTGCACCCGATGCAATCAAGAATTTATCGTGATAAGCACAAAATATAAATTGCTAAAATGACATATTTAGGACATGGGCATGTATGGGTAACAATTTACTGTTTTCAAAAACTGTTTTCGAACATAAAAACTAAAACAATTTTATAATATTTTTTGAACAAAATATGTTTGGATAACCGTAACTCAAAAATTGTTTTAAAAAGCAGTAAAATGTTTGGATAATTTTATTTTAAAAATAAAAAAACTGTTTGAATATATCTTCTTATAATTATTCACAGTTTTCAGTTTTGATTTTAAATTTAAAATCTACATTTATTTTATTTATTATATTTACTAAATAAATTTTTAAACACACGCCAAATACGTGAAAATAATTAATAATATTTTATTTTAAAGTTTTTTTTATATACCATGGATCAAGCATGACCAAATTCCTCCCTTTGTCATATCACATATGTTTGTTTGTTAAATTAATTCTAAAAAATTAAAATAAGAAATACAATACAATTTTCACAATTTGATAAAATGTGAATAACCAACTCATCATTCTTCTTGGAAAATGGTTCAATATTTAGAACATGACATAGTTTTCTTGTTTAAAATAAGATGGTTGAGGACAATTTTAAAATACAATAATCATTGATTAAATATAACTTTGAAAAATTGATAAAATGGAAATTTCTTGCAAAAAAGTTTGCCCCAACTGTCCAATTTGGTTGGTTTTCATAGGGTTCATGGATAGTGACCAAATCAGGTAGCGGTTTTGTAGGGCCATGCTTACCCTTTGGATCCCAATCATGATCTTGACTTTGATACCAAGAACACCCTGCAATGATTACAAACAAAAAGACATTAATTAAACAACAAATGAACAGAAATATATTCTAATATAGGGAAGGGGCTGTGAAATATTCTCAATTACAGGAGAGCCCATATGCTACAGGACACCCAAATTAATTGGCAGGCTCATAGCATTCCCTAGCTTTAAACCGGCGCCAGAAAGTGAATGAGCTAACCTGTCTGAGAAGCACATGCCTCACGGCAGAGTCTATGTATTCATTAACAGGCTGACCAGATGATATCATTTATCCATCCTTGAACTTCATAGATTTGGCTCGCTGAGCCCTGAGCTTTCCGCTAACGATAACTTGCATCAGTTAAATTAATAAAGTACTAATTAGAAGGACAAAACAAAAGATGCTTCAGCTCATCACCATAGGCCAGGGATGCCAGCTGCAGAAAACTATATATCTAACAACCCTTCGCCCCACTCTCCATGACGAATCTAAGGACACCATAACAAGCCCTAAAAACAAGAAACAAGACAGATTATTGAGAAAATGACACGAAACCATTCGCAAGTCAGAGACGAGGTTGAAGCATTTTAATTCTACAAAGACATAACTACATCTAAAGTATGAGAATCCTGAAGGCAGCTTGAAACTTGTTAAACAGTATAACTACATATAAAGTATCTTGTAACTTGTAAGAACAACAGCATCGGGAAGGGGAAAAAATTGTAAGAACATGAATGATGCTCTATCGCCACATAATTACAAGGTCCTAAAACTTTAGAGTTATTCCACATAACTCAATACTTTGTATATACCTATAGCATGCAAATGCACGTTTTTGTGCACACACGTATGGACGTGTCTCTGTGTGTGTGTGTGTGAGAGAGAGAGACAGAGACAGAGACACAGAGAGAGAGAGAGAAAGAACAATGTAGGAGCTCCCGAACTCCAAGACTTGAATAGATAGTTCAAAGAGACTAACAAGCTCCACATATTCGATATAAGCATTGTTCAGGGATCCTTTTAGCCCATCATTGTTGGGAAAGTGATAAGTAAAATCAATGCTAACAACAACATATAGATTCTGCAACTCCAAGACTTGAATAGATAGTTCAAAGAGACTAACAAGCTCCACATATTCGATATAAGCATTGTTAAGGGATCCTCTTAGCCCATTATTGTTGGGAAAGGGATAAGTAAAATCAATGCTAACAAGAGCATATAGATTATGCTCAATGATGTGTAACAAATCTTTATTCTGTAATAAGAACAAAGCAGGCATATGGTGAGTTAAGAAAGACATAGATATTGGTTCACAACTCACAACAAAAGTGAACTGGCATACCAAGTATGGCAAAGAAACCATCAATCTAAGCTTAATGGGAAATTCTGCAATGGAAAACAGTCATAATACAAAAAACACTAATAGAAGTTTCAACAGGCACCAGTTTTAATACAGCAACAATGGTTTGATGAAAGTGGTACCAATAAGTAAAGTAATTCGCATCCAGAAAGTCAGGAACTAACAACAAAGTAAATGAAAGCATAGAGGCCATCAAAAGAAATGTTTTAGATAACATGATAAATAAGCATCAGTGGTCACTCCTCATTTTTCAGTTCTTAAGCACTCCTGCCACTCTCAGTGATTTGGAAAAAAGATGCAGCAACATCAAGGATAGATGGCAAGGATAAACAATTGATTTATTATGGAATTTATCTCCTTTATAAACAATTGTCCACTTTTCAGATACCAAGTGGGACAGAAGGGAGAAATGAAGTCAGTGAAACCAATAGATACCTCCGAACAACGAGCCCTCCAAGAAGCTTGTAACGCAGGACTCTGCCTAAGCGATGGAACAGAGTCCTCTATCACTAACTTTCTCAGCATAAAGCTCCACACTGTTCTCCGGGAACTTGAAACGTTTCTGGACAACAGATGTCAGTTCCCTAATTCTCTTTCCCTTATCACATGAACCCATCAATTAAAGGCATAATCTGAAAATGACACCCCAAGTTCCTATTCTTTCGCACCCTCAAAAAGTTCCTCAACCAGATACAAATAGGAATGCCGTATGCACAAATCTGCAGAAAACACTCTTTTGTTTCTTAGAAACAACGGACTCAGCTCAACCTAGTGAAAGATTTGCCCCACACATGTTTGAATTAAGCTCTTCCATTTCTTGATCCATGAAAGAAATGATTAATTCAACATCAATATATCAATTTTCATTCTTCTTCTGCCTTTTCTCGTTGAACTTCAACTACAAATCAAACTAAAGTTTCTCACCAACCAAATGAGGACATAAGATTCTCTTTCATTTTTCTTTCTTTACATATGTACAAATGAAGACCTAAGATTTTTCAGAGAAATATCACTTTATTGATTCCTACCAACCACACAAGAAAACAAGGTTTCAAAGTTGAGTAAAGCCCAATAAGCAAAATATAATTACTTTCAGCTCAACATAAGAAGACGACAGTGGCGATTTTCTTGGACTTGATGACTTAAATCAAATTCTCTTCAATTTCTACTAAAATAACTATGAATTCTTTTCTTTTTCTTCCATTTTCTCAACATCCAAACAGAGCAACAAGATTTTACCGAGAACGTTTTGAGTGCGAGTGGCCTTGATGATGATCTCGGTCCGCATGGGCGTAACCCTAACTTCAACACCGGAGTACCCATCTTCTGCAAGCTCTCTGGTCAGTACCTCATTCAGCTCCGCAAAGAACACTCCATCAGCTACAAACTGTTCATATATTCATTTAAATATATATTTAAAAGTAATACAATGCCATACTGCCCTTGTTGATTACCTATAAAAAGTATAAATGAAAAAAAAAACATGAATTGGGAGCTACAAACTGTGATCATTGAAAACTGTTTGGCAGCTAAGACAAAACATGAAAAGAGAAGGGGCAAAGGGAATTGGTAAGTACAAATTTTAATTACCAAAAATAAAACACAAAAGAGAAAAGTACGGGAACTGAAAAACATAGAGTGCAAACAAAATAAAATATGAACAAACAAAAATGGACGTGCTTGGTTTCTGAGAAAACGCAGGAAAATACAAGAGACTAACGATAAGAAGGGGACACTAGAGAGGAGGACAAGGATGACGGCCGTGAGAAAGAGAGAGAGGGAAGAGGGTAGACGAGAGACTACCAGCAAGTACCAGAGAGGAGGACCAAGGATGACGGCCGTGATATCGATAGAACGAAGAGGAGACGCAATCGAGAGAACGAAAAAGAGAAAAGAAAATTAGGTCGGAAAATAGAGAAGAGCTTTAAGGATGAAAACTAATTTGAGGTTTCTAAAATCTGTTTTTCGAAAGAGGTTTTTTTGAAAATTATTTTAAAAAATTACTAATGCTTTTAAAATTTATTTTTGAGTTTTAAAATTTTATTTTAGTTTTTAAAAACTGTTTCAAACATATCCCAAAGTTTTCAAAGTGAAGGAGAAGGCAAAGAAACTGCGACATACTCTCAGCCATAAAAAGAGGCATGGTAATGATGATAACTACACACCCTCATAGGGTGTCAGGTTGGAAGACGATAAAGATGAATATCTTGGACCCCCAAGTAATTAATATGACCAAAGCCTTTAAATTTGCTTAATTAACAATAAATTGTTTCAAATTTATTACTGTATTCAATAGTTGTAAATTGCTGTTGTACTTTTAGACTAATAAGGCCAATAATGCTCAACATTTCATAACTTTTTATCCCAAATAAGGTACCTAAAAAAATAGTTTCTAAGAAGAATCAGAAATCGAAAATAAATTCTAAGAAATAGTTTCATAACTTTTTATCCCACGGTTGTTTACCAAAAACTGTTTCAAAAGCTCTTTTGATGACAAAAAATTGAAACAACAGCTCAGCCAAACCTGATGGCATTCAGTAATCACATGCTTAACTGCTTTCATTATTCTCTCCTTAATTACTCTTGTTCTACTTTCTTAGTGTATGAATCAGAGATGGCGCCTGAAAGGTTAGAGGAGACAGCGAGACAGCATCCCAGATCAATAATCTCTGAGAAGCATGTTTTGACAAGCCCTGACAAACATGGGGTTGAACAAGAAAAAGATAAACATTCTAGTCAAAAAGAGAAACATTCTAGTCCTGAGAAGAAGATACTGAAACAATGACAGAGAAGCTATCACCAGCACATACCACAGTGTCTGATGCAATCACTTCGAGAATTCATGGCTTCTCTGGTTCACCAAAAGCGGCAGCAACTGAAACTGATAAGCATGCTGATTCAGAGAAACCTTATAGTCCTAAAAAGACGATCACAGAGACTGTGACAGAGAGAAGCTGGCGCTAGCATATGCCACAATGTCTGATGCCAGAATCAAGTTAAGCATCATAATCAAGGCTATTACAAAGATAATCAATGAATATATATATATGGGAAAGCATAACTAGGGCTTCAATCGAGCCCTATAAAGAGTTAGTTACACATGCTGTCTAGGATAAACATCATAGCATAAACTAAACATAAACTATAAAACCCGAAGAATACTGTGGGGACGGGTTGTCATTCCTCTCCAAAGCTTACAACTCCGAGCTAAGCAAAAGATAAAAGAAGTGATCTTTTTTGTGTGTGTTTACAGGTGTATTTATAGGGGGTTGAATAACCCTATAAGACTCAGGAAACCCTAAACTTCCTAAACCATAAAACCTCCTTTATCTCCAAAACTGGTTATGCCGTTATACTGTTCACGCATGTACATGTGCGCTCGATTGCATGCGTTTTGCGCTCGATCGCAAGGCTGCACTCGATCCTTCCTGTGTGCACAGGAGCGCTTATGCGCTCGATCGCATCCAATAGTGCGCTCGATCGCACTTTTGGCAGTAGCTGCTCCAGGATTTCCAGATTTCTTCCTTTAGGTGCCAGAAATGTTTCTTTTTATCCAAGACCCTATAAAAATATGTGAAACACAAAAATGAAGTAAAATGAACTAAATTAACATAACTAAGGACTTAAAAATGTAAATAAGGGGGCTTAATATATAAACCCCTATCACACTCCCAAACTTACATATTGCTAGTCCTTTAGCAATACAAAACTAAAAACTAAAATGAAAAATAATGACACACAGATAGATCCAATATCCATAGTGTCTACAAAAGTTTAGGTCTTCACACAAAATTATGATGTGCATTCATGAGCAAACTTAACAAATATAAACATATCTTTACAATGAATAAGAGTTTTAAACGCAAATCTCTTTCATGAGGCAGTTTAAGACATCACAAGTTTGACTTTAGTGTGTGGTGAACTAGCACATAAAAGATTAGGTTTCCAAATAATTCTAATGTGTAGTGTTTCGATGTCTCAAGATTCACCAAATTTCCTATTAGAATCAACAAAGATGGCATAGATTTTTTTTTTTTGCCAAGTTAATTCCCTTAAGCTTTCTATTTGACTCATGTAATGAGTGTTTAGCCAATGACTCCCAAACCAAATGGTTTTAGGGCAGTGGGTGTAAAGACACTCCTAAGGACTTACTAACTCGAGTAAAAAATGCTACGAAACTTAACTGGTCTTAATGTTATCAATCAAAACTTCTACCCTTTGATGTGACACTCACTGCTTACTGAGGTAAGAGGATCGATTACTCAGTGAAAAGTTTTTTTTGATGATCATAGTGCACAAAATTTTCACTTTTTGATGTGACACTCACTGTTTACTGAGGCAAGAGGGTCAGTTACTCAGTGGAAAATTAGTTTACTGATCTTTAGGAGCATTTTTCTTTTTGAGCAATAACAAATTTTTTTTTATGTCAAAGTGTTAATCTAACAGGTCATCTGGTTCACAGTCAAGCAAAAGAAATATACAAATCAAAATTACATGTCATACCCCACACAACTATGTGCTAATGTGCTCATGTTAGCTCAGGTCAAACTTGTGAATCCTTAAATGCCTAAAAGTAAGTGATCCATGTTCAAAACTTAATTATTAGCCTATATATTCAAAGTGTTAAGCTCACTTATGAAGTCAAATCATTTTGTTTGTTTAGATCACCCAAAATTTTTGGAACAGAATGAACATGCATTTATCTATGAAAAAAAGGGACATAGTGTGTGTGTGAGTGTGTCCCTATACCCCCAAACTTAAATTGCACATTGTCCCTAATGTGTGAATAGTATGGAAGGAGCTGACTTAGGAGATGAAGAGCTATATGGCTGGCATGGCTCGTAGCACACCCCCAAACTTCAACTGGATACACTCACTCTGTCCTTGAAAAAGAAAGACAAACAAACATAAACTGGAAAACAAGTAATAATAAACAGATATAGAAAAGTAAATACTAACAATAAAATGAAATACTAAAAAAGATACGCTTTGGGGTGCCCCATGAGCGCTAAGTTTAACTTCTTCAGCCAGACGGGGTATCCTCTCATTGCTGATCAGCAGGTGGTGCAGTCGATGAGGTACCGGGTGCGGGAGGTGGAGGTTGACAGTTTAGGCATCCTAGCAAGTTGTTGTCCAATGTGCACTCGATCACACTGTGAAGTGCGCTCGATCTTACTTGTGGCAGAAAGTGTGTACTCAGTGGCCTCAGTGCCACTGACCTTAATAGAAGCGCTTTAGCTACACGTTTATCAAAGTCTAGACTGCTCAAGTGCTCTCTATAGCAGCTTCAACATTTAGTCTTTTAGTAGGGCATACTTAAAGTCCACTGCATGTGGCTCAGGTGCTCTTGTTGCTGCTGCATACTGGACAGTCTGGGGCGCTAAATCTTCAACTCTTGGTTGCACTGTAATTGCTGAGTGTGGTATGACTTTGTGTCCATGTACCGTGAATGTCTGATTTCTTACAGGCAACTGCGACAATTCCAAGTTTGGTGCCTAGATAATAGATGAGAGAAAAGTAGTATTAGTACTCTTAAAAGTTTCAAACGGAGGAGTGAACTTACTTGGATGCTTTGGAGAGGCTTCAAGGAGGTGCATAGCTTCAATGATGTCATCTATAATATCTTCAGATTCTGGCTTAGGCACCACATCTGAACTTGTGAAGCTGTGGGTGAGGGTGGCCTCCAATGGATAAGTGTGTTGGACCTGAAAAATTTGTTTGACAACACTTTGCATCATACATTCATTAAAACATTCATTGTTGTTATCATCTTAGGGTAATTTCAACGTATCAAATATTTTAAATTCTATTGTCTCACCATTTACCGTCATACTTACAATACCCTTTTTCACATTAATTATTATATCGGCAGTTCTCATAAAAGGTCTTCCTAAGATGATGGGCAGAGGTAATGGCATAAGGCATTCTTCAATATCTAACACAATGAAGTCAGCAGACAAGATAAACTCACCGACCTTTACCAAGACATCCTCAAGTATACTTCTAGGTCTTTTGATGCTTCTATATGCCAATTGTAAAGTGATGGAGGTTGGTTGAAGCTCCTCCAAACCTAGCTTTTCAACTACTGTGTATGGTAGCAAATTTACACTTGCTCCTAAATCCAATAGTGCACGCTAAAAAAACTGGTCACCTATCCTGCAGGGAATGGTAAAACTACCCGGATCTTGTAGCTTTGACGGTAGTTTTCTTAATAATACCGTACTTACCTCTTCCGTTAGAGCCACTGTTTCATGCTCTTGAAACTTTCTTTTATTAGTGCAACACTTTTAAAAATTTAGTATAAGCAGGAATTTATTTAATTGCATCTAATAAGGGAATGTTAATTTCTACTCTCAAAGTTTCAAAAATATCAAACAATTTATCTTTCTTTAGCTTTACTAACCTTTGAGGGAAGGGTGGTGCACTCAACTTCTCCATTTCACTTACCTTGGATGGGGATGGCTTAGCAGGAGATGCTTGTGCTGGCTCATTAACTCCTATGACCTTACCATTTCTCAGAGTTGACACGACATTTAGTTGCTGATGTCCTCTCGGATTAGGTATTAGTTGGGCAGGAAGCTCACCTTGCTTCCTTGTACTTAATTCTTTAACCATTTGCCCCATTTGAACTTCTAGTCTTTGGATTGTTTGCTCGTGCTTTGCAATTGTTTGTCTTTGCTCAGTCTGAATTTGTCTTCCATCTGCCATAAATTGTTCTTGTGACGTTATCAGTTGCCTTACCATACTCTCTAGGTCATTTGTCTTTGACTCTTGAACTGGTTGGGCTGCTTGGTGGAAGTTCCTTTGTTGCCCTTGAAGGTTCAAGGCATTTTGATTGTTGCTCCATGAGAGGTTGGGGTGGTTTCTCTATCCAGGATTGTAGGTATTTGCATATGCACTATTTGGTCCCACATTGTTCACTCGCTCGGGATCTGTAGATGAATATAAGTGGCAAGTCTCAGTAGTGTGATAAAATTGAGAACATAAAGCACATACCTGGCGTTTTGTGGCATGTAGACTCGGTAAGGCGTTCTGAGCAGTCATGGCATTTACAAGCATATCTAGCTTCCTCTCCATAGCAGCTATCTGAGTTGGAATTCCACCAATTAAGTTAACTTCATACATGCCCTTGCTCTTTACTCCTTGTCTCCCTCTAGATGAGAATTTTTGGGTGTGCTCACTCAATGCCTCAAACAACTCCATGGTTTCTTCACTGCTTTTCTCCATCAGCACACCTCCACAACTTGAATCAGCAATACCTTTATTCATGTCATTTAGACCTTTGTAAAAGGCTAATACGAGCTCATCTTGAGGTAGGTTGTGATGTGGACATTTGTGAAGCAGCTCATTAAAGTGTCCCCATGCCTCAAAGAAAAAGTCTCCATCGCTTTGTTGGAAAGATTGAATCTCCTTCCTCAATTGTCTCGTCTTTTGAGCTGGGAAGAACTTTCTTAGGAACTTGCTGGCCAACTCTTCCCAAGTGTGGATAGAAACTGCAGACAATAAATTATACCACATTTTAGCATTATCTTTTAAGGAAAAAGGGAAAAAAAGTAACCTGATTCCTTCTTAGTTTAGGCCCTGGATATACTGGAATTTGCAAAGATCAAAGAACACTCGAAGGTGCAAATGTGGATCCTCATTAGGCGTACCCCTAAAGTGAGTCAATGCACTCAATATTTGCGGAGATATATAGTAGTTGCCTTCCGTCTTAGGTTGATATGCAATACATGATGGCTGATCAAGGTTCCGTGGGATGAAGGATTGCTTCATCGGTATTCGTGCAGATGGCTGCTGGTTTTCGAGCTGTTCCGCCATTGGTGCTTCATTCTCGAATTCTTTTTTATTCTCCTCGAATTTGTTCTAAGCGTTTGTTGGATGGTCTGCTCAAGCTCGGGATCAAGGGGAAAGACTGTTAGATGTCGGGATCGAAGTCCGTGCATAAATCAGATAAAACAGCTTCAGTGCAGCAGTTCAACTCTGCTACTCGGGTAATTCTCTGCCCTAATTGATTGCAAGTATCACAGAAGGGTGCGATCAGTTGCAAGTATCACAGAAAGTGCGATTAGGGTTTGATTTGCCTGGCATAGAAAGGAATTTGATTAGGGTTTGATGAAAATAAAAATAAAAGTGAAAAACAGAAACTAAATTTTTTTTAGAAAAATTAAAGTAAAATAAAATAATGATGATTAAACTAAACGAAAGTAATTCTAAAAGGAAATTTAGTGCAATCCCCGGCAACGGCGCCAAAAACTTGTTGCGCATTTATCTACCTAAATAAATCAGTAAATAATCGTACAGTTTTACTTGCAAGTGCACAAGGTTAATGGTAGTATAGTGTGCAAGTGGGAGATCATTTCCATACGGATTGGTGAATTTTGTTTTAGAATTAATTTCTTAATAAAAGAAGATAAAAAATAACTGTTGAATGTGAATTAATAATAATGAGACATAGGGCTTTGATATCCACCACTAGTCATACTTTCCCAATGAGTAATAGGTCAATGCACTAGCCTTCCTATGAATACCTAATGGTTGCCAACCTAATGGCATGATATCTACTCCTTAAGCTATTGGTTTCCCTAAGCAACGAGTTAGGCATGGTATCTACTCTAACTCTTTTCTTTCTTAAGGGATTCAGCATGGTATCTACTGAGTTGTTCCTTAAGAGAGCATAGGTACTATAGAAATCGACAACCACAGGACCTAGGGTATGGTATCTACTCCCAGTTTCCCATGATGATTAACCTAAGAATCTGGTGTGGATTTCTTTTGTTACTATTTTCAGACCCAGGACTCGGTCATCCAAATTGGTCTAACCAACTAATCCATACCATATGCACATATTGATCAAACATATACATATGAGGAATTTAAATAAACATGGGCATTAATCAAGTTAAGCATCATAATCAAGGCTATTGTAAAGATAATCAATGAATATATATATGGGAAAGCATAACTAGGGCTTCAATCGAGCCCTATAAAGAGTTAGTTACACATGCTGTCTAGGATAAACATCATAGCATAAACTAAACATAAACTATAAAACCCGAAGAATACTGTGGAGACGGGTTGTCAATCCTCTCCAAAGCTTACAACTCCGAGCTAAGCAAAAGATAAAAGAAGTGATCTTTTTTGTGTGTGTTTACAGGTTTATTTATAGGGGTTGAATAACCCTAGAAGACTCAGGAAACCCTACACTTCCTAAACCGTAAAACCTCATTTATTTTCAAAACTGGTTCTGTTGTTTTACTGTTCACGCCCGTACATGTGCGCTCGATCCTTCCTGTGTGTGCACGAGCGCTTATGCGCTCGATCGCACCTAATAGTGTGCTCGATCGCACTTTTGGCAGTAGCTACTCCAGGATTTCCAGATTTCTTCCTTTAGGTGCCAGAAATGTTTCTTTTTATCCAAGACCCTATAAAAACATGTGAAACACAGAAATGAAGTAAAATAGACTAAATTAACATAACTAAGGATTTAACAAATGTAAATAAGGGGGCTTAAATATGAATATTTAAACACCTATCAAGTATCAACAACTTTTTGGTTGGACCCGCTTATTGTTGGAATTGAGCAAATGTGAGGACCATTCAGCTCAAATTATTTTTTTGAGGATTTAGCAAAGAAAAATACACACATGGGAAAGGGAATTCAGTTCAGATTATAATTGATAATAAGTCATTGTTTTTCTAAATGAGGTGAAGAATAAGAAGCACAAAAAACGAAAAAAAATAATTAATTTATTCCTTTATCACCTTGGAATTTCAGGCACAATGAAAGCAAAAGCAGGTGGAAATTTTTCCTTTGAAACAATAAATGTAAAAATGATGACTTGTCATGTCTTTCATTTTCTTTGAGCCATCATTTGGAAGAAGAACATCCAGTAAAAAGATTGAATCACCATCTGCAACATAAAAGCTGATAAAATAATTCGCACAACTATCATTCTGATGCAGCCTATAAATCACTCTCCAATAACTTGATGACACTTGGATAACTCCTTTCCAATGATCGGATGACACATTGCCACACTAATAATGGGCATTCTCCAATAGTCCGATGACAAGTGGATAACTTCCCTCCAATTGATCGGACGACACGTGGCCACACTAATAACAGGCACTCTCAATAGCCCAATAACACATAGATAACTCCCCTTCAATGACCGGACGACTCATGGACGAGCAGGTAACGAAGCCATCGTTATTCACAGACCCCTTGATGAAGTTTGAAAATTTCACTCACTGTATGATTGCTCTACTTCAAAAAAATGTTGCACACAAATTACAAGAGTTCGTATGGAAATAAAGACACGTTTGCAAAGACTATTCTAAGTAAGTATCCTAGAATTAAGGCTATCGATTACATAGTATAAACATAGAATACACTAGCTGTTACATCCTTGAATTGAGGCTAAGAATCTGGAGTCACTTTAGTTGCTTGATTTGAGGAACTTTCATGATTTGAGGATGCTTCCGTTATACGCCCTCGCAAGATGGAGCTGCCATCGGCTAAGCCAATCTTATCTCTTAGAATTTTTGTCCTTTGACGTGAGAGGGCTTTTGTTTGAAGATTAGCTAGCTGGTCTTGTGTGTTAACATGATGAACATTGAGGATTCCACGTTGAACCATATCTCGAGCAAAATGAAGGTCAATCTGAATATGTTTCATTTGAGAGTGTTGGAGAGGATTAAAACTTAGATGTGTCGCACCCAAATTATCACATAGCAGCTTGGGTTGTCCAGATAGTGGCGGGCCAAGTTCCTAGAATAATGAGAGAAGCCATGATGTCTTTAAGGCTGCATTTGCAAGGGCTCTATATTTTGCTTCAGTGGATGAACGTGCTATTGCCCTTTGCTTCTTTGAACTCCAAGAGATAGGATTTACACCAAGAAAGTTGATATATGCTGATGTGGAGGTCTAATCATCATAGTTGCTTGCCCAATCCGAATCAGAGTATGTAATGAGTTCAAACTGGATTTTTTTCTGATGTGAATTCCATGAAAGATAGTTTGCTTTAAATAACGAAGAAATCGTTTTGCAGCTGTCCAATGTGTCATTTGATAGGTGCTTAAATATTCATATTTACGCCCCTTTATTTACATTTGTTAGGACCTTAATTACGTTAATTTTATCTCTTTTACTCCATTTGTGTGTTTCACATGTGTTTTATAGGTTTTGGAAGAAAAGAAGCAGTTTTGGAACTTAAAGGAAGAAGCCTGGAAATCCTGGAGCAGTCTCTGGCCAATCTGCGATCGATCGCACCATGCAATGTGATCGAACGCACATTGCGATCATGCGCACAGAAGAGGGATCGAGCGCAGCACTGCGATCGAGCGCAAGACACATGCAATCGAGTGCACATGTACGGGCGTGAACAGTAAACTGCAGAACCCTATTTTGGAAATAAAAGATTTTTGTTTTTAGGAAAGTTTTAGGAACTCATGGGCCTCTTAGGACTTCTCAAAGACCTATAAATACACCTGTAAAGCACACACAACATACACCACAACTTATAGAACACTTCTCTTAGCTTTTACTTGGAGTTGTAATCTTTGGGAGAGAATTGACGCCTCTTCTCTCGGGTTTATTCTTCCCTTTATGTTTAGTTTATATATGATGTTTTTAGACAGCATGTGTAACTAAATTTCTTATAGGGCTCAATTGAAGCCCTAGTTATGCTTTCTCATATATTTATGCATTTATAAATCTTTGCCAATAGCCTTTATTATGTTACTTAACTTGATTAATGTCAGTGCTTATTTAAGTTCCTCATATGTATGTGTATGGCCAGCGTATGCATGTGGTATGGACCTGTTAGTTAGATCAATTTGGATGACCGAGTCCTGGGTCTAACATTAGTAACAAGGGATGTCTTATCCGGATACCCGGGTTAATCAACATGGGAAACTGGGAGTAGATACCATGCCCTAGGTCTCATGTGGTTGTCGATTTCCATAGTACTTATGTTTTCTTAAGGAACAACTCAAGTAGATACCATGCTGAATCCTTTAAGGAAGAAAAGAGTTAGAGTAGATACCATGCCTAACTCGTTGCTTAAGGAAATCAATAGCTTAAGGAATAGATACCATTCCCTTAGGTTGGCAACCAGTAGGTATACATGATAAGGCTAGTGCACTGATACCTTATACAATTGAGAAAGTATGACTAGTGATGGATATCAAAGCCCTATGTCTTTATTATTATCAAATCACACACAACAGTTATTTTATTTCTTTTTACTTAAAGAAACTAATTCTAAAAACCGAACTTTACCAATCCTTGTGGAGATGACCTTACTTTCGCACACTATACTACATTGTTGACCTTGTGCACTTGCAAGTAAAACTAGTACGATTATTTACTTATTTATTTAGGTAGATAATCGCGCAACAAGTTTTTGGCGCCGTTGCCGGGGATTGAGCTAAATTTCATTTTAGGATTACTTTCGTTTAGTTTAATCATTGTTTTTATTTTATTTACCATCTTTATTTCTACTTTTCATCAAGCCCTAATCGATTTTTTTTTTGTTTCAGGTACATCAAACCCTAATTAGTGGTTCTGTAATACTTGCGATCGATCGCAACCTTCTGTGCGATCGAGTGCAAATAGGACAGAGAGTTATCCGAGCAGCTGAGTTGAACTACTGCACTGAAGCTGTTTTACCTAATTCATGCACGGACTTCGATCCTGACATCCAACAGTCTTTCCTCTTAATCCCGAGCTTGAGCGGACCATCCAACAAAATCTTAAAGACAACTTTGAGGAGGAAGAAGAGGAATTCACGGAAGAAGCACCAATGACGGAACAGCTAGAAATCCAGCAACCACCTGCACGAAGACCGATGAAGCAATCCTTCATCCCACAAAACCTCAACCATCCTTCATGCATTGCATATCAACTGGAAGCAGAGGGAAACTATTACATATCCCCGCAGATACTTAATGCTTTGACTCACTTTAGGGGTACACCGACAGAGGATCCACACTTGCACCTTCGGGAATTCTTTGATCTTTGCAAATTCCAGCACATCCAGGGTCTAGACCAAGAAGGAATAAGGTTAATTCTATTTCCATTTTTCTTAAAAGATAATGCTAAGCTATGGTACAATTCTTTGCCTGTAGTTTCAATCCACAATTGGGAGGAGTTGGCTGGCAAATTCCTAAAGAAGTTCTTCCCAGCCCAAAAGACGAGGCAAATGAGGAAGGAGATCCAATCCTTCCAACAAAGGGATGGAGATCTGTTCTTTGAGGTATGGGGACACTTCAACGAGCTACTACTCAAATTCCCACACCACAACCTACCTCAAGATGAGCTGGTACTATCATTTTATGAAGGTCTAAATGACATGAATAAAGGTATTGTTGATTCTGGTTGTGGAGGTGTGCTAATGGAGAAGAGCCGTGAAGAAGCCATGGAGCTGTTTGAGGCATTGAGTGAGCATACCCAATAATTCTCCTCTAGAGGTAGACAAGGAGTCAAGAGCAAAGGTATATATGAGGTTACTCTGAATAGTGGACCCTTTGCCCAAATAGCTGCTTTGGAGAGGAAACTAGATATGAGGCTAGATATGATTGTAAAAGCCATGTCTACTCAAAACATCTCTCATCGACCACAAGCTACACAAAGCCAGGTATGTGCTTTATGTTCTCAATTTGATCACACTACTGAGACCTACCATTTGTATTCATCTACAGATCTCGAGCAAACAAACTATGTGGGACCGAACGGTGTATATGCAAATACATACAACCCTGGATGGTGAGACCACCCTAACCTCTCATGGAGCAACAATCAAAACACCTTGAACCTTCAAGGGCAACAAAGAAACTTCCATAAAGTAGCCCAACCAGTTTCAGAACCCAAGAATGATGATATAGAAAGTCTTGTAAAGCAATTAGCCGCTCAACAACAACAACTAATGACAACATTGATGACTTCATTAGATCAGCAAAAACAAACACATGAGCAAGCAATTCAAAGGTTAGAGGTACAAATGGGGCAATTTTCTAAGGAGCTAAGCGAAAGAAAGCAAGGTGAACTTCCTGCACAAACACTACCAAATCCAAGAGGACATCAGCAGCTGAAAGCCGTTACAACTCTCCGAAATGGTAAAATCATAGGAGTTAATGAGCCAGTTCAAGCATCCCAAGCTAAGCCATCCACATCCAAGGTAAGTGAAGTAGAGAAGTGGAATGCACCACCCTTACCTCAAAGGTTAGTAACGCCAAAGAAAGATAAATTGCTTGATATTTTTGAAACTTTGAGAAAAGTAGAAATTAGCATTCCCTTATTAGATGCAATTAAACAAATTTCTGCTTATGCTAAATTTTTAAAAGATTGTTGCACTAATAAAAGAAAGTTTCAAGAACATGAAACAGTGGCTCTAACTGAAGAGGTAAGTGCGGTATTGTTAAGAAAACTACCACCAAAACCAAAAGATCCGGGTAATTTTACTATTCCCTCTAGGATAGGTGATCAGTTGTTTGAGTGAGCATTACTAGATTTAGGAGCAAGTGTCAATTTGCTACCATACATAGTAGTTGAAAAGCTAGGTTTGAGGGAGCTTCAACCAACCTCCATCACTTTGCAATTGGCAGATAGAAGCATCAAAAGACCTAGAGGTATACTTGAAAATGTCTTGGTCAAGGTAGGTGAGTTTATTTTTCCTGCTGACTTCGTTGTATTAGATATGGAAGAATGCCTATGCCATTACCTCTACCCATCATCTTAGGAAGACCCTTTATGAGAACTGCTGATACAATAATTAATGTGAAAAAGGGTATTGTAAGTATAACGGTAAATGAAGAGACAATAGAATTTAAGATATTTGATGCAATGAAATTACCCCAAGATGATAATGATGATGAATGTTTTAATGAATGTATGATACAAAGTGTTGTCAAGTAAGTTTTTCAGGTCCATCACACTGATCTATTGGAGGCCGTCCTCACCCATAGCTTCAAAAGATCGGATATTGAGCCTGCATCAGAAACTGTCCCTGATAACATCTTGGAAGCTATGCACCTCCCTAAAATCTATCCTATGCATCTAAGACCGGGTGATAAGAAGAAATCACATTTGAATACACTGAAAAGATTGAGTCATGATGAATGTACAACACCACCAAGAGCACTTGAGCCACATGAAGTGAACTTTAAGTACTCCCTGCCAAAAGACTAAAGTTGAGAGAATACCTCGTCTGGCTGAAGACGTTAAACTTAGCGCTCATGGGAGGCACCCCAAAGCATATCCTTTTTATAGTTTATTATTAGTATTTCATAGTTTACTTTTCTATTGTTGTTTATTACTTGTTTTCCATTTTATGTCTGTTTTTCTTTCTTTTTCGAGGACAGCGTGTGTGCATCTAGTTGAAGTTTGGGGGCGTGCTACGAGCCATGTCAGCCATCAGTTCTCCATCTCCCAGGTCAGCTCCTTCCATGCTATTCACACATTGGGGACAATGTGCAATTTAAGTTTGGGGGTATGGGGACACATTCACACACTCACTATGTCCCACATTTTTTTTGTTTTGTTGCTATTTTCATAGATAAATGCATGTTCATTCTGTCTAATAAACTTTTTGTGATCTCAACAAAACTTTATGATTCGACTTCATCAGCGAGCTTAACACTTTGAACATATAGGCCAATAATCAAGTTTTGAACCTAGATCACTGCCTTTTTGACATTTAAGGATTCACAAGTTTGACCTAAACTATCACAAGCACACTAGCACATAACTGTGTGGGGTATGACATGTTATTTGGATTGGTATGTTTCTTTTGCTTAACTATGAACTAGATGACCTATTAGATTGACATTTTGGCATATGAAAATAGAAAATATTGATTAGTGCTCAAAAAGAAAAAAAAAATGCTCCTAATGATCAATAAAAACAAATCTTCCGCTGAGTAACTGACCCTCTTGCCTCAGTAAGCATTGAGTGTCACGTCAAAAGGTGGAAAATTCTAAGTGATCATTAAAAAGAACTTTCCGCTGAGTAACTGGCCCTCTTGCCTCAGTAAGCATTGAGTGTCACGTCAAAAGGTGGAAAATTCTAAGTGGTAGCATTAAAATCAGTTAGTTTCATAGCCTTGTTGACTCGAGCTAGTAAGTCCTTAGGGGTTTCTTTTCACCTAATGCCCTAAAACCATATGGTTTGGGAGTCATTGGCTAAACGCTCATTACACGAGTCAACAAGAAAGCTTAAGGGAACTAACTTGGCAAAAATCTCACAAATAAAAGTCTATGCCATATTTATTGACTCTAATAGGAAGTTTGGTGAATCTCGAGTCATCGAAACACTACACGTTTGAATTTTTTGGAAACCTAATCTTTTGTGTCTAGTTCACCACACACCAAAGTCGAACTTGTGATGTCTTAAATTGCCTCATGAAAGTGATTTGCGTTCAAAGCTCTTATTCATTGCAAAAATATGTTTGTATCTGTTAAGATTGCTCATGAATGTGCATCATAGTTTTGTAAGATTTAAACTTTTGTTGGACACCATGAACATTTGATTTATCTGTTTTTTTTCATTTTAGTTTTTTTTTAATATTGCTAAGGAACTAGCAATATATAAGTTTGGGGGTGTGATAAGTGCTTAAATATTCATATTTAAGCCCCCTTATTTACATTTGTTAGGACCTTAATTACGTTAATTTTATCTCTTTTACTCCATTTGTGTGTTTCACATGTGTTTTATAGGTTTTGGAAGAAAAGAAGCAGTTTTGGCACTTAAAGGAAGAAGCTTGGAAATCCTGGAGCAGTCTCTGGCCAATCTGCGATCGATCGCACCATCCAATGCGATCGAGTGCACATTGCGATCATGCGCACAGAAGAGGGATCGAGCGCAACACTGCGATCGAGCTCAAGACACATGCGATCGAGCACACATGTACGGGCGTGAACAGTAAACTGCAGAACCTTATTTTGGAAATAAAAGATTTTTGTTTTTAGGAAAGTTTTAGGAACTCATGGGCCTCTTAGGACTTCTCAAAGACCTATAAATACACCTGTAAAGCACACACAACATACACCACAACTTAGAGAACACTTCTCTTAGCTTTTACTTGGAGTTGTAAGCTTTGGTAGAGAATTGACGCCTCTTCTCTCGGGTTTATTCTTCCATTTATGTTTAGTTTATATATGATGTTTTTAGACAACAAGTGTAACTAACTTTCTTATAGGGCTCGATTGAAGCCCTAGTTATGCTTTCTCATATATTTATGCATTTAGTAATCTTTACCAATAGCCTTTATTATGTTACTTAACTTGATTAATGCATGTGCTTATTTAAGTTCCTCATATGTATATGTATGGCCAACGTATGCATATGGTATGGACCTGTTAGTTAGATCAATTTGGATGACCGAGTCCTGGGTCTAACATTAGTAACAAGGGATATCTTATCCGGATACCCGGGTTAATCAACATGGAAAATCAGGAGTAGATACCATGCCCTAGGTCTCATGTGGTTGTCGATTTCTATAGTACTTATGTTTTCTTAAGGAACAACTCAAGTAGATACCATGCTGAATCCCTTAAGGAAGAAAAGAGTTAGAGTAGATACCATGCCTAACTCATTGCTTAGGGAAATCAATAGCTTAAGGAGCAGATACCATGCCTTTAGGTTGGCAACCAGTAGGTATACATGATAAGGCTAGTGCACTGATACCTTATAAAATTGAGAAAGTATGACTAGTGGTGGATATCAAAGCCCTATGTCTTTATTATTATCAAATCACACACAACAGTTATTTTATTTCTTTTTACTTAAAGAAACTAATTCTAAAAACCGAACTTTACCAATCCCTGTGGAGATGACCTTGCTTTCGCACACTATACTACACTGTTGACCTTGTGCACTTGCAAGTAAAACTAGTACGATTATTTACTTATTTATTTAGGTAGATAATCGCGCAACATCATTGTAGGCTTGTGCATAAACTGTGAAAGTTTATTTACTAAAAAAGAGATATCCGGGCGGGTGAGTGACAAGTATTAAAGGGCAATAATGACACTTCTAAAATTTGTACTATTGGTGGATGAAGTACCATTAACCAATTTGAGGGGTGTGCTGGTTGACAATGGTGTAGGTCTCGAATGTACTTGTGTTGAGACAAAAAGATTCCAGATTTTTTTGAAATAACCTCCATTCCCAAGAAAAAATGGAGCTACCCTATGTCTTTTAAAGAAAACTGATTGCTAAGTCATGCAACAATCTCAAACACAAAGCATGTGTTATTACCAGTGATAACCAAATCATCCACATATACTAATAAATAGCATATAACAGAATTTTGACTATATATAAAAAGAGATGAGTCAGCTTTTGAATTCTGAAACCCAAGGCCCATAATTTCCAATTTAAGAGCTAAATACCAAGCTCTTAGGGCTTGTTTTAGGCCATAAATGACCTTACGTAACTTGCACACTTGATTTGGCTTGGTGACATCTTTGAATCCCGGTGGTTGTATCATATGTGTAGACTGAGGTTTCAACCCAAGATGGGGGGTGAATTGAGTTTTTAAAAACTTTAGCTAATTAAACATAAGTTTATAAAAACTAATAACACCACAAGCATATAAACAAGTAATATGTGCTGTAAATAAAGAGTTTAAGGAATAGAGAATGCAAAGTCAGTTTATAGTGGTTCGGCAATATCGAATTCATTCCAACCCTACATCCACTCTCTTCAAGGAAATTCTTTGAAGTTATCTACTAAGAAACTTAGTCGTGCAACTTCACAGGTGTTGCACAAACCTTACAATCCCTTCCTTTCGGAAGCAAACCCCTTCCTCTCAGAAGCAAAACCACTTCCTCTTGGAAGCAAAACCACTTTACAATAGATGCTGTAAAGTAAATAGTAGAGAGACAACAATGAAAGCTTATACAACTGAATAATATCTCTCTTTCAAGGTAAAGCTTGAAGAATGGCTCAACAATCAAAGCTTTTTGTGTATCAATGAGTAAAAACTTGATTGAATATGTGATTCCCCATTTTGAAATGCTCAATAGAGTAGGTTTATATAGCATTGATGTAATATGCCCGTTCTCAACTGATTTGGTATGTTTTAGTACAATTTGTGCTGAAATCTTGCGTTTCAACGGTCATATTTTTTGAACTACCAGTCGACTGGGTCAAGCTTAAAAATCCCATTTTTAAGGCTTTGAAGGTACCAGTCGACTGGGTATGACTTACCAGTCGACTGGGACACTTTTACCCAAAGTACCAGTCGACTGGGTTGGTCTTACCAGTCGATTGGGGACTGTCTGTCCAAAACACCAGTCTTCTGGTGTAAGCACCCAGTCTACTGGGTTGCCTTTCAACCTAGTTTTTCATTCTTTTAAAATGATTTGATTTTAAAACGTTAGTTTTTAAAATGCTTTTTCAAAATGAGCCATTGGACAAGCTAATTACCTGAACAAGTGAGATTTACAACTTGTTTAAATACCTTATAACTATACTAGATCTTCTGTCTTGACTTGGTGATTGATTCGGGTTGCGTTCTTGCACCTTGATCCTTGGTTGAATGCTCTTATTGCTTAATAAACTTAGTTAGTACTGTTAGTATAATAAGAGTTATGTTTTGTCATCATTAAAATATAGATGAGGGTCAACAATATCCCCTCTTTTGATGATGACAAAACTAATGAGAGAAAAAACTGTTTAAAAAAAACTAAGTGTTGGATTTAAAAAAAAAATCGGGCAA
Organism: Bretschneidera sinensis; assembly: GCA_023935145.1. NCBI lineage: Eukaryota > Viridiplantae > Streptophyta > Magnoliopsida > Brassicales > Akaniaceae > Bretschneidera > Bretschneidera sinensis. The sequence goes on along the minus strand of CM043699.1, from coordinate 16,044,492 downwards.
AGTCTCATCTACTTCTTGAACAAAACCAACCTGTAAAAGGATTAAAAGCAGTTTATATGCAGCCAACCAATCAAATCAACATTTATAAAAATATACCAAGATCATTGGAGCAATGCTCCCCCTAAATCTATGCACTAGTTTGAGTTTACAGTTAGTTTTCACATTTTCTTATTTTTCTCCCCGGTTTTGACAATAGTAGAAAAGGGGGCTGTAAACCAGAAAATAAGTAGTATAGTTACCATAGAGATAAAGAGCATGCATAAAAAAATTTGTATACGAAAATTTGGTATCATTCGAAGTTTGAAAGCCTTCCCGAAAAGGACCAGAAGTTTTCGTACATGCAAAAGCAGTTTAAAGCATATATCCGAATATAAAGAGTTATAAAGCATGTAACCATAGTGCACAAATGTAAAACAAGTATGTGAATCAAATCTATGCTAAAATCATAGTCATATATATCAACAGTCTATACAGTACAGGCTTCGTAGAGCCAAACTATCTGAACACATAGTTAGGGTCTCCCCTAACTATCTGACATGCCTCATCAACTTCAAAATTGTCTGGCCATCTATCCAGACTCCATTGGATCCCTCCCACAGGAATCCTCAAAATGCTCATCAAGAGGTCAGTAGTGACCTCAAACTCCACACCCATGACACTGGTTTTGAACCTCAGAGCCAGTGGACTGGGTTTCACCAAGTTCGCATAGAACTGGTGAATCAGTCTAGGGTAAAACTTCTCATGTATCTTGACTAGTAGGGTCAGGTGTATTGCTATGAAGGCAGGTAATATATCAAAGTTACCATGACGAATAGAGTCGAAGTCGACAACTCTACCCATCATGATTTTCTTATGCCTAATAATGGAAGTATACTTGTCTTTCACTGCCAGGCTGGTAAACAGTGAATCATCAAGCTCTATTCTGGGCTTCTTGCTTGATGAGCCCGCTATTTCCTTCCACTGTGACTCCGGAGCCTTGGATTTGGTGGACTTTGGCCTTGTAGGCGCATGTAGTCCCCCAATAGTGGTCTTTATCCAGATTCTTTCGAACATTATGGTAGAAATGAGAGTTTTGGGTAAAAAAGGGTTTTTGGTGGAAATGGGAGATTTCAACCATAGAAAGTTGAAATAGATATTTTGGATGAGTATATCAAGGTGTTTATGTTGTGTTTTGATGGTTTTTTGATCAATATGACGAGATTTTATGGAGAGAGAAAGCTAGGATTTTTTTAAAATGGCATAAAAATCTAGAAAAAATGAAGAGCCTATTTATAGAATTGTGATACCAGTCGACTGGGTCCTTTGCAAAAATGAACAATAATGTGATCGATCGATCGCACTACTGCATGCGATCGTTTGCACACATGAAGGATCGAGCACAGCAATGCGATCGAGCGCAAGACACATGCGATCGAGCGCACATGTACGCGCGTGAACAGTAAACTGAAGAACCCTATTTTGGAAATAACTCTATTTTGGAAATAATCCTATTTTGGAAATAAAGGAGTTTTGTGTTTTAGGAAAGTTTAGGAACTCATGAGCCTTCTAGGACTACTCAAGCCCTATAAATACACCTGTAAAGCACACACAAATAATGACTTCTTAGATCATAACTTAAAGAACACTTCTTTTTGCTTTTAGCTTGGAGAAGGAAACTGTGGAGGAGAATTGACGACTCTTCTCTTGGGTTTCTTCTTTCCTTTATTTTTATTATGTATACTTAACTTTTAGTAAGGGCTTGGTTGAAGCCCTAATTATGTTTACTCAATAAATTTAGTATTGGTGCCTTTATGATATTTATGTTGTGTTGCTTAACTTGATTAATACCTATTTTTATTTAAATTTCTCATATGTATATGTCTGATCAATATGTGCATGTGGTATAGACTTGTTAGCTAGATCAATTTGGATGACCGAGTCCTGGGTCTGACATTAGTAACAAAAGATATCCACACCGGATTCTTGGGTTAATCAACATGGAAAACCGGGAGTAGATACCATGCCCTAGGTCCCGTGTGGTTGTCGATTTCCACAGATCCTATGCTCTCTTAAGAAACAACTCAGCATACACCAGGTTGAATCTCTTGAGAGAGAAAAGAGTTAGAGTAGATACCATGCCTAACTCATTACTTAGGGAGATCAATAGCTTAAGGAGTAGATACCATGCCCATTAGGTTGACAAACATTAGGTATTCATGACATGAGTAAAGCATTGGCATACTGTTTTGTTGTGGTAGCATGATTAGTGGTGGATATCAAGTCCTTACGTCTTTATCTTTATTATTTTATCTTTATCAAAATCAACTCTTTTATTATTTCTATCTTTTTACATTGTGAATATAATTCTAAAAAGAAATTCACCAATCCCTGTGGAGATGATCTTGCTTTCGCACACTATACTACTAAAGTTGACCTTGTGCACTTGCAAGTAAAACGAGTGCGATTATTTGCTTATTTATTTAGGTATATTTTCGTTCAACACCTACATCCATCAAAATCAGTATCTGAATATCCTACAAGCTTAAAAGATGAATCTCTAGAGTACCTTAATCCTATGGTTTGAGTTCCTTGTAGATATCTAAGGACTCTTTTTACTGCAACTACATGTGATTCCTTAGGATTAGCCTAAAATCTAGCACACATGCATACACTGAAAATTATATCAGGTCTACTTGCAGTTAAATAAAGCAATGCTCCTATCATGCTTCTATAATATTTAGTATCTACACATTTACCTTCTTCATCAAGATCAAGTTTTGTATATGTGCTCATAGGAGTACCAAGTGGCTTTGAGCTTTCCATCTTTAGTAGGTCCTTAGTGTACTTTAATTGATTGATGAAAATGCCTCATTTCAATTGTTTGATTTGAAGTCCAAGGAAGTAGGTAAGCTCTCCCATCATGCTCATCTAAAATTCACCTTGCATTCACTTTGCAAACTCTTGACACATAGATTCATTAGTAGCACCAAATATAATATCATCAACATATATTTGGACTAGTAATGTGTCATTTATGTGAGTTTTAGTGAAGAGAGTTGTGTCTACTTAACCTCTTATAAAATTATTGTCTAATAAGAATTTAATTAGTCTTTCATATCATGCCCTTGGAGCTTGCTTCAACCTATATAGAGCCTTAGAGAGCTTGTAGACATGATTTGGAAGATTAAGATTCTCAAATCCAAGAGGTTGCTCAACATAAACCTCTTCTTCTATAAAGCCATTTAAAAATGCACTTTTTACATCCATTTGAAATAACTTAAATTTATTAAAGCATGCAAAGGCTAATAACATTTGAATAGCTTCTAATCTAGCTACGAGAGCATAGGTCTCATCAAAGTCTATTCTTTCTTCTTGATTATATCCCTTAGCAACTAGTCTAGCCTTGTTTCTAGTCACTATTTCATTTTCATCCATCTTATTTCTAAATACCCATTTAGTTCCAATTATTGTATGATTCTTAGGTCTAGGAACTAGATTCCAAACATTGTTTCTTTCAAATTGATTTATTTCTTCTTGCATGGCATTTATCCAATCATTATCCTTTTCAGCTTCAATAAATGTTTTAGGTTCAATTTGAGACAAATAAGCTACATAATTGTAAATATTTCTAATAAAGAAACGAGTTCTTACCCCTTGTGAAGGATCACCAATTACTTGATCAATCGGGTGATAATTTACATACCTACAATCTTTGGGAAGACTATCATCTTGTCGGCTTGTAAATGGTTGGTCCAATTTGAGAGTTTCCATCTCTTCATTTGTTTGAGGTGGACTTTCCTTTGGGTCAACAATGGGAGTAGGTGTTTCCGTTCTTGGAATAAAATCTGCATCATCATTGAAAGAAACTTCTCTACTACTAATTGGATTAGACTCATCAAAGTTACATGTACGGATTCTTCTACCACTAGAGTTCTCTTGTTGAAGACTCTATAAGCCTTGGAGAGGTTGAATATCCTAAAAAGATCCCTTCGTCGGTCTTAGACTCAAATTTACTCAAGTTAGTTTTATTGTTGTTTAGAATGAAGCATTTACAACCAAATGTAAGAAAAGAAGAGAGATTAGGCTTTCTACCTTTCTATAATTCATACGGAGTTTTATCAAGCATAGGCCTGATTAAAATTCTATTCAAGATATAGTAAGAAGTGTTTACTGCTTCAGCGTAAAAGTATTTTGGTAAACTATTTTCACAAAGCATTGTTCTTGCAAATTCTTCTAGAGCTCTATTTTTCCTCTCAACAACTCTGTTTTTTTAGGAGTTCTAGGTGCTGAAAAATTGTGATAAATTCCATTTTTATCACAAAATTTTGAAAAACTTTGGTTTTCAAATTCTTTTCCATGATCACTTATAATGCTTGAAATACAAATTCCATTTTCATTTTGAACCTTTTTGCAAAAGTTTTCAAATCCTTTGAAAGCTTCATCATTGTAAGCAATAAAAATAACAAAGGTATATCTTGAATAGTCATCAATGATAACAAGAGCGTATTGATGGCCACTTAGACTGATTGTACTTATTGGACCAAATAAGTCCATATGCAAGAGTTTCAATGGTCTAACAGTTGAGACTATATTCTTTGATTTAAAAGAAATCCTAATTTGTTTTCCCATTTGACAAGCATCACATATTTTGTCTTTTTCAAAATTGATTTTGAGAAGTCCAACGACTAAATCTTTTCTTGAAATGATTTTCAGCAAGTTCATGTTCACATGACCAAGCCTTCTATGCTATAGCCATGAATTTTCACTAATGGTAGGAAAACATTTTTCATTTTCGGAATGCAAAGATTTTAAATCAACTATATAGACATTTTCATGTCTATGGCCAACATATTTGATCTTGTTACTCTTGATGTCTATAACTAGACAATGAGAGGTCTCAAATGAGACTTTGTTGCCTTTGTCACAAAGTTGACTAATACTTAGTAAATTTAGCTTAAGGCCTGGTACTAGCAATACATTATCTATGGTTGAGAAATCATTACCAACTTTTCCATGCCTGATGATCTTTATTTTCGTGTTGTCTCCAATGGTGACAAGTCCACCATCTCTTAGAGTTAGCTCATTGAATACACTTTTATCACCGGTTATATGTTTTGAGCATCCACTATCAAGGTACTAACAGTTACCTTTTTCCTTGGTGTGGAGACATATCTACATCACACAAGGATATACAATGACATTTTTAGGTACCCAAAATTTCTTGGGTCCTTTGGGGTTAGTCCTTGAAAATACGGTTCCTTTTGGGACCCATACTTTCTTAACAGCATATGGTGATCTATAAACATGTTGATAATGCACAATCCTAGGATAATAGTTATTGAAATTTCTAGGAGTATTTAGTTGTGCATGCCTATAATGCTTAGAATATGAGTTCCTAGGATACATGTTTCTATTGTGAGGAATATAAATATACATGTCATTTCCAGAAAATGTATGATGATGATTTCTAGGATACATGCTTACATTATTATGAGTATGCATATTATTTCTAGAATAACTATGATTGTAATTACTAGGATATGCTTGTGCAGTTTGCAAGTCTTGAGTATACAAATTGTTCCTAGGATGCACATGATGGTTATTCCTATGATGTAAATAAGCATTTCTTGAATGAGCATACATGTAGGTATGAGTATTTCTAGGATTCTTCACTCTTATATATGCATTAGAATTAGTGTTTCTAGACATGCTAGCATTCATTGTAGGTTTGTATTGACCTTTAAAGTAGAGGCTTCATTCACACACGAAGCTTTGATGAATAAGCTCTTTTTGGATTTCTGCTTGCCTAATAGAGAGTATCCTAACCTGGATTTTCCTCCACTTAATCTTTGGTAAGAAAACACTTCATCAAGCTTTTTTTTTCCAAGCATGAGTCTAATATTGTACCATTCAATTCTAATATCTTCTTCTTTAAGTTTTCATTTTCATCTTTGAGGACATCTTGAGAAGAATCATAAAGCAATGAAGATAGTTTATCTTTTTCTTCTCTTAGACTTATTATTTCTTTGAAAAGAGATGATACTTCTTTCTTAAGAGTTGAGTTCCTAGAATCGAATTTCTTCAATTCATCATGTATTTCATTTATGACTTCTAACAATTTTTCATTACTACTAACAATGTTATTTTTAGAAGAGGGAGAAGATAATACCTCATTTTCATCATCGATTGCCATGAGACAAAGGCTTGCAATTTTCTAATATCCGACATCTTTATCTGAGGAGTCTTCTTTTTCGTCATCACTCCAAGTGGTTGCAATCATAGCTTTCTTCTTGAAGCTCTTATATGGTTTGTTTGTAGTTATGCAATCGGCCTTGATGTGACCGGGCTTCTTGCATCCATAGCACACAAGTGGTTCATTTTTTGAGGTAGGATCCTTTGTGTATGGCTTTTTGTTTTTCTTCAAAAATCTATGAAACCGTTGGGTGATTGTTGACCCTCACCCGTATTTTAATGATGACAAAACACAACTATTATTATACTAACTAAGTGTAGTAAGCAACAAAAGCATTCAACCAAGGATCAAGGTGCAAAGAACTCAAACCGAATCAAAGTATCAAGTGAAGACTGAAGAACTAGTATAGGTCTAAGGTCTTAGAACCAATGTAAGTCTCACTTATACATTGTAATAGCTTGTTCAATGGCTCGAACAAAAAAGATTTTCTAAATCGATCGTTTTAAAACAAATGTTTTAAAATTAAAACAGAAAAACTGGGTTGGAAGACAACCCAGTCGACTGGGTACATATACCAGTCGACTGGTATATGAGGCAGTAAGTCTCCAATCGATTGGATCATTCATACCAGTCGACTGGTAAAATGGACAGTAAGTCCCCAGTCGATTGGATGAAAAATACCAGTCGACTGGTAACCCAGAAGGTCTAAAAATGAGATTTTTTCAAGTGAACCCAGTCAACTGGTATCTCGACCCAGTCGACTGGTAGTTCAAAAATATGATCGTTGGACTCCAAATCTGGATGTTTTAAAGCAAATCTTTTTCAAATTAAAGTCCTAACGGTCATATTATTTGATTGCTATATAAACCCATTCTATTAAGCTTTCAACAGGAGAGCTGAACACATTCAAAAAGAGTTGATCTCACACAATCAAATTATTATACTCTTGAAACTCAAAAAGCTTTGAAATATTCTTATTGAGCTATTCTTCAAGCTTTACTATGAAAGAGAGACATTGTTCAGTTGTATAAGCTTCCATTAGCTGTTTCTCTACCATTTACTTTACATCATCTTTTGTAAAGGGATTACTTCCGAGAGGAAGGAGATAGCTTCCGAGAGGAAGGGATTGTAAGGTTTGTACAACACTGGGAAAGTTGTACGACTAAGTTACTTAGTGGATTACTTCAAGGAGTTCCTTGAAGAGAGTGGACATAGGGTCGGAACGAATCCGATATTGCTGAACCACTATAATCTGAGTTTGCATCCTCTTCTCTTTAAACTATTTATTTACAACACATTACTTGTATTAATTGTTTACTGCTTATCCATTTTTATAAACTTGTATTAATTCCGCAAAAAGTTTTAAAAACCCAATTCACCCCCCTTCTTGGGTTGAAACCTCGATCTACAATTGGTATCAGAGCTTCGTTCTCATATTTAGGCTTAAAATCCTTGAGTTGATCCAATGGCAGCAAATAGCTACTCTGAGGGACACTCTTATACTAGACCACCTTTGTTCAATGGCTCCAATTATAATTATTGGAAAAACAGAATGAAAATCTTTGTCGAAAGACAAGATTACAATCTGTGGAGAGTCATTGAAGAAGGTCTTAGAATTCCTTCAAAAGAAATAACTATTGGAGAGACCCATCATACAATGCCTAAACTCAAAACTGAGTACACTGACGAGGATTGTAGAATGATGTCTCTCAATAGCAGAGCAACAAGTATGTTACATTGTGCATTAGATATTTCTAAATATAATAAAATATCTGCATATGTTTCTGCTAAAGAGATATGGGACAAATTACAAGTCACATATGAAGGAACTAATGAGGTAAAAAAGTCAAAAAATTATGCTAATTTCTGAGTATGAATCCTTTAAAATGTGTCATGCAAAACTATTTCTGAAATGCACTCACGGTTCACCACTATTATAAATGGTTTAAAACTGCTTGGTAAGAATATTGAGGAGGTTGAACTAACCAGAAAAATCTTGAGATCTCTGCCACCAGAATGGAGACCAAAAAAGACAGCCATACAGGAGGCCAAATATATTGACAAACTGGATGTTGAGACACTACTTGGGTCATTATTGACGTATGAGATGGAAGAAATGACTCCCATCGTCAATAATGATGAGAAGAAGAAAAAGCATATTGCTCTCCAAGCTTCTACGAGCAGCAAAGAAATGGAATCAGAAAAAGAAGCTGAGAGCAGCGAGGAAGATGGTGAAATATCATTGATCACCAAACGATTTCACAGGTTCTTGAAGAAAAGCAAGAAACCTTACACAAAGGATCCCACTCCGAAAAATAAACCACTTATGTGCTATGGCTGCAAGAAGCCCGGTCACATTAGAGTTGATTGTCCTGTTTTAAACAAACCATACAAGAGCTTCAAAAAGAAAACCATGATAGCAACTACCTAGAGCGATGACGAAGAAGATGAGTCATCAGACAAAGAAATCGGATACGAGGAAATTGTCAACCTTTGTTTGATGGCAATCGACGATGAAAGTGAGGTAACATCTTCTCCTTCTTCTAAGAATAATATTGTGAGTAGTAATGAAGAACTGCTAGAAGTAATAAATAAAATGCATGAGGAATTGAAGAAATTTGATTCTAGAAATTCTGTTCTCAAGAAAGAGGTATCATCTCTCTCTAAAGAGATGATAAGTCTTAGAGAAGAAAAAGAAAAATTATCATCTTTACTGTACGATTCTTCTCAAGATTTTCTCAAAGATGAAAATGAGAATTTAAAAAATAAAATTTTTGAATTGAATAGCACTATATCAAGACTTATTCTTGGAAAAGAAAAACTTGATGAAGTGCTTTCTTCCCAAAGATTAAGTGGAGGAAAATCTGGTGTAGGATACTCTCATTTGGGAAAGCAAAAATCAAAAGAGAGCTTATTCATGAAAGCTTCATGTGTGAGTGAAGCCTCTACTTCAAGAAACCCTAGCAAGATTAAAAGCACTCCCTCATTAAATGCTAGGAATTCAAATGTTCATACAAAAATGAAACAACCTAGAAATATACGTGCTTATATGTATGCTCACTCTAGAAATGCTTATACACATCCTAGAAATAACCAACATGTACATAATCAATATATGAACTCTGCTTATGCTCATCCTAGGAATTACCATCATGGTTATCATAGAAATAATTTGCATACACATGCTAGCATGTATCCTAGAATGCATCATCATTCATTTTCTGGAAATGACATGCATTTTCATACTCCTTACCATAGAAACATGTATCCTATGAACTATTATCCTAAGGATTATAGGAATGCACATGTAAGATATCCTAAAAATTTTAATTATTATCATCCTAGGATTGTGCATCATCAATATGTCCATAGATCACCATATACTGTTAAGAAAGTATGGGTTCCAAAAGGAACCGTGTTTTCTAAGACTAACCTCGAAGGACCCAAGAAATTTTGGGTACCTAAAAGTGCTATCGTGTATCCTTGTGTGATGTAGATATGTCTCCACACCAAGGAGAAAGGTAATTGTTGGTACCTTGATAGTGGATGTTCGAAGCACATGACTGGTGATAAAAGTGTATTCAAAGAGCTAACTCTAAGAGATGGTGGACTTGTGACCATTGGAGACAATACTAAAATAAAAATCATCGGGCATGGAAAAGTCGGTAATGATTTCTCAACCTTAGATAATGTATTGCTAATACAAGGCCTTAAGCCAAATTTACTTAGCATTAGTCAACTATGTGTCAAAGGCTACAAAGTCACATTTGAGACCTCTCATTATCTAGTTATAGACATCAAGAGCAATAAGATCAAATTTATTTTCCGTAGACATGAAAATGTCTACATAGTTGATTTGAAATCCTTGCATTCTGAAAATGAAAAATGTTTTCCTACTTTTAGTGAAAATCCATGGCTATGGCATAGAAGGCTTGGTCATGTAAACATGAACTTGCTAAAAATTGTTTCAAGAAAAGATTTAGTTATTGGACTTCCTAAAATCAATTTTGAAAAAGACAAAGTATGCGATGCTTTTCAAATGGGAAAACAAACTAGGATTTCTTTTAAAGTAAAAAATGTAGTCTCAACTACTAGACTTTTGAAACTTTTACATATGGACTTATTTGGTCCAATTAGTACCATTAGTCTAGGTGCCCATCAATATGCTCTTGTTATTGTTGATGACTATTCAAGATATACCTTTGTTATTTTTATTGCTTACAAGGATGAAGCTTTCAAAGGATTTGAAAAGTTTTGCAAAAAGGTACAAATGAAAAAGGAATTTGTATTTCAAGCATAAGAAGTGATCATGGAAAAGAATTTGAAAATCAAAGCTTTTCAAGATTTTGTGATGAAAATGGAATTAATCACAACTTTTCAGCTCTTAGAACTCCTCAACAAAATGGAGTTGTTGAAAGGAAAAACAGAGTTCTAGAAGAAGTTTCAAGAACTATGCTTTGTGAAAATAGTTTACCAAAATACTTTTGGGCTGAAGCCGTGAATACTTCTTGCTATATCTTAAATAGAATTTTGATAAGGCCTCTGCTTGATAAAACTCCATATGAACTATGGAAAGGGAGAAAACCCAATGTTTCCTATTTTTGTGCTTTTGGTAGTAAATGCTTCATCTTAAATAACAATAAAACTAACTTGGGTAAATTTGATTCTAAGACTGATGAAGGAATATTTTTAGGATATTCAATATCTAGTAAGGCTTATAGAGTTTTCAATAAGAGAACTTTAGTGGTAGAAGAATCTGTATATGTAACTATTGATGAATCTAACCCAATTAGTAGTAGAGAAGTTTCCTTTAAAGATGATGTAGATTTTATTCCAAGAATGAAAACTCCTACTCCCATTGTTGACCCAAAAGAGAGTTCAAGAACTATGCTTTAAACAGAGTTCTAGAAGAAGTTTCAAGAACTATGCTTTGTGAAAATAGTTTACCAAAATACTTTTGGGCTGAAGCCGTGAATACTTCTTGCTATATCTTAAATAGAATTTTGATAAGGCCTCTGCTTGATAAAACTCCATATGAACTATGGAAAGGGAGAAAACCCAATGTTTCCTATTTTTGTGCTTTTGGTAGTAAATGCTTCATCTTAAATAACAATAAAACTAACTTGAGTAAATTTGATTCTAAGACTGATGAAGGAATATTTTTAGGATATTCAACATCTAGTAAGGCTTATAGAGTTTTCAATAAGAGAACTTTAGTGGTAGAAGAATCTGTACATGTAACTATTGATGAATCTAACCCAATTAGTAGTAGAGAAGTTTCCTTTAAAGATGATGCAGATTTTATTCCAAGAATGGAAACTCCTACTCCCATTGTTGACCCAAAAGAGAGTTCACCTCAAGCAAATGAAAAGATGGAAACTCCCAATTTGGACCAACCATCCTCAAGCCAACAAGAGGAAAGTCTACCCAAAGATTGGAGGTATGTAAATTATCACCCGATTGATCAAGTGATTGGTGATCCTTCACAAGGGATAAGAACTCGCTCTTCAGTTAGAAATATTTGCAATTTTGTAGCTTATTTGTCTCAAGTAGAACCTAAGACATTTATAGAAGCTGAAAAAGATAATGATTGGATAATTGCAATGCAGGAAAAGATAAATCAATTTGAGAGAAACAATGTTTGGAAACTAGTTCCAAGACCTAAAGATCATTCAATAATTGGAACTAAATGGGTATATAGAAATAAAATGGATGAAAATGGTATAATAACTAGAAATAAGGCTAGACTAGTTGCTGAGGGATATAATCAAGAAGAAGGAATAGACTTAGATGAAACCTATGCTCCCGTAGCTAGATTAGAAGCTATTTGAATGTTATTAGCCTTTGCATGTTTTAATAAATTCAAGCTATTTCAAATGGATGTGAAAAGTGCCTTTTTAAATGGCTTTATAGAAGAAGAGGTTTATGTTGAGCAACCTCTTGGATTTGAAAATCCTAGTCTTCCAAATCATGTCTACAAGCTTTCTAAAGCTCTATATGGGTTGAAGCAAGCTCCAAGAGCATAGTATGAAAGACTAAGTAAATTTTTAATTGACAATGATTTTGTAAGAGGTAGAATAGACACAATTCTCTTCACAAAAACTCACAAAAATAACACTTTAATAGTTCAAATATATGTTGATGATATTATATTTGGTGCTACTAATGAATCTATGTGTTAAGAGTTTGCAAAGTGCATGCAAGTTGAATTTGAAATGAGCATGATGGGAGAACTTACCTATTTCCTTGGACTTCAAATCAAGCAACTAAAAGGAGGCATCTTCATCAATCAACAGAAGTACATTAAGGACCTACTAAAGAGGTTCGGGATGGAAAGCTCAAAGCCACTTGGAACGCCTATGAGCACAACTACTAAACTTGATCTTGATGAAGGAGGTAAAACTGTAGATTCTAAATATTATAGAAGCATGATAAGTGCTTTACTTTATTTGACTGCAAGTAGACCTGATATAATGTTCAGTGTATGCATGTGTGCTAGATTTCAGGCTAATCCTAAGGAATCACACGTAGTTGCAGTAAAAAGAATCCTTAGATATCTATAAGGAACCTAAACCGTAGGATTATGGTACTCTAGAGATTCATCTTTTGAGCTTGTAGGTTATTCAGATGCTGATTTTGCTGGATGTAGGTTTGATAGAAAAAGCACAAGTGGTACATGCCAATTCTTAGGAGCTATGTTAACCTCTTAGTTTTCCAAGAAACAAAATTCTGTTACACTATCCACCGCCGATATGGAATACGTTGCAGCCGGAAGTTGTTGTGCCTAAGTATTATGGATGAAACAACAACTAGAAGACTATGGCATGAACCTAAAAAACATCCCAATATTTTGTGATAATACTAGTGCTATCAATCTAACCAAGAACCCTATTCAGCACTCTAGAACTAAGCACATAGAAATAAGACATCATTTCTTAAGAGACCATGCTAAAAAAGGTGAGACTAGAATTCATACATTCAGAAGATCAAATAACTGATATTCTTACAAAATCTCTAGGTGAAGCTACTTTCTGTAAGATAAGAATGTTAATGGGATTGCTGGATTATGATAAACTGAATGTCTAATTGCTTCATAATTCATCATTTGCATAGTTTGACATCTAGTGAAAGAGTATTAATTATTGTTTAAATATCTCCCTCACTCAAGATGTCATAGATAAACAAATTTCGTGCTATAAACTAAGACCGAAAATTTTCCTAAGGGTCCAGTCGACTGGTAAAACTATACCAGATGACTGGTAAGTCACTGCTCTTTAATCCAGTCGACTAGTAAAATTGATCCAGTCGACTGGTAAGTCTCTGTCTTCTTCTCTAGAAGATTAGTAAATCTTATCCAGTCGTCTGGTACCTCTAGACCCAGTTTGGAGCCAATTTTTGAAAAATAATTATCATCTAGTCAACTGGAACAAACTTCCCAGTCGACTGGTATCTTACTGCTAGTTCACCCAGTCGACTGGTACATGAACCCAGTCGACTGGTACATGAACCCAGTCGACTGGTATGAAAACTGTTCATCTTTTCAAAAGGATCCAGTCGACTGGTAACTCGACCCAGTCGACTGGTATCGCGACTCTATAAAAGGGACTGTTCATTTTTCTGATTTTTACGCCATTTTCGAGCACCCCTGCTTTCTCTCTCTAAAAAAATTCACCCTTTTGATCCAAAAACCATCCAAACTTCATCTAAACACACCGATCTACTCATCCATAACGAGATTTTTAACTTTCTACAGTTAAAATCTCTTATTTTTCATTAAAATCTCTTTTTCCCAAAAACCCCATTTTTCCAAAAATGACCGACAAAATCCGTGTTAAATTCACAACAAGTGGACCAAATGCGCCGAAAAGGCCAAGGTCTACAAAACCCTCGGCATCGAAGTCACGGGGGAAGGATGTAACTGGCTCATCAAGCAAGACGTCGAGAACAGAGCTTGATGAGTCTCTGTTTTTCAGTCCTACGGCAAAAGCAAGGTATGACTCAATAATCTGTCATAAAAAGATCATGACGGGTAGAGTTGTAGACTTCAACTCTATTCGTCATGGAAATTTTGATATCTTGCTAGCCTTTGAGGCGATTCACTTGACCCCACTGGTCAAAGTGCATGAAAAATACTACCCGAGACTGATTCACCAGTTCTACGCGAACTTGGTGAAACCCAGTCCTCTGGCTCTGAGATTTAGAACCAGAGTCAGTGGTGTGGAGTTTGAGGTCAACACTAATCTCCTCATGATCATACTGAGGATCCCTGCAAGGGGGATCCAATGGAGTCTGGATGGATGGCCAGACAACTTTGACGTTGAGGCGACCTGTCAGATAGTCAGGGGAAACCCTAACTATGTGTACAGACCCACTATATTTCATATATGTAATGATATGCTCCTCGACTCGAAGCTGTTTTAGCTGATAGTGAGTTGGACCATCCACCCTAGACTCGGGAGTCGAGCGTATCTATCTAAGATAGATACGGTATTGATTTGGTGCCTTAAATCTGGGCACCACTTCAATATTTATCCTCTGCTGCTTGCCAACATGATAAATGGTGAAGCGAGCGACTCTGGGTGTCTTCCTTACGGGATGCTCATTACGCTCATACTCCAGCATTTTCGGGTGCCTCTGCCAGCCTCCAAGGCTCAAGATATTGGACTGATGGACATCATCAATGTCTCATCACTGAAGAAGATGGGATGTGCGGTTCGAGACGGATTCTTCCATCCAAAAGCCGGGAAGCACTTACGAATATGAGGAGATGAGAGTGATGATGATGAGGAGGAGGAGACTGTTGCCTATGCTGATATGGACACTGACACTCGAGCACCTCCGATTGGTGACTCGAGTACTGGTCAGACTGGATACGGCGATATACTTCAGGCTATCTCGAGCCTTCAGATGACGATGGAGTCCGGATTTCAGTCCATGCAGTCGGAGTACCAGAGATTGAGCTCCTCCATCGACCACCTACGGGACGATTTTGAGTTACATCGAGAGCACACCAAGGGTTCCCTAGCTGAGATTAGGGAACTTCTTCGTGATGGCTTGGACTCTCCCGCTCCTTGAGTATATGTCTTCATTATGTACTTAGGATTTTCCAGCACTTACCACATGGCACGGACATATTCTGTATTTTTGTCTTATTTTTGGCTCTATGAAGCCTGTACATGTATTAACTTTCTCTGTATGATGTTATGTTTCCATTAGTCATATTTCATATATCTATTTACATTATTTGTGATATGCTTGCATAGTTTCAAACTACTTTTATTCAAGAAAATGCTATGAAACTGATAATGCTTGTATGAAACTTCCAGTTCTTCTCGGGAAGGCTTCTGAAATCCGGATAAAGCCAAATTTTCGTATGCAGGTTTTTTTAATCATACTCTAGATGGCTATGGTTACTAAATAGCTTATTTTTTGATTTTTGGCCCCTTTGATTGTTGTTGTCAAAACGGGGGAGAAAAATGAGAAAAACTAAGTAAAAAGAAACCAATGCATAGATTTAGGAGGAGTACTGCTCCAAAACTTATTCTTTGATTGGTTGAGTTAATTGTGGTTGGTTGAAATATATATATGAACTGCGTTTGCCTATTTCAAGGGTGGTTTTATTCAAAAAACACAGGAGACTCTGTCCGATTTTTCGTAAAAACCAAACACTTAGCTTTTTTTATCTGTTTTCACATTATTAGTTTTGTCATCATAAAAAAGGGGGAGATTGTTGACCCTCACCTGTATTTTAATGATGACAAAACACAACTGTTATTATACTAAGTAAGTGTAGTAAGCAATTAAAACATTCAACCAAGGATTAAGGTGCAAAGAACTCAAAAGAACTCAAACCGAATCAAAGTATCAAGTGAAGACTGAAGAACTAGTATAGGTTTAAGGTCTTAGAACTAATGTAAGTCTCATTTATACATTGTAATAGCTTGTTCAATGGCTCGAACAAAAAATATTTTCTAAACCGATCGTTTTAAAACAAATGTTTTAAAATTAAAACAGAAAAACTGGGTTGGAAGACAACCCAGTCGACTGGGTACATATACCAGTAGACTGGTATATGAGACAATAAGTCTCCAGTCGACTGGGTCATTCATACCAGTCGACTGGTAACCCAGAAGGTCTAAAAATGAGATTTTTTCAAGTGAACCCAGTCGACTGGTAGTTCAAAAATATGACCGTTGGACTCCAAATCTGGACGTTTTAAAGCAAATATTTTTCAAATTAAAGTCCTAACGGCCATATTATTTGATTGCTATATAAACCCATTCTATTAAGCTTTCAACAAGAGAGCTGAACACATTCAAAAAAAGTTGATCTCACACAATCAAGTTATTATACTCTTGAAACTGAAAAAGCTTTGAAATATTCTTATTGAGCCATTCTTCAAGCTTTACTTTGAAAGAGAGACATTATTCAGTTGTATAAGCTTCCACTAGCTGTTTCTCTACCATTTACTTTACATCATCTTTTGTAAAAGGATTACTTCCGAAAGGAAGGGGATTACTTTCGAGAGGAAGGGGATAGCTTCCGAGAGGAAGGGATTGTAAGGTTTGTACAACACCAGGAAATTTGTACGACTAAGTTACTTAGTGGATTACTTCAAGGAGTCCTTGAAGAGAGTGGACATAGGGTCGGAACGAATCCGATATTACCGAACCACTATAATCTGAGTTTGCATTATCTTCTCTTTAAACTCTTTATTTACATCACATTACTTGTATTAATTGTTTGCTGCTTATCCGTTTTTATAAACTTGTATTAATTCCGCAAAAAGTTTTAAAAACCCAATTCACCCCCTCTTGGGTTGAAACCTCGATCTACAGTGATTAAGGCCATTTCTCCATCCTCTTCACTGCTCTCAACTTCTTCTTTCGATTCGTCTTCTTTGTTTCATGTAGAGGCTTTGAGAGCAACTATATTTTTTTTTCTTCTCATCATCATTGACAATGAAATTTATTTCTTCCATCTCAAATGTCAATAATGACCCCAGAAGTGTCTCAACATCAAGTTTGTCGAGATCTTTGGCCTCCGTGATGGCCGTCTTCTTTGCTTTCCAGGTGGGTGGCAAAAATCTTAAGATTTTTCTTGTTAGTTCAAACTTCTCAATGTTCCTATTAAGAAGTTTCAAACCATTAACAATAGTTGTGAAATGTGAGTGCATTTGAGAAATTGTTTCGTTAGGAGACATTCTAAAATATTCATATTCAGAAACTAGCATATAGATTTTTGATTTTTTAACCTCACTAGTTCCTTCATATATAACATGCAATTTATCCCATATCTTATTAGCTGAAACACACGTAGAGATTTTATTGTATTCAGATATATCTAAAGCACAATGTAAAATGCTTGTGGCTCTACTATTGAGAGACATCATTCTACAATCCTCATCATTGTACTCAGTTTTGAGTTTAGGTATTGTATGATTGATTTCTCCAATAGTTATTTCCTTTGATGGAATTCTAGGTCCTTCTTCAATGACTCTCCACAGATTATAATTTTGTCTTTCGACAAAGATTTTCATCCTGTTTTTTCAATAGTTACAGTTGGAGCCATTGAACAAAGGAGGCCTAGTGTATGAATGTCCCTCAGAATAGTTGTTTGCTGCCATCGGATCAACTCAAAGATATTAAGCCTAAAATTGAGAACAAGGCTCTGATACCAATTGTAGACTGAGGTTTCAACCCAAGAGGGAGGGTGAATTGGGTTTTTAAAAACTTTAGCTAATTAAACACAAGTTTATAAAAACTGATAACACCATAAGCATATAAACAAGTAATATGTGCTGTAAATAAAGAGTTTAAGGAATAGAGAATGCAAACTCAGTTTATAGTGGTTCAGCAATATTGGATTCGTTCTGACCCTACATCCACTCTCTTCAAGGAATCTTCTTGAAGTAATCCACTAAAAAACTTAGTCGTGCAACTTCACAGGTGTTGCACAAACCTTACAATCCATTCCTCTTAAAAGCAAACCCCTTCCTCTCGGAAGCAAAACCTTTTCCTCTAGGAGGCAAACCCCTTCCTCTCGGAAGCTAATATCTTCCTTTCAGAAGCTAGTCCCTTTACAATAGATGCTGTAAAGTAAATAGCAGAGAGACAACAATGAAAGCTTATACAACTGAATAATATCTCTCTTTCAAGGTAAAGCTTGAAGAATGGCTCAACAATCAAAGCTTTTTGTGTGTCAATGAGTAAAAACTTGACTAAATGTGTGATTCCCCATTTTGAAATGCTCAATAGAGTGGGTTTATATAGCCTTGATGTAATATGCCCTTTCTCAACTGATTCGGTACGTTTTAGTACAATTTGTGCTAAAATCTTGCGTTTCAACGGTCATATTTTTTGAACTACCAGTCGACTGGATCAAGCTTAAAAATTCCATTTTTAAGGCTTTGAAGGTACCAGTTGACTAGGTATGGCTTACCAGTCGATTGGAAAACTTTTGCCCAAAGTATCAGTCGACTTGGGACTATCTGTCCAAAACATCAGTCTTTTGGTGTAAGCACCCAGTCGACTGGGTTGCCTTTCAACCCAGTTTTTCATTCTTTTAAAAGGATTTGATTTTAAAACGTTAGTTTTTAAAATGCTTTTTCAAAATAAGCCATTGGACAAGCTAATTACCTGAACAAGTGAGATTTAAAACTTTTTTAAATACCTTATAACTATATTAGATCTTCTGTCCTGACTTGGTGATTGATTTAGGTTGAGTTCTTGCATCTTGATTCTTGGTTGAATGCTCTTATTACTTAATACACTTAGTTAGCACTGTTAGTATAATAAGAATTGTGTTTTGTTATCATTAAAATATAGGTAAGGGTCAACAATATACATTGTCTCAGTCAATTCACCATGCAAAAATGCATTGTTGACATCTAATTGTCTTAAGGACCACCCTTGCATTACAGCCAGTGTCAAGACAGTTCTAATGGTAGTTGGTTTTACAACCAGGTTAAAAGTTTCTTTGTAATCTAACCCTTCTCGTTGATTAAAACCTTTAGCGACAAGCCTCGCTTTAAAGCAATCAAGTGACCCATCTGATTTTTGTTTCACACAAAATACCAATTTGGGAAACAATGTCCCATGTACCATGACGCATGAGTACAATGAGTTCATCTGACATAGCTTATCTATAGTGAGGTTCAAGGAGTGTTTGGCCCACATAAGTTGGTTCAATAGTTGGTGGGAGTGGGTGTTTGGTAACATAATTGAATTGTTTGGGTTTATGAATGTTATTCATTGACCGAGTGGTCATTGTGTGGGTTCAGTGAGAAGGATGCAGAGGTGGGTCAATTTGATGTTCATCTTGGATAATCTTGTTTTCTGAGGCTTGAGTGGTGTGTGAATTTGAGTGAGAGCGCAAGTGTTCAAGTGATTTAGAGGAATTAGGGCATGAATTTAGAAGAAGTGGAGTAGGAGCACTTACCTGGAGATGATGCGAAAATGGTGTTACCTCTAGTTGTCGCTGGTGGTGGTTCCGACAGAGTGATGAGTGGCACAACTGTCGCAGACGAAGAAGACGTAGCTGGTGCTTGTGTTTCGACCGAATGGAGATGAGGATGTGATTACGCTCAAAGTGTAATGCGGTAGTTGTAGCACAACTTTGGGGTGTCGATTCCACGAGGAAATAAGTTAACTACAAGAGAAGATGTAAACCTAAATACGAACGATAAGATCAAGTTAGAGAATATAAATTTTGATAGTAAAGTAATATAAGAAAGTTGTGTAAAATAGATTACAAAATATAGTAGAGGAACAACAAGGTTCCAAGAATCCTCCCTAGGTTCGTTGCCGTAATCCTAACTTGATTAAGTTGTCTTTATCTCGATTACAGGTTTCATATCCTAAACAAGAAATCGGCAAATATTCAATCACAACACATATATAAACCCTGATGTAATTGCTTATGAAGTACTCTTTACTTTTGATTCAAGCACACACGACCTATCCTATCGGTTTATCAAGAAACGACAATATATCTCTATAACAATATCGCAGTAATGGACAAACCTAAAAGATAGATCTACCGGACTTAATCACATCCAAACAACTTGACATAAGAAGAGCTTGAATAAACTTATATGGAGAGGAAGCATGCAATCACTGGGTTAAGAAAATCTAAAATAAGAAGAACATACAGTGCAACTATCACATGAACCTTAATTCTTCTTGTTTAAGCAAAGAATAAATCATAAACAATGTTTAGCAATAAATCCAAATTACAACTGAATTAAGAAAGAAAAATAAGAACAACTACACCTAGGAATTCATCCATTTTCCTTGCTTAGAGATTAGTTGGACATGGGGGAGAGTGTGGCAGCTTCCCTTAATTTTTCCAGCCTTTGATTGATTCTTTTTTCAACCCTAAGTGATATATTAATAGTATAAAGGTCCAAGGGTGTTTTTGGGTTTAATCTATTACTAAAACCCTAATTAAGTTCAGACTCGGAGATGGAAAAAATGTGTGTGCGCTACGGCATAGGCTGAGGGATACTGCAGCAATTGCCTTTCACTTGGTTAGATAGTTCCTAGGTGTTGCGGCATGGGCTGAGGGATGCCGTAGCATAGGCTGATACTGTTTTGGAGGCATGACCTTTGTATACTAAAACTGCCATAACTTTCTCTAGAAAAATCATTTTTACGAGCCATAAAATTCTCTAGAAAATAGACTTCCGAATCTTTCTAAGCGTATATGGCTCATCTCTTGGTTCTTCTTGTATCAATACAGTTTAATTTGCAAAAATGATTGATCTGTACGGGAAATTTTGGCATTAGTGAAACTCCTTTCCAAGTGCTTGTGAACCTTCACTCCAGTGTTCATCGAGTCATTGTGCTTCAAGAAATGATAGTTTTTTCATCTCTTTTGAACTTAAAGTACCTGAAAATGCATCGAAATAGATCAATGATCCAAGAATGACACTTTAGAGTTGTTATGGTATAAAAGTGCAATTCAAACCTAGATCAACCCTAAAATGCTAACAATTAAGTACTGTAAAGATGCATTTTATGACTATTATCATAACCGCCAACTAGCTTATTGCTAGTCCCTAGCAATTCAAGCAAAAAACAAGAGATGAATTCTATGGTGGGAATCAAAACAAAGTAAAGCAATGTTAGTGTTAAACCAAGAGTAATTCACTTTTGTCTCAAAAATCGCACATAACACACGACATATAGAATCATTAAATTTCACCTGAGTCCAAAAGTAATCTAAACATCAATCTTAAAATTGTTATCAACGCTTAACATCCATCTTACCATAATCCATTAATCCGAACATCCGGATGATTTTATGCACAACATTCATTAATACAAGTCTTGGCCTCTAAAAACATAGCAAATTGTGTGACATCAATCACATAAACAAGCTCCATAGGCTTATTTTTCAAATCACTCTCCACTATTGTAGAAAAATCACACCACCTTGGATCAATAGATCTTTTAATAAGCTTGTAATGTTAGGCTAAGGTAAAGGTTGAGAAAGAACGGAAAGGATTCACAAGTAAAAGAACTCAATCTCTTAGCTTTAAACACAACCACTTTTAAGCATTGGATAATCTTACTTCAATACCCAACTCTTTCAACCACTCTTCGAGCATTTCTCTCAATAGATCACCATTTTTTCTTTTCTTCTTCTTCTTTATTTGCCATAATTCACTTCTTTTTCTGTTTTCTTTTCTATTTTTGGCAAATACCCATTCACCTCCTTTTAAATTTTCTTTTTCTTTTCTTTTCCACAACCCACAACTTATCTTCTTTAATATACTTAGGTTATGGTTTTTTATATTTCCATCTTTACTCCTCTTAAGTGCTTCTCAACAAATGTGTACAACTAAGTTCTTTTAAAAGAAGGGCAAAGATAAAATATTTTTAGGCTCATAAGGGTAAGTAAATGGGTTTTTGAAAGAAACAAGGCTCAAATTCTTTTTCAAGAAAAAGGCTCAAACAGGAGACTAATGATAGATATAGCAATGGTAAGTTTGAAAGGCTCAAACGGTTCAAAAATGGCCTATATCATATCCTAAGTGGTGTGCATTCTAGGAATTCGCCTCAAGTGATTATCAAATAAGTTCTAGAGCTTGTCGAGACCGCAAAAGTATTCACAAAATAATCACACATAAAACTTCTCTAAATGCTTTAGATTAATCATATAATCTTACCGCAAACTAGAGTCTCAAACCAAGTTAAGATTGATACTTAAATTATTCTCCAACCGAAACAAGATTTAACTACTTCTAAATGCTATATGCTATCTTGACATGTGAATTAACTCTAAAGCTAACACAAAGCGTGCTAAAAACAAACAAAAAGGAAAAAAGACACCAAGCAGTTCAAAGAAAAATATGAAAAATAGGAATATGTTTCCTCTTTTCCTCCACCCTTGACTTAAAATAAGCATTGTCCTCAATATGAAAGCAAAAGTTAAGGAAACTCCCTTTATAGCCAAAAGTGCACAGGAGCTGAAAATTGTGCACCACCATTTGAACTGCTTTGTATATTTTTCCCTGAAAAAGAAATACGAAAGTAAAACTGGAAAATAGCAAAATAATAATAATAAACAAGAAAAAGAAATATAAAAAATAAAAGGATATGTTGTGGGTTGGCTCCCATGAGTGCTAAGTTTTACGTCTTCAGCCAGACGCTGCACCACCCTCACTACTGGCTTCATTGTGATGCTGAAGATGAGGCTCCATACTCAGTGGCTTCAGTGCTAGTCTTTTGGCAAGGAATACTTAAAGTCCACCACATGTGACTCAAGTGTTTTTGGTGATGCCCATTTACTATCAGCAGTAGGGTATTTGATTCCCGCATCCATGTGACTTCTCTCAAGCAACTCCTCAAAGCATGGTTGCCAAGATTTCTTAATAAATTCCTGTGGCTTATCAAAAACATCAACAACATTAACGACATGGGAATAAACTAAAGAATTATTGAATTCAAAATTATTAGGAATGAATTCCGAAGAGTTAGAAATTATCTTTGATGCACTCATCCTCTTCATGTGGCTGCCATGAGACTCGAAAAACATTTACCTCTAGAGTCCTATTTCCAAATGGTAATGTCATTAGGCCATTCCTACAATTAATAAGGGCATTGGCGGTGGCAAAGAATGGTCTTCCAAGTATCAAAGGAATTTTTGACTCCGTGTTTACAGTAGAAACAGTATCTAAAACCAAAAAATCAACAGGATAGTAGAAATTATCAATTTGCAACAAAACATCTTCTACAATACCTTTTGGTTTTCTTACCGATCTATTTGCTAATTGAAGTACCACGGAGGTTGGTTTAATCCCACCTAAACCGAGCTACAAGTATATAGAGTATGGCATGAGGTTCACACTAGCTCCTAAATCCAGCAATGCTTGGTCACAAGATTTATTTCCAATTTGGCAAGCCACCGTTGGACAGCCCAGATCTTTATATTCTGGGCGGTGTCTTGCTGTCAATTACTGCACTCACTTGCTCCATTAAGAATACCGTCTTCTTCACATTGTGCCTCCTCTTGAGTGTGCATAGATCCTTGATGATTTTCGCATAGTTGGGGATCTGTTTTATAACATGAAGAAGATGGAGGTTAATTTTAACATGCTGAAGTTGTTCAAGAATCTCACCTTTTAATGTTGTATTTATCTCCTTAGGTTTGAGGAGTGCTTGAGGGTAAGGCACCGGTGGAGAATAATCATCATGGGCCTCTTGTTCCTTGGGGGCTTTATACTTGTTGCTTAAGTTTGATGGTAGAATGGGCCCATCAATTTTCTTACCGCTGTGGGTGATTATGGCATTAACCTCTCTAACATTTTGATTTTCAGGTCCGGAGACTTGTGCCATATATTGTCCCCTTAGATTAAGTTGTGGCTATGAAGGAAATGACCTTGCTCTTGAACCGTTAAGAAGCTAGCCAACTTGGTGAGTTGGCTCTTTATTACCTTTTTTCCTCTTTGATCGCTTGTTGTTCCTCTAACAACTGTTGATTTATTTTTCCTTGATCTTCCACACTCTTGGCATGTACCTGCATAAATGACTTAAACATATCTTCCAAAAGTAAAGATTGTTGAGGTGCATTAGATGAGGTTGCTTCCGGTTGCCATTGGGTACTATAGTGGGCAGGGGGTTGCATATCGGATTTCCAACTGAAATTAGGGTCATTCTTCCAACCTGGATTGTAGGTGTTAGAGTAGGGTGAGTGTGGTTTCCCTAAGGGTATACCTACAGCATTACACTATTCCTTCATCTCAAAATAAACTAGACAATTCTTAGGTAAATGATCTACCCTATTACACATGAAATAAGGCTCATAGAACTCTACCCTAGCAATTGGTTCAGGGGCCCTAGCATTTCTGGTTTTTAAGACTTCAATTTCCTTAGTTAGGGCCTCTAAACGGGTTTTAAGGCTGTCCTCTTCCTTAAGTTGATAAATCCCAACAGGTTGATTTCTCCTAGTACTTTCTATGACATTTGGTCCTGTCCAAGTGTGGGATTTTTCTGATAGGTCATCTAGGAAATCTATGGCTTAGTCGGGATCTTTTTGAAGAAAATCCCCATTGCACATCATTTCTATGAACTGCCTTTCCCTACTTAGAAGCCCATTATAGAAGTAGCTAACTACCCGCCAACTCTCATACCTATAGTGTGGACAAGAATTTAAAAGGTCCTTGAAACATTCCCAAACTTGATATAAGGTTTCACTCTCTTTTTGTGCAAAGTTTGAGATTTGTCTCTTAAGGTTGTTGGTCTTATGGGTTGGGAAGTGTTTTTGGAAGAAAACTCGGGTCATCTCATCCCAACTACCTATAGACCTAGGCCTTAACGAGTACAACCAAACCTTGACTTTTTCCTTAAGTGAAAAAGGGAAAAACCGAAGTTTGACGGTGTTTACCATATCAGCCCTACCTTGAAAGGTTGCTACTACTTCCTCAAATTCCCTAATGTGGATATAGGGGTTTTCATTCTCAAATCCATGGAAGGTTGGTAACAATTGGATCATTCCCGGTTTAAAATTAAGTGGTTAAACATTTGGGGGGAACATGATACAGGAGGGTGTGGCCGTTCGGCTAGGGTGCAAGTAGTCTTTAAGTGTTCTAGCCACATTTTCATTGTGATTTTTGGCCATGTTAACAAAATTCTCTAAGTTCTCCCTTGGGTTTTCACTATAGTTTGATCTAGGCAAGGTTTCACTAACGGACACAGAAAGAGAGGGTATCTCTATTTCGGGTCTTTTAATGAATATTTCTCTCGAATCTCCCGGTCTAAGTATACACCAAAGGAATTAGAGAGTAAATAAAAAAACAGAAAAAGAAAATTAGAAAATCAAAACAGAGAGCAAAGAACGATATTATCGTCTTGTCTTAATGTTGACAATCTTCCTTGTACTTAAGTGCGTTTCCCCGGCAACGGCACCAAAATTTGATTATGCCCATAGTGTAACACGGTAGTTGTAGCACAGCTTTGGGGTGTCGATTCCATGAGGAAACAAGTTAACTACAAGAGAAGATGTAAACCTAAACACGAACGATAAGATCAAGTGAGAGAATCTGAATTTTGATAGTAAAGTAATATAAGAAAGTTGTGTAAAATAGATTGTAAATTATAGTAGAGGAACAACAAGGTTCCGGGAATCCTACCTAGGTTCGTTGCCCTAATCCTAACTTGATTCAGTTGTCTTTATCTCGATTGCAGGTTTCACATCCCAAACAAGCAATCAGCAAATATTTAATCACAGCACATACATAAACCCTTATGTAATTACTTATGAAGTACTCTTTACTTTTGATTCAAGCACACACGACTTATCAAATAGGTTTATCAAGAAACGACAATATATCTCTATGACAATATCGCAGTAATGGACAACCCTAAAAGATAGATCTACCTGACTTAATCACATCCAAACAACTTAACATAAGAAGAGCTTGACTAAACATATATAGAAAGGAAGCATGCAATCACCAGGTTAAGAAAATCTAAAATAAGAAGAACATACAGTGCAACTGTCACATGAACCTTAATTCTTCTTGTTTAAGCAAAGAATAAATCATAAACAATGTTTAGTAATAAATCCAAATTACAACTGAATTAAGAAAGGAAAATAAGAACAACTACACCTAGGGATTCATCTCTTTGCCTTACTTGGAGATTAGTTGGCCAAGGGGGAGAGTGTGGCAGCCTCCCTTAAGTTTTCCAGCCTTTGATTGATTCTTTTTTCAACCCTAAGTGATCTATTTATAGTACAAGGGTCCAAGGGTGTTTTTGGGTTTAATCTATTGCTAAAACCCTAATTAAGTTCAGACTCGGAGATTGGAAAAATGTGTGCACGCTGCGGTATAGGCTAAGGGGTGCTGCAACACTTGCCTTCCACTTAGTTGTGTAGTTCTTGGGTGCTGTGGCATGGGCTGAGGGATGCCGCAACATAGGCTAATGCTGTTATGGAGGCTTGACCTTTGTCTATTAAAACTGCCATAACTTTCTCTAGAAAAATCATTTTTATGAGCTATAAAATTTTCCAGAAAATAGACTTCCAGATCTTTCTAAGTATATATGGCTCATCTCCTGGTTCTTCTTGCATAAATATAGTTTAATTTGCAAAAACAATTGATCTGTATGGGCAATTTTGGCAATTTAGTGAAACTCCTTTCCAAGTGCTTGTGAACCTTCACTCTAGTGTTCATTAAGTCATTGTGTTTCAAGCAATGATAGCTTTTCCATCTCTTTTTAACTTAAAGTACCTGAAAATGTATCGAAATAGATCAATGATCCAAGAATGATACTTTAGATTTGTTAAGGTATTAAAGTGCAATTCAAACCTAGATCAACCCTAAAATGCTAACAATTAAGTACTGTAAAGATGCATTTTATGACTCTCATTAGGATGGGTTTGACTTTCGTCAAACAGAACATGCCTAAATAAATAGAGTTTTTGGGCTTTTAGGTCAAGGCATTTGTACGCATTCTGGGTTGGGGAATAGCCCACAAACAGACATGGAGTTGCTTTGGGCTGCAACTTATTTGTGTTATAGGGCTTGGTGAGGGAGAAACATACGCACCCAAATTTTTTGTGTTATAGGGCTTGGTGGCTGATGAAATAATGCTTCAAAGGGTGATTTGTTATGTAGGAGGGGTGTTGGTTGTCTATTTATGAGGTAGGCTGTCGTTGAAAAAGCATGAGGCCAATATGAGAGAGATAAAGATGTATCATGTAAAAGGGTAAGGCCCGTTTCTACCAAATGAAGATGACAGTGTTTGGATACACCATTTTGTTGTGGTGTGTGAGGAGTTGTGGTGTAATGACTTATTCTTTGTATGGAAAAATATTTTTTTAAAGCAAAAAATTCACCACCATTATCCGAGTAGATACTTTTGATCTTTGATTGAAATCGATTTTCAACAAGATGTTTAAATTGAGGAAATATCGTGCTAACCCCGGATTTTGTTTCCATTGGATAAACCAGATATATTTTGTAAAATGATCAACCAAAGTCAAATAATACCGTGAGCCATCAACGCTAATTGTATTTGAAGGACCCCAAACATCAGTGTAAATTAGATCAAGTGGTGCTTTATTGATGGAACAAGCGGTACAAAGATGAGAACCATGTTCTTCTTTTATTATTGGAAGTGAAAAATTTTTAACACGGTGATGAACAATTTTTTGAGACGGATGTCCAAGACGTTTGTGCCACCCATCTATTGAGGTCCATTCATGCATATTTGCAACAATTTTTGGAGAAGCTTTCACCAGTGATTCCGAGAGAGTGTAAACACCATTTTCATATGCACCTTTGAGTATAACTGCCCCCGTGATCGGGTCCTTAACAAGGAAAAACAAGGGATGAAATTCAACCAAAACACTGTTTTATGAGGTAAAGTGATGGACATAAATGAGATTTTTGCGGATATTAAGAACACAAAGAGTGTCATTTAAATGAAAAGTGCATGTGGGTGATTTGAGAACCAGTGAACCAATATGTGAGACATTCAAACCTGAACCGTCACCTATGACAACTTCATCAGTGCCGTCGTATTCAGAGTGAACAAATAAATTGGCCAAATCACTAGTGATGTTGTGTGAAGCTCCGGAATCAATAAACCATTTTGTGTCCTTTGCAGGTGAAGTTGCGATATAATTGGCAGTGGGCTTAGCAATATGCAGACGTGGGCAATATTTCCCAGTGTGGCCCAGTTCATCACATATTTGGCACTTCGGGGTGTATTTGCACTTCCTATTGGACTTTTTATTATTATTTGGGCCTCCAGATTGACGATGAGAGCCCTGGTTAGAGTCTTGCCATGAAGAGCCACCATTTCGGCCAGACCCATTTTTGAAGTGTCCTTTGGAGTTTTGGCCGCCGGATGAAGACCTAGGTCGCTGATTGGAGTAGTTAGCCGACGCAACCAATTGCTGAATGGTGGTTTCAAGGAGGTGGAGGTAGGCATCATGCCCAACAAGAAGATCATGAAGTTCCTCGAACGCTAGTGGCCTTTCTCGTGCATGTATGGGTGCTGGGATTTCGCGAAAATCACTTATGTACAGGATTAAATCATCATCTGAAATGGGATGATCGATGAGAGAGATTTCATCGGCAAGAGCCTTGACAGTGTGTAGGTATTCTTGAACCATCTGATTCCCTTTCTTAATCATTGTGAGCTCCTCATTCAATTGCATTCCTCGAGTGCGAGATTTGCTCGCATACATAGTATACAATTTTTGCCATGCTTGTTGAGATGTTTTTATAGCAAAAATAAATAGGGTGATTGTGGTGGTAGTAGATGCCAAAATGTCACCTAGGATAAGTTTATCTTGTCTTATCCAATGGGTTTTCTGTGGATTGGTAGTGGAGGGATCACTCGGAGAATGGCAAGGATTGTCACATGTGACATAATCAAGTAGATTATATCCAATTAGGAGAGCTTTAAACTGGGCACACCATTGAGGAAAGGTTGATGATGTGAGTTTTTTGTTTATTTAGAGATTTTAAGTGCAATAAGGGGGGCATCTGTTGGGGATAGTGGAATGGAAATCGGGTCGTGGGTGTTTTCAGAGGTTGGGATCGAGTTCTCGTGGGAGGAAGGCTCTCTGATACCATGATGAAATTTGAAAATTTCACTCACTGTATTACTGCTCTATTTCAAAAAAATGTTACACACAAATTACAAGAGTTTGTATGGAAATAAATACACGTTTACAAAGACTATTCTAAGTAAGTATCCTAGAATTAAGGCTATCGATTACAAAGTATAAACATAGAATACAAGCTGTTACATCCTTGAATTGAGGCTAAGAATCTGCAGTCACTTTAGTTGCTTGATTTGAGGATGCTTCCGTTATACTAATCACACACTAAAGTGTAAGAATGATTTCAGGGACTGAACCATCCTTGAACACGCGGAAAGACCTTTCATCAGAGAAGCGGGATCTCAAAAATCACGTCATCCCAGGTACATAGTAAACTCGCCCCTGAACCACTATAAAAGGCCCAAGGTAAGTGAAATCTAATCCCATCTTCAAGTTCAAATCCATCATCGAAATACCAGTATCACAACTCCCTCCATTCTCTCAAAACTTTCCCTTTCCCTCCGGCGACTTTTTAGTTCATCGCTCTTTTTTTGCAGGCTGTGGAACGATAGACCTCCAGCTCAGCAGCAAATTTTTGGCATTAACACATTAACACGGGCAAGTAAGTACCTAAATGTCACAGTAATGCCATGCTCTTCCAAGATAGGCCATAGCTTAAGAAACTTAATCCTTCCTAAGATCCTACATGCAAAACGGAAGTATCCTTAAGTTTTAACATCACGTCGTCATATAAAACTAACTTCAAGAAAATTAAAACAAAAACAGAAATGTAAATTAGCAATATTGGTATCTCAAATGAATAAAAGGAAAAGTGCGCATGTGAAAAGAATAGGTTATTATTCCCCTAAAAAAAAGGATGAGTTAATATAATAGTATACCTCTTTATTTTAATTTTTTTATGCTGCTTGATAAGATAATAAGGCAGTGTAGCTTTTCTTATCCTCCACGAACGGGTAAATTAGCAATTTTCACATTTATTTGAAAATAATCGAATGATGAAAAACATGTAATGAAGATTTTTTGAATGGAAAAATCTAACTAGATTGTTGGCTTAGTCACAAGCCGTCTTTTTGTGCAAGGTAGTTGGTTCCCCATGACCATGGGCAAATAGACAATGATTGATATTAAAATTTGAAAAGACAAGGTCTTCAGAAGTAGCTGAATGGAACAAGCAAAATCTCTGTGTTTTTCTGCATTCACAATGTCTGCAGCTCTTAGATCACTCTATTTTCGGATAATTTCCTATGCATATGTGATTTCCTTGGTGTCGGCTCAAGTTGCAAACCAATTTATTTACAATGGCTTCCATGAAGCCAGTCTGTCTCTTGATGGAATTGCAGAAATCCACCCCAATGGCCTGTTGCAGCTAACCAACACTTCCAAGCAGCAACTTGGTCATGCTTTCTACCAGTTCCCTTTAAATTTTAATGCATCTTCCTCCAGTTCAGCTCCATCACTTTCGTTTTCCACAAATTTTGTGTTTGCCATGGTTCCAGAATTGCCAAATCTTGGTGCCCATGGAATTGCCTTTCTCATCTCTCCATCCAAGGATTTCAGCCATGCTGTTGCAAGCCAATACTTGGGGGTCTTCAATACTTCAAACAATGGACTTTCAACAAACCATGTGCTGGCGATAGAGCTTGATACTATTCGCAGCCCTGATTTTGAAGATATAGATAAAAACCATGTAGGAATTGATGTTAATAGCCTGAAATCCATTGAATCTGCTCCAGCTACTTATTTTTCCAACAAAGAAGGGAAGAATAGAAGCTTAGAGCTCATTAGTGGAGATCCTATTCAGGTTTGGATAGACTATGAAGAAGCAGAGAATTTACTGAACATAACACTAGCACCAATTAGAAGTCCAAGACCAGATTGGCCACTCTTGTCAAGATCTATCAATCTCTCTGAGATTTTCTTGGACACTGTGTATGTCGGATTCTCTGCAGCCACCGGCACACTTGCAAGTGACCACTATATTCTAGGGTGGAGCTTCAACAAAAGCGGGAAAGCACAAAGCCTCGAAATCTCAAAGCTTCCTCCACTTCCTGGTCATAAGAAAGCAAGTGAGGAACCAGGTCCATTGGTGATTACTCTGCTTGTTTCAGCAGTTTTTGTGCTGGTAACAATTTATGTAGGTGCTTATCTCTTCAGGAGAAAGAAAT
This sequence comes from Bretschneidera sinensis, assembly GCA_023935145.1. Lineage (NCBI taxonomy): Eukaryota > Viridiplantae > Streptophyta > Magnoliopsida > Brassicales > Akaniaceae > Bretschneidera > Bretschneidera sinensis. The sequence continues at coordinate 16,013,070 of CM043699.1, read as the reverse complement.
ACGAAGAAGTACATGAAGAATGGGAAAGAGAATATAGTCCTCAAAGGTTCTCCTATAAGAGTCTCTACAAAGCAACCAAAGGTTTCAAAGACAAAGAGCTTCTTGGAGCTGGAGGATTTGGAAAAGTATATAGAGGAATACTTCCTTCCAATGTACAAATTGCAGTCAAGAAAGTCTCCCATAATTCAAAACAAGGAATGAAAGAATTCGTGGCTGAGATCGTTAGCATGGGAAGGCTAAGGCATAGGAACTTGGTGCAGCTCCTTGGCTATTGCAGGCGAAGGGGTGAACTACTTTTGGTCTACGATTATATGCCCAATGGAAGCCTTGACAAGTTCTTATTTAGCAACGAAAAACCAACTCTTAATTGGTCTCAACGATTTCGTATTCTCAAAGGAGTAGCGTCTGCCCTTCTTTACCTTCATGAAGAGTGGGAGCAAGTTGTTTTACATAGAGATGTAAAAGCTAGTAATGTCCTGTTAGATGCCAATCTGAATGGACGGCTAGGAGATTTTGGCCTTGCTAGATTATATGATCATGGCACAAATCCACAAACCACCCACCTGGTAGGGACCATAGGTTATCTGGCTCCAGAGCTTACTAGAACTGGGAAGGCAGCTACCAGCACTGATGTGTTTGCTTTTGGGGCTTTTATGCTTGAGGTGGCTTGTGGAAGGAGGCCTATAGTGTTGCAAGGATTACCTGAAGAGAGCATTTTGGTTGAGTGGGTTGTTGCTTGCTGGGAAAGAGGTGCTCTGCATGATGCCAGTGATCCTAGATTGGATGGACAATATGTGGTGGAGGAAATGGAGTTGGTTTTGAAGCTGGGCCTGCTTTGTTCCCACTCTAATCCAGCAGCTAGGCCTACCATGAGGCAAGTGATGCAGTGTCTCGATGGCAATGCCAATTTGCCCTCTGAAATCGGTATATCCACAGAGAGCAGTGAAGCATTTGATTTTGTAATGTCCTTTCCTTCATCATTCGGGAACGTTTCTGCTCATTCCATGTCTAGCACTGATTCAATCCTCAAGAGAGGACGTTGAATCCCGTCTTTCATGCCACAGTACAGCAGATCATGGATATCTGATATGGCCAACCAGACTCTGACCAAAGGAAAGCTTATAGTTTCTGTAATATTTTGGAAAGAATTTAGTACATGGTCATATATTGTTTCTGTAACTTGTGATTTTTTTTAACCAATTATGCGTAATCTACTTGAACTCTTCATGGCATTCTGTAAGATTTGTGGTTGTTTGCAGAAAACTGGAATGGCCTGAATCTTCTTCAGTCCTAGAATATCTACAATCCCACATTTAGATATCAGTGTATCTAAAGAACAGTGCATCTAAGTACACTTCAGAGTTGTTTCTGAAGTTTATTTATGAAATCCCAGTGGAACAGAATCAGATTGGGCTCTTAGAAAAAAAATTTCAATCCTTTGAATAAGCAGTCACTTGCTGATCCTAGATCAATAATCCCTGAGAAGCATGTTTTGACAAGCCCTGACAAACATAGGGTTGAACAAGAAAAAGAGAAACTTCCTAGTCCTAACAAGACAATAACTGAAACAATGACAGAGAAGCTAGCACCAGCACATTCTAAAAGTGTCTGACACAAGCCATGCAATCACTTCAAAAATCCATAGCTTCACTGGTTCACCCCAAGCTGTAGCAACTGAAACTAATAAGCATCCTGATTCAGAGAAACCTTTTAGTCTTAACAAGAATAACTGAAACAGTGACAGAGAAGCTTGCACAAGTATATGCCATAATGTCTGATGCAACACACGCAATCACTTCAAGAATTCAAGGCTTCACTGCAGGCTCAGCAGCTCAACCTGCAGCAACTAAAACTGATAAGATTCTGTTGCTGAAACTAACAAGCTTGTTTCTCCAGAGAAACCTCATATTCCTAACAAGACAATAACTGAGACTGACCTAGAAATTGGCGCCAGCATATGCCACAATGTCTGATGCAACCCACACAATCACTTTGAAAATTCAAGGCCTCGCTGTTTCAACGCAAGCAGATCCTGAAAGTGATAAGCATGCTGTTGATGGAAATAATGGTTACAAGCATGACGTAGCAGAAAACAAGAAGCTGTCTTCTCCGGAGTTTAACAAGCATGCTGCTCTAGAAACTAAGCATACTAGTACTGGTGAACAAATAATGGATAAAGGTGTTTCGGTGGAGGAATATATTATGCAGAAGTTTGAGCCAGGGGAAGATGACAGGGCACTTTCTCAAGTTATATCTCAGGCAATTAGCCCAAGGAAAAGTCCTGGTGATCCTTGTGTTGTGGAGAGAGTGAAAGTGGATGTGACTTCTTTGCTTTGGGATGGGGAATCACATCATCCTTCCCACGCATTCAACTACCAACTCAATATCAAACATTCCCATCTCTAACAATGCTCATGAAGGTCAGTTTACTTTTTTCTGTTCTTCAATATCTTATTTTTCTTCTTTAAAATGGGTGATTCATCTTTTATGTGTTCTTCTACTATAGCAGTTGTTGAGGAAGAGAATCATAGAAAAATTCTACAAGCCAACTGATAGAGGAAATTAACCCACTGCTGATAGGAATATGCTTTTTCTGTATCAAGTGTGTAACAAGTTATATTCATAAATATATAGTTTGCAAGAGCAATTCTCTGCTTTGTAATTTTATGTTCGGTGACATTTTGTCACCAGTAATCTGTTTTTGCAGCTTTGCAAGTTTGAATATATTCAGATTAACACAATGAATGATCAAACAATTAATCTGTACAATTTTGTTTAACACATTCCATTCTACATGATGATTGCGTAATCATTTTATAAAAATGCTGACGACTGTATAATTATTTTAACAAATGATGAAGCACAAGGAAAATTCAAGTATCAACAACTTTATGCTTGGACCAGCTTATAGTTGGAATTGAGAAAATGTGAGGACCATTCAGCTCAGATTATAAGAGATATATGTCCTCGTTTTTCTTAATGAGGTGAAGCATATGATGCACAAAAATGACTAACATAAATGATCTTATTCCTATGTCATGTTGAAATTTCAGGCACAATGAAAGCAAAAGCAGGTTGAAAATTTTTTCTTTGAACCAGAAACCATTTTTGAAATTTTGAATGCAAGAAACCAAAGGAGGTTAACTTGTTATGAAAATAGTCATAAAACCAAAACTATCATTTTCTTTGAACCATCATCTGGAAGAACGTCTAGTGGAAAGATTGAACATCATCAACACACAAGCTGATACAATAATTCCCACAACTATCATCCAACACGGACTAGTGAGTACCTACTTGTCACAGTAATTCCATGATCTTCAAATTAAGCAGTTGGTATGCTCTGTAGCTTTAAGGAGCTAGATATCCAACATAAGCCATAGCTTGAGAAACTTAGGGTGCTTTTAATGGTAAATTTTCTTTTCTATTTTTCTTGACACTTTTTTCAATATTTTAGACATTCTTAAAATAATTTGGAAATCAAAACTTCTATTTCCAACATAAAATTGGAAAAATTAGAATTTTTTTTTTTTTAATTTTCTAACTTTTCTTATAGCCAATATTGGTATCTCAAATAAATAAAAGGAAAAGTGTACATGTGAAATGGATTGGTTAATATTCCCCTCAGAAAACAGGGATGGGTTACCTTTTTTATTTTTTTTATGCTGCCTAATAAGCTTATAAGGCAGTGTAGCATTTGTCTGTCATCATCCTCCATGAAAGGGTCGATTAGCAATTTTCATGTTTCTTTGAAAATTATTGAATGATGACAATCAAATGAAGACTTTTTGAATTGAAAAATATGACCAAATTGTTTTCATAGTCACAAGCTGACCTTTTGTGCAAGGTAGTTGGTTCCTTAAGGCAATGGGCACATAGACAATGACTATTAGAGTTGGTGCATACTTCACGAGTCTAGATCTGCAAACCCCTGACGATCACGGGTTTCGCTCTCCGGTGAGTCGGCGGGATTAGGGGCACCATCTCCGGGAATTTCAAGCCCTAGATATGGGTTTTTTGCTTGATGGTTTGGGCTTAGGCCCATAAATAACCATGGTTTTGTAGCAGAACGAAAACTCTAATTATGGTGTCTTAAGTTGCTTATAAAAACTCTCTATGTAGTGAACGTATATTGTAACCGAGATATATAGGAAGCTAATTATAGTGAAACTTCTGGGCAGGTCAAAGTCTTATTCTAGAGGTATTATTTTCTCTGTTTATTATTCGTGCGATTGACAGGTCTCTAATCGTTCAAGGCTATGTTTGGGTTTCTATTTAAACTAACTTAAAGCAAGTTAGCTTAAATAACAATCCAAACATTGCCAATGATATTGTTCTTAAAATTTGAATAGACAGGAGTTTTTAAATCCTTTTTTACTTATAAAAAAAATTTGAATACACAAGAGGGTCTTCAGAACTAGCAGAATTGAACAAGCAAAACCACACTGTTTTCCTGCATTCTCAATGTCTGCAGCTCTTAGATCAATCTATTTTTGGATAACTTCCTATGCACATGTGATTTCCTTGGTGTTAGCTCAATTTGAAAACCAATTTATGTACAATGGCTTCCATGAAGCCAATTTGTCTCTTGATGGAATTGAAGAAATCCACTCCAATGGCCTATTGCAGCTAACCAACACTTCCAAGCAGCAACTTGTCATGCTTTTTACCAATTCCCTTTAAATTTCAATGCATCTTCCTCCAGTTCAGCTGAATCACTTTCGTTTTCGACAAATTTTTTGTTTGCCATGGTTCCAGAATTGCGAAATCTTAGTGGCCATGGCATTTCCTTTCTCATCTCTCCATCCAAGGATTTCAGCAATGCTGTTGCAAGCCAATACTTAGGGGCCTTCAATTCTTCAAACAATGGACTTCCAACAAACCATGTGCTGGCGATAGAGCTTGATACTATTCTCAGCCCTGAATTTGAAGATATAAATAAAACCATGTAGGAATTGATGCTAATAGCCTGAAATCCATTGAATCTGCTCCAGCTACGTATTTTTCAAACAAAGAAGGGAAGAATAGAAGCTTCGAGCTCATTAGTGGAGATCCTATTCAGGTTTGGATAGATTATGAAGAAGCAAAGAATTTACTGAACATAACACTAGCATCAATTAGAAGTCCAAGACCAGATTGGCCACTCTTGTCAAGATCTATCAATCTCTCTGAGATTTTCTTTGACACTGTATAGGTCGGATTCTCTGCAGCCACTGGCACACTTGCAAGTGACTACTGTTGGAATTTTGGGTTCAGATATGTTATAACATTGTATATATAGACTCGTTATCTAATAAATGACCCAATTAAGTGATATAATTTTTATGGATCTCCAAAGTATCAAGGTTCTTTATTATGGGCCACCTTATGTGTAGAAGCCCGATGTGGTATAGGTCTTTGTTAATGGGCCAAAGACCCAATGCACATGTGTGAGATAATTGTTAGGGTTATGGTCCCTAAGGCACAGGGAAATAAATAGACATCAAGGGAGTGTGTTTAACGTGTGTTAAATTTTATTGAAATAGACAGTTCTTCTCCCTCCCATCTAACATTCAGTTGATTGGTTCCCATACCAAAAGTGGTTCTCCCTGTAGTCTTAGAAGATCAACCCAAGGAGGCTTGCTTGCAATGGATTCCGGTTTGTTTCTAACTCATGTTCTTAATATATATGTGTATATATATATATATATATATATATATATATATATATATATATATATATATATATATATATATGTGTGTGTGTGTGTGTGTGTGTGTGTAAATTCTTGACAAGTTTAATATGAAAAGATCTTGGCTGCATCATTGATTATTTGTGTATTAGTATCAAGATTTATAACAAATGGTATTAGAGCCTTTCATATTAAATTGTTGAGATTCGTATGAAAATTGAGTTTATTGAATTTTTTCCCATAAAGCATGTTTAGGGCAGAAATTTGTTTTGAAAAAAAAATGCTATAAATCCATGTTTGTTGATGAGATTGTATGATTACTCTGTGAATTGCATCTCCAAATATGTTTTTTTTTGTATGACAATATTAAATTGGTGATTTTTAGTGACTGTTTTTGTAACTGCAAATTGCAGTTTATCAAACCAGCGCTGCGGCGCTGGCTTTGATCTTTCTTTTTTGGCTAATTCCGTAAATTATGCAATAAGCCCTTTGACACTGGTTCATATGATAAAGATAGCCGTTTTTAATTTTTCTATAATCGATGGAAATCATTTTATATTGTATGCAATTTTTCTATAAAGATTGCAATTGTGGAAATCATTTTTTATTGTCATGACAACTTGCCATGATATTCTGGATATGCTGAGAATATATAGTAAAGTGGAAATTGTGGAAATCATTTTTTTATTGTCATGACAACTTATCATGATATTCTGGATATGCTGAGAATATATAGTAAAGTGGAAATTGTTGAAATCTTTTTTCTTTATTGTCATGACAGCTTGCCAATTGCAAGCATATTATTTTGGTATTCATTGTAAAGGACCATTACAATCAGTCCCAAAATCCAGAGAACTGGTGTTGCAGTACCAACGATCTGTCCCTTGGGCAGATTGCTGGCGCCGTAGCGCCAAGGGCTGGCACGGTGGCTCCGGTCAAGGTAAAAAAAATAAATTAATTAATTAAGGATTTTGTTCCAAATTTTATGTTTAATGTTTTTGATGAATGAATTGAAGTATTATGTTGCCAAAGAAATCTCTAATATGTAAATTTATTTATTTTAAGACATGTAAACTTGCTATTAATATGTGAAAATAATCAGCCCAACAGAAGGTTATTTTTGCATTGTTAATAGATTAAAATAGTTGTGAATATGTGACAAATAAAGGTTGTCATGCGAATAATGTGTCGGTCCAAAGAAAGGTGCATTATTTGGCAGGTTGGGTTGTCAATATTCATGAACTATATTTGAAATACCACTTACAAGTTGATATTTTTGTCCAAAGACTAAGTACTAATGTTGTGTTAGGTATCTTGTTATGGACCCACATGCATATGTATATGTATACAGTTTTGTTTTGATTAATATATACATGAGTTGTTACTAATTGTGAGCTTATGTTCATGTTTATAGCAACATCGATTTCTGCTAACATCAACAGCATTCCCGTGCTTAACGGCACAAATTTCAAGAAGTGGCAAGATCATGTTATGATCGTGTTAGGGTGCATGGAATTAGACTATGCATTGAGCGTCGATCGCCCCACACCTTTGACCAGCAATAGCACCGCTGAGCAAAAGGTTGTATATGAAAAGTGGGAGCAAACAAACCGCATGAGCCTAATGATTATGAAGCACTCGATTCCGGATACCATCAGGGGTTCTATTGCTGATTAAAATGATTCTAAGAAATTCTCTTCCAAATAGCAGACTAATTCGCTGCAAACGAAAAGGTCGAGACAAGCACCATCTTGACTAAGCTTATCTCAATGCGGTGCAAGAGGAAGGGAAATACAAGAGAATACATCATGGAGATGTCAAACCTTGTGACAAGACTAAAGGCATTCAAGCTGGAATTACCAGAAGACATTCTGGTGCACTTAGTCTTGATCTCTCTTCCTACACAATTCAGTCCTTTCAAAATCAGTTACAATACTAAAAAGGAGTAATGGACTTTGAATGAGCTGATTACTCAATGTGTCCAAAAAGAATAGAGACTTAATCATGAAAAGGTTGAAAGTGCTCATTTAGCATCAACTTATCAAGACCCCAGTTCCAACAAGAAAAGAAAGATGAACATTAAAGGAAAGAAAACTGTAGGGTCTTGAAATTCACACCACAAGGGAAAACAGAAACAAGATAAAGGTATAACTTGTTTCTTTTGCCACAAAGCTAGTCATGTGAAGAAAGACTGCACAAAATATGCCAAGTATGTGACCTGGCATGAGAAGAAGGGTAAACTTCTAAACTTTGTTTATTCAGAAGTTAATTTGGCCTTAGTACCTAAGAACACTTGGTGGATAGATACAGGTGCAACTACTCACATAAGTGTTTCTATGTAGGGGTACATAAGGAGTCGAACGCCAACTGATGCTGAAAGATTCATCTATGTAAGAAATAGTGAAAGAGCTCCTGTGGAGGCAGTTTGTTTATTTAGATTACAATTGGAATCTAGTTGTAATTTGGATTTGGATGAGACTTTTTGCGTACCATCTTTTAGATAGAATTTGGTTTCTATTTCATGTTTGGACAAATCAAGTTTTTCTTGTTAATTTGGAAATAGAAAGTTTAGTCTTTTTCAGAACTCAAATTTATTTGGTACTAGTTCTTTAATTGATAATTTATATAAACTGGATATGATTGCCTCCAAAGAAAATGAATCCTTGCATACAAGTAATGTTGGTATTAAGCGCAGATTAACAAATGAGAATTCATCAATGTTATGGCACAAGCGTTTAAGACATATTTCTAAACAAATGATTCAAAGACTTGTGTCAGAAGGAATTCTTGATCCCTTAGATTTGTTAGATTTTGAAGTCTGCATTGAGTGCATTAAAAGAAAACAAACAAACGTTAAAAATAAAGGTGCTAATAGGAGTAATAGTGTCTTAGAATTGATACATACGGATATTTGTGGTCCATTCCCTACGGCTTCTTGGAATGAACAATAATATTTTATCACTTTCATAGATGACTACTCCAGGTATGGCTATCTTTATTTAATTCATGAGAAGTCTCAATCTATAGACATGTTCAAGAATTTCAAAGCCGAAGTTGAAAATCAATTAGACAAGAAAATTAAAGCTATCAAATCTGACCGTGGAGGTGAATACTATGGTAGATATGATGGATTAGGTGAACAATGTCTCGGACCCTTCGCTAAATTTTTGATAGAATGTGGGATCGTTCCTCAATACACCATGCCAGGGACTTCTAGTCAAAATGGTGTAGCTGAGAGACGAAACCAAACCTTAAAGGATATGGTAAGAAGTATAATTAGTCATTCTTCTTTGCCAGAATCACTTTGGGGTAAAGCCATCAAGACTGCAGTTTACATCCTGAACAAAGTTCCAAGTAAAGCAGTAGCTAAAACCCCATATGAGTTATGGACAGGCAAAAAGCCTAGCATTAGGCATTTGCATGTTTGGGGATGTCCAGCTGAGGCTCGGCCTTATAAGACAAATGAGAAGAAGCTAGACTCAATGACCGTTAGCTGTTATTTTGTTGGATACTCTAAAAGATCAAGGGGTTTCAAATTTTATGATTCCCCTAATAGATCATTTTTCGAAACGGGCAATGCCAAGTTCATTGAGGATGTTGAGTTAAGTGGGAGAGACCAACTCAGGCAAGTCAATTTTGAAGAGGAATGTATTTACATTCCTATTGTTGTAACTGAAAACGTTCAGGTATGGATACCTGATGTTATTCAAAATGCAAATCTAGATATCCAACGCATTGATGACGAACCTGAATTGTCGCCTGCTCAAAATCAAGAACCGTCTGAGGTTCATCAAGAGGTACCTCAACAACCTCAAGTGGAAGTGCTAGTAAAGAGATCCACTAGAGAAAGAAGAAATGCGATTTTGATTGATTATGTTGTGTATCTCCAGGAACATGAGTTTGATATGAGTCTGAAAGATGATCCAACTTCTTTTAGTCAAGTCACACAATGTCCTAATTCTGAAAAGTGGATTGAAGCTATGAAGGATGAGATGAAATCAATGGATGATAATGGTGTTTGGGACTTAGTAGAGTTGCCCAAAAGATCGAAACTGATTGGTTGCAAATGGATATTTAAAACCAAACGATATTCAAAAGGCAACATTAAAAGGTATAAAGCCCGTCTAGCCACCAAAGGTTTCACTCAAAAGGAAGGCATTGATTATAAAGAGACTTTTTCGCTGGTTTCGACGAAAGATTCCTTTAGAATCATTATGGTACTTGTAGCTCACTATGATTTTGAGCTACATCAAATGGACGTTAAAACAGCGTTTCTCAATGGAAACATTGAAGAAACAATATACATGGTGCAATTGAATAACTTTGAGTCCAAAAATTCAAAGCATCTTGTATGCAAGCTTAAGAAGTCCATTTATGGCTTAAAACAGGCATCCCGGCAACGGTATTGAAAATTTGATCAGGTGATTACATCATTTGGATTTAAGGAAAACACCGTTGATCAGTGCATATATTTCAAGTTTAGTGGGAGCAAATTTATTATCCTGATGCTATATGTAGACGACATTCTACTGGCAAACAACGATATATGCCTATTGTATGAAACCAAGAGATTTCTATCAAGTAAATTTGAAATGAAAGATCTTGGTGATGCGCTGTAATAACCGTATTCGTAAAGAAAAAAGTAATGAAGTAATTTAATAAATATGATGCGGACTTAAAATAATATATTTACTAAGGATTTAGTATTAAATAAAATAATTCTTTTGGAAAAAAAAATTCAAGACGTGGACGTCATTAAGAGAAAAGAAAAGAAATCAAAATCAAAATCAGCAGGACGTCCTGTGAAAAAAAAAATAAAATTTCGTGGCAGTAGAGGGGCAGCACCTGCTGCCAAAAGTTTGAAAATTTTTGAGGGAGGTGTGCATTGTCTTGAACGTCTCCAAAACGTGGAGACATTTGGAGAAGGGGAGTTTTAAAATTTCAGCTCAAACTTTGTATATATATCTGATGCGAGAGTAAAAATTTTACTCATAGATTTCGTTCGTTTCTCTTCCAAAATTCTCTATTTCCTTAAATATTTGGGAACCCAAAGTAAAGTTAAAAGAGCAAGATTTTGAAAGGGTTTATTTCGAAAATTTCATAGATAATCAGGAATAGCTATCAGAAAAGCAGAAGGTAATAGTATAGTGTTTATTGCTGAATTTTTAGCATTCATGAAATTTCCCTAAATACAAAGTGGGAATTTTCAAAGTGTGTGGTTTCTAATTAATTGAAGAATAAATTATAAATTTAATGTAAATATGATATCAGGTGTTGACGATCTATAATCGGGGGAAGTTTCTGCGAGGAACGGGAAAGGCAAGGAGGTGATTCACGGGTAGCTCTAAGTGTTACGTGGTGAGTTGGATTTACTTTAAGTAGTCCAAATAAAAATGAAAATTTTAGTGATAATATTAAAATAAATTATTAGCTTATGTTGTGGTGATAGATAAAGATTTGGTTGATATTTATGATATAAATTTTGGACATATAGAAAATTATTAGGAGGAAAATGACATTTTTGGGGATAATAAGTTGATTTAATAATAAAACGATAAGTGAAATTCTTGATGAGTTATATTGATGTTTTGATACAAATTTTGAGAAGATTAATTTTTGTGGATCTTGTCAAGCTTTAATAGATGGTTTGATGTGAATTTGGAATGAGAGGGATTTAGTGGAATTTTATATAATTTGAGAATAATCATGATAGTCAATTTAAGTGTGTTGAATTTATATATTGGTATATATTATTGTTGATATGCATATTTTATATCATTATTCATCTGCATATGCATTAAATGAAAAGAAAAGAACCGGGAAGGCAGCCGATCTAATAAAAAAATGAAAGAATCGGGAAGGCAGCCGGTTTAATGAAAATGAAAGAACTAGGAAGGCAGTCGATCTTATGAGATTGAAAGAATCAGGAAGGCAATCGGTTTAAATGAGAATGAAAGAACCGGGAAGGCAACCGGTCTAAGATAATAACAACCTATCGACAGGTGGGAAGACATTCCCATCATAATTCATGCATTTGCCTTTGTTTTAATTATTTCTGCATTATTGAAATGCTGAGGTGTGGTATGTTATTATGAAATTGTTTATAGATGATTTTGTCTCTCATAGAGAGAAAATTATGGTAAGAAAGAAGCAGAGAATGATAAAGACCATCTAAATGATGGACTTTATGATGTGAACCTCATTACGAGGTAATAATGAGATAATTGATGGTCTTAAGATGGACCAATGATTGAGAAGAAAATATTAATAAAAAATGAATCTTATAACATATGTAATGATAGTAAAAAGTTATCATCAGGTTATGTGAAAAATAAATGATTAAATATTAGAGGACTATTTATGGAATTTGGAATACTTTTAGTAAAATTAAATTCACTGAGCTTGTGAAGCTCATCCCTCATTGTACAATGATTTCAGGTAGCAGACAGGACAAGTAGTTTGGTGGGTCAAAAGTCAGACGGATTCAATTTCTGTAAGCCACATATGTGTCAATATCCTCAGACTAATGAGAAAAGGAAATAAATAATATTTGTAAATATTCATGCACATTATGTTGTAAATTATTTGTAAGTTAATATCAGATTTATATACCTCTCCTGTTGAGGGTTGAGGATTTAAAATAAAAAAATTGTTAATATTATTTTTATATTTGCATATATGTGTTATGCTGGGATTCTCAAAATGTGGTGACATTGTTTCGGGGGTGGCCAACCCGGGATAGGTCATTATAATTTTGGTATCAGAGCATTAGGTTTTAAGATTCTGTAAACTGCATAAGAACTTAAAAAATGGAAGATCTAAATAAATTATATTCTTAAATGCAGAGTCCGAGGATGACACGTGGTCGTGCGAGAGCTAGAGGTAGAACTCTAAATCAGAGGGGACGTGGTAGACCCCCAATTTTTAGGAGGACTGAAGTAGAGGAGGAAGTTGAGTCTGTAATTCCCTCAAGGGAACATGCTGATGGTGCAGCTAGTACCAGTAGAACTGGGAGAGTATTTGAGGGTAGGAATTATGAATTGAGAGAAATCCTTAATAGTGCTATAGAAAGGATGAATACAGCTGAAGAAAGGAGGAATGCAGCCGAAGAAAAGGTTGCTAATTTGCAGAGAAGATTAGAGGAAAGGGATAGAAGAGAACCGAATGTGGTGAGGCAAGAGGCTCCTGAGGGAGGGGTATTTGCAAATGAGATGCAAAGGGATTGTTTTGTGAGGTTTCTTAAGTTTAAACCTCAGTCTTTTAAGGGATCGGCAAATCTAGTGGAAGCTGAGCAATGGATTAGGCACGTGGAGAAATATTTTAAGGTTTTACCGATGTCAGATAGATAAAAGGTTGTTTTTTCTTCATTTATACTAGAGGGTGAGGCTTCACAATGGTGGGAAGATATTCTGCGTAGGGTGAGTACACGGGTAGATCAACCTTTGACTTAGAATAAGTTTAAGGATAAATTCTTTGCAAAGTATTTTTCAGATACCTTTTGGGCACAACAAGAAAGAGATTTTATTCACCTAAGGTAGGGAAATTTATCAGTGGTTGAATATGATAGTAAATTTATAGCCCTGTCAAAGTTTGTACCTGAGTTCGTGAATACGGAGGAAAGAAAATGTAAGAGATTTTTAGACGGATTACACTATGATATTCAGACTAAACTCTCTTATATGGGCATAGGGGATTATGCTGTACTGATGGATAAAGCATTACAGATTAAGAAAGATTTGAGGGAGTTGAGAGGTAGAGGGGATTGGTTGAAGAGGTCTAGATTTGAGGGATCTAGAGGAGGTAGCAGTATGGGTGTACAAAGTGGGAGACCACCCCAGAGGGGACGTTCCTTATCCCAAGGAACAACAGTGCAGAGTCAGAGGCAAGCAAGATCTGTTGCTTCTGTAGCCTAGAGTAATACTAGTGGGACCCTTCGATTTGGGAGACAAACGATGGGAACTGGGAGTTATAGTAGAGAAGTGAATATGCCACTAAGGGGAAGTGGTAATCTGATGGATAATTGGGAATCAAGGGTTTGATATAGGTATAATCATACAGGATATCTGTATCGAAATTTCCCTACACAGATATGCTTTGTATATGGTGAGGGAGGACATGTTGCTGTAGATTGTTCAGCGAGAAAATCTGCTAAAGTAAACATTAGAAGTGTCGAGAGAAGACCGATGGAGAGGCAGAGGTCGAGGATCTGTAGCAAAGCGAGGATGTGGCAGTCAGATTCAGTCTGGAGATGGTAAAGTCTATGCATTGACCCAGCAGGATGCACAAGCCATTCCTAATGCTATTATGGGTATGATATCTATCCTTGGTAGGACTGCTAGATTATTGATTGATCCTGGTGCAACCCATTCTTTTGCATCTAGTAGTTATATGAAATCTATTGATGCTAGTGCTAGTCCTTTGATGCATACAATTATTGTTAAGGTTCCTACTGAAGATAGGGTTATTATTAGAACAATCTATCGAGGTTGTGTGATTAATGTTGCTGATAGAGAATTTGAGGTTGATTTATTGCCTTTAGATATGACAGATTTTGATGTAATTCTGGGGATGAATTGGTTATTTGTATATAATGCTTGGGTAGATTGTTTTAGGAAAAATGTAGTGTTCAGGATCGGGATAGGAGGAGTTTAATTTTTAGGGAGAACGTAAGATACTTGCTAATTGTCTGATTTCTGCCTTAACTGCTAGTAAATGGTTGAGAAAGGGTTGTGAAGGGTATTTAGCCTATGTGATGAATTCTAGCAAGGAGGGTAGGAAGTTAAAAGATATTTTGGTAGTAAAATTTTTTTTCTGATATATTCTATGAAGAGTTGACTGGGTTGCCTCCCAATAGGGAGATTCAATTTTCTATTGAAGTGATTCCAGGATCAACACCTATATTCATAACACCCTATAGAATGGCACCAGCTGAATTGAGAGAGTTAAAAGTTCAACTTCAAGAGTTACTAGATAAATATTTTATCCAACCTAGTAAGTCACCTTGGGGAGCCCTAGTGTTATTTGTCAAGAAGAAGGATGGGACATTGAGGTTGTGTGTTGATTATAGATAGTTGAATAAGATCACCATCAAGAATAAATATCCTTTACCCAGGATAGATGATTTATTCGAACAGTTACAAGGGGTTAGAGTGTTTTCTAAGATAGACCTGAGGTCGAGTTATCATCAATTGAGGATAAATGAGGGGGGGCGTGCCTAAAACTGCTTTTAGGACACGATATGGCCATTATAAGTTCTTAGTGATGCCTTTTGGGTTGACTAATGCACCTGTAGCATTTATGGACCTTATGAATCGGGTGTTTAAACCATTCTTGGACAGATTTATAATTGTGTTTATTGATGATATTTTGGTATATTGCAAGAATGAAGAGGAGCATATGCAACATTTGGAGATAGTGTTAGAGATTCTGAGGAAAGAGAAATTATATGCGAAGTTCTCTAAATGTGAGTTTTGGTTAAACGAGATATCTTTGTTGGGGCATGTTGTGTCAGGAGAGGGGATAGTAGTTGACCCACAAAAAGTAGAAGCAGTGTTGAATTGGGAAAGACCCACGAGTGTAACTGAAATTAGAAGCTTTTTGGCGTTAGCTAGTTATTATAGGAGATTTATCCAAAAAATTTCTATGATTTCTGGACCTTTGACTAAATTAACCAGGAAGGATGTGAAGTTTAGGTGGTCAGAGGAATGTGAGAGAAGTTTTCAGCTGTTGAAAGAAAAACTGACTACTGCCCCATATTAGTGCTTCCTTATGGTAATGAAGGATTTGTGGTTTATAATGATGCGTCACATCAGGGGTTAGGATGTCTGTTGATGCAACGTATGAGAGTTATAGCTTATGCATCTAGGTAACTGAAAAACCATGAGAGGAATTACCCAACCCATGATTTAGAATTGGCTGCCATAGTTTTTGCTTTGAAGATTTAGAGACACCATCTATATGGAGCTAAGTGTGAAATTTTTACTGATCATAAAAGTTTGACGCATTTACCAACCCAGAAGGAGTTGAATTTGAGGCAGAGGAGGTGGATGGAATTGATTTGTGATTATGACTGTACAATTCACTATCATCCAGGAAAGGCTAATGTAGTAGCTGATGCATTGAGTAAAAAGGCTATAGGGAGATTAACTGTCATTGGGAGTCATAATCCTAGCCTGGTGATGGAATTAAGAAGAATGAGAATGCAATTGAGTGTCAATGATCAAGGAGTATTAATGGCAAATATGGTGATACAATTTCTTATTATTGATCGTTTATTACAGCTGCAGGGTAAAGATGAGGGGATAGAGAAAATCAGGCAAGAAGTTTTGAGTGGGAAGTCGAGCGAGTTTAGAATTAGAGAAGATGGTATGGTAGTATTGGGGCATAGAGTTTGTGTTCCCAATGATGTGGAGATTAGAAATGAGATATTAAGGGATGTTGACCCTCACCCGTATTTTAATGATGACAAAACACAACTGTTATTATACTAACTAAGTGTAGTAAACAATAAAAGCGTTCAACCAAGGATAAAAGTTCAAGAACTCAAACCGAATCAAAGTATCAAGTGAAGACTGAAGAACTAGTATAGGTTTAATGTTTTAGAACCAATGTAAGTCTCACTTATACACTGTAATAGCTTGTTCAATGGCTCGAACAAAAAAGGGTTTCTAAACCGATCGTTTTAAAACAAACATTTTAAATTAAAACAGAAAAACTGGGTTGGAAGACAACCTAGTCGACTGGGTACATATACCAGTTGACTGGTATATGAGACAGTAGGTATCCAGTCGACTGGTAAAACGAACAGTGAGTCCCCAGTCGACTGGATGAAATATACCAGTCAACTGGATACCAGAAGGTCTGAAAACATGGTTTTTTCAAGTGAACCCAGTCGACTGGTATCACGACCCAGTCGACTGGTAGTTCAAAAATATGACCGTTGGACTCAAAATCTGAACATTTTAAAGCAAATCTTTTTCAAATTAAAGTTCTAACGGCCATATTATTTGATTGTTATATAAACTCATTCAATTGAGCATTCAAAAACAAGCTGTATACATTCAAAAAGAGTTAATCTCACACAATCAAGTTTTTATACTCTTGAAACACAAAAAGCTTTGAAATATTCTTATTGAGCCATTCTTCAAGCTTTACTTTGAAAGAGATACATTATTCAGTTGTATAAGCTTTCATTATTTGTTTCTCTATTATTTACTTTACATCATCTTTGTAAAGGAATTAGTTTCGAAAGGAAGGGAATTACTTCCGAGAGGAAGGGGATAGCTTCCGAGAGGAAGGGATTGTAAGGTTTGTACAACACCGGGAAAGTTGTACGACTAAGTTACTTAGTGGATTACTTCAAGGAGTTCCTTGAAGAGAGTGGACGTGGGGTCGGAACGAATCCGATATTGCCGAACCACTATAATCTGAGTTTGCATCCTCTTCTCTCTAAACTCTTTATTTACAGCACATTACTTGTTTTAATTGTTTGCTGCTTATTCGTTTTTATAAACTTGTATTAATTTCGCAAAAATTTTTAAAAACCCAATTCACCCCCCCTCTTGGGTTAAAACCTCGATCTACAATTGGTATCAGAGCCTTGTTCTCATTTTTAAAATCCTTGAGTTGATCCAATGGCAGCAAATAGCTACTATGAGGGACACTCTTATACTATACCACATTTGTTCAATGGCTCCAATTATAACTATTGGAAAAACATAATGAAAATTTTTGTCGAAGACAAGATTACAATCTATGGAGAATCATTGAAGAAGGACCTAGAATTCCTTCAAAAGAAATAGTTATTGGAGAGACTCTTCATACAATGCCTAAACTCAAAACTGAGTACACTGACGAGGATTGTAAAACGATGTCTCTCAATAGCAGAGCAACAAGTATGTTACATTGTGCATTAGATATTTCTGAATATAATAAAATATCTGCATGCGTTTCTGCTAAAGAGATATGGGACAAATTACAAGTCACATATGAAGGAACTAGTGAAGTAAAAAAGTCAAAAATTTACATGCTAATTTCTGAGTATGAATCCTTTAAAATGTCTCCTGACGAAAATATTTCTGAAATGCACTCATGGTTCACCACTATTATAAATGGTTTAAAACTGCTTGGTAAGAATATTGAGGAGGTTGAACTAACCAGAAAAATCTTGAGATCTCTGCCACCAGAATGGAAACCAAAGAGGACAGCCATACAGGAGGCCAAAAATCTTGACAAACTGGATGTTGAGACACTACTTGGATCATTATTAACATATGAGATGGAAGAAATGACTCCCATCGTCAATAATGATGAGAAGAAAAAAAAGTATATTGCTCTCAAGGCTTCTACGAGCAGCAAAGAAATGGAATCAGAAAAAGAAGCTGAGAGCAGCGAGGAAGACGGTGAAATGGCATTGATCACCAAACAATTTCACAGGTTCTTGAAGAAAAGCAAGAAACCTTACACAAAAGATCCCACTCCGAAAAGGGAACCGCTTATGTGCTATGGCTGCAAGAAGCCCGGTCACATTAGAGCTGATTGTCTAGTTTCAAACAAACCATACAAGGGCTTCAAAAATAAAGCCATGGTAGCAACTACCTGGAGCGATGACGAAGAAGATGAGTCATTAGACAAAGAAATCGGATACAAGGAAATTGCCAACCTTTGTTTGATGGCAATCGACGATGAAAGTGAGGTAACATCTTCTCCTTCTTCTAAAAATAATATTGTGAGTAGTAGTAAAGAATTGCTAGAAGTAATAAATGAAATGCATGAAGAATTGAAGAAATTTGATTCTAGAAATTCTGTTCTCAAGAAAGAGGTATCATCTCTCTGTAAAGAGATGATAAGTCTTAGAGAAGAAAAAGAAAAATTATCATCTTTACTGTATGATTCTTCTCAAGATTTTCTCAAAGATGAAAATGAGAATTTGAAAAATAAAATTTCTGAATTGAATAGCACTATATCAAGACTTATGCTTGGTGAAGAAAAACTTGATGAAGTACTTTCTTCCCAAAGATTAAGTGGAGGAAAATCTGGTGTAGGATACTCTCCTTTGGGAAAGCAAAAATCAAAAGAGAGCTTATTCAGGAAAGCCTCATGTGTAAGTGAAGCCTCTACTTCAAGAAACCCTAGCAAGATTAAAAGCACTCCCTCATTAAATGCTAGGAATTCAAATGTTCATACAAAAATGAAACAACCTAGAAATACACGTGCTTATATGTATGCTCACTCTAGAAATGCTTATACACATCCTAGAAATAACCAACATGTACATAATCAACATATGAACTCTGCACATGCTCATCTTAGGAATTACCATCATGGTTATCCTAGAAATAATTTGCATACATATGCTAGCATGTATCCTAGAATGCATCATCATTCATTTTCTGGAAATGACATGCATTTTCATACTCCTTACCATAGAAACATGTATCCTAAGAACTATTATCCTAAGGTTTATAGGAATGCACATGTAAGATTTCCTAGAAATTTTAATTACTATCATCCTAGGATTATACATCATCAATATGTCCATAGATCACCATATACTGTTAAGAAAAGTTTGGGTTTCAAAAGGAACCGTGTTTTCTAGGACTAACCCCGCAGGACCCAAGAAATTTTGGGTACCTAAAAGTGCTATCGTATATCCTTGTGTGATGTAGATTTGCCTCCACACCAAGGAGAAAGGTAACTGTTGGTACCTTAATAACGGATGCTCGAAGCACATGACCGGTGATAAAAGTGTATTCAAGGAGCTAACTCTAAGAGATGGTGGACTTGTGACCATTGGAAACAATACTAAAATAAATATCATCGGGCATGGAAAAGTCAGTAATGATTTCTCAACCTTAGATAATGTATTGCTAGTATAAGGCCTTAAGCCAAATTTACCTAGCATTAGTCAATTATGTGACAAATGATACAAAGTCACATTTGAGACCTCTCATTGTCTAGTTATAGACATCAACAGCAACAAGATCAAATTCATTGGCCATAGACGTGAAAATGTCTACATAGTTGATTTGAAATCCTTGCATTTTGAAAATGAAAAATGTTTTCCTGCTTTTAGTGAAAATCCATGGCTATGGCATAGAAGGCTTGGTCATGTAAACATGAACTTGCTAAAAATCGTTTCAAGAAAAGATTTAGTTATTGGATTTCCTAAAATCAATTTTGAAAAAGACAAAGTATGCAATGCTTGTCAAATAGGAAAACAAACTAGGATTTCTTTTAAAGCAAAAAATCTAGTCTCAACTACTAGCCCTTTGAAACTTTTGCATATGGACTTATTTGGTCCAATTAGTACCATTAGTCTAGGTGGCCATCAATATGCTCTTGTTATTGTTGATGACTATTCAAGATATACCTTTGTTATTTTTATTGCTTACAAGGATGAAGCTTTCAAAGGATTTGAAAAGTTTTGCAAAAAGATACAAAATGAAAAGAGAATTTGTATCTCAAGCATAAGAAGTGATCACGGCAAAGAATTTGAAAATCAAAGCTTTTCAAAATTTTGTGATGAAAATGGAATTAATCACAACTTTTCAGCTCCTAGAACTCCTCAACAAAATGGAGATGTTGAGAGGAAAAATAGAGTTCTAGAAGAATTTTCAAGAACTATGCTTTGTGAAAATAGTTTACCAAAATACTTTTGGGCCAAAGCCATGAATACTTCTTGCTATATCTTAAATAGAATTTTGATAAGGCTTCTACTTGATAAAACTCCATATGAACTATAGAAAGGGAGAAAGCCCAATATTTCCTATTTTCGTGATTTTGGTAGTAAATGCTTCATCTTAAATAACAATAAAACTAACTTAGGTAAATTTGATTCTAAGACCGATGAAGGAATATTTTTAGGATATTCAACTTCTAGTAAGGCTTATAGAGTTTTTAATAAGAGAACTCTAGTGGTAGAAGAATATGTACATGTAACTATTGATGAATCTAACCCAATGAGTAATAGAGAAGTTTCCTTTAAAGATGATGCAGATTTTATTCCAAGAATGGAAACTCCTACTCCTATTGTTGACCCAAAAGAGAGTTCACCTCAAGCAAATGAAGAAATGAAAACTCCCAATTTGGACCAAGCATCCTCAAGTCAACAAGAGGAAATTCTACCCAAATATTGGAGGTGTGTAAATTATCATCCAATTGATCAAGTGATTGGTGATCCTTCACAAGGGGTAAGAACTCGCTCTTCTATTAGAAATATTTGCAATTTTGTAGCTTATTTGTCTCAAGTAGAACCTAAGATATTTATAGAAGCTGAAAAAGATAATGATTGGATAATTGCAATGCAGGAAGAGATAAATCATTTCGAGAGAAACAATATTTGGAAACTAGTTCCAATACCTAAAGATCATTCAATAATTTGAACTAAATGGGTATATAGAAATAAAATGGATGAAAATGGTATAGTAACTAGAAATATGGCTAAACTAGTTGCTAAGGGATATAATCAAGAAGAAGGAATAGACTTTGATGAAACCTATGCTCCTGTAGCTAGATTAGAAGCTATTCGAATGTTATTAGCCCTTGCATGCTTTAATAAATTCAAGCTATTTCAAATGGATGTGAAAAGTGCCTTTTTAAATGGCTTTATAGAAGAAGAGGTTTATGTTGAGCAACCTCTTGGATTTGAAAATCCTAGTCTTCCAAATCATGTCTACAAGCTTTCTAAAGCTCTATATGGATTGAAGCAAGCTCCAAGAGCATGGTATGAAAGACTAAGTAAATTTTTTATTGACAATGATTTTGTAAGAGGTAGAATAGACACAACTCTTTTCACAAAAACTCACAAAAATGACACTTTGATAGTTCAAATATATGTTGATGATATTATATTTGGTGCTACTAATGAGTCTATGTGTCAAGAGTTTGCAAAGTGCATGCAAGGTGAATTTGAAATGAGCATGATGGGAGAACTTACCTACTTCCTTGGACTTCAAATCAAGCAACTAAAAGGAGGCATCTTCATCAATCAACAGAAGTACATTAAGGACCTACTAAAGAGGTTTGGGATGGAAAGCTCAAAGCCACTTGGAACACCTATGAGCACAACTACTAAACTTGATCTTGATGAAGGAGGTAAAACTATAGATTCTAAATATTATAGAAGCATGATAGGTGCTTTACTTTATTTGACTGCAAGTAGACCTGATATAATGTTCAGTGTATGCATCTGTGCTAGATTTTAGGCTAATCCTAAGGAATCACATGTAGTTGCAATAAAAAAAATCCTTAGATATCTACAAGGAACCAAAACATAGGATTATAGTACTCTAGAGATTCATTTTTTGAGCTTGTAGGTTATTCAGATGCTGATTTTGCTGGATGTAGGTTAGATAGAAAAAGCACAAGTGGTACATGCCAATTCTTAGGAGCTATGTTAACATCTTGGTTTTCCAAGAAACAAAATTTCATTGCACTATCCACCACCGAAGCAGAATACGTTGCAGCTGGAAATTGTTGTGCCCAAGTGTTATGGATGAAACAACAACTAGAAGACTATGACATGAACCTCAAAAACATTCTAATATTTTGTGACGATAATAATGCTACCAACCTAACTAAGAACCCTATTCAACACTCTAGAACAAAACACATAGAAATAAGACATCATTTCTTAAGAGATCATGCTAAAAAATGTGATATAAGACTGGAATTCATACCTTCAGAAGATCAAATAGCTGACATTCTTACAAAACCTCTAGGTGAAGCTAGTTTCTGTAAGATAAGAATGTTAATGGGATTGCTGGATTATGATAAACTGAATATCTGATTGCTTCATAATTCATCATTTGCATGTTTGACATCAAGTGAAAGAGTATTAATTCTTGTTTAAATATCTCCCTCAGTCAAGATGTCATAGATAAACAAATTTCATGCTATATTTCAAGACTGAAAATTTTCATAAGGGTCCAGTCGACTGGTGAATCTATACCAGACGACTGGTAAGTTTAACCCAGTCGACTGGTAAGTTTAACCCAGTCGACTGGTAAATCTCTGTCTCTTCTTCCAGACGACTGGTAAATCCGATCCAAAAGTCTGGTATCTGTAAACCCTGTTTGGAGCCAATTTTTTTGAAAATCAGTTGTCATCCAGTCGACTGGTCAATTCAATCCAGTCGACTGATATCTTACTGTCAGTTCACCTAGTCGACTGGTTCATAAACCCAGTCGACTGGTATGGAAACTGTTCATCTTTCCAAAGATACCCAATCGATTGGTAACTCGACCCAGTCGACCAGTATCGCGATTCTATATAAGGGATTGTTCATTTTTCTGATTTTTTACGCCATTTTCGAGCACCCATGTTTTCTCTCTCTAGAAAAATTCACCATTTTGATCCAAAAACCATCCAAACTTCATCTAAACACACCGATCTACTCATCCACAAAGAGATTTTTGACTTTCTACGGTTAAAATCTCTTATTTTCACCAAAATCCTTTTTACCCAAAAACACATTTTTTCCTCAAAATGAGCGATAAGATCCGTGTAAAATTCACAACAAGTGGACCTAATGCACCTAAAAAGCCAAGGTCTTCAAAACCTTTGGCGGCGGAGTCACGAAGAAAGGGAGCAGCGGGCTCATCTAGCAGAATGCCCAGAACAGAGTTGGAGGAAACTTTGTTTTCCTGTCCGGCTGCTTATATGAGGTATAACTCCGTAATCCGTAATAAGAAGATCATGACGGGTAGAGTTGTTGATTTTGACTCTATTCGTCATGGAAATTTTGATATTCTACCAGCATTTGAGGCAATAAATCTGACCCAACTGGTCAGAATACATGAAAAATATTACCCGCGACTGATTCACCAGTTCTACGTGAACTTGGTGAAACCTAGTCCTCTGGCTCTAAGATTCATAACCAGAGTCAGCGGTGTGGAATTTGAGGTCAACACTGATCTCTTAATGAACATATTGAGAATCCCAGTAAGGGGGATTCAGTGGAGTCTGGATGGATGGCCAGATAGCTTTGACGTCGAGGCGGCCTATCAGATAGTCAGGGGAGACCCTAACTATGTGTACAGACCCACTACATTTCACACATGTAGTGGCATGTCCCTCGAATCAAAGATGTTCTAGCTGATTGTTAGTTGGACCATCCACCCTAGATTCGGGAGTCGAGGGTATCTATCTAAGATAGATACAGTATTGATTTGGTGCCTTAAATCTGGGAACCACTTCAATATTTATCCTCTGCTGCTCGCCAACATGATAAATGGCGAAACGAGCGACTCTGGGTGTCTTCTTTACAGGATGCTCATTACACTCATACTCCAGCACTTTCGGGTGCCTCTGCCAGCCTCCGAGGCTCAGGATATTGGACCGACGGACATCATCAATGTCTCATCATTGAAGAAGATGGGATGTGCAGTTTGTGACGGATTCCTCCATCCAAAAGCTGGGAAGCACTTACGGATACGAGGAGATGAGAGTGATGATGATGAGGAGGAGGAGACTACTGCCTATGCTGATATGGACACTGACACCCGAGCACCTCCAATTGGTAACTCAAGTACTGGTCAGACTGGATACAGAGATATACTTCAAGCTATCTTGAGCCTTCAGATGACAATGGAGTCCGGTTTCCAGTCCATGCAGTCGGAGTACCAGACATTGAGCTCCACCATCGACCACCTACGGGACGACTTCGAGTTACATCGAGAGCACATCGAAGGTTCCCTAGCTGAGATTAGGGAACTTCTTCATGATGGCTCAGACTCTTCCGCTCCTTGAGTTTTTTGTTTTCCTTATTATGTACTTAGGGTTTTTCAACTCTTACCACATAGCACGGACATATTTTGTATTATTTTGTCTTAGTTATGGCTCTATGAAGCCCGTTCTTGTATTGACTTTTTATATATGATGTTATGTTTCTATTAGCCATATTTCATATATCTATTTACATCATTTGTGATATGTTTGCATAGTTTCAAACTACTTTTATTCACGAAAATGCTATGAAACTGATAATGCTTGTATGAAAACTCCTGGTTCTTCCCGGAAAGGCTTCCGAAATCCGAATGAAGCCAAAATTTTGCATACAAGTTTTTTTAATCATTCTGTAGATGACTGTAGTGGATAAGTACCTTATTTTTCGATTTCTAGCCCCTTTGGTTGCTGTTGTCAAAACGAGGGAGAAAAATGAGAAAAACCGAGAAAAACTAAGTAAAAGAAACCAATGCATAGATTTAGGGGGAGCACTGCTCCAAAACTTATTCTTTGATTGGTTGAGTTAATTGTGGTTGGTTGAAATATATATATGAACTGCGTTTGTCTGTTTACAGGGTGGTTTTATTCAAAAAAAAGAGGAAACTCTGTCTGATTTTTCGTAAAAGTCAAACACTTAGCCTTTTTATCTGTTTTCTCATCATTAGTTTTGTCATCATCAAAAAAGGGGAGATTGTTGACCCTCACCCGTATTTTAATGATGACAAAATACAACTGTTATTATACTAACTAAGTGTAGTAAGCAATAAAAGCGTTCAACCAAGGATCAAAGTTCAAGAACTCAAACCGAATCAAAGTATCAAGTGAAGACTGAAGAACTAGTATAGGTTTAACGTTTTAGAACCAATGTAAGTCTCATTTATACACTGTAATAGCTTGTTCAATGGCTCGAACAAAAAAGAGTTTCTAAACCGATCGTTTTAAAACAAACATTTTAAATTAAAACAGAAAAACTGGGTTAGAAGACAACCCAGTCGACTGGGTACATATACCAGTCGACTGGTATATGAGACAGTGGGTATCCAGTTGACTGGATCATTCATACCAGTCGACTGGTAAAATGGACAGTGAGTCCCCAGTCGACTGGATGAAATATACCAGTCGACTGGATACCTAGAAGGTCTGAAAATGTGATTTTTTCAAGTGAACCCAGTCGACTGGTATCACGACCCAGTCGACTGATAGTTCAAAAATATGACCGTTGGACTCCAAATCTGAACGTTTTAAAGCAAATCTTTTTTCAAATTAAAGTCCTAACGGCCATATTATTTGATTACTATATAAACCCATTCAATTGAGCATTCAAAAACAAGCTGTATACATTCAAAAAGAGTTGATCTCACACAATCAAGTGTTTATACTCTTGAAACACAAAAAGCTTTGAAATATTCTTATTGAGCCATTCTTCAAGCTTTACTTTGAAAGAGAGACATTATTCAGTTGTATAAGCTTCCATTAGTTGTTTCTCTACTATTTACTTTACATCATATTTTTAAAGGGATTACTTCCGAAAGGAAGGGAATTACTTCCGAGATGAAGGGATTGTAAGGTTTGTACAATACCGGAAAAGTTGTACGACTAAGTTACTTAGTGGATTACTTCAAGGAATTCCTTGAAGAGAGTGGACGTAGGGTCAGAAAGAATCCGATATTGCCGAACCACTATAATCTGAGTTTGCATCCTTTTCTCTGTAAACTCTTTATTTACAGCACATTACGTGTTTTAATTGTTTGATGCTTATTCATTTTTATAAACTTGTATTAATTCCGCAAAAAGTTTTAAAAACCCAATTCACCCCCCCTCTTGGGTTGAAACCTCGATCTACAAGGGAGGCTCATGATTCTGTATACTCTATGCACCCAGGTAATAATAAGATGTACAGGGTGTTGAAACAGAATTATTGGTGGTCAGGGATGAAGAAGGATGTAGTAAAATACATTGCTAGATGTTTGATTTGTCACTAGGTAAAGTCTGAGAATAGACATCCAGCAGGTTTATTACAACCTCTTCCAGTACCTGAGTGACCATGGAAAAATGTGAGTATGGATTTTGTCTCTGGTTTTCCTCATACCCAGAGAGGGCATGATGCTGTATGGGTTATAGTGGATAGACTTTCTAAGTCTTCACATTTTCTTCCTATTAAAACTACTTGGAGTCTAGAAAAGCTGGCTGAGTTGTATGTAGCAGAGATAGTAAAATTACATGGAGTACCCTTGAGTATCATATCCGATAGAAATACTAGATTTACCTCTAGATTTTGGAGAGGTTTCTAAGTGATGGGTACTCAATTACAATTTAGTACAGCTTTTCATCCACAAACTAATGGGCAAACAGAGAGAATCATCAGAATACTAGAGGATATGCTGAGAGCAAGTGTATTGAGTTTCTCAGTGAGCTGAGATGCTTATTTGCCTTTGATTGAGTTTGCATATAATAATCAGTATCAAACTAGTATTTGGATGACACCTTTCGAGGCCTTATATAGTAGAAGGTGTAGAACTCTAGTATACTGGAAGAAGTTGGAGAGGGAAAGATATATGGCACAGAAATGATAGACTTGACTACTGAGAGGATCAAACTGGTTAAAGAGAACCTCAGAGCAGCTCAGAACAGACAGAAAAGATATGTTGATGAAAGAAGATGGCCTCTCGAATTCTAAGTTGGTGATTCAGTATTCTTGAAGATATCTCCATGGAAGGGAGTGTTAAGGTTTAAAAAGAAGGGAAAGTTGAGCCCGAGATTTATGGGGCCCTATAAGGTGATTGAGAGAATTGGGCTCGTAGCATACCGTTTGGATTTGCCACTGGAATTAAAGCAATTACATAATGTTTTTCATGTGTCTCTACTGAGGAAGTACTTGCACGATGAGTCCCATAACATCTCGAATCAGGCGATAGAAATTCAGAAAGATTTGACTTTTATACTAGTACTAGTTAGAATACTAGACAGAAAGGATCAAGTCTTACGAAATAAAGTCATTCCTTTGATTCAAGTATTATAGCGCAATAAAGATGTCGAAGAAATCTCATGGGAACATGAAGTAAGAATGAGGAAAGATTACCTCTAACTCTTTTCTTGATTTTAATGTTGAAATTTCAGGGAAGAAATTTTTGTAAGGTGGGTAGAATTGTAATAACCGTATTCGTAAAGAAAAGGGTAATGAAGTAATTTAATAAATATGACGCGGACTTAAAATAATATATTTACGAAGGATTTGGTATCAAAAAAATAATTCTTTTGGAAAAAAAATTTCGGGGACATGGATATCATTAAAAGAAAAGAAAAAAAATCAAAATTAAAATCAACCAGACGTCCAGGTGATGTCCTGTGAAAAAAAAAAAAAAAAAGAAGTAAAATTTTGTGGCAGCGAGGGGGCAACACCTACTGCCAAAATTTTGAAAAAATTTAAGGGAGGTGTGCATTGTCTTGCACGTCTCCAAAACGTGGAGACATTTGGGGAGGGGGGCTATTAAAATTTCAACCCAAACTTTGTATATATATCTGATACGAGAGTAAAAATTTTACTTACAGATTTTGTTCGTTTCTCTTCCAAATTTCTCTATTCCTTAAATATTTGGAAACCCAAAGTAAAGTTAAAAGAGCAAGATTTTGAAGGGGTTTATTTCAGAAATTTCATAGAGAATCAGGAATAGCTATTAGAAAAGCAGAAGGTAATAGTATAGTGTTTATTGCTGAATTTTTAGCATTCATGAAATTTCCCTAAATACAAAGTGGGAATTTTCAAAGTGTGTGGTTTCTAATGAATTGAAGAATAAATTATAAATTTAATATAAATATGATATCAGATATTGACGATCTACAATCGGGGGAAGTTTCTGCTAGGAACAAGAAAGGCAATGATGTGATTCACGGGTAGCTCTAAGTGCTACGTGGTGAGTTGGATTTACTTTAAGTAGTCCAAATAAAAAAGAAAATTTAGTGATAATATTAAAATAAATTATTAGCTTATGTTGTGGTGATTGATAAAGATTTGGTTGATATTTATAATATGAATTTTGGACATGTAGAAAATTATTAGGAGAAAAATAATATTTTTGGGGATAATAAGTTGATTTAATAATAAAACAATAAGTGAAATTCTTGATGAGTTATATTGATGTTTTGATACAAATTTTGAGGAGATGAATTTTTGCGGATCTTGTCAAGCTTTAATAGATGGTTTGATATGAATTTGGGATGAGAGGGATTTAGTGGAATTTTATATAATTTAAGAATAATCAGGATAGTCAATTTAAGTGTGTTGAATTTATATATTGGTTCATATTACTGTTGATATGCATATTTCATATCATTATTCATCTATATAAGCATTAAATGAAAAGAAAAGAACCGGGAAGGCAGTCGGTCTAATAAAAAATGAAAGAAGGGAAAACAATCGGTCTAATGAAAATGAAAGAACCAAGAAGGCAGCCAGTCTAAATGAGAATGAAAGAACCAGGAAGGCAGCCGGTCTAAGATAATAATAACCTGTCGACAGGTGGGTAGATGTTCCGATCATAATTCATGCATTTGCATTTATTTTAATTATTTTTGCATTATTGAAATGCTGAGGTGTTGTATGTTATTATGAAATTGTTTATAGATGATTTGGTCTCTCAGAGAGAGAAAATTATGGTAAGAAGAAAGCAAAGAATGATAAAGACCATCTAAATGATGGACTTTATAATGCGAACCTCATTACGAGGTAATTATGAGATAATTGATGGTTTTAAGGTGGACCAATGATTGAGAAGAAGAGATTGATAGAAAATGAATCTTATGAAATGTGTAATGATAGTAAAAAGTTGTCATCAGGTTATGTGAAAAATAAATGATTAAATATTAAAGGATTATTTATGGAATTTGGAATACTTTTAGTAAAATTAAATTCACTGAGCTTATAAAGCTCACCCCTCATTGTACAATGATTTCAGATAGCAGACAGGACAAGTAGTTTGGTGGGTCAAAAGTCAGACGGATTCAATTTCTATAAGCCGCATATGTGTCAATATCCTCAGACTAGTGAGAAAAGGAAATAAATAATATTTGTAAATATTCATGCATATTACATTGTAAATTATTTGTAAGTTAATATCATATTTATATACCTCCCCTGTTGAGGGTTGAGGATTTAAAAAAAAAAATTGTTAGTATTATTTTTATGTTTGCATATATGTATTGTGCTAGGATTCTCAAAATGTGGTGACACCGTTTCGGGGGTGACCAACCCGGGATGGATCGTTACATGCGTCCTTTGTTTTGGGTATACAGATCTGTAGAGATCTTTCCAAAGGTATACTTGGACTATCACAAAAAGCCTATATTGATAAAGTGCTAAGTAGATTTAGCATGAGTGGTTATGCACCAAGAAACACAACTATGGCAAAGGGTGATAAGTTCAGTTTGCTCCAATGTTCGAAAAATGAACTTGAGAAGAACGAAATAGAGAAATATCCCTATGCTTCGGTTGTTGAAAGTCTCATGTATGCACAAGTGTGTACGCGACAAGACATTGCGTACATTGTTGGAATGCTAGGTAGATATTTGAGTAACCCAAACGTGGATCATTGGAAAGCAGCTAAACGGGTTATGAGATATCTACAGAGAACGAAGGATTATATGCTCACATATCAGAGATCAGATCGTTGGGTATTCAGACTCCGATTTTGCCGGGTGTCTCGATAGCAGGAGATCCACTTCTTGCTATGTCTTTATGTTAGCTGGAGGAGCTATATCATGGAAGAGTGTGAAACAGTTACTCATAGCTACTTCCACCATGGAGGCAGAGTTCATAGCTTGCCATGAAGCATCAAATTAAGGAATATGACTGCGAAATTTTATCACTGGGCTATGCACGGTTGATAGTATTGATAGACCATTAATGATTTATTGTGATAATAAGGCTACTGAGTTGTATTCTAAGAACAACCGAAGCTTGTCGAGGTCTGATGAGAGTCATAAAATGCTTCTCAATAGTGGTTAATTGTTAGCATTAGGATTGATCTCGGTCTTTATTGCGCTTTTATGTGTTAATAACTCTAAAGTAATATTATTGGACTAGTGACTTATTTCAGTGCAATTTTCAAGTACTTTGAGTTTAAAAGAGAAAAAGAAGCGATCGTTGCTTAAAAGGCCAAGATCCCATGCTTCTGGAAAGACAAGATGGACTGCTGCCTGTACTGCGATCGAGCGCACATCCCACATCGACCAAGAAGTACTCTACAGCGTAACTGCAATCGAGCGCACCAATATGTGATCGAGCGCACATGCGATCGAGCGCACTAAGGCTGCGATCGAGTGCACTCGGGTAGTATCCCACATCGGTTAGAAAACACATAGCACTCCGGGAGTTTGCCTATATAAGATCCACCCCACTTCAGCTTTAGGCATCAATCGGAGCTCACCTGAAATCATTAGAGAGTGAATCCAGAGGGCCTTTAGGAGTAATCTAAAGGGTCTTTAGGAGGAATCCGAAGTATACTTTTGGAGGGCAAGCTGAGGAATCACCGAAGCTTTCGCTACCAAGGAGGAGATGATCGTTGAAAGGCCGGAGGCAACTCAAGGAAGCATGAGCTCCATGGCTGGCTAGTCTCCAAGCAAGGCGAAGGGATGAATCCTTAGGTGTAGTTGTTTTTATTTTCCTTTATTTGATTCAGTTGTAGTTTGGTATTATTTTCATTAAACATTGTTATGTTTTATTCTTTAATTTAATTAGTAGATTTCTTATTAGTCCGGTGATTGCATGCTTCTTTTTCATATAAGTCTAGTCATGCTCTTTTTATGTGTATTTGTTTGGGTGTGATTGAGTCCGGTAGATCTCTTTTATAGATTTGTCCATTGCTACGGTATTGTCATTTAGATATATCATCATCTTTTGATAATTTATAAGTTAGGTCATGTGTGCTTGAAAGTAAAGAATAATTCATATCAATTACATAGGGGTTTATACATGCGCTTTAATTGAATATTTGCCGATTGCCTATTTGGGATGTGAAACTTGCAAACGAGATAAAAACAACTGAATCAAGTTAGGATTAGGGCAACGAACCTAGGGAAGATTTTCGGAACCTTGTTGTTTCTTTATTATATTATCCATCAATTATTTACACAATTTTCACACAATCAACAGTTCAGATTTTGTCACTTTGATCTTTATTGTTTATGTTGAGGTTCACACATTCTCTTGTAATTATCTTGTTTCCTTATGGAATCGACACCCCAAAGCTGTACTACAATTACCGTGTTATACTTTGGGCGTAATCAAATTTTGGCACCGTTGTCGGGGAAACGCGCTTAAGTACAAGGAAGTTTGTCAACTTTGAGACATAACGGAAGAAGAGTTATAAATAGTTTTTCTTTTCAGCAGCTGTAAAGGTGGTAATTTCATTCCTTCTTTTAGCTTGCTGCATTAATTTTTTTTTCTTCCTTCTTTTTATAATATTTTTTTATTATTATAGTATTTTTCTAAGTTTTGATTTTCTGATTTTTTTATTCTATTTTATTTATTTCCTATCTGATTCATTTGATGCATGCTTAGACCGAGAGATTTGCGAGGTAGATTCATTAGAGGACCCGAACTAGAATTACCCTCTCCTTCTGAGTCTGATAGTGAAACCTCACCTAGATCAACCAATAGTGGAAACTCAAGTGAGAATTTATAGGATTTTGTTAACATGGCCGATAATCTTAATGAGAATGTTGCTAAGACACTTCAGGATTACCTCCACCCTACACGCACAGCCACACCATCATGCATCATGTTTCCAGCCAATACTCACCAATTAGATCTTAAACCAGGGATGATTCAATTACTCCCTACATTTTATGGCTTGGATAATGAAAACCCATATGTGCACATTAGAGAGTTTGAGGAAGTAGTCACGACTTTTCATAGTCAAGATGAAACCGATGACATTGTGAAACTTAAGTTCTTTCCTTTTGCTTTGAAGGATAGAGCTAAGAGTTAGCTATACTCACTAAAACCACGATCTATTGGGTCGTGGACTAAGATAACTCGGGCTTTCTTTAACAAATACTTTCCCCAATATAAGACCAACGCTTTAAAAAGGAAAATCTCCACCTTTGCACAAAAGGATAGTGAGACCTTATATCAGTCTTGGGAGATATTTAAGGAGTTATTGAGTATGTGCCCTCACCATGGGTATGAGAACTGATGCTTGGTGAGCTATTTTTATGAGAGACTTACATATAGAGAGCGCCAATTCGTAGAGATGATGTGTAATGGTGAATTTTTGGAGAAAGATCCTGATGAGGCCATAGAGCACCTCAATGAGTTTGCTGAAAAAGCTCACACTTGGACTGGACCTAGTGCTACCAAAAGCACAAATAAGTCACGACCTATAGAGAACCCAAATGGTGGTGGAATTTACCATCTTAGGGAAGAGGATAACCTTAAGGTCAAGTTCGAGATGCTCACTAGGGAACTAGAGGTATTAAAGACTAAGAGCTTAAAGCCAACACACGTGGTTAATCATGCAAAATCTTTTGAACCATGTTTTGTATATGGCGGAGTAGATAATCTCGCCCAAGAATGTCCCACATGTGCTGAGATGTGAGGGATGTATAAGGAACAAAGTAATGCCTTAGGCATGTACAAGAAGTCTTTGACATCCTTCTCTGATACTTATAATCCGGGATGGCGAAATCACCCCAATTTCAGTTAGAAGTCTGAAAACCAGCAGCTTGCATAACCCCCTGCACCATATCATGCACCTGTGTCTTCTAGGAGTTCTTTAGAAGACACTTTACATGCTTTTATTCAAGCACAGGGGAAGACTAATCAAAGGCTTGAATATTTAATTGTGCAGGTTGTTGAATAACATAAAGAGATAAAGAACCAAGTGTCCAAGTGAATGAGCTACTTGAGTGTGACTGAGCGAGGTAAGTTCCCTTCCTAAGCTTAGTCCATATCTCATAGTTAGCACCTGGTGCAACAGAATGTGAAGGAGGTGAATGCCATTGAGACAGTAAGTGTTAAGTTATTACATATCCTAACAACAAAAAAATCAGAGGATGTGGACAAAAGCCACCAAGCATACATAATGGACTCATTCATGGAAAAGATCCAGCACCTTAATCCATTGGAGTCCACCCTCATTCATGGCTTCATAAGAGCATATGTCGAGCCAAAATTTGTGGATGTTACTGATGACATCCTTGAGGCCTCTCAAAAGCATACAATCACCGAATTTGGCAATGAAGCAGTGGCTGATGCATTCAACCTATGTTTTTCTAGGAGAGAATAAGGGCGTCTGGCTGAAGATGTAAAACTTAGTACTCATGGGAGGCACCCCACAACATATCCTTTTATTATTATTGTTTTTCTTTCTTGTTTATTATTCGCATTTTTTTTTTGTTTTCCAGTATTAACTTGGTATTTCATTTTAGTTCAAATGGTGCAGCACAATTTTCAGCTTCTGTGCACCTTTGGCTACAAGGGGAGTCTCCTTTACTCTTTCTTTTACATTGAGGTCAATGCAATTTTTAAGTTGGAGGTGGAGGAAATGCACCTCTTTGTTTCCATATTCTTTATTTCCATACATTTTTTTTTCTTTTTCCATTGAACTGCTTGGTGTCATCTTTCTTGATTGTTTGTGTTTAGCATGCTTGGTGTTAGCCTTAGATTCAATTTACATGTCAATGATATAAACTTAATTGAGATAGCATATAGCATTTAGAAGAAGTTAAATCTTGCTTCGGTTTGAAAATAATTTAAGTATCAATCTTCATTTGGTTTGAGACTCTAGTTTATGGTAAGATAGTATGATTAGTCTTAAACATTTAGAAAAGTTTTATATGTGATTATTTTGTGAATATTTTTGCGGTCTTGACAAGCTCTAAAACTTACTTGCTAACCACTTGAGGCAAATTCCTAGAATGCACATTACTTAGGATATGATATAGGTCATTTTTGAACCGTTTGAGCCTGTTAAACCTACCATTGCTATATTTACCACTAGTCACCTATTTGAGCCTTTTCTTGAAAAAGAAGTGAGTTTTCTTTCTTTCAATAGCCCATTTACTCACCTTTATGAGCCTAAAGAGAATATTTTATCATTACCTTTCTCTTAAAAGAACTTAACTATGCACATTTGTTGAGAAGCACTTAAAAGGAATAAGGATAGAAATATGAGAAAATATCACTACCATAACCCAAGTACATTAAAGGAGATTAGTTGGGGGTTATGTAAAAGAAAAGAAAAATAAAAAAAAGAGTTGAATGGTCTTATGCCAGAATACAAAAGAAAAGTGAATTACAGCAAAGAAAGAAGAAAAGAAAAGAAAAGTGGTGATTTTATTTTTAAAAAAAATGAAAAATGCTTGAAAAATGGTCGAAAAAGTTGGGTGTTGAAGTAAGGTTATCTAGTGCTTAAAAGTGATTGTGTTTAAAGCTAAGAGATTGAGTTCTTTTTCTCGTGAATCTTTCCCATTTTTTCTTAACCTTTACCTTAGCCTAACTTTACAAGCCTATTAAAGACTTATTGATCCAATGTAATGTGATTTTTCTATAATAGTGGAGAGTGGTTTGAAATGTAAGCATATGGAGCTTGTTTTTGTGATTGACATCACGAAATTTATTATGTTTTTAAAGGCCAAGACTTGTATTCATGAATGTTATGCATAAAATCATCTGGGTGTTTGGATTAATGGATTGTGGTAAGATGGATGGTAAGAGTCAATAACGATTTTAAGATTGATGTTTGGATTATTTTTGGATTTGAGTGATATTTAATGATTCTGTGTGCTGTGTGTTATGTGCGATTTTTGAGATAAAAGTGAATTACTCTTGGTTTAACACTAATATTGCTTTTCATTACTTTGATTCCCACCGTAGAATTCATCATTTGTTTTTGCTTGAATTACTAGGGACTAGACATAAGCTAGTTGTGGGGTTGTGATAAGAGTCATAAAATGCTTCTCAACAGTGGTTAATTGTTAGCATTTTAGGATTGATCTCAATCTTTATTGCGTTTTTATGTGTTAATAACTCTAAAGTAATATTATTGGACCATTGACTTATTTCAGTGCAATTTTCAGGTAATTTGAGTTTAAAAGAGAAAAAGAAGCGATTGTTGCTTAAAAAGCCAAGATCTCATGCTTCTGGAAGGACAAGATGGACTGCTTCCTATACTGCGATCGAGCGCACAAGCAGTGTGATCTAGCGCACATCCCATATTGACCAAGAAGTACTCTACAGCGCAACTGCAATTGAGCGTACATGCAATCGAGCGCACTAAGGCTGCGATTGAGCGCACTCTGGTAGTATCCCACATCGGTTAGAAAACACATAGCACTCTGGGAGTTTGCCTATATAAGACCCACTCTACTTCAGCTTTAAGCATCAATCGGAGCTCATCTGAAATCATCAGAGAGTGAATCCAGAGGGCTTTTAAGAGTAATCTAGAAGGCCTTTAGGATGAATCCGAAGTATACTTTTGGAGGGCAAGCTGAGGAATCGCCGAAGCTTTCACTACCAAAGAGGAGATGATTGTTGAGAGGCCGGAGGCAACTCAAGGAAGCATGAGCTCCATGGCCAGCTAGTCTCCAAGCAAGGCGAAGGGATGAATCTCTAGGTGTAGTTGTTCTGATTTTCCTTTATTTGATTCAGTTGTAGTTTTGTATTATTTTCATTAAACATTGTTATGTTTTATTCTTTAATTTAATTAGTAGATTTCTTATTAGTCTGGTGATTGCATGCTTCTTTTCCATATAAGTCTAGTCATGCTCTTCTTATGTGTATTTGTTTAGGTGTGATTGAGTCCGGTAGATCTCTTTTATAGATTGATCCATTGCTGCGATATTGTTATTTAGATATATCGTCATCTTTTGATAATTTATAAGTTATGTCATATGTGCTTGAAAGTAAAGAATAATTCATATCAATTACATAGGGGTTTATGCATGCGCTTTAATTGAATATTTGCCGATTGCCTGTTTGGGATATGAAACTTGCAATCGAGATAAAAACAACTTAATCAAGTTAGGATTAGGGCAATGAACCTAAAGAGGATTTTGGAACCTTGTTGTTTCTTTATTATATTATCCATCAATTATTTACACAATTTTCACACAATCAACAGTTCAGATTTTGTCACTTTGATCTTTACCGTTTGTGTTGAGGTTCACACCTTCTCTTGTAATTATCTTGTTTCCCTGTAGAATTGACACCCCAAAGCTGTACTACAATTACCGCGTTATACTTTGGGCGTAATCAAGGTCAAAGCATATTGACATCAAGTTTCTCGTTGTCAAAGAGAGAGTTCAGAAATCTTAAGTGTCAATTGAGCATATCAGTACAAACTCTATGATTGCGGATCCGCTTACTAAGGGTTTGCCACCCATTATGTTTCATGAGCATGTTGCTCACATAGGTGTTGTTCTTTTGGACCATATGCCCGTATAGTGGGAGTTTGTATTTGACCTTTTACTTTTGCTTAATTGACATGGTTATGTTGTTCTGCACAGACTTTGGATTATATATTTTTTTATTACTCTATGATGACTTTCATTGCAGTTTTGCATTTAATGTTTGAAAGTATTTCATATGATTTTTTTGAGTCATATGGAGGAACAATTGGAAATTGACATGTTTAAAATCATGTTTCATGTAATTTTCATGCTACACATCCATACTAGATCTATGTCGTTATTTGTGTTAGTGTTGTGACCATTGATGGGTCTTATTACGATAAATGTGATAAAGGCCGCTTTGATCCTACATTGATATGGTTAATGGACCAGATTATTGTTGGATATTTTGGTTTAGATAGCACAAATGAGCTCAATTAAGGTTATCTTCATGTACAATATAAAAGATAATATATGTAACCCAAGTGGGAGATTGTTGGAATTTTGGGTTAATATATGTTATAACATTGTACATTTAGACTCGTTATCTAATAAAGGACCCAATTAAGTGATATAAGTTTTATGGGTCTCCAAAGTATCAAGGTTCTTTAGTGTGGGTCACCTTATGTGTAGAAGCACGATGTGGTATGGGTCTTTGTTAATGGGTCAAAGACCCAATGCACATGTGCGAGGTAACTGTTAGGGTTATGGTCCCTAAGGCACAAGGAAATAAACAGACATCAAGGGAGGGTGTTTAACGTGTGTTAAATTTTATTGAAACGTACAGTTATTCTCCCTCCCCTCTAACATTCAGTTGATTGGTTCCCATACCAAAAGTAGTCCTCCCTGTAGTCTTAGAAGATCAACCCAAGGAGGCTTGCTTGCAATGGATTCTGGTTTGTTTCTAACTCATCTTCTCAATATATACATATATATATATATATATATATATATGAATTCTTGACAAGTTTAATATGAAAACATCTTGGCTGTATCATTGATTATTTGTGTATTAGTATCAAGATTACTATAACAACCACTATATTCTAGTGTGGAGCTTCAACAAAAGCCGAAGAACACAAAGTCTCGAAATCTCAAAGTAAGCTTCCTCCACTTCCTGGTCATAAGAAAGCAAGTGAGGAACCAGGTCCATTGGTGATTATTCTGCTTGTTTCAGCTGTTGTTGTGCTGGTAACAATTTATATAGGTGCTTATCTCTTCAGGAGAAAGAAATACGAAGAAGTACATAAAGAATGGGAAAGAGAATATAGTCTTCTATAAGAGTCTCTACAAAGCAACCAAAGGTTTCAAAGACAAAGAGATTCCTAGAGATGGAGGATTTGGAAAAGTATATAGAGGAATACTTCCTTCCAAAGTACAAATTGCAGTCAAGAAAGTCTCCCATAATTCAAAACAAGGAATGAAAGGATTCGTGGCTGAGATCGTTAGCATGGTAAGGCTAAGGCATGGGAACTTGGTGCAGCTCCTTGGCTATTAGAGGCGAAGGGGTGAACTACTTTTGATCTACATTTATATGCCCAATGGAAGCCTTGACAAGTTCTTATTTAGCAACGAAAAACCAAACCTTAATTGGTTTCAACGATTTCATATTCTCAGAGGAGTAGCATCTGCCCTTCTTTACCTTCATGAACAGTAGGAGCAAGTTGTTCTACATAGAGATGTAAAAGCTAGTAATGTCCTGTTAGATGCCAAAATAAATGGATGGCTAGGATATTTTGACCTTGCTAGATTATATGATCATGGCACAAATCCACAAACTACCTACCTGATAGGGACCATAGGTTATCTGGCTACAGAGCTTACTAGAACCGGGAAGGCAACTACCAGCACTGATGTGTTTGCTTTTAGGGATTTTATGCTTGAGGTGGCTTGTGGAAGGAGGCCTATAGTGTTGCAAGGACTACTGAAGAGAGTATTTTGGTTGAGTAGGTTGTTGCTTACTGGGGAAGAGGTGCTCTGCTTGATGCCAGGGATCCTAGATTGGATGGACATTATGTGGTGGAGGAAATGGAGTTGGTTTTGAAGCTGGGCCTACTTTGTCCCCACTCTAAGCCAGCAGCTAGGCCTACCATGAGGCAAGTGATGCAGTATCTCGATGGCACTGCCAATTTGCCAGATACAATACCCGCAATGAAGTATTTGATTTTGTAATGTCCTTTCCTTCATCATTCAGGAACGTTTCTGCTCATTCCATGTCTAGCACTAATTCAATCCTCAACAGAGGACGTTGAATCCAGTCTTTCATGCCACAGTACAGCAGATCATGGATATCTGATATGGCCAACCAGACTGTGACAAAAGGAAAGTCTATGGTTGGGTTGAGAGTAGAGAGGAGACTTGAGAAAATTTAGTAAAGAATGTGATACATAGTCATGTATTATTTCTGTAAGTTCTGATTTTTTACACGATTATGCAAAATCTACTTGAACTCTTCATGGTATTATGTAAGATTGTTTGTTGTTTGCAGAAAGCCGGAATGGCCTGTATATTCGTCAGTCCTAGAATGGCTATAATCCCACATCTAGATATCACTAGTAATCAGTGCATCTTAGTACACTTCAGGGTTTCTTGTGCAGTTTATTTATGAGTTCCCAGTGAGGCAGAATTAGATTGCACTCTTAGAAAAAGTTTTCATATTTTCTTTTTATTTCTTTGAATAAGGAGTCACTAGCTGTTCTTGCACATTTTTAGCCTTATCAGACCTCCTGCTTATGCCCTCAATCACACATTAATGCACTCGAAAGGAATTGAAAGCCTCGAGTAGCACAAAGGAATTGATAGATTGAAAGCATCTTCAAGGCTTGTAAAACTCATAAGGCTATACTACAAAATACAAATAATGTCTCTATATGTGATTGTCTGCATGTTTCTGTGAGTCTATAAATGATAATTCATGAATGTTGAAGCCTTAGATCAATTGGAAAACGAGCAAGTTGACAAGCAGCCAGTGTTTCGTTTCTAATTTCCAGTTATCAATCAATGACAAAGAGAATCTACTTCAGTAAACCGATGACAGAAAGAAATCAACAGTACATAAAATTAATCATTATATTGATGGGGAAGAGGGTAGTACTAATTGTTAATGTATTATATGGGCTTAATCCCACATTGGTTGTGCATAACTTTGTTTCTCCTATTAGCTTGTATAAATAGGATAATCCCACATTGGTTGTGTATAGCTTTGCTTCTCCTATTAACTTATATAAATAAGATAGCTCTTTTTGTAAGTAAATCACACCATTCAATACAATTCTTCTTTTTGTATTGTCTCACTTGCTCTCTTAAATTCAACATGGTATCAGAGCCATAATAGTTCTCGGTATTTTAAGAGTTGAGTATGCTCTGTGATTGCCACTATTAGTGGATCTTTCACATCAGAAATTCTCGGTACATCAAGAGTTGAGTAGGTTATGTGATTGCCACTATTAGTGGATCCTTCACATCAGAAAAACTTCTAGTATATCCTTTTTATACCTGTCGGGTCATCACTATAGTCGGAGTCTCATTCTCCATCGACATCATTTTCGTTGCCGCTCTTGTTTCAGAAACGCCGCTGCCACGTCAGCCCTAAAGGCCACATCAGCGCCACGTCAGTGCCACGTCACCTGTTGACATCATATTTGCTGTCGCTCCTGTTTCAGAAACGCTGCTGTCACGTCAGCCCTAAAAGCCACATCAATGCCACCTTACTGACATGTCAGTGCCACATCACCCATTGACCATCACATCATCAGTTGACCGCCATGTCACCGATTTCTTGGAGGTTCACCTTTCTCTTTGTGTCTATGGCTGAATCGTACTTACCCTGGGTTATTACTACTGTTCTGGATGAATCTAAATATGTTGTGTGGGCTCAAGAAATTTCTGGTTTCCTCCGTGGACAAAAATTGTGGCGTTACGTGACTGGAGATATCACTGAACACAAGAAGAAGGACGACGAAGATGCTGACAAATATGTTGACCATCTAGAGGACTGGGATAGTAAAAATACTAGATTATCACATGGTTTCGTGCCACTATTATCGTAGAAATCAAACTTCAATTTGGTACACTCCATACAGCTAAAGAAGCTTGGGATCTTCTCCAACACCGCTACACCAAGGCAGACATCTCAAATCGATATTGTCTTTTTTCCATCCTTCATAGCATGCGCCAAGAACCTGGACAAACTATCAACAGCTTTCTATCTCAGATGACTATCGTGTGGAACCAGTTAGCTCTCACTGAGCCAACTTGGGAATGCACAAAAGACGCTGATGTTCATGGAAAGTACCGAACTGAGACACGCATTATGCAATTCCTGATGGGCTTGAGAGAGGAATTTGAACCTGTACGAGCATCAATCCTACACCGGGGCGCGATACCTCCCCTAAACGACGTCCTTTCTGATCTACTCAGTGAGGAAACACGTCTCGCCACATTACAAGGATCTCATATAGATGTTGCCCTTGCAGCACCCGTTGCTCTTGCCACACCAGTTGCCAAGACAAACCCATACCAGAAGCCCTTATATTGCAAGTATTGTCATTCACAAGGGCATGAATTGCTCAAATGTCCTTCTCGCCTATGTAAAGTCTGCAGAGAACTAGGTCACTATCTTGTAGACTGCTCTAAACTTCCTTTTGAAAATCAGTCAAATGGGAACCAATATCGCTCACGAGGCTCATACAATCGGTTCTATTCCAAGCCAAAGAATACTGCTGCTGTGGCCACTGATGCTACACCAACTTCATTCAGCTCTTCGCCTGATTAGAGTGGTTTATGCACCATTCTTACCTAGGCTCTAACTAAAACTGGTAACAATATAGCCATGTCAGCTACACCAGGTATATCCCGATGGTATTTTGATTCTGCTTGTTGCAATCATATGACTTCTGATACCTTCATATTTTCCTCTAAAACCCGTGATGAGCATGCACCTACTATTCACACTGCTAATGGATCAAATATGTTGGTCAGCCACACTGGACATGTTGACAGTTCTCATTTGTCTCTCCCTGACACATATTTAGTTCATAATCTTACGCTTAACCTTATATTTGTTGGACAACTTTGTGATCTTGGACTTGATTTGCATTTTTCTTCTACTGGTTGTCATGTACAGGACCCTTAGACAGGAAAACTCCTTGGAACCGACCGTAAAGTTGGACGCCTCTTTGAGCTTACTCACCTC
This sequence comes from Bretschneidera sinensis, assembly GCA_023935145.1. NCBI lineage: Eukaryota > Viridiplantae > Streptophyta > Magnoliopsida > Brassicales > Akaniaceae > Bretschneidera > Bretschneidera sinensis. Next base: position 15,971,091 of record CM043699.1, on the reverse strand, counting down.
CAAGTCCCATCCTCACCATCACCAAACCAATCAGCCGCATCAATACCAGTACTCTCTCCCGTTGAATAATGGCACTCTCGGTTAGGTCACACTTTATCCAGCCCTCTATGTTCTCTTATTTCTAGTGGTCAGTTAGGATCACTTCAGCATGAGTCTTTTCATTGTATTCATTGTCAACTTGCAAAACAATCAGCTTTACCTTTTAATGAGAGTCAGTCTGTTTCCCTTGCACCTTTTGATTTAGTACATTCTGACGTTTGGGGGCCTTCTCCTCATGCATCAATGGGTGGTGCTCGTTATTTTTTTTATATTTGTGGATGACTATTCTCGTTATACTTGGTTGTTTCTTATGAAAAGCAGATCTGAACTCTTTCAAATATATTCTGATTTTTCTTCTATGGTTCAAACTCAATTCTCTCGGAATATCAAAATTTTTCGTTCAGATAATGCAATGGAATATAAAGACCATGCTTTTCTAAACCTACTTCACAAAAATGGCACACTTCCCTACCGCTCATGCCTTAGAACCTCCCAACAAAATGGACGAGCCGAAAGCAAACATAGACATATTCTTGGCACCGTTCGTGCTCTACTCATTTCGTCATCATGTTCTGAACGTTTCTGGGTGATGCTGCCTTAACCGTAGTGTACACAATCAATCGTGTCCCTTCCGCTACAATCCAAAATCAGTCTCCATTCGAGCGTCTTTTCAGTAAACCTCCTGATTACTATAACCTCAGAGTCTTTGGTTGCGCTTGTTTTGTTCTTCTCGAACCACATGAACACAACAAATTACAACCAATGGCTCATCTGTGTTGTTTCATTGGATATGGCATTGAATATAAGGGGTATCGGTGTTGGGATCTTATTTCTAAAACTCTTTGTATCTCTCGTCATATCATTTTTTGAGAACATCAAATGTTCTCTTCCTTACAGTCATTTGACATGTCAACTATCACTAACTCCAGATTCTTTACTGATCCATCTATTGAGTTATTTCCTGAGAATCCAGTTTCAGGTACTGTTGAGTCTACCTCTGAATCACCAGCTGATATCACCCCTTCCGTTTCGGACCCAGCTCCAGCTCCAGAACCCTCAACTGACCTCACTTCTCTGACTCAATCGGTTGTGCCCGAGGATATTCCTATGTCTTATGAGTCTGCACCAACTCCCTCTGAGAGCCATCCTCTAGATCACCCCCGCAGATCTACCAGGGTAACTCTTCTTATCTTGCTGATTACCATTGTGATTATCATTGTTTTTCCACTATACTTCATCTACATGAGCCTCAATCCTATAAAGAGGCTAGTACTAATCCACTTTGGCAGAAAGCAATGGATGAAGAACTTCAGGCCTTAGCTAAAATTCATACATGGGATATTGTTGATCTGCCCCTGGAAAAACTCCTATTGGGTGCAAATGGGTGTTTAAGATCAAGACACTTTTTGATGGCTCTATTGAACGATATAAAGCCCAACTTGTTGCCAAGGGATTTGCTCAAGAATATGGCATTGACTATGAAGAGACATTTGCTCCAGTGGCGAGGCTCACATCTGTCCGTACACTCCTTACTGTCGCCGTCATTCGAAGATGGACTCTATTTCAAATGGATGTCAAAAATGCATTTCTCAATGGGGATCTTCTTGAGTAAGTCTATATGCATACATCTCCTGGCTTGGATGCCCCTCGAAACAAAGTTTGTCACCTTCACCGTGCCTTATATGGTTTGAAACAAGCTCCACGTACCTGGTTTTCCAAATTCAGTACTACCATTCATCGGTTTGGGTTCACACCGAGTGCTCATGATTCAGCTCTGTTTATTCGCCATACTGCCAATGGTATTATCATTCTTTTACTATATGTGGATGATATGGTTATTACTGGAGATGATCTACATGGTATTTCTGAGCTCAAAAAGTTTCTCTGTGGCCAATTCGAGATGAAAGATCTTGGTGTGCTCACCTATTTACTTGGCCTCGAAGTCTCATCTAATTCTGATGGATTTTTTCTCTTTCAGGCCAAATATTACTCGGATCTCCTTTGCAAGACTGGGATCACTGACTCAACCACTGCCACTACTCCTCTCGAGCCGAACGTCAGACTTACCCCACTCGATGGTTCACCTCTTCAGGATGCCACTCTATATCGTCAACTGGTTGGAAGTCTTGTATATCTTACTGTCACTCACCCTGACATTGCCTATGTCATTCATCAGGTCAGTTGGTTCTTGTCCGTTCCTCGGACCACCCATTACTCGGCTATTCTTCGCATTCTTAGGTATGTCAAGGGTACTTTATTTCATGGGCTTCATTTCTCAACACAGTCTGCCCCCGTTTTACAAGCCTATTCTGATGTCGATTGGGCCGGAGACCCCACCGACAGACGTTCAACCACTAGTTACTGTTTCTTTTTGGGTAATTCTCTCATTTCCTAGCGTAGTAAGAAACAAACTGTGGTTGCTCGCTCCAGTACTGAAGCTGAATATCGTGCCATGGCTAATGCAACTCAAGAACTTCTCTGGCTTCGATGGCTACTCGCTGACATGGGTATCTCTTTTCCTGCTGCTACTATCCTACACTGTGACAACATGAGTGCTATTCAGATCACTCACAATGATGTCTTCCACGAGCGTACAAAACATATCGAGAATGATATCCACTTTATCCATGATCACATTCTCCAGAATACGGTTCGTCTACAATCCGTCAGTTCAGCCGATCAGACAACTGACATTTTCACTAAGGCTCATCCACCCGGACGCTTTCACTCTCTGGTTTCCAAACTCAAGTTCACCTCCCACTTACCGCCTTAAGTTTGACGAGGGATGTTAATGTATTATATGGGCTTAGTCCAACATTGGTTGTGTATAACTTTGTTTCTCCTATTAGCTTGTATAAATAGGATAATCCCACATTGGTTGTGTATAGCTTTGCTTATCCTATTAGCTTATATAAATAGGATAGCTCCCTTTGTAAGTAAATCACACCATTCAATACAATTCTTCTTTTTGTATTGTCTCACTTCCTCTTTTAAATTCAATACTAATTATGATAAAACAGTGTATATTGCAAAAAAAAAAAAAAAAAGTATATCACTCCATGACCAAAAGGCAGCAATATCGTGACTTCTTCCCAGTCTTAGAATCCACTTACATATGCCAGTACCTCAAAGGGCAGAAATAGCTTAAACTCAATACTGGCAGCTACCATTGTCACTCCTAGCTGTTGGGTCAAAGTTTGTTGCAGATAAGTCGGTGCAACCTTCAGAGACAGGTAGATTTACTTGTTGGGCTGCCTTGCTTGCATCCAATATTTAGTAACAGCATAAACAAACTCCTCCAATCCAGAGAACAGAGGTAATCAAACATTAAAAGTCTAGAGGATAAGGGATGCTGACCATAGGAAGTTCCGCTTTTGATAGTGTTAAAATATTTTATACCTTAAAATTGTTTAATTTTGATGTGGATAAAATTTTTAGTAAATTAACAAATTTGTTTAGTACGTAGATCAAATTAAAGGTTTAAATAAGTGTTTATTTTAATATAAGTCAAACAAATCCTGCCAGGAACTCAAAAGGAAGACAAACATTTCGTAAAGGCAAACAAGTGAAAACCAAACAGCCGACAGCAAACAAAGCACGTGCTGTGAAAAGTAAAAGATGAAAATAAGCAATTTGATGGGACCATCATATGTGAATGTTTAAGTAAAGAGAAAAGATCAATATTTATTTAACCCACTAAGAGAATTCGCAGGCTGAACAAGTGAAATAATGTCACATTAGTGGGTCCAGTCACGAGAACAAATGTGGTTGTTTTAATAAATGAGATTAGTGTTGCACTGACCAGGGCATGCAAGCATAGACAAGTTTTAAAGCAACACGCAAGCAGTCAAACCGAGGCGCACATGGACATTCGTACGGACCAGTTTTTAAAGCAAGAAAAGATGTTACAACATTAACCTAGCAGCAATGACGTGGCACAAGACCACTGGTGCACCTAGTGATACAAGAGACAAGACCATAGACACGAAACAGGGGAACCAGTCTGAAAAGAAAAGTATCCGAAGTTCCTATTTATGAAAGCCTGTTGTAGCTATAAATCACGTTGAGGGGAGTAGTTCAGGATAAAAATAAATAAAAAAAATTAGTTTCAGTTTTACATGCAAATTTGAGGTTTAGTTGTTTATTATTTTTATAGTATTTTTAATTTGTGAGGATATAAAAATTGAGAGATTGAGAAAGATGTTTTAGTAAAATTGTTTGTTACTTAAAAAGCAAAACATATGTTAACATTTTCTTGTTATCCGTAGGATAAAGTATAAATGTATGTTTAGTATCAAAAAATTTAAATTAAGTGTAATCGTGAAACTTTATAAACCGAAAAGAAACCTATTAAAACAATCAACGTAGATTTTTTGACGAATTTTGTCTCATTTTCTCTCTCTTCGTTTTTATTTGCTCATTGTTTCTTATTACTGTGCTGACTCGGTTAATCCAATTTTTCGATCTATCATATTTCCTAACAGATAGCATCATCATTTGCTTCTCCAAGAGCTGCCTCACTCAAGTACTTGTCTGCCAATTGAACTCTGTTCACATTGTCCTGCTCCTGGACAAGCATGCAACCATATTCAAGGAGCTTTTCGAGAGTCATTTTTGGCTGCTCAAAAGTTGGGGGACCCTCTTTTAGTTCACAAGCTTCTTCCCAATGCCCTCAACTCCAACACCTGATATCCACTTCCTCACTTCATCATCTTAAACTCTAGCTCTTAGAGCACCAAAGAAGTCTGCAAACAGCTTAACAATTTAGATTGATCCCATTTTCATGAGCTATATACTCACATTATCAGAAAGTCTAAAAATGTCTAGTCTCTCGAAAATGCAGTTCAATGATATGAGAATTATTGAGAAAGATCAATAATATGGCAGCGACTAAACAATATGCAAAATCTGTTACAATCGTTTGTACATGACAACAGCTATTTCTTTTTCTGTTTTAACTACGTTTTCCTACTTATCAAGTACCATTTCTGATACAAAGTATACTTATAAAAACCCAAGTTCGTTAAAATGCTTACCAATAGACTGGCCAGGGAAGGTGTCAACAATCTTGACAACATCCTCGGCCGGAACATTGTCACTCCTGAATATACCAGTGCAAACACCAATCCGGTCTTCCAGAGTGGGTGCCCAGTAGAATTTCTCCATACGACCATCACGAATGAGAGGGCCATACAATGTGGAGAAGTCATTACCAGTAACTATGATAGGGACCAGTGGATTTTCCTTCTTGTTGTACATACCAGGTAGCTGAACGTGTGTCGGGTTGTCAGCAATATTCATGAGTGTTGTATTAGCCATCTGGTTGTTCACAGTGTATTGAGTAGTTCCACCAAGCCTACCAGCACCTGCATCAAGATCGTTGATAAAGAGGCAGCACATTTTCCCTTTCTTAATGATGTCAGCTGCTTCACGATACCTTTGTCTGATCAATTTTGCAGGCTCTCCTGCATTCCCACTTTCCAATTCTCCAGCACTCATCATGATGGGGCTGAAATTTCATCACCATGTAATAAATATACAAGCAAGAAAACATATCCTGCTATATGCATTGAAATGAATATGAAACCCATAAAATTCTTCGAAACAAAAATATATATCAAATTCCAAATTCAAACTCTTGTTCAGATGAATTTTGGGCCTTTCAAGCAACTTCCATGATGCAAGTCGAATCATGAACTTGATAAAATTCACAGAAAGAATTTTCTGTCTATTTTTTTATTTTTTATATCTTGTTTACAAGGAATGAGAGGTAGTTATATACAAGAGGAGTCCTATTTTGTCTATGCTAAGTTTATGGCTAGAATCAAGATTGACCCTTGTACCAAGGGACTTAACAATCAAAACCCCTAAAATCAAGACTCCTAAAATCAAGGCTCTTCTTGTAATTCAACTCACGCAAACACTCCCCCTTAAATTGGTGCATACAGGTCTCTCATGCCCAACTTGTCAAGTGAGTTGTAAAAACTCTTGCTGCTTACAGTTTTTGTGAGTATATCTGCCAACTAGTCTTCAAACTTGATAAAAGGAAATTAGATTGTCCTGTTTTCAAGATTTTGTTTAATAAAATGTCGATCCACCTCCATGTTTTTGATCTGATCATGTTGGACAGGATTGTGTGAGATATCAATGGTGGCCTTATTATCACAGAATAGATCCATCTCACAACTTGGAGCAAAACCAATTTCTGTTAATAGTCTTTTAAGATAAAGAAGCTCACAAAGACCTTTAGCCATCCCACGGAACTCAACTTCAGCACTAGACAATGCCACCACATTCTGTTTCTTGCTTCTCCACATCACAAGGTTACCGCCAACAAACATGAAGTACCCTAAGGTGGGTTTTCGATCTAATATGTTTCCTGCCCAATCTGCATCTGTATATCCCTCGACTTTGATGTGATTGTTTTTTGAGAGCATAAGCCCTTTGCCAAGAGATGACTTTAAGTATCGAAGAATTCTGAGTACCGCATCCATGTGATCCTTACTCGGACAATGCATGAATTGACTTACTACACTCACCGCATACGCAATGTCTGGGTGAGTGTGTGAGAGATAAATAAGTTTTCAAACTAATCTATGGTATCTTTCTTTGTTTGTCGGCACTTGGTCTGGAGACTGACAATTGGTGTGTCTACAGGCTTGCATTCTAGTAGTCCCACCTCTGATAGAAAGTATAGGATATATTTTCGTTGGGAAAAAAATATACCTTGCTTTGATCAAGCAACCTCAATTCCCAGAAAATATTTGAGCCCTCCCAGATTCTTCATTTCAAATTCAGTCGCCAAGTGCCCTTGGAGTCTTGATAATTCTTCCGGATCATCTCCTGTAACAATCATGTCATCTACATAGATTATTAAAGCCATGACCTTGCCCCGTTGATGCTTTAAGAACAGTTTATGATCTGAGTTACTTTGCTGGTAGCCATATTTCTTCATTGCTAAGCTGAATCGCCCGAACCATGCTCTAGGTGATTGTTTCAAGCCATACAATGCTCGTTGTAATTTGCACACCATCTCAACCTTGGAAGTTGCTGTGTAGCCTGGTGGAACATCCATGTAGACCTCCTCCTTTATATCACCATGGAGAAAGGCATTTTTTACATCAAACTGGTATAGTGGCCAGTCAAGGTTTGCTGCAAGGGATAACAATACTCTAACTGAGTTCAATTTTGCTACTGGAGAGAAAGCCTCTTGGTAGTCTACACCATATGTCTGTGTGTAACCCTTCGCTACTAGTCTTGCTTTGTATCGGTCAATCGAACCATCTGCTTTGTGTTTAATGGAGAACACCCATTTACACCCCACCGTCTTTTTTCCTTTGGGCAAAGGAACAAGAGTCCACGTTTCATTTTTCTACAGTGCCTCCATTTCTTCCTTCACAGCCTGGGTCCACTTAGGATCTGTCAGGGCTTCATGAATATTGGTAGGAACACGGCATAAAGAGAGTTCATGCACAAAAATCTTGAGTGGTTCGGACAGCCTTTTTATAAACACATAGTTGGCAATTGGATACTTTGAGCTTCGTTCTCTAATATCTGGAGAATGTCTATTTGGTGGTTTGCCACGATTATGCCTGAAAGGTAAAGTATAGCCAACATGGATATCTATATCTGTTGAAAAGGGAAGCTTTGGTCATAATATTACTGAATATTATGAGTTTTATTAGCTATATTCTTATTTCTGTAAATAGCTCTTTAGTCAACTCTGTAATTAATTAGGACAGCTACCCATTTTAGTTAGTTTCTTTATTTTGTACTTGCATTCTCTTATATAAAGAAAATCTGTGTAAACCATTTAATAGCGAATAATACAGATAAAAATTATTCCATTTTCTATCTTTCGTTCAAATTCATATGGTATCAGAGCCACCCTAAAGCCCTAGAATTTTTTTTTTTCCCTGCTCAATCCTGCCATGTCTGACATATCCTCTGAGTCAACTCCACCCCTCACAAATCCTGCAACCCACCCTACAATTCAAAACCCCAGTACCTATTCTCACTATGTCCAAATCACTACAATCCATCTTAATGGGAACAACTTCTTACAATGGTCCCAATCAGTTCGGATGTACATCAGAGGACGGGAAAAAATTGGGTATTTAACAGGAGAAAAGAAGGAACCAGCCCCGGAGGATCCAGCGTATGCGACCTGGGATGCAAAAAATTCAATGGTAATGACCTCGCTCATGAATTCGATGGATGAGGACATTAGTTCCAGCTATATGTGCTATTCTACGGCAAAAGAACTCTGGGACAACGTTAATCAGATGTATTCTGATTTGGGAAATCAATCTCAAATTTATGAATTGATTCTGAAACTTGGCGAGATTCGATAAGGCGAAGACTCGGTCACCAAGTATTTCAATTCATTGAAACGGCTGTGGCAGGACTTGGATTTGTTCAATGATTATGAATGGAAATCCACTGAAGATGCTAGTTATTACAAACGAACTGTGGAGGCTCATCGCATTTACAAATTCATTGTCGCACTAAACGTGGAGTTTGATGAAGTTAGGGAAAGGATCATTGGCATGACTCCACTTCCTCTACTGGGTGAAGTGTTTGCTAAAGTTCAAAAAGAAGAAAGTCGCAGACACCTAATGTTGGGGAAAAAGATCACCAACGGGGCCATTGAAGATTCTGTCATTGTTACCGAATCTACTACTAATAAGGCAGCCAATTTTCAGCACAAAACTGAAGAGAAGCCTCGGGTTTGGTGCAATTATTGTAACAAACCACACCATACTCGAGATACTTGCTGGAAAATTCATAGAAAACCAGCAAATTGGAAAAGCAGCAAGCCTAGTGACAAAAATAAACGTGCGATTCCCACTACCAATGAACCTGAGTCATGTCCCTTTAGCAAGGAGCAGATGAATCATCTTCTGAAACTACTAAAATCCAATTCCTCATCTGGTATTCCTAGTGTCTCTCTTGCACAAACAGGTAGTGCTTTTAATGCCCATTTTTATTCAAATTTTGCTCCATGGATAATCGATTTCGGAGCCTCTGATCATATGACCAGCCTTTCAAATCTTTTTAACACTTATTCACTATGTTCTGACCTTGAAAAAATTAGAATTTCATATGGAAGTTTTTCACCTATTGCCGAAAAAGGTTTAATTAAATTATCTAAGAATATAGATCTTAAATCTGTTTTTCATGTTCCTAGCCTGTAACCTTTTGTCTGTGAATAAACTAGCCAAAGAATCTAATTTTCGTGTTGTTTTCTATGATGTTTATTGTGAATTTCAGGAACGGAACTCAGGGAAGAAGATTGGCAGTGCTAAGATGGAAGGTGGGCTTTACTACTTTAATGACTATTTCTCCGAAAATAAAAAGGCTCAGGGCCTTAGCAGTGTTAGTTCTAATTCTGTTTATGAACAAATAATGCTTTGGCATTTAAGACTAGGACATCCTAGCTTCTCATATCTTCAATATTTGTTTCCCACTTTATTTAAGGGTTTGGATTGTTCATCATTTTACTGTGAAAGTTGTTGCTTATCAAAGAGTCATCGTAATACTTATTTACCAAAACCTTATGCTTTTTCAAAACCTTTTTATTTAATACATAGTGATGTTTGGGGACCTTCAACAATTACTACTGTCTCTAGAAAAAAATGGTTTGTTACCTTTATAGATGATCATACCCGTTTATGTTGGGTTTATTTGATGAATGAAAAATCTGAGGTTGAAAAACTTTTTAAGGATTTTTACACAATGGTTGAAACACAATTTCAAACAAAAATTAGCATTCTTCACACTGATAACGAAACCAAGTATTTTAAAGAACTTTGGAAAAAATTTTAAAAGAAAAAGGTATACATCATCAATCAACTTGTGTGGATACTCCTCAACAGAATGGGATTGCTGAAAAAAAAAATAGGCATTTGCTTGAAGTAGCTCGCGCTATAATGTTTTCAATGAATGTTCCAAAATACTTTTGGGGGGAAACGGTTTTAACAGCATCTTTCTTAATTAACAGAATGTCTACAAGGGTTCTAAAATTCAGCACACCATTAGGATGTTTCAAAAAATGTTTTTCCTTATCAAGAATGTACTCAGATTTGCCTCTAAAAGTGTTTGGCTGCACTGTGTTTGTTTATATACCTAATAATACTCAGTCAAAACTTGATCCTCGAGCTGAAAAATGTGTTTTCATTGGGTATGCAGCCAATAAAAATGGATATAAATGCTATAATCCCCAAACAAGAAAAATTTATGTGAGTATAGATGTCTTGTTCTTTGAAAATAAACCCTACTTTCACAAAAATTGTCTTCAGGGGGAGAACGAGGTGAGGGAAGAAAATTTTTGGGATTTATTCCCTACTCCTTTACCAAATGTGATTTTGACTACTACAATACATTCCTCTCTTCCCACTGCCATTCTAGAAACTCAAAATCAGGAACAATCTGAACTTGAGGAACAAAGTGATAAAATCAATGAAAACAAGGAAGGGAGTCCTAGTCATATAGTGCCAAGCATTACTATATCTAAACCAGGGGGAGAATCACTACAACAAAATCCTGAGATTATGGTTTATACTCAAAAAAAGATTCATAAAAGGAGTCAAAGTCAGTCTATTCCTCATGGAAATGATCAACTCAACCTTCGGGAACCAGATCTCCAAATATCACAGGTAAGTCTTTCCGTAACTCATCTTCAGTTCCTGTTACCACTCCTAGTAAAGAACCATCAGATCTTAATTTTCCAATAGCCATTAAGAAAGGAATCCGAACTTGCAAAAAAAATCCTAAATATCCCATTACCGAATATCTTTCCTATGTAAAACTTTCTCATACCCATAGGGCATTTACTTCCAAAATCTCACACTTGTTTGTTCCGAGAAACATTCAAGAAGCTCTAGATTATCCGAATTGGAAATTAGTAGTGATAGAAGAGATGAATGCTCTTAGACAAAGTGGTACTTGGGAGATAGTTAATTTACCTAAGGAGAAGAAAACAGTTGGCTACAAGTGGGTCTTTACAGTGAAGTGTAAAGCTGATGGTAGCATAGAGAGATACAAGGCTAGACTAGTTGCAAAAGGGTTCAGTCAGACATATGGGATCGATTATCAGGAAACTTTGGCCCTTGTAGCCAAGTTAAACTCAATCAGAATCTTGTTATCTTTGGCTGTGAATTTCAACTAGCCCTTACACCAGTTAGATGTTAAAAATGCTTTTTTAAATGGAGATCTTCAGGAAGAGGTCTTTATGAGCCTACCACTCGGGTTTGAGGGAGAGTTAGGACCAAACAAAATTTGTAAACTAAAGAAGTCATTATATGGTCTCAAACAATCCCCTAGAGCCTGGTTTGAGAGATTTGGGAAAGCTGTAAAGAGTTGTGGCTACTGTCAAAGCCAAGTTGAACATACTATGTTTTACAAACACAGTAAAGAAGGCAAAATTGCAATCTTAATTGTCTATGTGAATGATATAGTCTTGACAGGTGATGACAATGAAGAATTGGAAAGATTAAAAAAGAGACTTGCAGTTGACTTCGAGATCAATGATTCGGGTGCTTTGAAATACTTTCTTGGGATGGAGTTTGCTAGATCCAAAGAATGTATATTTGTGAATCAACGTAAATATGTTCTCGTTCTACTTGCAGAAACAGGTCTACTAGGATGTAGACCAACCGAGACACCAATTGAACCCAACCTTAAGCTACAGCCTTCTAAAACTGAAGAAGAAGTTGTGAAGAGAAAGTAGTATCAAAGGCTTGTTGGGAGATTAATCTACTTGTCACATACACGTCCAGATATCGCATTCGCAGTTAGTATGGTTAGCTAGTTCATGCATTCACCAGGACAAGAACACTTTGATGCAGTCTATAGAATTCTCAGATACCTGAAGAGAACTCCAGGGAAAGGTTTAATGTTCAAGAACCGTGGACATTTGCAAGTTGAAGCCTATACTGATGCAGATTGGGCTGAGAGTGCCATTGATAGACGATCAACTTCTGGCTACTGCATGTTTGTTGGAGGAAACCTTGTTACTTGGCGAAGTAACAAGCAGAATGTGGTAGCAAGAAGTAGTGCAGAGGCTGAGTTTAGATTAGTTGCTAATGGGATTTGTGAAGAGTTGGGGATAAATAGACTGTTAGAAGAACTGAATATCTCTAGCACGTTACCTATGAAGTTATATTGTGACAATAAAGTTGTGATTTCAATAACTCATAATCCAGTACTTCATGACAGAACAAAACATGTGGAGGTTGACAAACATTTCATCAAGGAAAAGATCGAAAACGGTGTGATCTGCATGCCGTACATTCCTACTACCAAACAAATTGCAGACGTGTTCACAAAGAGACTTCCTACAAGACAGTTCGATAAAATCATTGGCAAGCTGGTTATGGAGGATATCTTTAAACCAGCTTGAGGGGGAGTGTTGAAAATGGAAGATTAGGTCATAATATTACCGAACATTATAAGTTTTATTAGCTGTATTCTTATTTCTGTAAATAGCTCTGTTATCAACTCTGTAATTAATTAAGACATCTAGTCATTTTAGTTAGTTTCCTTTGTCTTCCGTTCAAATTCACAATATCATTAGAGCTTGAAGATATAGTAGGAGAGTTTACCTCAGGGATATTCTCAGTAGATGGGTCTTTGGGTACTGAGGAGTTGGGGGGGGGGGGTTTCCATTTTAGCTTTTTCAAGTGATGTAGAAATTTCTTTAGAGCCTATATCCGTTTCTAAAGACACACCTAGTTCTGTATTGGGTTCCTCATTAACATAGATTTCAGTGTTATTTTCATTGATGCCGGTGTCATTAAAGTTCAGCCAGTCAAATCGTAGCCAATTCGGTTCGTCATCACGGATCTCTCCCTGACGAGGAGAATTGGGTAATGAGGAAGAGAAGAATGTCTCAGATTCCAAAAAAGTGACATCCATAGTCACATAGGTGCGTTTGGTGGCCGAATCATAGCAGCAGTACCCTTTTTGATGTACGGCATAGCCCAAGAAGAGACATCGAATGGCGCAAGGATCAAGTTTCGTGCGTTGGTTCTTATGAAGGTGGACAAATGCGACACAACCGAAAATTCGAGGAGGAAGCAATAACATCGTAGGTAAGGGAACATATGTCGACAAGGCTTGTAATGGAGACTTGAAATTCAGGACTTTGGAAGCCATTCGATTGAGGAGATGCACAGCTGTAGCAACGGCATCAGTCCAATGTCAATTGGGCATATGAGCTCCAAGTAATAGAGCCTGGGCAGTTTCAAGGATATAGCAGTTCTTTCTCTCAGCGACACCATTCTGTTGAGGAGTCTGGGGGCAGGAGGTTTCATGGATAAGGCCATGATGCTGAAAATAGGCATGAAACTGGTGGTTCACATACTCACCACCATTATCTGATCTAAGAATCTGAATCTTAGCTAAAAACTGGGTTTGAACCATAGTGTGGAAGGATTGAAATGTAGTCAGTCCTTTGGAAGGCATTCGATTGAGGAGATACACAGCTGTAGCAACGCCATCAGTCCAATGTCGATTGGGCATACGAGCTCCAAGTAATAGAGCCTGGGCAGTTTCAAAGATATGGCGGTTCTTTCTCTCAGCGACGCCATTCTGCTGAGGAGTCTGGGGGCAGGAAGTTTCACGGATAAGACCATGATGCTGAAAATAGGCATGAAACCAGTGGTTCACATACTCACCACCATTATCTGATCTAAGAATCTGAATCTTAGCTGAAAACTAGGTTTGAACCATAGTATAGAAGGACTGAAATGTAGTCAGTACTTCATCTTTATGTTTCAGCAGATAGAGCCAAGTCATGCGAGTACAATCATCTACAAATATTACAAACGAGCGAAGACCAGAGATTGTAGAAATTGGAGAAGGACCCCACATATCAGAGTGAATTAAAGCAAAAGGACTAGTACTTTTATTCATACTCAAAGGATAAGTAGCTCTATAGCTTTTAGCAAGAATGCAAGTTTCACATTTGAGGTCAAATATCGAAATACTGGAAAATAAACCAAGAAACAAATACTTCGTATATCCAAAGGACGGGTGTCCTAACCAACGATGCCAAAGCCAAATTTGTCGCTCTTTCTTGTCAGCCGGAGGATGCATGTGGTGTGCACGGCCCATACTGAAATCATCCACGTAATAAAGCCCCCCCCCCTCTTAGTACCACACCCAATGATCTCCTTGGTAAGAATATCCTGAAGTAGACAAAAGGTAGAGTACATTAGTACAACACAGTTCAAGGCTTCGGTAACTTGGCTCACAGAGAGCAGCTTATGGGAAAGAGAGGGAACAAGCGAAGTATGAGATAACGATAAAGTTGGTGACAATGTCACAATGCCAACCCCTATAACCGGAGATAGGACCCCATTGGCGTTAGCAATGCAGGTGCGCTGTGGTTAAGAAGTTTGGGAGAAATCGGTGGCATCGAATGTCATGTGGTCAGTGGCGCCCGAGTCAAGTATCCAAGAATTTTGATCACCATCTCGAGACAAACTACAAAGAACAATACCAAATTTACTTGGATCCGTGATTGGTAAATCATCATGGGTGGTCTCCACAGGGTGAGGGAGAGAGAGAATGGACTCGGCAGCAGCTACGGCAACCTGACCTGTTCCTCCATCAGCAGCATCTCAGCGTTTGCAGACCTGAAGTTCATTCCTACATTCAGGATATCCGTGGAGTTTGAAGCAATTGTCTCGAGTATGTTTCAAATTACCGCAGTGAGAGCACTTGGCTCCATCTGAGGAAGAGGCTTGCGGCTTGGATGAGGTTCCGGTCTTCCCATTGCCTAGAGAGAGAGACCGGGTAGAAGATGGAGTTGACTATCCAGTCTTGAAGCCTTTTGAAGCCAGAACTGCTCCTGGAGTATCCATGGAGCCACCAGCACCGGAGATCATAACAACTTGCCAGACAGCTTCCCGACGAACATGAGCATACGCTTGTTCAATTGTAGGAAACGGTCGCATCTGTAATATGTCACTGCGAATGTTATCAAGCCTATCATCTAGGCCATCCAAGAAGGCATACACTCGATCTTCCTGAAGCATGTCATTATAGTGCTGAATATCAACAACACATTCCATTGGGTTTGGGCGACAAAAATCAATCTCGCGTCCTAACCCTTGGAGATCAGTGAAATATTTCTCAAGAGAGCCACCCGCTTGTTTCAGACGGGTCACACGCCGTCGGAGGTCATACACCTGTGATGTATCGCTTCCGTCAAAATAAGTAGTAGCAATGGAATCCCATACCTATTTTGCAGTCGAAAACCGGATGAAGTTGCCGATCAGTGATGGGTCCATGGAATTAATCAGCCAGCCCTTGACAATGGCGTTGTCTGTGCACCATTTTCGGAAGGATGGGTTGGTTTGTGGAGGTTGAATAATGTCGCTGTTAATGAATCCCAACTTGTCTTTGCCGGAGATGTGCATCTTAACAACTTGGGACCAAAGAGCATAATTGAAGCTGTCCAATTTGATGCCAATTGGAGCAGCAGCACTGTCGATGGTTTGGGTAGGGGCTGAAGTTTTAGTCAAAACTTAAGTCATTCTAGTGGTTAATTCGGTGATAATGGCTATGGGGTGAGGGTCATTGGTTTGGTCGAGTTCTACCATGGGTGCAGTGGCAAGAGGTGAAGCGTGGTAGGGTTAGAAAATAAAAATAGGTCGAAGAGAAAATTGAGGCAGAATCGAAACTTGCTCTGATACCATGATAAAATTCATAGAAAGAACTTTCTGTCTATTTCTTTTTTTTATATCTTGTTTACAAGGAATGAGAGGCAGTTATATACAAGAGGAGTCTTATTTTGTCTATACTATGTTTATGGCTAGAATAACGATTGACCCTTGATTGATTTAACAATCAAAACCCCTAAAATCAAGACTCCTAAAATCAAGGCTCTTCCTATAATTCAACTCGCGCCAACAGAACTCACCTTATTCCCATCTTGGCAAAGACAAGCTCACACTGGAAAGATTTACCCTGACCTTTGCCACCTCAAATACCCAGAATGAGAGGAACCTGATGCATTCATTATTTAAGAAATCATCCAAATTATCAAAACCATTAGAAGAAATAATTTTTGTTTTTTCTTCTCAACTTTCAGTCACGTGCCTTGATATTAGGGAGAGTCATGAAGTTCTGGGTGATGTGAACCACAAGCTTGTCCATGAAAGCTGGAGCAATATAGAACCCATCCATATTGTTATTTATTTTTCTTTTCATCATTCGAATATGGTATCTTCTATAATTTGCTTTATATATAACTCAAAATTACACAGTTGTAGAATTTAATTAAATTTTTATCATATATCTTTTCTCTCAGGCCTCAAACCCTAAAACAAAGACACCCATTTGAAATTTGATACAGTTTTTATCTTAAAAATATGGACAAAGGAATGAAGGAGACAAGTTCATAGTTACAACTCCCAGAGAACACAAAGACCAAATGCAGAAGATGAAAAAAAGCGGGAAAGTTGAAGTACCGGTGTTCTGTTAATAGATCCAACGGTTGGAATTGTGGCAGCCATGAATCAACGGTTCTGGTGGCTTTGATCACAGCAGCACTTAAAAAGTTTGAATTTTCAATAGCTGTGGAGATGATTTGAATGAGTTCAGTGAAGAGCTTTAACTGTGGAAATTTTGGGAGAACCTGTGGTCTGGTTTTATGATTTCTTAACTGCCACACAATTGGGATTAGCCTAATTGACACGTGGCAACCTGTGAGGCCACCGGTGGCAAACTAATTAAGGGTCACCTCTTGTGTTTATGTTAACAGTCCTTAATTAAGTTGCTATAAAAGCTGATTTTTTGTACTTTCAAGAAGCTTGGGATAAGAATCCGATTGTTCTCATCTGCACTTGAATCTTTTTTTTTCGCTTTTTAGCTTAATAAAATTTTCAATTTAAATTGTAAATGAATAATTATCAAGCTTAAAGCATGTTTAATAGATAGAATGAAGAAAAATATGATAATTTTTATTCTATGTATATTTTGTATGGACATGATAACAGAGAAGATGGAATGTAAAAAAAATTATCATTCGATAAGAACAAGATAAAATCATTAAATTTTTAAAAACAAGACAAAACATTTCATTTTCCTCCTTATTTTATCTCATTCTATATTTTTCTATCTTGTCCATCGAATACACCCTCGTATAGTTTATATTACTGGCCTGATGTATAAGCTGCTTGAGACATGAGGATGAGTTACTATACAAATCTTCTTTTCTTTAAAGGATTCAAGTCAAATGTAATTTTAGGGTTTTTTTTTTTTTTTTTTTTTTTTTTTTTTACAAGACACCAAATTTAATTTTAGTCTTCTAATCAGGAGTCATGTGTACCTGAAAGTTTAAACCCAGAGCTTTACTCACATGAGTTTGATCAATGATTCTTATCTATAACAGTCATTTTCTGCAACTAGTCCGAAATTCGCACTCAAAAAGTTCCTTCTAGTTCGTCTCCAAGTATGAGAAGTATGATTAACCTAAATTAAAGATTGAAGAAAACTTTAATTGTGTAAACTCATTCTTGCTAAGACGGTGGGAGATGCCTTTGGTCAACGTATCTCCCATGGCAAGAATTTGTCGTATGGAAGACTTATGCTTAACAAAAGGAGCATTTCTTAAAACAACACAACAGAAACATTAGTAAATCTACAAACGGATTTTCTTCCAGTGCCACATTGAGATTCAAGTTGGCAGACTAACGATAATATTTAGTATAATGGAAGTTCACAATGATAAACTTAGTTTTCAGCATTCACTTTGAGATTTTGGATTCAATCTCTTCCAGGCTCAAACCTTTGGTCTCCGGCACTATGAGTGCTACGAACAATAGTGATAACAAAGCAATAGCCCCGAAAAGGAGGAAAAGGTTATCTGCTCCTAGAAACTCCTGCAGAATTGGCAGGTATTAGTGCAGATCACAACTTAAGCAAAAATATAAATCATTAACAATTAGGAAAGTAGCAGTGGAAAGAATAGATTGATAAGAACTGAATCAATACCTTCAATGGATAGAATGCAAAGGTTACAATAGCATTTGAGCCAAAGTTAGTAAGAACTGCAAGACTAATGCCTCTCCCTCGCGTACGAAGTGGGAAAATTTCTGACACCATTAGCCAACTGATAGGTCCAAATGATATCTAAAATTCCGTTTAAAGAGAACAGACCAAAAAAAAAGTTTTCATCATAATCACCCTTCACGTTGATCTCATCAAAACGAATACATGTCATAAGACAAGCGAACTGTTGCTTATTTTTATTTGTATTTCAAGGTTTATCTTTTGTTTTGATATGATAGTGTAAAGTTCTTAATCTTCCATCCAAGCCAAACATAAGGAAAAGGAGTAACCAATGCCAACGATGAAAAGACAAATACTAGCCTGGTAGCAACCAACATAGAGAAGCAGAGCAGAAACAGCAACAAGAGGAAACCCTCCAAGAAATTTGTAGTAAGCGGAAAGCAGAAATAAGGAAACAGCCTGTAATTTAGTACATCAAAAGAAAGTAGAATAAGACCTTCTATAACCTTCCTCGCCAGCTAACAAGGCACCTAACACTAAAAACGAGAGGGGTTAAGTAAAACATCTAAGAGAAACATAGTTTCATACAATCCCACAGACGCCTCCAATCAACAAGGGTCTTCTTCCAAGATCATCAACTTTTAAGACAGCTATCCATGTCATCAGTAACTACAGGAGCATTAATTAGAAACAAAAATTAAATGGGAGATGAAAGAGTTCCAAATGGAAGGGAGAGCCAGCCTTCTTCCTAAATTCAAAACCTTTATGATGAGATTATCAGAAGTACCTTGAAGAGGCCAATTATAACAGAGACCCTGGTAGCATCAGCAGCCGCAGAGAATCCAGCACTCTTGAGTAATGTTATTACAAGAAGCATCATATATATAACCAATTTCACATAAATTAATTCTTTACATTATACATAACCAATTTCACATAAATTAATTCTTTACATTTTTTTGAAGGAGACGTTTGGCTTTTATTTAATCGCGTACCTGAAGAATGGGACCTGCATAATACAGAACACTTGGTTGTCCAGTTATCTGTCACAATTCAGTGGAAGTCAGCTTAATAAAATGAGGTCTTCACATTCTCCCCATTTTAAGTTTTCTCCCTCTTTTTCTTTTTATTTTTTATTTTTCTCCTTTTTTGGTTTTCTGGTGGCACCATAACACAAGAATAAAGACCAAAGAAACAAACAATTTAGAGAAAGCAAAGAGAAAGAAGCACCTGCTGGAAAAGGACCAAACCTCCACCGATTATAAAGGCTTTCAAACTCGGCCCCTGAAACACCTCCAAGAAACTTCCCTCAGATTCTTCATCTGTATAGACAGACCTCACTGAGACAAGGTTTTCTTCTATTTGCCTCTCAGACACTTTGTCACCAGGAGGCCTACCCCGTAGTTTGCTCAAGGAAAGTATTGCCTTCTCTTTGTACTCTAGTAAAGATCCTTTAACTTGGACCCCCCTGAGAAGTAACCAGCGTGGAGATGGCGGAAGACTCCACATGCCTAGTCCCATGACTAAAGAAATAGGAGCACCAAACCCATACATGTAGCGCCACCCCCCAACTGCATCAATATGAAAGCTTCCAACAAAATAACCCAACTGCAGAAAAATGTAATCCTACACAGCTCATTTTTTTAAAAGAAAGTGAGAGCACTGGCGCTTAAAATTAACTGAATATTACCAAAATTCCTAAAACTATGAATAGTTCCTTCAGAGATATTAGAGTTCCTCGAATCTGAGATGGACAAGTTTCTGCAATATAAAGAGGAGCGCCATGCATTGCCTGACAAATGACATCATTGAAGAAAAATGCTTAGAGAATTGTAAGCATAACTTAACATCAGCTAACTCTGCCAAAAACAGAGATATTAAGCTTCAAAAGCTCACGAAGCCAATGGCCAGGCCGTAAAGTAGCCTTCCTACTAGGAGAACACCAAGACCTGGTGCATAGGAAGTGATCAGAGCACCAAGTAAATACAGCACAGCAGCAGTTATAAGTTCTCTCCTTCTTCCTTCACGAATGAATGCAAAAAAATCAGATGAGAAGTATTCGCAAAAAAAAATCAAAGTTTATGATTAGATAGAAAGCAAACGATGATGTACCAAGGAAGTCTGCAATTGGGTAGACAAGGAGGGAACCAAGAAGAGCCCCATAAAGGGAGCCACTAACCTACATAATGCAATGTATAAAAGAATGATTTGTTGGCAAAGTAGACTAGTAGAGCACAATTTTCCACAAGTATGTCACAAGAACTGTACCACAAGACCGAGCTGAATAGCCGAGAGGTTGAACCAAGTTGTGCCGCTAAGCTCAGGTGACTGCCAAATTAGATAACAGTACATACTCTTATGTGATCAAACTGAAAAAGAGTATATTCAAATGAAAATACTAATCAATAAAAATATAGGGAAAAAAACAGTGAACTACAGAATTACCTGCAATGAGATGGCAGCACCGGAGGTGGCACCAATATCATAGCCAAATAACAAACCTCCCAAAGCTGGGAACAAAAACCTGAAATTGCATGAACTTAAATTAATTTGGGTTAAAATAGCAACTATATAACGATCTGTTACAAATATACTCAAGCAAAATTGATCATTCATTAACAAGTCCCTTTCATCAAATTTCCATCGGCATCAATTAGGCATGGTTGACTACCATTTTGAAGCTATTCTTCTTGCTTTTAGAAGCAAATTCTATGAGAGACACTTCCAAAATGCTAGATTCATAAAGTCCAATTCGTATGTAGCATTCAGCTTTTTCTTAGACCATTTGCACGACAATGAGTTGCAAGGATGCTAAAAGCCCATAACATATAATCAAACACTCAAACCAGAAAACCGATTACAAGTTCAACTACCCACTAAATTACACAAAAATGGAACTATCCATTAACAGACGACATGAAATACAAACCAATTAAAATGAACCCAAAATAAAAATGATAAAACCTTACGGCAAAATCACGGAAGACCAAGCAAAATCCTCTTGATACGATGCGTCAGGTACAACCGACTTAGCTTCTTCCCCAGCAGAATAATCTCTCCCTGATCCAACTCCAACCTACCCAGAAACCAAAAACCTTATCACTCAAAATTCATAAAAGCAAAATTCAAATGAAAAACGCCAGTTCATGGTTCTTCACATTGGATATTCGTTTGTGACAAGAGAGCAAGAATGGCTTTGAAGATATGGGAATCTTGGCCTTGAAATTAAAGAATCTCTTAGGAGATGGGTGTTGATTAATGCAAGAGAAGAAGGAAGGACATTTTGGCTTCTTGGGTTGGTTAGATCGTAAGAGCTTAAGCTCTAACAGAGGCTGAGTTGTAGCACTGCAAGCCATTCTTTTTCTGCAGTGATCAAAACATACGATTGATAATTCCAGCTTTGTTATCTTAATGTTATTAATTGTGTGTTTGATATTCTTGCTTGACTTTAACACTTGTTTTCTTTTGTGCCCATTCATCGGGGATTTGGGGACCCTCTGGCACCGTCATGCCTATATGGTCCACCGTCGTTACTATTCTTGTTTAAGCTATGATTCATTATTAGAAGCCTACTCCTCCAACCCAATGTTTACACTACCTTTGTACATAATTCAATTCATAATTAAAATTTATTTGAAAATTCAAACGAATTTTCATGTTTGATTTGTCTTACTTAAATTATGTAATTAAAATAAATTTTATTTTTGAAATCAATATAGAACTCAATTCGTTTTTTAAAGTTTACATAAATACTCTAAACATTATTAAATAGTTTTATAACACTTTTAATTTCATTTCCTTTTATTGCCTTTTTTGTCTTTTTTCACATAAAAAAAAATTAATGTAAAAATGAGATAATGAACAAACCCGGAAGTATTGGATTGCTTCAATCCTTGATTGGTTATGTTGCTAGATTTATAATTATAGTTGGGGTGGTGAAACATGATCATATTTCACTCTTTTTCATGGAAACCAAATGGTTAGTAGAAAAGCAATAATACCTCTTCAAACTAATGTTCAAGTAATTTTTTTAATGTTAAAAAGAGATGATGAACAAACTTAGAAGTAAGCCGAAAATCTGATTAAGCAGTATTGAATGTTCGATTAAAATATTGAGGTTTTGATCGGATGGAAGCAAATCTGAACCAAGGATCGAAGTGTTCGGGGATTTTAATCGAGTGGAAAATTTATTGGGATGCTCCTCAAATCCCACATCGGAGAAAAATATTATTGTAAGTAGCTCTAGTCACACATCGTCTGTGTCAAAAGAAGATGGCTACTAGTTATTATAAATATAGGCATCAAGAGACATAGTTCTTCACCCCTATTCCTCAACTAGGAATAGTTGGTCAATGGGAGTATAGCAACCAAATATATTGAGTGAACGTTGGGTATATTGGAGTTTTGGATTGTGAGATTGGGGAATCTTCACACAGTTTTGTCTTAAAAATTCATGTATTTAAAAATTCAAAGATTTGGTGCGGTGAAAAGGCAAGTCAGATTTGCTGTTGAAGATCAAATTTTAAGCATAGGTGGGGGATTGTTGGGATTAGGCCCAAAATCTGATTAAACGGTATTGAATGTCCGATTAATACAGGGAGTTTTTGATCGGGTAGAGACAAATCCAGACGAGGGATCGAAGTGTTCAAGAATTTGAATCGAGGGACGAATTTGTTGGGATGCTCCTCAAATCCCACATCGGAGAAAAATATTATTATAAGTAGTTCTAGTCTCACATCGTCTATGTGTCAAAAGGATGGAGTCAAAATTTTTGGTGGCTAAGATTGAAGAAGGATGTAGATGAGATTGTGGGGATGCACGGAGCATCATTAAGCATAGTGTCAAATAGAGATGCTAGATTTACATCTTGGTTTTAGAGAGGTTTTCAAAAAGCCACAGGTACACCACAGTTACACTTTAATATAATTTTTCATGCTCAGATCGAAAGGATTATTAGAGTACTAGAAAATATATTAAGGGCAAATATGATGAGTTTCTCAGTAAGTCGGGATTCTTACATGCCATCGATTGAAATTGCTTATAATAATCGTATCAAACTAGTATTGGGAAGGCACTGATTGAAACATTGTATGATAGGAGGTGTAGAACTCTTATATGTTGGGAAGAAGTGGAAGAGAGAAATATATTTGATCCATCAATTATTGAGTTAACAACTGAGAGGATCAAATTGGTTAGAGAGAACCATAAAGCAGCACATAGAAGACTGAATAGCTCTGCTGATAATAAAAGAAGACATCTTGAGTTTCGAGTAGATGATTGGGTATATTGAAAAATATCTCAATGAATAGGTGTATTGAGATTTAATACAGGAAAGGAAAGTTGAATCAGAGGTATGTGGGACCTTATGAGGTTGTTGAGAAAGTCGGGCTAGTTGTGAGTAGCTTGGATTTGCCTCCAGAATTAAAACATTTATATAATGTATTTCATGTTTCAATTTTAAGAAAGTGTTTACATGATGAATATTATAATATTTTGAGCTAAGCTATAGAAATTCAGAAAGTTTGAGCTTATATACAAGTACCAGCGAGAATTTTAGACAAAAAGAACAAATCTTGTATAATAAAATAATTTCATTAGTTTAAGTTCTGTGGCGGAATAAGGATCTTAAAGAGATTACGTAAAAGTGTGAAACAATTTTGAAGAAATATTATTCACATTTATTTCTGGAGTAAAGTAAGGAAATTTCGGGGACGAAATTTTTATAAGGTGGGTAGAATTGTAATACCCGTATTCGTAAAGTAAGGATATAGAAGTAATTTAATAAATATGACATGGAATTAAAATAAAATATGTGTGAAAGGTTTATTATTATTTGAAAAAAAAAACTGGACGCGTGAAGACATAGTTACAAAGAAAATGGAAAAAAAAATCGTGAATAGTATAAAGGAAAAAGAAAAAGTTTTATTTAAAAAAAATTCGTGCAACACCTGGAAGTCCAGGTGTTGCAACAATTTGGTAAGTATGTTGCATGTTATGCAGCTGTCCTTTTGAAACAGTAAAAGGCAGTGTATTGCCGCCTAAAGAGTTTTATAAATTGATTTGTTTTATTTGTTTACCAAATCCTGTTTGGTTTTCTTCAATCTCAAATCTAAACTATTCTATTTCTTTAAACACTTGGGAAACGAAAGAAAAGTTGAAAGAACAAAATTTTGAAGGGGTTTACAAGAGAATTTTAAAAAAAAAAAAAAGTCATGAGAAGCTCTAAGAAAAACAGAAGGTAATAACGTGAAGTTTCTTTTTGAAATTTTAGCATACATGAAATTTCTAGGAATTCAAAATGGGAATTTTCAAAGGGCATAAATTATGGAAGAATTGAAGAAATAATTAGAATTTTTAATATAAATATTATGTCAGGTGTTGACGATCAGCAACCAGGAGAAATTGCTGAGATGATCGGGAAAGGCAAGAAGGTGATCCACGGGTAGCTCTAGGTGCTACGAGGTGAGTTAGATTTACTTTAAGTAATCTAGATAAAAATGAAATATCTAGTAATAATATTAAAATAAATTATTAGCTTAGGCTTTGGCTGTAGATGAAAAATTGATTGATAGGTATGATAGGAATTTTGGGCATGTAGAAAATTATTATGTGAGAAATTATATTTTTGGAATAATAAGTTGATTTAATAATAAAAGTGATAAGTGAAATTCTTGATGAGCTATAGTTGATGTTTTGATACAAATTATGAGGAGATGAAATTTAGTGGATCTTGACAAGCTATGATGGATTATTTGATGTGATTTATGAGGAGAGGAATTTAGTGGAATTTCTTTTAATAATAATTTGAGAATAATTATGATAGTCAATTTAAATATTTGAATTCATATTTGTTTTTATGTTATTGCTCATATGCATATTTCATATCATTGTTCATGTGCATATGCATGAAATAAAATAACCGGGAGGGGGCTGGTCTATTGAAAAACCGTGATAGCCGGTATATGCTGGAAATAAATGAAAACCATGATAGCTGGTATATGCTGAAAATAAATATTGTGATAGCCGGTATATGCTGGAAATAAAAGAACCGGGAGGGGGCCGGTATAAGATAAAAATATGTCGACATATGGGAAGACGTTCCCTAATAATAATTCATGCATTGCATCTGCTTTAAATATTGATTTTATTACTGAAATACTGAAGTGTTGTTTATTATTGTAAATTTATTTATAGATGAATGAGTTTCACAGAGAAACAGTTATGGTGAGAAAGAAACCTAGAAGTATGATATGATAAGAATCATCTAAATAGTAGACTTTATGCTGTGAACCTTATAAGGAGGTAATTATAAGATAATTGATGGTCTTAAGGTGAACCAATAAATAAGAAGAAAATATTGATAGAGAATGAGACTTGTGATTGTGTAGTGATAATAGAATACTAGTATCAAATTGTATGAGATATAAATGATTAAATATTAAAAGATTATTTATACAAATTGAATACTTCAAGTAAATTTAATTCACTAAACTTGTGAAGCTCACCCTTCATTGTACAATGATTTCTGGTAGCAGGCAGGACAAATAGTTTGGTGAGTTGAGGTTCAGATGAAATCATTATCTGTAAGTAACGTACGTGTCAACATCCACAGATTAATGAGAAAATAAAATAAAAATTTATTTGTAAATATTCATGCATTTTACGTTGTATATAATGTTATAGTCAAGATCAGATGATGTATTTCCCCTGTTGAGGGTTGAGGATTGATAAAAAAAAAATTATGTTGGTGTTATTTTTATTGTTGCATATATGTGTTGTGCTGGGATTTTCAAAATGTGACAACACCGTCTTGGGGGTGGCCAACTCGGGATGAGTTGTTATAATTTTGATATCAGAGTATTAGGTTTTATGATTCTGTAGACTGCATAAAAAATAAGAATGTGGGCGATTAAAATAAATTATATCTTAATAGTCTGAGGATGACATGTGCATGTGCTAGAGCTAGAGTTAGAGTTGTTGATTTGAGAGGACGTGGTAGGCCCCCAATATTTTGACAAGTCGAGGTTGAGTCTGAATCTGTGGTTCCTAAAAAGGAATGTATTGACATTATAATTGATATTGGTAAAGGTGTGAGAGAATCTGAAGTTGAAAGAGATGAGCAAAGATAAGCTCTTACACATGCTCTTGAGAAAATAAATGTAACAGATGATAGAGATGATAGCTTATAGCATAGACTTGATGAACAGGCTAGAGCAGTGCCTAAGGTTGTTAATCCAGTAATGATAGATGTTTAAAAATGGGGAAAAGTGATTTTATGCATGAGATGTAGAGAGATTGTTAATTTGAATGCTTTGTTGTTTAAAGATTTATAAACCCTTTTAAGCCTGAATTATGAGTGAAACACGTAGAGAGAATTTTTTTTATTTTACCAATGACTGATAGGTAGAGGGTCGTCTTTGTTATGTTTAAGTTAGAAAGAGAGGCCCTAGAATGGTGGGGAGAATTTTCTTCATAAGGTATGTACAGATATTGATAGACCCTTAACTTGGAATAGGTTTAATAAGGTTTTTCTTGATAAATACTTTCCTTATACCTTTAGAGCCTAATAAAATACATATTTTATTTATTTGGGGTAAATGTGTTGACTGTGGCTCAGTATGATAGAAGACTTGTGGTCTTATCAATGGTTGTATCGGAAATGATAGACCTAGAGGAGAAGAAGTGTAAGAAGTTCATAGATGAACTATGTTTAAGATTTGATCAAAACTATCTTACATGAGGCATGTTAATTATGTCAGATTAGTGGATATAGCACTTCAAATTGAGAAGGATGTGATGGAATTTAGAGGAATGAGGAATTGGCGAAAGAAGTCTAGATTTGAGGAACCTAGAGGTGGTGCCAGTATAAGTGTACAAGATAGGAGACCACCTAGAGGAGGCATTCTTTGTCACAAGGGATTGAAGAACAGAGTCAGAGGCAAGCATGATCTGTTACTTCTGTAGCTCAGAATACTATCGGTGGGACCCTTAGATTTGAGAGACAGGTTATGGGAATTAAGAGTCATGGCAGAGCAAGTAAGTATGCCACCAAGGGGAAGTGGTAATCGGATGTATGATTGAGAGACAAAAGTTTGTTATAGATACATTCAGATAAGATATTTATCCCAAAATTGTCAAAATTTGAAGTACTTTATGTGTAGAGAATACAAGCATATCAATGTTGGTTGATCTTGGTGCAACCCATTCATTGGCATCCAATATTCATATGAAGTCTATTGAAGTATGTATTAGTCCTTTGATGCATAATATTTTTGTTGAATTTCCCACTAGAGATAAAGTGATAATTATAAATGTTTACAAGGGTTGTGTGGTTCGTATCAGTGATAGAGAATCTGAAGCTGGTTTATTATTTTTAAACATGGTTGATTGTTCCAGAAAAAATGTAGTGTTCAAGATATGGACATGAGGAGTGTAACTTTTAGAGAGAACATAAAATACTCTCGAACTATCTTATTTTACTTTGACTACTAGTAGATGGTTGAATAAAGGGTGTGAGGAGTATTTGGCATACATAATGGATTCTAGAAAGGAAATTAGGAAGTTAAAAGAAATCTTGGTAGTGAAAGATTTTCATGATGTGTTTCGTGATGAGTTGTCTAAGTTGCCTCCCAGTAGGGAGATTTAATTCCCTATTGATGTGATACCAGGTTCATCACATATATCTTATAGCACCCTACAGAGTGACACCCACTGGATTAAGAGAGCTGAAAATTTAAGAGTTGTTAGATAAACAATTTATTCGATTTAGTGTGTTGCCATGAGGAGCCCACGTAGTGTTTGTGAAAAAGAAAGATGAAACGATGAAATTGTTTATAGACTACAGATAACTAAACAAGCTAACCATTAAGAACAAATATCCTTTACCCAGGATAGATGATTTATTTGAGAAGTTGTATGGAGTAAGGATATTTGCAAAAAATAGACATGAGATCAGGTTATCATTAATTGAGGATAGAGAAAGGAGACGTGCCTAAGACTACTTTTAGGACACGTTATGGTTATAAGCTTCTTGTGATGTCATTTGGATTGACTAATGCTCCAGAAACATTCATGGACTTAATGAATAAAATATTTAAACTATTTCTTGATAGTTTTGTGGTTGTGTTCATTGATGACATCTTGGTGTATTCTAAGACTAAGGAAGAACAACATGTGAAACATTAGACAGTGTGTTTGAGATTATGAGGAGAGAGAAATTTTATGCAAAGTTCTCTAAGTGTGAGTGTTAGCTGAATGAAATAACTTTCTTAGAACATGTAATATCTGGAGATGGTATAACAGTTGATCCACAAAAGGTAGAGGCAATGTTGAGTTGGGATAGACCAACTAATGTAACTGAGATTAGAATCTTCTTGGGGTTAGCTGGTTATTATAGAAGATTCTTTTAGAAATTTTCTATTATTGTAGTACTATTGACCAGGAAAGATGTGAGATTTGTATGGTTGAAGAAGTGTGAGAAAAATTTCCAATTACTAAAGGAGAAATCGACTATAGCTTCAGTATTGGTGTTTCCTTCTGGTGATGAAGGATTTGTGGTGTATAGTGATGTGTCGCATCATTGGTTGGGATATATGTAACATAGGAAAGTTGTGGCCTATATTTCTAGGCAATTGAAGATTCATGATAGAAATTACTCTACTCATGACTTAGAGTTGGCTGCTATAGTGTTTACTTTAAAGATTGGAGACATCATCTGTATGGAGCCACTTGTAAGATATTCATGGGTTATAAGAATTTGACGTACTTACCTACCTAGAGAGAGTTGAATTTGAGGCAAAGATGGTGGATGGAGTTGATTAGTGACTGTGATTGTACAATTCACTATCATCTAGAAAATGCGAGGGTGATAGCTGATGCATTGAGTAGAAAGTCTATAAGAAGTTTAACTGCTATTGGGAGTCTTGATGTGAAATTGGTGATAGATTAGAGAGATAAGAATGAAGTTGAATATCAGTGATAGAGGATCATGGTTAATGAATATGGTTCTACAGTTATCCATAGTAAATGTTTTAGAGATGCAAGGTAGAGATGGAGAGATAGAAAAGATTAAGCATTGAGTGCTTACTATAAAGCAATATGAGTTCAAAATTTGAAGTGAGGGTATTTTAGTATTGGAACATAGGATTTGTGTTCCCAATGATGCGAAGTTGAGAAAGAAGATATTGAGAGAGGTATATGATGATGTATATTCGATGCACCCGAGTAACAATAAAATGTATAGAGGATGGAGACAAAATTTCTGGTGGTTAAGATTGAAGAAATATGTAGCTGAGATTGTGAGGTTGTATGGAGCACCATTAAGTATAGTGTCAAATAGATATGCTAGATTTACATCTTAGTTTTAAAGAGGCTTTCAGAAAGCCACGGCTACACAATTACAATTTAATATAATTTTTCATGCTCAGAAAGAAAGAATTATTAGAGTACTAGAAGATATGTTAAGGGCAAATATGATGAGTTTCTCAGTAAGTCGAGATTCTTACATGCTATTGATTGAAATTGCTTATAATAATCAGTATCAAACTAGTATTGGGATGGCACTGATTGAGACATTGTACGGTAGGAGGTGTAGAACTCTTATATGTTGGGAAGAAGTGAAAGAGGGAAATATATTTGGTCCATCAATTATTGAGTTAACAACTGAGAGGATCAAATTGGTTAGAGAGAACCGTAAAGCAGCACAAAGTAGACCGAATAGCTATATTGATAATAAAAGAAGACCTCTTGAGTTTCAAGTAGGTGATTGGGTGTATTGAAAAATATCTCAATGAATAGGTATATTGAGATTTAAACAGGAAAGGAAAGCTGAATCCGATGTATCCCACGACCTTATAAGGATGTTGAGAAAGTCGGGCTAGTTGTGAGTAGCCTGGATTTGTCTCCAGAATTAAAATATTTATATAATATATTTCATGTTTCACTTTTAAGAAAGTGTTTAAATGATTAATATTATAATGTTTCAAGCTAAGTTATAAAAATTCAGAAAGTTTGAGCTTATATACAAGTACCAGTGAGAATTTTAGACAAAAAGAATAAATCTTGTATAATAAAATAATTTCATTAGTTTAAGTTTGGGGGCAGAATAAGGATGTTGAAGAGATTATATGAAAGCGTGAACAATTTTGAAGAAATATTATTCACATTTGTTTCTGGAGTAAAGTAAGGAAATTTCAAAAACGAAATTTTTATAAGGTGGGTAGAATTGTAATACCCATATTCGAAAAGTAATGGTAAAAAAATAATTTAATAAATATGACATGGAAGTAAAATAAAAAATATATGAAAGGTTTATTATTATTTGAAAAGAAAAAAAACTAAACGCATGAAGGTGTAGTTACAAAGAAAATGGAAAACAAAAAAAAAATCATGAATAGTATAAAGGAAAAAGAAAAAAAAAGTTTTGTTTAAAAAAAAATTCGACAAGTGGGAAGAAATTCTCTAATAATAATTCATGCATTGTATCTGCTTTAAATATTGATTTTATTACTGAAATATTGAAGTGTTGTTTGTTATTGTAAATTTATTTATAGAGGAATAAGTCTCACAAAGAGACAACTATGGTGAGAAAGAAACCTAGAAGTATGATATGATAAGAATCATCTAAATAGTAGACTTTATGTTGTGAACCTTATAACGAGGTAATTATGAGATAATTGATAGTCTTAAGGTGAACCAATAAATAAGAAAAAGATATTGATAGAGAATGAGACTTATGATATGTATAGTGATAGTTGAATGCTAGTATCAAGTTGTATGAGATATAAATGATTAAATATTAAAAGATTATTTATACAAATTAAACACTTCTAGTAAATTTAATTCACTAAGCTTGTGAAGCTCACTCCTCATTGTAAAATGATTTCAAGTAACAGGCAAGACAAATAGTTTGGTGAGTTGAGGTTCAGACGAAATCATTATTTGTAAGTCACGTACGTGTCAACATTTTCAAACTAATGAGAAAATAAAATAAAAATTTATTTGTAAATATTCATGCATTTTTCATTGTATATAATGTTAAAGTCAAGATCAGAATGATGTATCTCCCCTGTTGAGGGTTAAAGATTGATGAAAAAAAAATCATGTTGGTGTTATTTTTATTGTTACATATATATGTCGTGTTGTGATTTGCAAAATGTGACGATACCGTCTCGGGGGTGACCAACTCAGGATGGATCGTTACATTACTAGTTATTATAAATACAAGCATCAAGAAACGTAGTTCTTCACCCCTATTCATTAACTATGAATAGTTGGTTAAATGGGAGTAGAGTAACCAAACACCAATATAGGGATTCAAAGGTTAAGTGAACTTTGGGTGTATTGGGGTTTTGGGTTGTGAGATTATGGAGAATTTTCATACAGTTTTGTCTTAACAAATTTTTGTATTTCTCTTTTTTTATTTTTACTGGTGTGATTGTGTAGTTGTTTTAGGATATCAGAATTCCCAATACTCTAATCCTTGATTGGTTATGTTGCTAAATTTATAATTATAGTTGGGGTGACGAAACATGATCATATTTCACTATTTTTCGATGAAGTCAAATGGCTAGTAGAAAAGCAATAATAACTAAGAATAAATCATTTTTAAAGCTTTTAAACAATCCAAAAAATTAACCAATCCACGAGGCTCCAATAATCCTAGAATTTCAACACCAATGGTGAGCCAACCCAAACATGTTTAGAGAACTAACAGGTTAAGAAATAGATGAGTTTGGGTTTCTATAGTGTAATGACGTGACATATGTTATTTATGTGCAGGTGTCTTTTTCTAAAGTTTTCACAAAGTGGGAGATTATTGTGCAAATACGTCTAAAAAATAATACTATAAGGCAATTGAAAGGATTAAAGAAGGTTTGAGAAACGTTGTCTTATACATGTGAAGGCCTTCAATTATTCAAGCTAAAAGGAAAACCATGAAGAGGAAAATGAAAAATGACTAATGACACGAGAATTTGATTAGAAAAATTGAAGAAAAAAAAATAATTTTATTTTTGTAATTTTTTACAAGTTCAAGTTTAGAGTTCATTTATAGATTCTATTAATTTTGATAGGATTTTTTCAAAATTTATTCAGTTCTACTAAAATTCATTTACAAATGAATTACACACTTATATTAACAAACCAAATATGTGACCAGTTCATTTGTAAACAAACTATATACTTTATTGACAAACCAAATACAATAATCTATAGAATTCAATTGAATTCCATAAAAACTATAAAATTCATTTAAACCAAATATAATATAAGATTTTAAGCTATCTTTAGTATCTTTGATTTTTTTTCTTATTTATAATAAAAATTTGTACTTACAAAGGACGTTTGGAACTCACTTTAAGTGAGATTAAAGCAAAATTTGTTTTTTCGCTTTAATCTCACTTAAAATGAGTTCCCAAACCACACCTTAATTGCTTAGCAAAAAAAAAATGAAAATGTTCTTATAAAATGTACAGAGTAATTTGGATATAGAGGGAAATGAAAAAAAATATATGAGAGAAAGTGAAAGGTGCCTATGCACTTGTTTAGATATTTAAAGAAATTATAAAAGATATACACTATTTTTAAATCCTCTATATGCCGAACAAAGATGTATATTCCACTTCATTTCTTCTCCTTTCATTTTCTTCATCCCTCAAATTCAAACAAAGGGATAAAATAAAAAGACAAAGAAAATAGATAACAATAAAAATTAATTGTGAGTAACAAATAAAAGGACAAAGAAACTGGTGGATATGGTTCTATTAGCATCTAAGGAAATAATGAGTGCATTTGTTTGTTCAAAACTAATTTTTTTTGTTATTTCTAGTAGATCATTGACTGCCTAATTAATTCTATTCAAAGTTTTAACATCTCGACTTTCCTACTTCTCTTTTAACTTTATCCGCAAATGTAAAACAACTTTTAAGACGGTTAAAAACTGAAAACATGTTTTGATAAAAATGATTAATTTTTGACCGATAATTTTTGGTTCATTCATCGTTAGTTATTGTTTTAAATTAATTGTATTTAAATATTATAAAGTTTTGAGTTGTTTCTTAGTACCAATAAATTTTTTATAAATAAAAGAGTTATTGTATGAATAAAAAAAATAAGATAAACTACATTCTCGTAGTTAAAATAAAAAAAAATTAATCTATACTTATATGTTAACACATAAATAAATACGTAATTCATAAGATTCTTTATTGAACAATGATAACAATAATTAAGGAGGACAAGTATGACTTCACCCCTTGAAAAGTCTCAAAACAAAAACAAAAATGTAACTTTTAAGCAAATGACCGTTGTCCATAACCGTCGTTCAAATTTCACTCCTATTACAACCTTTCACCTTCGTAACCGAACACTTATTTTGCGCCTCCCCAGACAAGGTCTCAATTGACCATCACCCCATCTTCTCTTTCTCAATTACCCCTTTTTAAATCTCTTCAATAGCCATACCAATGAATCATCTCACATTTGCTTCTTTTTTTGTGTGTATGTGAGAGGGAGATCAAATCTAAGCTTGTATATTTCAAAGCATCACTTCAACAATGGAGAACAATGAGAATATATTTGAGAAGCAAGTTATAACCAAGACCAAAACCAAAACCAAATTTGGGAAACCCCCCACCAGGCTGCAGAAACAGGCACCGGCGTCTCTTCAGCTTGATCAAGTCACAAAGGCACCCTCTAGCGAGACTTCTCTCACAGCAATCCCCCTCCTATCGCCTCTTATTCCATCTCCGAAACAAATGCCACCAGAGACAGAAGAGTTCAGGTTTCCTACATGGGGAAATAATGATAAAGGCAAAGATGAGAAGAAAGATTCACCATCAGTGCCAGGGGGATGGCAACATCCAGCTGTGGCTGGATACACAGAGCCCTCAGCTTTGTTAACAATGTTCCAAACAAAGTTTGTGCTTGTTAATGACACGCAGTGAGAATTTTTATTTGCTGACGTGCACAGCTGTTCGTAACAACAGCATCTAGATCTTGTTTTGTGTTCTTTTTTATTTTTCCTTCTCAATATAGGTTCACTAGTTTTGTTGATAGTGCCTTTATGATTTGAGATCTTTCACCTCCATGCTGACATCTTTCTTATTCTGTAATGTGTTTTTCTCTAAGATGATGGCTGTCTGTCATTGAAGATTAACTTTTCTCTTCTGTAACAAAGATGAATTTGTCCCCCAAAAATCAAGTACTCCATTAATATATAGATTTACAACACCCCTGCCTTCTTCCCTTCCTCACAGATTAAAGAAGAAAAAGACAATCTGCATGTGCATTATTGATGCTACCTTTCAAACAATGTTTTTTTTAACCAAAAATAATAATAATTATTCAAGAAACACATACAAAAGAGAATGGAAGATGTTTGCGTTATACGCACACCAGCCCCAAAAAACAGTGCATAATTTTTAAAGCAGTCAAAAATCATTTACATTCGAGGCAAACATACTCAAGATCATGATAGGACCCTTCAAAGGAACATCATGCAAAAACTCAATATAATAGGCCCAACTTTATGATATTGCCTTGAGTATAATTGCCAGTGTCAAAAGCAAAAACTTGTGAAATCAGTAACAAAATTAAGTACAGTTTCGTAGTGTTTTTTTTTTTAATGATTTATAAGATAGTTTTTTAAAATGTTTTTGATATAATAATAATAAAGCTAAAAAAATTTAATTTTTTAATTAAATAATAATAAAAACAGTTTTTCTAATACACTCGTTTTTTTTTTAAAAAATATTTTTCAAATTTTAATTATTTTCATAAATAAAATTTTAGAAAAATTTGGCATAACTAAGGCTTATAAGGAACAAAAATATTTCATAAACTCTCAAACAGTATCTTACTCTCGTAATACTCATACATCTTCCTCCTTCATGATTCGAGTTAATTCAACATTTCAAATCATTCAAACAATATCACCATCAAATGAGATATACCTCTTGCACCCTTTCCAGCGTTTAAGAAGCTCTGAGCTAGACCGACATAAACATAAAACAACTCCCATCATCCAAAGCCAATCCTTTTTTTTTTTTTTGAAGATGTCCAAAGCCAATACTGCTAAATATAGGAACGGACTTGTGTTTTCTCCCAAAAATATAACTGAAGGGAAAATCACACGAAATATTACCCCCCATGCAACATGCAGCTTGACCAAAATAAGTACCCTGCTTGCCAAGCGATCAGTTTTTCTGAGTACTATTCCCGCCGTAATCAGTTGTAAATCAAATGTCTTTTTATCTGGCATTTGATAAATCAAAGCCAAGAGTGCCAAAAGCATGCAAAATCTTGACTTTGAAACTGTGAGCGCCCAAAAAATGTATGTAAACAAGCAAAGCAATTCATAAATTTACC
Source organism: Bretschneidera sinensis (assembly GCA_023935145.1). NCBI lineage: Eukaryota > Viridiplantae > Streptophyta > Magnoliopsida > Brassicales > Akaniaceae > Bretschneidera > Bretschneidera sinensis. Next base: position 15,935,661 of record CM043699.1, on the reverse strand, counting down.
AAAATGTTCAAGTACATAGTATAAATGGAATTACAATTCCATCAGAGAAATGATAAGACTTCATGAAACACCTCAAGTAGCCATCCACATATAGGCCAAAAAAGCTCTTCCTCTATGTACAATATGCCAACCTTCCAACCCATTCTTAAAAAGCGCTAAACCAAGCATTCTCATTCCCTTCCTGCAAAGCTTTCACTTAATAATAATTAAAGTAATTTTAAGAAACAGCAAAAGACTTCTCTGGATTCACAATTCTAAAGCAACTGCAACTTGATGTCGAAATAGGCATTGCTCTAACAAAATCAGAAGTCAAATTCTCCTGTTGCCTGCAAAAGATGAGAGGGCACTCATGAATTTAAGAACCATTATGACAATATTAAAATAATCTTAGACATTTTGGTAGAGAGAAAATGTGTGGGAGGAAGTGGGAGAGAGAAAAAAAAAATCGAGTGCAGAGAACTTTTCTATCGATTGGTAAGAAAGAAAGGCGGGATGATTGATATTTTCTTTCACAAATCACAGTACTCACAAATTCGGATGATTGAGTAGTTAAAGCAAAAATAAGCTAAATCTTTGGCCATTTTCTTTTATCCTCTCACTTTTCCATCATATTTACCAAATGCTTGATGGAATGCATAAATCTTATTATTTTTCCATCCTCGCCCTTTTCTTTCCTCTCCCTCTTCCTTCCTCTCATCTTCTCTACCAATCAAAGCCTTAAGAAGAGAGGGGAAGGGGAGAGGAGGAAATGAAGCAAAACTTCAGTCCTCCCTGGCAAAAAGGACAATGTGGAAATGCCATGCTTGATGTGAGCCTCACAGGTTGATGTTAATGTCTCTCTTGCTGTGGCTAACATGTCCAAATCTTCTCCTTCTCGGACAAAGGACTGAAGGCTAAGCAGAGAAGAAGGATGGAAAATATTCGACCTACCGAAAACACACCTTATTAAAGAGAATGTCCTTATTATTTATATGCATGATGCCATCCTTCAGTGTGCATTTCCACCGGCTTTTAGTACGAGTCACCTACTCACCAAAACATATAATGTTATAACAATAGGACAATTGTTATTTGTACAAAGAAATATATAAATTAAAAATTATCGATATAGGTATCAATGGTGCATGCCACATAGAAAAACAATAGTTACCTTATCAAATTGAGCCAAAACTAAATGCTGCGTGTTCAGCTCCTCTCCTTGGTCCACATCATCCAAATCATCATCATCATCATCTTCATTCAACAGCTCATCATCATCATCATCATCTACAGCATAATTTGAAGCAACAACAGCTGGAGTAGCTGCCTGTACATCTGCAGGGGGAAAATACAGCAAAACAGAAAAGACAGCTCATATATCAGAGAACAATCCAAATTTATCGCTTGAAACTATGACATTATCTAACACATATATCAACTAATCACCACTAGAAGCTACTGATAAAAGCAAAAATTACCATTAGGAGCGGGTGTGTTCACTATGTTGTAGTCTTCATTGACAACTCCTTGATAATTGTATATCTTCAAGGCAGAAGGAAAATATTACAGGAGGTAACAGCCAGTAAGTAAATGAGAATATTCAGAGAGAGAGACGCCTCATAGTTAAGTTCCAAATACATGAAGGCAGGCTATGCTACCACTCAAACTCGCCATAATTTAAATTATGAATAGTCACCCCAAACTTTCAATTAAGTAATGCAGTTTACGAGTTTCTGCACTAACCAAGCAATATGAATTCTGTATGTCAATGCATAATCAAATCCATAAACCATTACACTTCCAAATGTCAAATATGGTAAGGCCTCCAGAAAGTTAAAATTGCTGCAACCACCAAAGGTTTTTGTGGCCTAACACTTAGGTCCTCTTGTTTTCCAAGGGATGGAGAGGAAAATAGAAAAGACCCCTACCAACCATATGGATTACTGAGATCTGGACCAAGTACTATCGAACATCTAAATGTAATAACCACATCAAGTTGATGAGGAATGCAGTATCAAGTTGATGAGGAATGCATTTTGTTCCTGTCAAGCGTATGTATCTATGCTCATAGAAGTGGTCTTGATCATTAGACCAAATTGCTTAATGATTATGATAAGACCAAAAATAGTCACCAAATTGAAAAGGCCTATATCATCACGTCGTAGTTATACCAGATACGGAGCAAACTGAACACCAATCAAGTAATGCCAACAGTATTGGAAGATGAGATGCATGCCAGCAATGATATTGATACACAATTCTGAATACAGAGGAGAAAAAGAAAAAGAAAATCTCTGTTCATGAGAAAAGATGATACTTACATTGGGAGTAGAAAGCACATCATCATAAGGATCAGGAATTGGGCCATCCACTTGAGGAATCTTCGAAGACGCCCAAGCCACATGTGCTAAGATCTGTCTATTTGCTATGGTGACTGTGTCACATCTTTGCAGGGAATCATCCCCTTGGTTAACCTGAGAGTTTACCATTACATGATTCAGATTGCTTAGAATCAAGAGAAGATGTAGGGTGTCAAGTTGATATAAACAACCCAATTATCCTTTTTTTAAAAGTAAACAACCCAATTATCACGACAGTGGCACAGGCAGCAAGGGTCCTTCAATTAATAATTAAAATTATTATCTTACAGATAAAAGATTCATCAAATTATGGCTCAGATCTCTAATTATATATGAACTCACATTGTCAAGAGATGGAGAAGACAACTTTCTTTAAATGACTTAACAATACCCAGACAGAGGAGTTGAGACTACCATGCATGTATGTTTTCTATTTACCTCAGAAATCCACTTTTTTATGATAAATACCTCAGACAACCACGTAATGGTATATCCGACCACAACAACAAAACAACTCCTGAAAGGAAATCCAATTTAAATCTTAACCCACTAGAAATGGATAGCCCATAAAAGTTTATCAACAATTGATTTCATCATGGATTCAAGAGAGGTTGTGGCTTGAAACCTGTATGGCCATCACAAGCTTCAATATAAACAACACCTAATACTGATGATTGCAATATTTATCCAATTAACATCCGAATGATCTGCAGGCACTTGTAATATTATAAAATTCCATCAGCAATACCCCCAGGATTCCAAAAAGGAGCACCCCAAATGCACAACAATTCTTCCTTATTAAAACCACATTGATTCAGGGTGCCTCACAAAAACCACTTGATGAACGGATCACCTCTAGTCATTAAAACTACCAAGAGAAGGTCCAGTGTTATTTAGCTATTTCTTAATACATGTTAGCATGGCTTAATCTATAGAAACATCGAGATAAAAATAGATGCTCCTCACTAAGTAATTCAAGCCAAAATCATATGAGTTTAATGTTAAACCACATGTCTAATATGGTCAAGACACAATGAAGTGATTGCAGAACACATGTACAACAGTTTCTGAAGTTTTAAGTTTCAGGCCAGCAGCATTTCAATCCACAAGAATGCCTTGATAAGGTCAAACTGATCACTTCAATTACAATGACCGTGGCTATAGCGATAATAGCAATGATTGTGGTGATGTTCCAAATGGTGGTAAAAAAAGGTAAAGTATGAGAGGAAAATAGAATCTTGAGAAGGACATATAGAATTAGAATCTGAATGGGTCTTCGTGAAGACGGGATAATACTACACCAAACAATTACCAGAGTTAAAGACTACAATTATGGTGAAGAGACTCACAAAATATAAAACTTAACCAAAAATCGACCAAGGGCAGAAGATTTGCACATCAAAGGAAAAATAATTTATAAAAGGACCTTCCAACAAACACTTGAGATAATTTTTGTGAACTTTGAGTAAGGAGGAGAGAATTCTAGGCTGGCATAAACCATTTCTTTGGGAGGAAAGAAATAATATTTTCCATGACTAAAAATTATCCAAAGAAATTCAAAAGAATCCAATGTATATGCTATGCTACTCATGAAGAATCAAGAATAGAAAAAAGAAATAAATACAAAGAACTACCAAAGCAAATTGACATTAAGGCCTACAAACATCAAGCCCACTGTGCACTCCAACAACATAATGACTATATGCCAACAGTCCAGAGGAAATGATTCTACCATCAACCACCTAAACATCACTTCATTTCCTTGAATACTTCCTTGTTCCTTGCCTTCCAAAGTGACCCCAACAACAAAGGAGAAGCTCCCAAGTTTCTTCTAAATCATATGATCAAAATTTTGGAAGGTTTTTACTCCAGTTGACATCATTAGGCAACCCCCAAAGAACTTATATCTTTGCTAATTCGGACTATAATAAATATGAAAACCCAATAAACATGATAGTCTAGGCAATACACACATCATTTATAGACATTAGCACCAACTGCAAATAAGTATGGTTGTCCTTCAATAAGATTTTTCTCAATATTATTGATAATTTTAGGGGGGGTGGGAAATGAATTTCAGTAATCCAAGTTCGGATTTTATGTTGACACCTTTAATCGACTAAAACCATGTACATTTTTTTGCCAATTTAGTCCACCCATCACATTCTTCCTTCAAATGGAACAAAAATGCCACCATCTTACCACATTCTATGCAGAAGTTGTCCATTTTCCACCCAACCATAGTTTTCCACATACTTATAAAAAAATCTTAGCTTTTCACATTCTATGAAACATCACCCCTCTATAAATCACAGAAAAACACATTTGAAGGTGCAAACCACCTCCTTGTTAAATCATAAATAAGCAAAGTTATTCATATAGCTAAAGCATATGCATACAATCCTCGATATTGGTTCTCACTTTAAAATGGCATACTCCAAACACGTTCGTATAGCATGGAAAGTGGGCAAAATGGAAAAGGAGAATATCATAGGCATCTGATCTAGTATTTCAAGTATATCAATGACAGTGTTAATCTATTACACGATTTCTTAAATTACAAGAACAGCAAACTTCCGCATACAATAACCATTAGAATATTTAACATGTTTGCCATTTACATTGATTCTTCACACAGAATCATTCTTAACCACACTTCCATTCACACTGTCGGAACTAAAGTGTTTAGATTGAATCTAGAGCCTCTGGGACATTAATGGTGATGTCTGGATGAGCTTAAAGCGAACTTTAAGCCAGAGCTTGTTTTATAAGGTTTGGCAAAAACTTAGTCAAATTAAATCAAACATTATTAAATTTCATTAAATAACAGTTAAAACATCAATTAATAATTGATTTGATTTGACTAAGTTTTTGTCAAATTTTAAAAATAAGCTCCACCTTAAAGTTGGTTTTAAGCTCACCAAAGCATCTCCAATGAGAGAGAAACGTTTGTGATAAGTAATTTAAAAAAAAAAATGAAACCAGAAAGAGGGCATAAACCCTCTATTCGTTAGGGCTATAATTGTCATTCCTTCCCCTGCGCTGTCTTGTATCCTATATATGCTAATACCAATAGAGATTCAACTATTTCAACTATTTTACACTAGTCAAGCAATAAATTTTTTGAATAACTGTAACTGTCTTGGGAAGACCAGAAAAGATTTTTTTTTTATAAGTAAAAAATGACCAGAAAAGAAATTAAAAGAGAAAGCATTTCTACGAAATCAAAGTAGGAAAAAGCTAACCCATCTCACCCCCTCCTAATGGAACAATAAAATTCACATGTTAAATGAAAATTAATAGCCCTTGATTATGGTAGCTTCATCTACTAAAAATATTCTAATGTTTTCCCTCCAAGCTCCCATAGTAACAGTTTACTGAGCCCATATCTACAAAGTGAGATTCCATTTACTGAGCCTATTAGTTATTTGACCTCCAACCTGAAAAATTGGCTAAAACTAACCACAACTTTGCCCAACCAAATACAGAAACTCAAAACCCACAAGCCACTGAACAATGAAGAAGCCAGAAGGCAATCAATTCTAAGTCCAGCTTCATAGATGATCCAAAATTCAAACCATTGTCCATGCAAATACCAACTTATAAAAAGAAAGAATATGGACCAGATGGAGGAAAACAAGAGGAGAGTTATTCCTGATCTGATGATGTAAAGTGTAAACATCTATTAATTCATTTCCATTCTGCTACATGCAATAGCACCTATTATCGCATATCTCAGTTCATTGATAAAACAGATTAGAATTAAGGAACCATAAACCACCCACATTTAACATCCAGTATTTAGTAGCTCGTACAAAAACTTTTTCTTTGACTAACATTTCCAAAATGGAAGATAATAGAACGTTTATAAAACCAATACACAATTGTTAAAAAGGAACGGATACAAATTTTCCATGCAACCATTTAGCTGATAAACTTTCTTAGCTAAATTGAGGCACCAGACTCTATCATCAAATGAGAGGATAAAACACACCTCAACCTGCAGCACCCTAGGTGTAGCATCTCCAGCTCCGTCTTGTTGGGGGATATATCCACCATTGTGATATTGCGTAGAGAAGTCCTCGCGTTTTCGCTTCCCAGAAGACATCATGAAGAAGTCCTGAAATGTGCTCAATGTTATAAATGAATCCCAACTTCAGTGGTTACAGTATGTAATCAGTTAAGATTGGAAAAAGGGACAGTCGGGGAAATATATCTAAAAAGAAAGCATTAAACCATAGACTTCCAGAACCCTCTCATCATGAGTTCTCCTAAAACCAGAAAACCATACATCATTCTGCAATTTTTATATTTACTGATAACAAGTGTTACCTGTGTCAGGGGCTGCTGAGAGGTTCCTCTGTCCACCTCATCTCTCCCTTCTACGTAAGCTACAGAAAGGACAAAAGGTTATTACTCCAAAACCATAAATGATAACATAAGTTGCTCCTATGACATCTTACTTACCAACATTAACATCAACACTAAGGGACCTTTGATTTGGCCGTGGAGAAGGAGGTGGCTACAGCAAAAAAAAAAAAAATTAGTTCACAGATCACATCTTCAAAGAAAGTCACGATCGACCAATTTTCTCAACTTAACATAAAAACAAGAAAAGTGACAATACTTACTCAATAGAATTGATGGTAAAATATGATCAAAAACTACCAAAATAACCATATAACAAATTACTAATAACTGGGCCATGCTCACCATGTATGGGCTAGGTCTTCCACCTTTCATATCAGTATTGCTGCCGCTATCATTCACAGGAGTAGGATAGTCACTAGTACTTCCAGTAGGAATATTATACATGGAGTTATCGGCGCTCCCAGGTAAGGGTGTCTGAATGGGAGTCTGCAACGGGGTCTACATTTCAAACAAAAACAGACATCAACATCCCCAAACCCAGCCAAATTGAACCCACATACAAATTGAGAATTTCTCGACTATGAAAAGCAAAACACTAGCAAACACTCACTGGAGGGAAAAGAATCTCCGCCGTTGGAGTCTCGTACTCCTCGGTCCCTTCGTACGGTACATTGAGATCGTGCACTGGAGTAATCGGACCCCCTGGCGTCGGCTTCTGAGCCGAAGACCTCCCTATCGGACCGCTAATAACTCCAGCTTGAATCATCTTCGTCTCCCAAATCTACGCACAAAATCCCCCATCAAAACGAACAATATCAGCTACCCTGCAGCTAACAAAAACCCCTAAACCACTCACATTAAATAAATCCCAAAACCCTAGACCGCACCAGATCAAATCTACGTACCCCTATACCCCAATCCACTAAAAAAAATCAACCTCCTAAAAAATTAAACAGAAACTAAAACAGATCAATAAATACACAGCAAACAAGAGTGAGAGCAACGCGAAGATGATTACTCCTTGGAGCTCGGTGAGGACACTCTCGCCTGGGCCTCCGTTGTTGACGAACTCGTCGCGGACCTTGTTGATGACGTCCTCGATGACGTGGATATACACGTTGCTGGTCGTCGTCGACGTGGCCATTCTCTAGCTCCTCCGATCCTTTATATTCTGGGGAGAAAAGAAAACTTTTTCCTTAATAAAGCCCGACGGGATCTTAATCTTCTAGGAAAAATTCAGGATAGAAAATCAAATAAATGAATAGGCATGTGGAGACTTTTCTTGTTTATGGGTTCAATCAGAGAGGGTCTAGGGTTTGGTGTATTGTATAGTGAGACCGAGAGAAAGCTAAGGAGAGAGAACGCCGAGCGAAGATGGAGAGAGAGAGAGAGAGGGGGGGGCGGACCAGAAAAGGGGAATAAAGAATGGAATATAAATAGGTTTGCATCCGATTATATGCTTGGGTCCACGTGGCAAGATCTGCAGGGTCGACATTTTTTTTTTGGGGTGTTTATACAGGCAGTAGTGTCTGTAGAAGGACAAGGAGTACATCAGTGCATCAGTCACCGCTTAAAATCTTTGATTCGTTGCGTCACTTGTTAGTGTCATTTGGACCGTCCACGTCATTTCTTTATATACTGTTGCCAGTCTTATCTGCGATGGACGGTCCTGATTGTCTGAATGTAACATCCGCAAATTTTTTTTTGGCACGCCTTACGCGTTGATACGAAATATAGATAGAAAGACTTAACCTTTTTATCCTTTTTGAAATTGATTGATAATTTCGTAAAAATTAAATAGTAATTTTATGAAAGTTTAATCATAACGCAGATGGATTATTAAAAATCTTTCAATTTCATACTTATGTGACATTTTGCATTGATTAACGATGAAGATGTAGGTTTTATTATCCAATCTTACTGTTTTCAAGGGGTGGATGTAAAATGGATAGATAGTTGAGATGTCCCATACCCCAATCTTTATTATTTTTCAAACAAATTTTGATGATTACTAATAGTAAATTTAATCTATTCTAATTTAATTTAATTTGATAATATATAGACATACCATAAACAGTTAAATGAATTGTCGAAAAAGCAACCAATAAATGAACTTTATTTTTTGGATACTTGAGAAGTGATAAAATTAAAAAATAAAAATATTTTTCTTTCTTTTTTGCAAATTGTTGTGACGGTTGAGAATTGAAAGATTTTTTTCCCTTTTTTGTTACGCAATTTACAGAGAGATTCCCTTAAAAGATAAATAGAGTTTTGCGGCTTGAATTCCATTTTTTTAGTGTTCGCAATTATGATTTGTACAAACCAGAGGATTGAGATTCTTTTTATTTGAGAATAGAAATAAAATAAAGTTTATGATGAAATTGAATGTCACATCATCAGATAAAAAAAAATTTCAAATTTAAATTTAAATTTTTTCCTCAAATGAAAAAAATAAAATCAATTTAATAAATGTTACATCATTAAATTGAGATCATCATGAACTTGACTTCTATTACAATTCTCAAATGAGAAAGATTTTAATCACCAAAACGAGTTATTTCATAAGTTACTCACCAAAACTAAAAAAAAATCAATATATGCCACTATGATTGTACAAGTCATAACGGGTCATCTCAGTAGAAATGAACAGAAGACATCGATGCCATTGGTACAAAACAACAAAATGTTACAATCGATCCATATATGTTTTACTTCGATACTGGTATGTACCAATCATTGCTGATGTTTGGGTGAACTTAAAATTAAATTTAAGTTGAAACTTGTTTTTAAAAATTAGTGATGTTATTTGCACTCTAAACATTATTATTGGTATTTCTCTTATTTTGTTTTGAAACATAAATTTATAATAATATCTCTAATTAGATTGCATTCTAAAAAAGAATTAACTTCAATTAAGGACATTATTATACATTAAACAAACTGAAGGATTGTCAATAACAATGTTTGGAGTGCCAATTACACCACAATTAAAAATTTGTCAAAAACTTAATCAAATCAAATCAAACTACCTATTAATTTATATTTTAACTATTTAATGAAATAAAACAATGGTGATTCAATTTGATTATATTTTTGAAAAATAAACTCCAACTTAAAAGTTGGTTTTAACCTCACCCAAACATTGCCATTATGAAGGAAAATTGATAAATTAGTATACACTATTTGCAACAGTCATATGTGATGTTTGGGTCCAAGCTTTAAGTTGCAGCTTATTTTTAAAATTTACTAAAAACTTATTTAAAGTAAATCAAACCTTATTAAATTTCACTAAATAACAATTAAAACATCAATTAAAAGTTATTTAATTTTATTTAATTAAGTTTTTTGATAAATTTTAAAAAATAAGTTTCAATTTAACTTTAAGTTGAATCCAAACATCACCATAAACATATTTCAGTTTAGTTACATTTATAATGACAAAAACTCGATAAAAATAAAAAAGGATGAAACTGATTTGCATGAGTTCAACTAAATAGTTGTAGAAAAAAAAAAAAACCAAGGAGAATTACAGGATTTTTTTTTTATAAAAAAAAATAAGCAGAAGATAATATTTCGGATTCCATTCAATTTTACAGTAAATTAGTTTACAAGAATAGAAAATGACTTTTTTTATAAAGGAATCCATTTCCTCACTTTTAAAAAAAAAAATTAGAAAATTACATTTTCATCCTTAAGATATAGCGTGATCTACTTGCATTATCGTATTTTCAAAACCTATCGATACCGCATTTGACCTACTTTGACGGTTAATTTCTAATAAAAAAACTTAAGATTACTAAAATGCCCATTAGAATTAACAATATATTTTGACACATATTGTCTCATCTTTAACCAAAAATCTCAACAAACTTAGAGATCACAACCAAAACCCCTAATAATCTCCTCTTACTTTTCTAATTAGGGGTGGTAATTTTGGACACGACATGACAAGAAATAAAACGTGTTAGTGTTGAGTATAATCGGATTCGTTTCGTAATCGCGTCAATACAATTATGATATGAAAAAATCGTGTCGTGTAGCGGGTTGACCTACCAACCCGAATTAACACGAGTAAATTCAAGGGTCTGATGAATCGTGTTAACACGATTATGACCCATGACTTGACCCATTTTAAAAAAATTATCTATTACATTAAAAAAAAATCTTAGTATATATATGAATAAACTCTAATTCCTAATTTTACAAACACAAACACTGCCGCCTCTATCTCACTGTCGCCAGCCATGCCGCCGCACCGGTTAACAGCCACGCCACTCTAGTCGCCTCTCCCCTTCTCTCTCGATCTGTCACCAACCGCGCCACATCACCGCATTGGTCCAGTTGCCGACCACGCCACTACACCGGTCCAGTCGCCTCTCCTTTTTCCCCTTATCTTTCGGCTGGTTGCCACACCGCACCAGTCATCAGTACATATCAAATAAGAGATCTGCCTCTCTCGCCTCTCCCTTTCTCTCTCCATCTCTCCACTCCATGTAAGTAAGACTTATTTTATTTCTTATTTTATTTTTCATTCTTTTGAATTTTTTTGGCTTGATTTATGTTTGTTTGTGCATGTACAGGTTTCTTTTGGGGATTTTCGGGTCGGTGGCTTGGTTCTTGTCGGTCTTTTCTCTCTGATACACTCTCTCTATTTTGCTGCTTCAACAAAATCAAATTTTTAATTTCATTTTTAGATCCAAACTTGACGAAGGTTTCTACTTTCATAGCTGAGGTGAGTTTTTATTTTTTTTATTCCTCTATGCATATGGTGATGTAACTTGTGTTGGATTAAGCTTGTAGATTGTATTTTTGGCTCAGTTTTGTTTTAAGAATTGTGTGAATGCAGCTTATCTTCTTCCTGTTTGTAGCTAAGCGAGTCTCTGTTATGTTTAGTCTTATTTTTCACTTGTTTCCATGCCTAGAGAAAAGATAGTTGGCCAAACCATAAAAAGAAGGCACCACCGTCATATCAAACAGAGACATGGGCCTTGATGGACCAAAATGTTAAAAGAAGATTCATGAAGTTAGCTAAAAAGTAGTCAGGATTTGAGGGTTTGTTGAGTATTTTTGTATTTCCTCATAAATTTATGTTAATGACAAGTCCAAATTGCTTGAAAATTTGTCACGTTAATACAAAACTCTATTATTTAGTTGGGACCTCTTCTTTGTATGGTCTATCTCATCTCAATAATGTAATCATTTTTAAAGAGTGATTTGACATGAATAAGAGTTCCTGGAATTACTTAATTAAGTTCGTGGTTTATTCTAATACCCTTGTAACCTTTATTGAAATCCTTAATCACGAGGAAGATTTATGCTTGCCTCCAAGTAATTTCATCAAGGAAGAATCATGACTGGACAATTTTGGTATACATACATGTTCTTTTCAATTCAAACTTGTTTACTCAGTTCAACCTATTTTATCTGTGATGTTCATAACTGTAATAACGCTTATTGATCATTTTACATGATCTTATATAAATTAAGGTGCCAACTTGAGGGCAACCAGTTTTGCTTTAAAAGCTTCAGATTGGTTTATCATGATGCAATGCTTTTTTTTTAATTAGTAACGGTAATATTTCATATATGGAACCAAGGGGCGCAACACATTTAAGGATATAAATACGTCGTGTTGTGTTACCTGTTTAATAAATACGTCGTGTTAGTGTTAGATTTTCTTGACACGATTAATAATCGTTTTGTGCTCATGTCGACCCATTTAGTGTTATACCCAACTTCGACATGACCCGTTAACCCGAATTGCTACCTATACATCCAGTGAGTTTGAAACCCTGATTTCCCACGACATTTTTTTTCTTTAGTTTCCAATGCTTCAAAAATTCCCAATTTCATGCAACAAACAAACACTACAACCCCATGATTTATGGAATTCTCTAGTCCTCATTGAAGAAAAAAAAACCAAATTTCATCTCCAAGTAACAACCTTAATATATTTCATTGGTTCAAATTTCCCAATTCCAATAAAGAAATTATCTATATGGATCACCAAGAACTGGACCCATCATTGACACCAATCCCCAAAAAACTCGAATTCCTATCACCTATTGAACAACTCTTTGTTATTATTATCCCATTGTCGTGGCTCGAAATTTGATTGTTCTACATTCACATCGCGCCCTGCGTGGTTGAGAGCATAGTGGATCACCTCACCCACTGCCACCTTTTCCGTGAGATTGGCGTGTCCCTTGAGATCAATGGCTTCCGCGTATCTTCCTTAGATGCGAGAGTGATGCAAAGACTAGGTGGGATATGGATTGTTATACAGCAATCTGAAATGGTTCGAGTTTGGGTTTGAGGTCAAGTTCGGGGTCGATGTTTTTTCAGCTGAAGCTTGGAGTACCATCGCTGTCTATAGAGGGTTACATAGTTGGGTGTTTTGGGGAGAGCTAGTGATTTTGACAAAGACGATTCGGGTGAGCTCAAGTAGTGGAGGCATGTGACGTTGGATTCCATTCTAGAGGATGAGAAGATTGGGCAGAACCAACTTTGATTTTTGTTGGAGAAATTAAAATGAAATATGCTTGAGAGATTTCTTTAACTAATATTGATGAAGGCTTATTTTCAACTGAAAATTTGGGGGTATGGAGAAGAGGAGGTCAATGCACATTCAATGTGGAGTGTAGATAAATCATAAAATAAAAACAAAAAAATATACATTCGTGATATAATGGGTACAAACAAATCTAATGGTATTTTGGGGTTTTAAAAAATTCATTGATGAGTTGTTATACTTTTTGACTAAATCATAAAAGTTGACTGATGGAATATTTACAGTGCTGGGTTTTTGTAATGAAAAATTAAACTATAAATAAAACAAATGAGATATTTGAAGATGTTTTAAAAATATGATGAGGTAAATATGAATTATGTTATATCTCAATGATGTAATTGTAATTTTCTCTTAAAATTCTCTCAAACATATTTCATGATTAAATTTATTGGGTACTACTAGGTCAGCTCAAACTTACAATCACTAGACCAAGGAAAGATTCAAATATTCTTTTAATCTATCGGTTACGAGGACATAATCATTTTCCAAATCTATTTTCTCACTCATTCTTAAAATTTTCTTTATTTACCTTAATATTTTAACCAAAAAAAAGTTAACCAAAAATTCATAACATTATATAAAAGCCATTTACATTGTAACATTTATTATGTTTATTTCCTAAGTTGAATTGGAGGCAGCCAGTCGTTATCTCGCCTCTCAAACTTTGTTGCCCAACTCAACCCAAATAAATAGTTATCCAACTTCATGCATACGGCCCCCATCCAACCCAAATATTTTCTTTTCATTTTCATTTTCATTTTTCCTCTTGAAAAGGGGTTAGGATTTAGGGCACACAAATACCAAATGTCTCAGCGCTAAACCCTAACACTAGCCTTACGAGCTCCTCTCTCTATCTTTCTCATAGCTCAAAGTATCATCTCCACTCACAATCTCAACCAGAATTTTTCACAAACCCTAGAAAATGTCGGGCGGATTTTTTCGAGTAAGATTTTGACGCAATTATTTTAGTATCATGTACTTCAATTGCGCTTTTTTGGTTCTATTAGATCCAGATCTTAGCTGTGGATTTCGATAAAAATATAGTCGATAATTTTTGTTCTTGTTGGTTTTTTTTGGTTTTGTATTTCCTTGTTCGCTGATGAGATATGCTTCCATTTTTTGTATTGTTTTTAGGGTACTTCTGCTGATCAGGACACTCGGTTTTCGAACAAGCAAGCCAAGCTTTTGAAATCGCAGAAATTCGCTCCCGAATTGGAACATCTGGTTCGTTTCTTATATTTCTTAGTTGTATATGTTTCTGTGTGCGATATTTATTTTCTTTTTTTTATGCTTTGAGTCAACTCAGCTATGGATGATTTGTTATTATATTGTTTAGTTTTCCTTCTTTAGCTTCATTTGGATGCCTTGCTGTTTTGAGATTTTTGCTTTTTCACGCTGTCTTTGAAAATCAGTTGTATTTCAATGCATCTATTTTTTTTTTTGACGACTCACTCCTTACACCCAAAAGGACTAGCCTATCAATCATTTTACTTAAAACAAATTATAATACTATATGTCTATAACCATATTTTTAGATACTCCTATATACTCAGTAGTTTTTATTAGACGATGTTATAGTTCTATAAATTCATATCACAAATTCGTCTCGATTCCCAACGGAAAACAACTACAAAATGTTAAAACAAGCATGAACTTATAGGCTGTAGCGAGTGCTACTTTATGAAAATTTTGTGATGAACATTGTGGTTATTTTAATGGCTTGGAATACATATAAATAGTCAGTGTTATTTTGCTTTATATGTGTTATTTATAAAAATATTAAAAAATCAACTTATCAACTAAACTACTCCAATTGAAAAAAAGATAGGAAAAATAGTTGTATTTTTAGATTCTAACAAATGATCAGACTCTTACATAATTTAAGTGAAAGCCCAATTCTATTTTGAAAAATAAGTTTAAAATTGATAAAATTTAATTTAAAGAAACTTGATTTTGGTAGGATTTTATTTTATTACTTTGTAACTTGATAAATTTCTTACTTATAAGATTTAATTTGTAATACTTTTCATGCAATTTGATTTTACTAAAGCTTTATGGCCTGGTTTGGGTAATGCTTTAAGTGGAGATTAAAGCAAGAAGTTGATTTAATCTCCACTTAAAGCATTACCCAAACCACGCCTATATGTTTTATTGGGAAGGTGCAACTGTGAGTATGTTTTTGGGGAGGCCAAATAAATATTACGTTAATGAATTTTTCAAACTTTTGTCCCCCCCCACTGCAAGACGTGGCGCCACGACTGCAAATGTAGATACTGCGTTGAACTGATATTTAATTGAATAATTTATTCATTTCAGGTGGATATGGCCAAAGTGAAGATGGATGTTATCAGACCATGGATTGCTAGTAGGGTGACTGAGCTCCTTGGGTTCGAAGATGAAGTTCTGATCAACTTTATTTACGGTCTGCTTGATTCAAAGGTAATAAAATGTTATCCTAATGGCCTGTTGTTGAGAGAGGTTTGCTTCTTTAATATACTCGTGTAGTGTGGGTTTTGTATAAATACAAAAGTAGTTTATCCATTGTCACGTTTTGTTCCTGTTATCCCTGTTGTTTGGACTGCTAACATGATGGTACATGATACAACTTGTAATAGGGATCAGACAGTCTTATTGTTTTTCGTCAACGCGACCAGGATATCAATTGAGCCGAGGCTTGTAGCTTTAAAGTTTGTTTACAGGATTTTTATTTGAGAGAATTTGTTGATGGGAGGATATGGTGTTTACGATTTTCAATCAGACTTAAATAATAACAAAGTGTTGATCGAGCTGCATGTGTTTATTCTAATACAGGAAGTGAATGGGAAGGAGGTTCAGATATCACTTACTGGATTCATGGAGAAAAATACCAGAAAGTTCATGAAGGAACTTTGGACACTTCTTCTCAGTGCGCAGAAGAATGCTAGCGGTGTCCCTCAACAATTCTTGGATGCTAAAGAAGAAGAAACTAGGAAGAAGAAGGTTGAATTATTTTTAAACTTGTCCTATAGTTAGCTGTCTGCATTCAGTGTCTCTATTCTAACAACATTATCATGGCTTCTTGCAGGCGGAGGCTGATTGGATGGCAAATGAAATTCAGAAGAAGAAAGAGAAGGAAATTAGAGAACTTGAGCAAGAGAGATTGAAGAAGATGGTAATACTAATTTATTCATGCCGGAGTTTCATTCTCTAGAGTTGGGTTTTTGGTTTTAACTTCCATTTGTCTTTTTCATGGGATTCAGCTACCTTCTGCAATTATTTGGGTTCATGTCCTTTACCTCAAACTACTGTAGGACGGCGTGGTTGAATCGAAGGCCACAAGTGCTGCGTTGGAGCCAACCTCAAAGCATGTGCCGCCAAAATCTTCAAGTGCCCGTCCAGAGGATGAGAAAGAAGCTGATGAGAGGAATGGTGTGAGAGGAAGGAAGAGGTAAGGAGATGTTATGCATGAGTAATGCTGCAACTAAGCCATTTGTGAAGGTTTTAAAATCTTTGAATTGAACTACAATTTGGTACTGAAGTTGATGTATAAATGTAATTGACTTGTAGCAGTAGCTCCATGGTTCATGCCCTCAACCTGGTCATAACTGCCTTGTACCTATCTAGAGTCATTGCAAGCCCATCCTTTTAGGGGTGGGGCAGGACAAGGCTATTATGGGTCAAATTCCATTTCCTAAGTGTAATATGAGTTGCAGTGGCAGTGTACATGCACAAAGATGCTCAAATTCCCATTCCTAAGTGTAATGTGAGTTGCAGTGGCAGTGTACATGCACAAAGATGCTCTTGCATGTGTTGTCCCCATCGTTCACTCACTAAACCTTCATGTAACATATGGTAACCAGAGCAATAAGTTCTACTGGAAAATTCTTCATTTTTTTCTTCACCCTTCATTGTGTCTAAGTTCTATTGGAAAATTCTCATTTTTTTATTCACCTTTAATTGTGTCTAGCACCTTGACTTTTTTCTTGGATCTACCATACACTTTCCTATGGTGGCAGGGTTGGGGGTTTTGGGCATTGGGTGGGGGGTAAAATTTGTGACAAAGGAGAGAGTTCCAAAAGGTGCTGTTTGTCCATCATGGAGTATCTTATGTTTTGAACTGATAGCATTTGCTGGTTCCATGGATGAGTTTGACAAGTGCAGGGGTAGTTGGGAAGTGGTCTACTAGAGGAGAATATATTAATGAGTAAAATTTCAATATCTTTTGTGGGTGCCAGTTAGCATAGTTGGGAAAGTCACTTGTTATTGCACAAGAGACTAGGAATCGATTTCCACTCACACTAGAGATTGGGGGATAAGGGAATGGAGAGGTTTACTTCCAGTTGTTTAGCCCATAGGTCCAATGGGCCTCCAAAGAACCAAAAAAAAAAAAAGAATTTCAATCTTTTAAAACTACATTGTTTGGGAGGCTAAATATATACTAATCTCATACAGGGTTTTGAGATCTCCACATTCAGCTCATCGTTCTTCTTCGTCCCCTCGGTAATTATGCGGAAGCTTTATTTTTCTGACCTTTTTGCTTGGGTTGCATGTGAAAACATCTGTTTATGGTATCTTGGGCTTGTTGTGCAGAGGTTCACGTTCTCGGTCAATCAGCAAGTCGTATTCTAATTCCAGAAGTTATTCAGAGTATGCTATTTGTTCTTTTTTATTTACTTGTAGCTATAGTAATGTTACATGTAATATGCTGTTAGTTTATTAAATATTTTTATTTTTTAATTTTTAGAATCCTTCACATTATAGCTTCTGACTATTTTGTACATTTAGTGACAGGCACAAGTCCAGGAGTGTATCTAGATCACCTGGGCCACGAGGGCGCTCCATATCTTCTGATAGGTTGTATCGCTTCTCAAGAAGGCGGTCTGTTACACCTCGTCGCAGGCCTTCACCAAGGGCCTCTATTTCTCCTCTAAGACGGAGATCATCATATTCTGGGCGAAGATCTAGATCACGCTCACCCCGCAGATCACCGTCTCCTGTACGGCGTAGATTCCGCTCTCCTTATCGGCGCAGGCCACCAACACCTGTTCGGCGTCGTAGATCACCGTCACCTATTCGACGTCGTAGATCACCGTCACCTATTCGAAGTCGTAGATCACCGTCACCTATTCGAAGTCATAGATCACCGTCACCTATTCGAAGTCGTAGATCACCATCACCTTTTCAACGTTATAGATCACCCTCACCTGTTCGACACCGTAGATCTCCTTCACCCATGCGACGTAGATCACCATCCCCGGCGCGGCCGCAACATCGAAGACCATCCATTCCGCAGCGCAGGTCTCGATCACCAGTGCATTATAGTTCACCTATTCCTGGCCGCAAAAGATCAACAACTCCGTCTAGAGGTAGGTCTCTTTCACCTCATGAATCAAGTTCACAGTCTCCTATTCAGCGTAGGTACCCTTCACCAGTCAGGAGGAAATCTTTCAAGGACCGTAGGGGGTCACCTGTGCAATCTTCTGAAGAAAGAATTAGGTATTTTCATATTCCTTGTGCCAGCTTTGTATTTGAAACCTCATATAGGTTAAATATATTGTGAAGTGTTTACTATGTTGTCAAATGTTATGTCAGGTCCCCGGAGGGATCGTCTCCTGTTGCACGTCACCCCCCTAGTTCTTTGAGGTCACCACAGAGAGATCCAAAAGATCTAAAAGATTCACGTGCAGTTTTGTCACCTTCACTAGACAAGTCTCCATCTCAATTAGAATCTCCACTACGTGCAAGGAAAGAATTTGCTGCTGAAGATAGGAGGTGCTTATTATGCTTTGATCATGTTTGTGATTTCATAGTTTTCTAATCATTTTGTTTGTAACATATGTGCTTTTAAATTTTGCTTCTTTTAAAGATCGTCTAGTCCATATGAGACTCTTGTGAGGCAGACGAGGGAGCAAATGATCCGTGATGGTGGGTCAAGTCCCCCACGAAAACCAAGGGAACAGAAACCTCGCTATGACAGTCCAGAAACAAGCAAAGAGGAGAAGGAAACCAGTCACACTAGGTTAGTTTCCCAATTCAACACTACTTGTAGAAAAAGGTTTCCCAATTAAGCACTTTCTTGGCTCCTGTTGGCATTTGGAATGTGAGTAGCTTCTTAATTTTCCTTTGTGGTACCGGAAACTTTGTAGGGAGGATAGGGATAACAAATCTAAGTTTGCACAGAAAAGATCTATACACTCGTCCATTGCCAGTAAGCAGAAAAATTCCCCTGAAAGATTGGTAGGACGACGGTCTGCTGAATCTCGGAGTCGTCTTGATCATTTTGAATCTAAAAGGGACCTAGAAAGAAAGAGGTATTTTTTGTTGCAGCATATACTTCTTATTTGAGCACTTGTGCACAGACAGGTTCATAGATCTTATATCCTAACTTATTAATGACAGCGAGAAGTCTTCTGGGAGGGGTGCCCGCAATGAACTTCTTGATCAACAGAGGTCTCCAACATTGTATAAGGAATCTGGCGAAGGCCAAAATTCTGAGAATAGGAACCGCACTAATCAAAATAATGTCAAGGACAGTGACTGGCGTCATAAGTCAGATGCAGTAACAATGTCAGTTCAGAAAATTAATTATAATAAACGGGGTGATAACTCTGATTCTGGTTCCGAGGAAAGTGATAAGCACAGAGCTAGAGATAAGGAAAAAAGAAAGCATAAAAGATCTGACAGGAAAGAAGTGGCTTCAGATGATGATTATAGTTTTGATTCTGAAATAGAGGATAGGAAGGAGGCTAAGAGGAGGAGGAAGGAAGAAAAGAAATTGAAAAAGGAGGAGAAGCGTCGAAGGCATGAGGAGCGACGTCGCAGAAGGGAAGAACGACGTGCGGAGAAGATGAAAACGAAGAATCGAAATGATTCTAATGCTTCAGATGGTGAACGGATTTCAAGGAGGGAGTCTCATCCAAGTAATGAAGAGACAGAATCTGAACAGAAGAAGCTTGAGATCGAGCTACGGAATAAGGCTCTTGAGTCACTGAAAGCAAAGAAGGGCATCAATCGTTAAATTTTTTGCTGCCTTGGAACACTAATCTGTTATTTTAACATTTTGGTCATGTTAATCAATATCTTCTATATGTTTTAGGAATTTTTTGTTTTGAATGGGAGTGTTTTTTTTATGGGAAACTGTTTAATATAGTCTGTGTTTACTGCTGGCAGCTGAAATGGATAAATGAGGATTTCCTGAGCTATTCTCTTGAGTGCAACTTTATGCAGACCTTCCTGCTTGATTTTCTGGTAATAACTGTCTTCCCTTAGTTGGGAATTTGATTATGTTGTTTCATTACACATGGGTGTGAAGCCATATATTGCTTTGAAGGGTGCTTATCCAAATCTCTCTCTCCTCTTTTCCTTTGTTTCTTACTTTCTTAATTTGTTTTATCAGCGTGTTCATGTGAATGTGAGTCTGTATAATGCTGTATAAGATATAGACCAAGTCTGTATGGTTGACCGATCTTTTTTTTTTTCTTAATACAAAAATCTAGACTTAGTGGTCGTGTCAGTTTCATTCATATGAGATTGATACTAAATCGGCTTTGTGGTCAATTGTTAGATGAATATTTTGTCAACTAGCTGACTTGGTTGAGCAGACTATGTGCTGATCCACAATTGAACATATATTCAGGTTAAGTGTTTTCTTTCTTTTATGGGTTCTTTTGGAGGAACTCAGTGTCCGTAGGCGATCCTCCTGCATGCTTTAACTAGCTTGTTTCTCACTGTATTTTCATTTAACCTCTGTATGGTTGGCAGCTTGAGGATTGTTACTGGGGCTATGTTTTCTAACTTCTCCATGGTGCTATAGTTCTCGGATCATCCTGTCCTGATGTTGATATCAACTGTAAAGTTTTACAGATGCATCATTGTGTATGTATCAGTAATGATTACCTATGCGCGATAATATACAAGTTCTTCATCCTTTTTAATTAGCTACTGTTGATTACTTAATTTTTTGCTTGTTCTGAGTGTTTTATCTTGATTGATAGGGAAAGTAGTTTTATAATTTGTTGATGAAATTATATTTTAATCCCCTTTGCGACCACTGATATGTATTATGATTTACTCATGCTCCTTGTCTTATGTTTTTGACATTTGATCAAATGTTCATGTTCCTTCAAGTTGGCTTTGGAAAGTATTTGACTTGATTTACTGCACCAAGCTTGTGTTTTCTTTTCTTCTGTACAAGTTTATAGCCCGATATAATAAGCTTACTTAATGGGCGAACCATTTGGTGAACTCAAGTCTTAAGTAGATGGACAGTTTGTGCCATTGATGTTCATTGTGACATCGATCTGTATAATAATTTGCATGCCTTCTATCTATTCCAATTGCTGTATTGCATCAGGCATGTATGGCAGATTGTCATTGGAGCCTGTTTGGGATGCAAGGCATGTGATGGGCGTATGTCATATATGAAATATGACTAGAGTTGGAAGACTATTTTTCTAGGGCTCATTCTTCAATGCAAAACCAAAAAGAGTGCTTTTTTTTTTTGTTTTAGTTGTTTATAAGGTGCTTGTCTCAGATCATTTGTGTGAATTTTGGTTGCATCTTTTGTTTGCACAAATGGCTTTAGGTGCTCGCTGCCAATAGCCAATCTACAGGTTTAGATTCAGACCAATCCTCTCCATTTTTTTTCACCCAGTGAGTTCGATTAAGGAGCTGAAAAACTGTTTGGAAATGAGGATAACAGAGCTCGTTTAGTTTTTGTTTGGACAATTTAGTGGCTAGTTAGACATATAACCATATTTAACATTGCTTTAGTCTTGTATCTGTATGTCGTCAATCTCTTGCAACTTCTCAGGTCTGTATCTGCGAGTACTTTTCCTCTCATGATATTTGGTTTCTCAATTTTACAAGTATAATTTCAGCTGGCAATTTTCCCCATCATAGAGTTGAAGAATTGCTATTTAGAGTTTTAAACTTAGGATGCCAAAACATGGCAGCTACTTGATGATTTTGAGAAAAGCT
This sequence comes from Bretschneidera sinensis, assembly GCA_023935145.1. Classification (NCBI taxonomy): domain Eukaryota; kingdom Viridiplantae; phylum Streptophyta; class Magnoliopsida; order Brassicales; family Akaniaceae; genus Bretschneidera; species Bretschneidera sinensis. Next base: position 15,913,422 of record CM043699.1, on the reverse strand, counting down.
AGAACTAAAACTTAAATTTGAAGTTGCTTTTGATTTTATTTCGAGGACAGTGGAACATGATATTGACGAACTGAATGTCTAATCATGCTTTTCGCTCAGGCAGGCTTGTCTTTCTACATTCTGATGTCTATATAACCTGTATGTCATGATTTCTTGTTCTCAAAAATGAAACTGAAAGGCTACTCTAAGGTATTGGTATTTCAGGGCTACATTAGTACACGGGATTAATAGCGTCTGTTAGGTTTGAGAATTGAAGACAATTTATTTGTAGCTGATGGCATTGGTTGCCTTTTTTATTAATTTTTTTTACACGACTTGATTATTGATGGGTTCATCTTTGCTGTACTGTTCTGTACTCGTCAATTTCTATTATAAGCCAGTGAAGAGATGAATGCCTCTTAATACCCTTGTGTCAATCCAATTTTCTAAAAAATGTCTTCGACTTCTGTATTTAGTAAAAACTAGAGCTGGACCCACATTATGTGTGTTACGTTTTTTTTTTTTTTAAAGTTTTCTCCAAACTCAAGCCATGCAGCAAAAATTGGTTGTCAAAGCAAATCGAACACGGTTTGCCTTAATATCAAGAGAGATTTAGTTCGGGATGTCTTTTAATTGTGCAAATATTAACTATTTCTGCAACCCGAATTATTATCATGGTGTTTAAAGGAAAAATGACTGGTATTTGTGTAATGACCAAAATTCATCTAGTATGTCGGCCACACCTGTCAGATTTTGTGGTGACAAAGTGGATGAAGCTTGTTAAACCAAGCTTGTAAACGCAATATCTTCTCTCTTACATATCTAATGGGCATGTCGTTTTCGAGTGGTTCATCTTCAAGACACCAAGATGAGCAACTAGAACGTCTGGTGTCCAATTTTCTTCAGAAGATAAAATTGTGATTACGTGGCTCAATTCCATTTGCTAGTACACTACAACCTCCCCATCCAGATAAGCAAACGCAGTTGTTATAAATAATAAAAAAAAGGATAACTAAACGCGGTTCAGTTGTCACATATGCATGGACTGCTATTGACTCAGAGAGGAACTACAAGAATTGAGCAGAGGCCAAAGGGTCACCCTTTTGATATCCTTCCCTTAATCTCTTCATGGCTCCAACTCTTACCTCCAATTCGTTTCTTTTAACCACCACACCCCATTCAAGGCTGACCCTTAAGAACCCAAGGCTCACTGTTTTTGCCAAAAGGGCTGGACCTTTCTCTCCGTTTCAGATTGGCAAACCAAAGGATAACTCTTCATCGTCAGAAGAAAGCCAAGAAGATGATGATACTGGCAATTCCAACAAGCCTTTTCGCTTCAACTTTGGTAAGGCACCGGACGTTAAGTCATTGATCCCAGTTGTGAGTAACCCTTCTTCTGGTTTGTCGTTTGGTAACCCGAGACGCAAGGACCCTGGCACAGTGTTCGTTGCTGGTGCTACTGGGCAGGCTGGTATTCGCATTGCACAGTCATTGTTGCGTGAAGGGTTCAGTGTTAGGGCTGGTGTCTCTGAGCTTGGTGCCGCCCAGGAGTTGGCTCGTCTGGCTGCCAAGTACAAGGTCAGTTTTTCAAGCTTAATTTGTATTTGCGTTAAATTTTGTGACTTAGTGTGAGCTGAGTTGGGCATGTCATATAAATGGAGAAAATTTTGTCAATGTTAAAGACCAGGGAAGTTGTAGATATAAGCTTATAGTTACCAAGTATATCAAATTCTGGTGGTTTCTAGTTTTTAGTTCCATCTGAGAAGTTCATAATTCAAATTCTAGGGGTACCACATGCAATTTGATTGATGTTGTGGTATGGAATTGAGGCAGTGGAAATGAAATTGGGTGGAATTGTGGCTTTTCTCACTGTAAAATTGTAGGAGGATACTTCTGTTTCCATTCGCAAGGCCTCAATTCCGTACTACCAAACACAGGGTGAAGCATCTTTAATTAGCTACATTCTCTTTCGAGCTGTCAAAATTTCTCTTTAGATCAAAGAGCACTTAGCTAATGCAATGAAGAAGTAGATGGGTGAATGGCCAATATGAGATGAACAAATGCAAATGTTCAGGTTTAAGGGATACCCTTTGAAGTTCAGACACTGTTTCTACATTGTCAAGAGCAAAACAACTTCAATTTTGATGCTGTAGCCATTTTATGTCCTGTCTGGGCAAGAATTGCGTTCCATGCTTAAACCTAATGAATTTAGAGACCAATCCCTAACTAGAGTGAGTCTATTTTCTTGACTAGAAGAAGGAAATTAAATTGTATTGTGTAACACAGCCTATTTTCTGTCATCACCACAGATCATATCTAACGAAGAGTCGAAGCGTTTCAATGCTGTTGAATCTACCTTCCAAGATGCAGAATCAATTGCCAGAGCGATTGGCAACGCCAGTAAAGTTGTAGTCACAATTGGTCCTGCAGAAAATGGTCCAACCACGGAGGTCTCAACATCGGACGCCTTACAGGTAGTCCAAGCAGCTCAACTAGCTGGGGTCAACCACGTTGCAATAATCTATGATGGGAACGTGACGGGTGCATCAACGTACAACGTTCTAGATGGTATCTCGTCCTTCTTTAACAACATCTTCTCTCAATCTCAGCCATTGAATATTATTGAGTTCTTGCAACAAGTAACCAAAACAGATGTTAGCTATACGTTTATAAAGACAAGCTTGACAGAGGATTTTGCACCTGAGAGCTCCTATAATGTTGTCGTCTCAGCTGAAGGAAGCGCCGGTGCAAACGACTACAAAGTAATGTAATGTATGCGATGATTTCTAGTACATTTATCTTTCTCTAAAACACAAATTTCCTACATATTTTCTCTTTATGTTTAATTTCTTGTTCAAATATTGTTATTAGGTAGCAAAGTCGAAGATAGCATCACTGGTGGCAGATGTTTTCTCAAACACAGCTGTGGCAGAGAACAAGGTACATGTTTTTGGAATTATACATACTAGAATATGTTTGTTTAGACAATTTTATGAATCTGTAATTCATATTGGGGCTATTAATGAAAGAGCAGAGACCACGTATGGAAATGCCACTCGTATGACTAATGAATTGCTGTTGGCTTATTTGTTGATTGACCAATTTAATGTTTTCTTAATTAGGTTGTGAAAGTTTTTACTGATCCATCAGCTCCCTCGAGGCCTGTAGATGAGCTTTTCAGGTAAATAGAAGTGCTGCTCTTTTCTCAGAAATACATGCATTCAAGTTTTTGCACTTGGTTATGATAGGAAAATTGCCAAATTTGTGTATATCTACCTACTTTTAGTGCCATTCCTGAGGATGGAAGAAGAAAAGCTTATGCAGAAGCTCTTGCAAAGGAAAAAGCTGAGGAAGAGGCTAGGATAGCAGCTGATAAAGCTAGTGAAGCTGCCGAGGCAGCAAAGAAACTCGAAGAGGAGGTTAAAAAGCTTTCAGAGCAAGAAGCCAAGGCTGCTAGTCTAGCTGAAGAAGCCGAAGAGAAGGCAAAGGCTTCGGCAGAAAGCCTCTTGAATAAAGCAAAAGAAATTGGTGCCGGACTCTCTTGGGAAAAGTTCAGTTCCCAAATTTCAACCGCAGTTCAAAATAATATTGAGAAGCCTAAAGTGCAGATTGCTACTGTCAGGGGACAGGCTAAAGCAAGGACACTGCCGGCCAAGAAAGCTGTTGTCAAACAATCTATTCCAAAACTCTTTGCTTTGAAACCAAAGGAGGAGCCGAAGACAGAGGGGAAACAGACAGAATCGAAGACAGAAGTGAGGAATGTGTTTGGTGGCCTGTTTAAACAAGAAACCATTTACGTTGATGATGACTGAACTGCAAGATGATATTTAGCAACCTATATGTCTGTCTTGCTGACTACTTTTGCGCAAATGTGTTTTAGTATTTTATATATTTTCTTGTTACTATCAAAGACAAGAAATACATTCCGACTTGAGCCTTTCAAATAAATTTTCTTTAATGTAGAAATTGGCTTTTATTATTGGTGATGTTTCAATAGTTTCATCCGTCAAACAAGGAAAACAATGTAGCAATGACCTGTCCTTAAATTGTCACTTAAACAAATGCCCAGCAATGCCAAAAAATGTGCTTAAATATTCAGTCGGATTAACATTTCAACAACGATAATTACAATTCAAATGACAATTTTGATGAAAACTATTAACCATGACAATTATAGATAACGAACGATTAACTAGCAAATCATGAATTTCAAATCATAATCTCACAAAGATTCCACTAATATTTAATTTGTCCATTACAGATTGTTATACTCAATGATGTTCATGAATTTAAATGGTTTTTTTTGTGGATCTCTTAAACACCAATGAATTATTTTCCGTGGAAGCAGGTCTTTCTCCATATCCTAGGGCGCCTACTATATATACATAGGAAAATTTTCTCTCCAAGAATTCTATAAAGAGAAGCAACAAAGTGGTAACGAGTAGGTGCTAACTAACTTAATTAGTAGAGTTATTAGTCATGGCACGATTAGATATCAAATCTCATTCACACCGGAGAAAAGTAGGATGAGAGAAAATTTTCTCTCATTGTATAGCTCATAAGTCCAATGAGTCTTCTTTAAACAAAAAAGAAGTAATTAGTTATGTTGAAAAGTCGAACATGCTGTCACTAGCTAGTTTGGTGCATTGAGTGGCAACCAATTTTCTTTTTGGAGAGTCGAGTGAAGACCAATTTTTCTATTTCATCACCAAGAGTCCAAGCTCTCTCTGCCTTACAATAATCTTTTTTCCTTCAATTAGTACATATGGTTATTGCACATGTATAGTTTCTGTGACTCTGATGACTTACATTTCACCGTTAGTAATGTAAAATTCTAAAAATACATGTGTAAGGTCCTATAAACCTAAAAGTAATTTCGACAAGCACTTTAAAAGATATATAGATTCATAGTGTTACGGTTGCTGGAGCAGGCATCATCTTACCATCATATACAAGGCCCCTACCTCAAAGTAAATATGACAATGAGGAATTTCGTCTCAATTATAGCCTCATTGTACATGTTTTGCTCAAGTAAATCACATATAATTAGAAACATGGGTTCCATGAAATTTTTTTCCTTCTCTTTGTTACCTAAGTTCAAGGGAAGCAATTCTTACTCCTCGTTTGGTAAGGAGAAAGAAGATGACAAACTCAATTCTAATTATGGATGGGGCACATAGCCCCACTAGTAATCATACCTATCCTCTAATGAGGAGGCCCTTGAATTTCAAATATGATGGCATTGAATCATTGATGATACCAAATAAAATGGGTTGTCACCCGTGTGCTATTTAATTTTCCACGTGAACTTTTGAGAACAAAGCTGAAAGCCTGAAAATAATGCTTTTCCACTAAACAAACAGATAACATGACTTCAATTATCATCCTTGTCTTTAGCCTTTTATGATACAAACCCATTTGGTTTATCTTGATTCTATTTTAAATAGTACTAAGAGTTTATTCAGCCAAAAAGGATTCAACAATGAAAGTCCGTAATGTACCAGTTATCAGACGTGCATCCTTATAAATTACATGAATCTGTTACAAAGGCATGAACAAGAAGAGGCGCAGGGAGAAATTTTAATTTGGGGGGTTGGGGGGCAAGTTTGTATAGTTTTTTAGGAGAGCTCATGGATTATTGAAATATGGATTTTACGAATTTGAATTTGTGTCGGATGTAGAAATTCCAAAGATTTTACCAAATGTTAAATATTTATTAGTTTCACAACTGGTTTATAAAAATCTGTTTTAAAAATTCTTTTAACCTCCCACAGCTAAAACTGCAGCTAGACCAAACGGTTCCTCATTGAATTTGTGTACTGTGTGCTTGGCAAAAGATTAATTGCTCTAATGATCATTAGAGACATAGATCACTCACTCTCCCTCCCCTCTTCTTTGTGTGCGCGTGAGTTACATGTGGATGGTGCTGATAATTGCAAAAAAGAAGAAGGTCCCCCCAAAAAAAGTCTAGCTAGGAATTAGCTGACAATGAATGGACTTAAAGTACCATATTCTTGTTGATGATCTATGCACTAGCTTCAGCTGGCACAAATTAGAGTTGTTCTAGCTAGTTGAACAAGAAGCTACCAGGAGATAAACAATCATTTTAGAAACCCTGGTTGTAAATGTTATCTAGGGTTTAATTTAGATGTTTTCAGAGACATAATTAGAAAGGTAATTTTTTTTCTTCATACAAGAGCTCATGATTTTGGCATAAAACATCAAAAATAAAAATTAACCCAAGGAATCAAATTCTTATTCTAGACACATTCCAAAATTGATAGAGAATGTTGACAGTACTGCTATAAATAAAACACCGCAAAAAATAAGAATAAACAGAATTGCATGCATATTTTAGCAATAGTATACATGTAAAGAAGTTGTGAAAACAGCATCCAAGAATTAAAAAAAAAAGGAGAGAAAACAGTACCATCAAATATATTCATATTCAGAAGAATTTCCTGGTAGTCGGTGAGTCCAGATGACGCTCAGGCCCCAGTCTAAGCTCAAGGTCTACCAACTGATCAGACCCCGACGAGCCCTGCTGGCTTGATGACAAATCCTTCTCATTACTCACATGAACTTGAGTGCTGCTGCTGCCTGTCTTTTGATGATCTTTACTCGTTGGTTTCTCGACAAACAAAGACAATTGCTGGATTTCTCCAACATGGGTATTTATGTCCCGCTTAGCGGCATGATCATGATCGGATTCTTTGCGAAGTAGCCAAGGCGGCCACAGAATTGTGCTTCTTTCTTCTTCATCATCACTAGACTTGGCTTCCTTTGATGATAGCTGTGTTGTGTTTGTAGGAATTGGCGAATACGAGGAGGCAATATTAATATTATTCTTTGGGATACTGTCCAAAGAATATTGTTGAGATTCAATATCATTTGATATTGATAATTGTCTGAGCTTGGCTTTGTCTTTGCGGTGAATATTCATGTGGCCACCAAGTGCTTGTGCATTAGAGAACCCTTTCTTGCAAAAATTGCACTCATAGGACCTACCAGCTATTTGGCTTTCACATTGTTCATCTGATGAGGTCATCTGCTCATGAGGGTTTTCTTGTGTGGGCTGATCAGTTTCCATTGCCAATTTACCACTCTAAAAGAGAGAGAGACAGAGAGAGAGAGGTCAACTGGCTGGTAGTAGTGAAAGAGGGTTTTTTTTTTTTAATTATTGAGGGGGGTGGGAAGTGGGGTGGTAAGGCATGCTTCTTCTGGACAAATGATCTGCAACTTTACAGGATTAGACAATTTTAATAGTAACAAAAAATAGACCCTTAAAGAAATTTAAACAAAAAATTCTAACAAAGGACAAATGTGGACTTACAAATATTGGTCTTGCTAGAGGTAGCTAGACTGGCAGAAGATTTATCTTTTATGCATATAAAACCTTAGCAAGGTCTGGGTTTTACAAATATTACTACACATTTACATGGTTGTGGAATGCGGTTGATTCTAATATCACAAGTTGAAACTCAAAATCGTTAGTTAAAATTATTTTTGATTTATAAGGTTTCAAATATTTATTAGGATCTCTCTCAATACATTACTGATATTATGAGAAGTAAGTTATCACACCCTTTCGCAGTTAAAAAATATTTTAACAAGATTTAAAAGAGATTAATGCCAAACATGAATATTTTAACCAGATTGACCTGGTGCATAGCAGGTGCAGACAGAAAATGATGTGCTTATGAGCTACATTACCTACTTTATTCCTTTATCTCCAATTCATGATATAAACAAGATCGATCTTAAGTATCTTATGCTATGACAAATGAATTACCAAAAGCTGACACTAATTACCAAGCTCAGGGATTCCTCTCACTTGCCATTAAAAAAAATAGAAGAAAAAGGAAATGTGTGCCTTGACCAAGAACTGTTTTAGGGATCGAGTTTAACAATTCACCAGAATTTGTGACTATTTTTTTCCTTGTTCATTAATTTTCATTGGCACTCTTCGTTAAGGAAGCTTTTTTTGGAATGAATTTGAAGGCCTTAGTAAAACTTTTTAATTGTAGGATTTGGATTTTAATGATGTGATGATGAATTTGAACTTCATTTTGATTCTAAGTAATCTCAATCTTAATTTGAAAATATTGCATTACGGGATCTGCTTTGGCAAACATTATCATTTTTTTGTTGTTTCTTTGTTCAAATGTCACAACAAAACTTCTTTTGAGGGAATATTAAATCATGTAAAAACTTTTCGTGTTATTTTGAAAATGATAATTATTTATGTTTCGTCATATATTAATATTTTAATATCTTATTTACACATTCAAATGAGACATATGCATGGACTGCATATATTGCATCGATTTTAATTTGGTTAGAATTTTAATTAAAATGATCTATTGAATACTCTCTTATAATGCATGGTGTAGATTGATCAAATTTAAAACTCAATAAAGACATTAAAACATGGAAAATATCTTGTTTAGCACATGTTTATGAAAGATACATGACATAAGGGTCAATCTCATCATTAGACAGCTTGAAAAGAGATAAAAATAAATATTTTCTTCTTATCCAATAATGAAATAAACTCTTATGCCACATATCTTTTATGAACCTGAACTAAAAAAGAATTTTTCTGCAAGTATGAAAGTGTTTTGCGATAATAAACCTTTTAAAAATTAAAAAAGCATTTGACAATAATTAATTTTTCTTATATTCATGACATTTATTTAATTCTTAGGCTCTCCAAATTCTTGTTTTTTAATTTGTTTTTTCTTACAATTTTTTTTAAAGTTCTCCCAAATGGCCGGTTATGCATGCCGATTGACAGCCATGCTATATGGTCAGCACCATGAACGGAGAGTGCAAAGTGGTCAATCAAAGAGAAATGACATAGTGCAACATAAAAGCTGGCTGGGCAAAATTTGATTTACGTGCCAGCTGCCCCCAATATCCTAGCTCCAGTTTTCTGCCACGTGGAGGCCCATGAAACATACTATAGTTAATATGTCATCCACTCATCGATCAGCTGATCTTTAATTAATACATGAAATTGGTTTGTTATTAAAAAGCTGGCTGGGCAAAAATATTGATTTTGGACCGAAATTTTTAAATTCAATTTAAAAAATAAATATTCAGATGTGTGGGACAAACGTCTGGGGCATAGGCACAGTCGAATAGACCAAAATCAATAATAACTATTTTTTCAAATAATTGAAGACCCTATCTATTGTTGTGAACTTGGACCCTTTGTATTGGCAGTTTATAAGGTTTGTCGTCGTTTTGGTGCATTAATATATAACGAATAGCAAGAAACCAAGAACAAACAAGAGACACAAAGTTAGTGCCTCACTGACGATAAGGCGATAATATAGAGTTGGTGTATGTTTTTTTGGAAATTCTCTTGAGGCAATAAAGGTCAGGAGGTGAACACAGGCATATGGAATAATATTGATGTGTTTCTGCTGGGGGGAGTGGGGATTGTGAATTCTTTTACTCATCTTATATGTCAATTCCATCTGCTCATGTTTTTATACCCTTTCAAATTCAGATTTTCGGTTGTTAACATCTCATCTCACCAAGGAATCTTGTTAGGCAAGAACGAGCACCTCGGGAGAATTTATTACCTTTTAGTAACTCTTAAAAATTTGATTAGTAACTTTTGAAAACTCAAGTAGTGACGCATAGAGACTAAATGAAAATTTCTATAAAGTTACAGAAATTACTACTTAAGCTTCGAGAAGTTACTAGTCGAGATTCTAGGAATTACTAGGGAGGATGGGCACTATTCCATGGGATCCATAACACCCAATAAATTTTCCAATATCGACTATGAGGCCGCAAGATAGTCAAAATAACTGATTTCCCTCAAAAGAGAAAGATATTCAGAATACCACTCATCTAGGTTACATAAGTTACTCAACGTGATTAAGTCACTTGTTTAATTTATTATAAAGAATCACTCATCCCAAATAAGCACTTGTTAAGAAATGTTTAATTTTCCGAATGAAAAAATCTGCCCTTTCATTCTTACTACGTAAAACTTATAATGTTTTATTTTATTACATCAAAGCTTAAAATCCCTCTCTTTTTTCATCTCTGTGTATTTTGATTAAATCTTCAAAAAAAAAAAAAAAAAAAAACTTTTGACCAACACATAGAATTAATTAAATGGTTAAAAAAAATAAAAGATTTAACTTTTAATTGTTTTTTCTTAATTACCATATATATATATATATATATATATATTTGGTCAATTATACTCTTGCATCAAATAGCTTAAGTTAATGGTTAAAAAAAAGGAATAATTGAAAAACTATAAATAAAAAAAGCCCAACAAGCAGTAAATTAGAACTTTAGTTATCTTCACTTCACCTTTGGACCAAGCCTAAGCTCAAGATCTATGTCCTCCTTTGCAGCCACGCAAAGAATTGTTTCATGCATGATCTTTGATCGCAGGTGATGTTTACTTGGTCTGAGATATAAAGGCATTGATATAATATCATCCATTCGCACACGACGTTTCTTGCATCTAAGTACCGCCTCCTCCAAGCACACAGACAAATCAGGTTTGATAATATCATCATGTGAATCTGATTTTTCTTTCTTTAAATCTTCTTCTTCAATCTCTGAATCTGAGATACTAAAAAGTCTATTAATGTTGGAAACAGAATCAGAACAGGATGAAGGAGGTGAAGAAGAGAGAAAGCTAGTCATCTTGTGCTGTTTTTTATTAAGATTCTCATTTTGGGGTAATTTAGAAAGCTGCTTCGTAAGCTTAGCTCTGTCCCTTCTGTGGATATTCATGTGCCCACCTAGTGCTTGAAATGACCTGAATTCTCTTCCACGGAAACTGCAACTATATGATCTTGGAGGCCATATTAAGTCACCAAAAGGCCTTGCTGCATCTTCCGCAAAGGCCTCCTCATCCCATGAATTAGTCAGTCCAACAACATTAGCAGATTTCGAGTTGTTTTCGCTGCTTCCATGCATCCAATGTCGTGCTTGCTCCATTTTAAAAGTTTATGGAGAAGAAGAAAAACACCCAACAACCCTTAACAGATACCAATATATGTGCTTGATATCTGTAATGTTGTGGTTTGATGTGAAGGGGTAAGTGATGTGGATCATACTCGATCCCTTTTAAGCTGGTTTGCTGTTAGCCTGTTACAGTATTATGTTGGAAATTTCTTAAGAATTAAGTAATTAAAAACCGTGTTGATGAAGAATGATGATTTAAACAGAATTAAGCAATGCTAATTTCATACTTGAGTAGTCAACATGCAATCTCCTTAGAAAAAGACTTCACGTGTGAATTCCAATTCAAGAAGAAAAATAAAAATGATATGAATTCATTTACTTTAAAAAAGATAGAAAATGGACTTAGAAAACCTTGATTGCACATATCATCGTCTGGAACTATCTTCTTGTCTGTTTAGTGGACTTGCTCGAATTCTCGGTCTTTCATTTCGGTGGAGTAAATTATGCTTGATTGACTAGAAATATTTTTTCAAGCGTATCATTGGATGGATGACATGTCAGCACTAGAGATAGCGTAACATTTATCCAATAATATATTTAATTTTTTTTTTCAAGTTATTAGAAAAGATTTTCTCCCTTTAAAATCAGTGTTAACTAAATGAAATAATTAATCTAGCTCTAAGTAGCTTATTATAACAAAATTAATTAATTAATACTTTCTTCATTAAATATCATTAATTGGTCGCATTAAATAAAATAAAAACATTCATCCGTAGATGACACGATAAATTTATTTTACAATATAACTCGATTTATTCTCCCTATTCCTAAAGACCTTCCAGAAAGTTTCTATAAACAATAAATAACAAAAACAAGAAGGGTCGATGAAGTTGCAGGATCATAGAAAACTCCAACTGATGATGATTTAATTAATTAACAGAAACCTCTCTTGTTTTCTTACATTTTAATGATTGTTCATATGCAGATAATTCGTACGCGTCACGGACTCGCAAGAATTTCTGGGTAATTAATTAATATTATACAGGAAAGCACGCATCCATGCACTGGGAATTTTGTAGTTCTTCATTTGACGTTTGGAAAGAGATAAAGTTAAGGGTCAACGTAAAATTCCAAGGAGTGTTGGGTAATATATATATTAATAATTGATGATGAGACAGAAAATAATACTTTATAATTTTTTTTCATTAATGATTGAAAATGTTTATGATATATATTTTCTTGTGTGCTTCACACCCTTAAATTCTTTTTGAAAAGAAAACAGACATCAAAATAAATATTTTTCTATCATTCAATGAAAATGCGTCATAACATATAATAAAAAATGCGTCATAACATATAATGAAAAAAAAAATAGCATCTTTGTGTTACTACTCAAATTCAATGAATTTTAAGAAAAAAACATATGTTTTGCTATTTGTTTTAGATATGCGTGTATTGACATTTTTTTTTTTTTTTGTAAAGACAACATTGAAGAATAGTATATTATGTTATATGAATTTTTCATTTGATCTTAATGTATTTGTTGGACATGTAAATACGAGTAGAAACGACTCTTTAACTCTTTAAATCAATGAAAAATTTATTACAAAAATAAACGAATCTAATACTTGGACACATACCAATGATCAAACCTTAGTAATCATAGGTGATAGGTGTTAGAGTTGCTGCATAATTCACGAGTTCAGATCTATAAACCACCCGATGAATTCAAGCTTTGTATACGTTTTGGATTTGAGTTTTTTGCTTGATAGTTTGAATTTGAGTTTATGAATAACTGTGGTTTTGTAGTAGGACGAAAAACTTAATTAAGACGTCTTAAATTGCTTATAAATACTCTCTATGTATTGATTGTACATTGTAACGAGAGATTTGAGAGACTGATTATAGTGAAACTTTTGGTAGGACGTAACTCTATTATTAAGTAAACTTGAATATATTGTATCTTATTATTTTTTTTATTTATTATTCGTTTGATTGATAAATTTTAAATATTTTAATAAAGAGTGAGAAAGCATGGATGAAGCAACTGTGAAGAAGCAGATTGACTAAAAAGATCGAGCTAGCTCTTGTAATTGGTGGAACTAGATTCAAGAATTGAGCTTTCTATCCATGCTTGATCCTTTCATAAGTTCATATCGTAAAGTGTTAAAATAAAAGAGATTTAAAAAAAAATTGTATTACTTTTATGTGTCATTTATCATGTGGACAAACTTATGTATGTATTGTTGTAAGTAGACTGTAATATTACGCGTGGGAACACATCCCACGTAGAAAGAAAATAAAGCTATTTAAAATATTTATAAGTGAGTGCCTATTACGTCATGTAGTCATATGTAATAGTAGGGGTGGCAATGGATCTACGTGCTGGCCCACAAATTGGGTTGCACGACGCACACTGTCACATGACGAGCCGTAAGCCTATAATCTAACATGGTCCGACATGAGCTTAATATTTAACAAAATTCAAAATTAATTATAATTTTCTTTCAAAGATAATACAAATAGCATATTAAAAAAATATCAATATAACGGATCGAATGATAATTGAAAAAATTAAGAATGTAAAAAAATTTGTAACTCCTGACTGTAAGAGTATAAATATTGAAAGATTAAATAATAATAATAATATTTTTAATCATTTTAATATTTAAAATTTTTAAATTGTTTTTTTTTATATTTTACTCATTTTAAAGTCATTTAACTTTTTGTTTATTTTAACTTATTTGTTTATTTTATATGTTGTTTTTAAGTTATTTATTTGAAATATTTTTAAAAATTTTAATTTTTAAGTTATTTGTTTATATTTTTGTTTTTATTCAATTTCTAAACTATTTGTAATATTTAACTTCATTAATAAAATAATTATTTTTTTATACAATTATAAACATTTAATTCAATATTTATAAGTTTTTTTAACTATTTTCAACAAAAAATAAAAAAAAAATCAATTAATATATATATATATATATATATATATATATATATATGAGACCCATAAACCATCACAACACAATAACTATATGGGTCAGTAAAACTCAATAACTATGAAGGTCTTGAACTGTGTCAAATCAACATTCTCAAAAAATTAACACAACACAAAAGATAAAAAAAACCTTGTGTGAACTGTAATCGACATGACACAACTCATTGCTACCCTATTTACCAGTGATATAATGCTACAAGCATCATTCATATTCCATTTACACTCTTTTAGATGCCAAGACAAGCACCCAAGCTTCGCCAGAGACACGGTGAAATTGCACGAGTCGGACAATCACTCGAATAATAAGGGATACAGAAATTAGTTTTTTCCAAATATAGGAATTTATTAGTTTTTTCCAAAAATAGGAATTTTTTGAAGTTTTTTCCAAATATTAGTTTTTGTTTGTTTAAGAGCCATATGGGAATGTACTGCTGTAGAGATGTCAATAGATCGAATTTGGATTAATATCCGATTTATATAATTGAATATAGATTAATCTTTTTATTTGTTAATTCGATTTTGATTCGAATTCGTTAATTCATTTAACAAATAAATCAAATTTAAATTTATCTTGATCCGATAATAACCAGATTTGATTTTGATTTGATTATATAATATGTATTATTTTGTATTATACATATGTTTTGCTTTATAATGTAGAAATACATACATGTTATAGGTTTATACTCTTCAAGTATGCTAAATAGTTTATTTAAAATACATGCATTTCTAAAAATGATTAATTTCTTTTAAAAGAAATGTAATTTTTTAATCTGTATTGATAAATTATTTAAGTATTTTATAATTTAATAAAGTTTTAAAAGTATCCGTTAAGTAAATGGATAATTCGATTATAATTCAAAATCAGATGGATCTAGATATATATTAAGTTTTAAAATATTTAATAAATAATTTTATCTAAATTCGATCAATAAATTTTTAATAAATAGATTTGTATATGTCTTGATTAGAGTCAAATCCGATTCGTTTACAAGCTTGGAATGAAAAGTAAATAAAAGTAAGGTAAAAAAATGGTTAATCTCCCTTTATTTGAATGATATAAGCAAGAAAGATAAAAATTAAAGGATAATAAATGTGTAACATTTCTTTGTTCAGATGAAAAAAAAATGATTGAAGGCTCAACTTATATTCTAATAAAAAATTATATAAATATTGTTCATTACTAATCATTATAAAGAACTAAACCTTGTGTGTTTTTATGATTGTTTTATCAATAAATGAAGATTGTATTATTTCCAAATCGAAGGAACTTCAAAAAGTGGGTTTCAAGGTTCCGAAGGTGAAAGAAAGTTTTAAAAGAGGTCTCCAATTTCATTATTTTCCTTTAAATTTTTTGAAAAAAGTTCATTGCAGAAATTTCACAAATGTTTTAATTCACATTTGAAGTTTTAATTTACATCTATTAAATTTTTAACTTTACAAATTGTTTTAATGTCTTTTCTCGATAAATTTCGATCAAATTTTTTTCATTAAATCACGCATTTAAAACACATGTAAGTCATCACCATTGGAAAAATTATTTTTAAAAATAAAATCAAACCTAATTTTGTCCTTGACTATGACATATAAGTATTTTATATACATGATTTAAAGAGAGAATTTGACCAAAATTAATTGAAAATAAGACATTAAAATATTTTATAGAGTTGAAATTTTAATTTGTACTATTAATAAAGTCATAAAACTATTTTGGTGTCATCCCTTTTGAAATGTCAAAAATACCACCACATAAATAAATTGAAATATTTGTCCTAAGATGTAAATTTATATACTTCTAATGTAAATAATATTAGGAATTTCTAGTCTAATGTAAATAGAAAAACTTAGTCCTATTAGAATACTCTGCTATACTCTAGTCCTATTAGGATACTATTCTTTAAACACCCTATAAATATAAGTTTCTAATACTGCAATATGTAGCAGTTAGAATATACAAACCCTAAATTTCTATTTCAATCTCTTTATGGTATCAGAGCAGTAAGATCCAAAAACCCTAAACACTTGTTTCTCTCCCTCTAAATCCAAAATCATAGAAAGCACTGCTCCAACTACATCTCCCTTCACTGGTCCTTCACTTGGTTTCTCACTCTCCCTCATTAATTCCCCAACTCATCCATCTTTCCCTAATCTCCCTCTATTCTCCACTCCTAGTATCACCCACATGGTTAATATTAAACTTGATAATTCTAATTATATTCTTTGGCGCTCTCAATTTCTCCCAGTCCTTATAAGTTATGACCTGATCAGGTACATTGATGGTACTTTCCCTATTCCCGCCCAATATTATTATTCTAGTGGTGGCACCACAACCCTTAACCTTGCTTTCTCACCCTGGCTCCGTACGGACCAATGCCTTCGCTCTTGGATTAATACAACCTTTACTTTAGACATACTCTAAGACGTCCATGATCTTTGTACTTTTCGGGATGTCTAACTGGCTTTGGAATAGTGTTGCCATGATCAGTCTAATGCAAATGAATTTGACCTTCGCCTGAAGCTTCATCAGCATACTAAAGCTAGCAAATCTATGGAACAATATCTTCAGGATCTCAAAGCCATAGTTGATGCTCTTGCTTCCATCAATTCACCTTTCTCCAGCAAAGACCTCATATCCTATGCCTTAGTAGGTCTGCCTACCGAGAATGAAAGCTTCATCACCACGGTCACCAACACCAATATCACTCTTATCTTTGACAGTCTATGCATTAAGCTGTTCCTTCAGGAACAACACCTGAAGCATCTTCAGGTCCCTTTTTAGCTTTCTGACCTTCTTACCACCTTTGTCACCACCACCACCTCTGGTACTTCTCGTGGTCGTGGCAGGGATCATTCTGGTTATTGGGATCGTGGCTGGGGACGTGGCCGCAATACTGGGTGTGGTGCTCCCTACATGGTTCAGGTACTAATCAGTCCTCTCACTTTTCTCCTATATCTAATCAATCTGACGGTAATTCCCTTTACAGTCGTGAAGGTTTATTGCACCTTATTTTGGAAAAACCAAAATTTTGGTTGGTAATGGAAAATTGCTTGATATTAATAATGTTGGTTCTACTTTCTTACACACCTCCACCAAACCACTTCATCTTAAAAATGTCTTGTATGTCCCACAATTATCTCACAATTTACTTTCTGTTAAGCGTTTATGTTCTAATAACAACTGTTCCGCTACCTTTGGTGCATCTAATGTTGTTATTAAGGACAATAGTATGGGGAGAACTCTTCTCAAATCCTCTAGTAATAGTGACCTCTATCCTCTTCCACCCGACTTAGTCACTATCTCTCCTCTGGTATTACTTTCTCGTCAAGTCTCTGGTGATATTTGGCATCGTTGACTTGGTCATTTAGGTCCCCGTGTATTTTCTTTTTACAAACTCACAAGAATATTTCATTTTCTTCTAAATATACTAGTTTTTGTTTGGAGTGTCAGTTAGGCAAGTCTAAACATCTTTTTCATTTTGTTCAACATTGTACTGACCAACCTTTGGCTTTAATACATTTTGATGTTTGGCAATCTCCTATTTTATCAAATTTGAGTTATCGATATTATGTTATTTTTGTGGATGATTTTTCTCGTTATTCTTGGATTTTTACTATGCGTAAAAAATCTGGAGTCTTTCAACACTTTTGTACCTTTAAAGCTCTTGTTAAAAATCAATTTTCTACAAAAATAAAAACTTTTCAAAGTAATGGTGGTAAAGAATTTGATCTAACACCTTTCAAACAATTTTTTGCTCACCATGGTATTACTTTTCGTATGTTTTGCCCATACACTCCCCAACAAAATGATGTCACTGAACGTAAGCATAGACACATTAGTGAAATGGCACTCACCTTCTTAATTCACTTATCTATTTCTGAGTCATTTTAGGTCAATGCTACATACACTGCATTTTACATCATTAATTGTCTCCTTACTCCTGTTTTGCAAAATCAAGCTCGTTATACAAAATTTTTGTCTAAAATTCATGATTACTCTATTTTTCATGTCTTCGAGTGTGCCTGCTATCCTAACCTCACTGTCAATGCACCCCACAAGCTTGCACCTCGATTCAAACAATGCGTCTTATTAGGTTATTCTCAAAATTACAAAGGTTATAGGTGTCTAGATCCAACCACTGGTCGTGTCTATACCAGTCATGATGTTGTCTTTCATTAACTATATTTTCCCTATCCTACTCTCACCGCACCTGCCCGCTCCCCTATACCTAACCACTAATCCATTCATCCACTTATTCTTACTAAGGCCGAGCCCCTACATCAACTTTCTCCCTCCCCCCTATGTCTCTAGTAACTTCTATTCCTAGTCTCCTTGTTCCTAATCTGCATTCTCCACCACTGGCTCCAATTGCCTCGCTGCCTCCACCTTCAGTCTCTACCCTTGGACCCTAATTTCCTCTCCCATCACTCAACCCACCCCACCAATGTCTCTCCCCTTACCATCTCCTTTATCTGTCTCCTTAGCTCCAACCTCAGCTTCTTCCACTCCCATTGTCATTCCCTCTCCTGAACCAACTGCTCCTTCTAACTCCACTTTTCCACCACCATCCCACCCTGCCCCTTGTCACCCCATTATCACTCATTCTAAAACTAGAATTCGCAAACCTAAACAATTACTCTCTCTTTCCACTACTACCGAGAAAACTAAAACAACTTATTTTTCTCAAGCAAATAAAGATCTCGAGTGACGGTCAGCTATGTCTAATGAATATAATGCACTTTTAACTAACTATACTTGGGATCTGGTTCTGTATGATCCAATGAAAAATTTAGTTGGGTGTAAGTGGATTTACAAAATTAAATATCGGGCTGATGGGTCTATAGAGTGTTACAAAGCGAGGTTGGTCGCTCAGGGATTCCATCAACAACCAGGTATTGACTATCATGAAACTTTTAGTTCTGTTGTTAAACCTACTACTATACGCACTGCTTTATCCTTGGCAATTTCTTATTCGTTGGTGATTTGATAACTCGATGTTAAGAATGCATTTCTTCATGGATATCTTATTGAAGTGGTGTACATGAAACAACCTCCTAGTTTTGTTGATATCCTTCATCCCACTCATGTCTGTAAATTACGCAAAACCATTTATGGTCTGAAACAAGCTCATCGAGCTTGGTTTCACCGCTTCAGTTCTTTCTTTTTTAGTCTTGATTTTCTTTGTGGTCGGGTAGACACTTCAATGTTTGTTCTTGCGTCATCCTATGGTCTTCTTATCTTACTACTATATGTTGATGACATTATTCTCACCGGTAATAATTCTAGTCTTCTTTTTCATTTTATTAATACTTTATCTAATCAATTTACTAAGAAGGATCTTAACAATCTTCATTATTTCCTTAGCATTGAAGTTGTTCATCGTCCTACTTGTTTATTTTTCTCTCAAACTAAATGCACCAATGAACTTCTACTTAAATTTTCTCTATCTTCAGCCAAACTAGTTAAAACTCCTCTACCCTCCGAGACCGCACCTTCACTACACGAGGGTGACCTATTGGTAAATCCTTCAGAATTTAGGAGTATAGTTGGAGGTCTTCATTACTTAACCATGACCCGACCTGATATTGCATATGCTGTTAATCTAGCTAGTCAGTTTTTGCATACTCCCCGCATGGCTCATTTTCAACTTGTTAAACGCATTTTCCACTATTTATGTGGTACTACTAATCATGGGTTACTTCATGCTTTTGAAAAGGATTTTTCTCTTTTATGCTATGCAGATGCTGACTGGGCCGGTTGCCTTGACAGTCGTCAGTCCACCACAGGTTATGTTGTCTTCCTTATAACAAATATTATTTCTTGGAAAGAAAAGAAACAACCCACTGTGTTTTGTTCCAACACTGAATCTGAATATCGATCCCTTGCTTATGCTGTAGCTAAGATCTACTGGATTTGCCAGCTTCTATATGACTTAGATATGTTCTTAACTCGTCTAGTTCGAGTGTATTGTGATAACATTGGTGTCACTTATCTTGCTGCTAATCTAGTGTTCCATGCTCATACCAAGCATATTGAGATAAATTTTCACTTTGTTCGCGAAAAAGTAGTCGAAGGAGATGTCTAGATCTAGTATATTCCTACTGATACCCAACTTGCAGATATCTTCACAAAATAATTTTCATTAACTCGGTTTCTTCAACATAAAAGCAATCTCTATGTGGTTTCACCTCATTCGGATTGAAGGGACGTGTAAATGTATATACTCCTAATGTAAATAATATTAGAAATTTCTAGTCTATTGTAAATAAGAAACCTTAGTCCTATTAGAACACTATGATATATCCTAGTCTTATTAGGATATTCTTCTCTAAACACCTTATAAATATGAGTTTCTAATAGTGTAATATATAGCAGTCAGAATATAAAAACCTTAAATTGCTATTTCAATATCTTCATATTGCAACAATTTTTCTTTTAATTTTTTTGGGGCTCAAAGGGATAAGTTATTGTTTGACATAATAAGATATATATGACACAAGAGTTCATCTCACCATTAAACTATAGATTTTTTTTTTTTTTTTTACTTTTGTTAAGTGAAGAGTGAGATAAACCTTGTCTGCATTCCTCTTGCTACCATGCCAAGCAAATTTTTTTTCAGAAGTCAAGGATAGGCACAAAAAAGTCAAAACGTTGATGTACTTTTAAAAAGGCGAGAAAACCGTTCGTACTTTTAATAGTACGCTGCTTTGAAATCGATAATCCAGGTTGATGGTCTACACTGATATACACCAATGCCTCAACAAGCCCTGATTTCACCTTCTTCTTCTTCCTTTAAAACCCACTTCACCCTCTCTTTAAATCCCAAAATACCGAAACGCACCTACACCAACCCCTTAACCTCCATTTCACTTCACTCTACTACAAGAAGCAATTTGATCCAAAACATGTCACACGATACCGTTAACAATGGCACTAAAACAAAACTTAATAGATGGTCTCTTCAGGGAATGTCCGCTCTCGTCACCGGAGGAACTCGCGGAATTGGGTACATGCATATCCCGCGCGCACACACTGATACACACAATGACACAAGTACATGCATATGTACTGTTGTAGTTAATTTGATCATTTGATTATGCTTTTGAGTTTTTTATGTGAATTTTGAACTGGATATGTTTTATAGGGGAGCGATAGTGGAGGAATTAGTGGGGCTTGGAGCGAGAGTGCACACGTGTGCTCGAAATGAGAGTGAGCTCAAGAACTGTTTGAGAGATTGGGATGCTTCGGGTTTCGGGGTTACTGGGTCGGTCTGTGATGTATCAGTTCGAGCACAGAGAGAGAATTTGGTGGAGACTCTGTCCGCTTTGTTTGATGGGAAGCTCAATATCCTTGTAAGGTCCTCTAAATTCTCTTTACATGTTGGTTTGTGTAATAGGTAGCAGTTCTGTTTGTAAATATGCCCATAAGAGACATGGAATCGATGTAGCTATAGTTTGGTTATTTGAGTCTACTAGGAAAGAGCGTTTGATTGCCGGAATGCAATTGTATGGTTGTAAGATGGCCTGTGTAAAACTTCACTAAGACCTTAACAGAGATTTCATTTGAAAATTTCCTTGTGTGTTGAGTTTGCTTGTTTGTTTCCCCATGCATTCTGGTTTTATTGGGTATTCACAATTGTGTTTAGTACCGAGATCAGATGAATCATATCTGCATGAATACTATATATAATCAAGTTCGCTAGAAAAGTTAATTTTTTAAAAAGAAGATGGCTTGCATTGTCATTGACCAGCATTTATGTTCCCTCCTACCTAGGTTTATATATGTTACAGTTAAAATTCAGCCCAGCTATAGTCCCTGTTATTGAATTATGAGGCTATTATT
Source organism: Bretschneidera sinensis (assembly GCA_023935145.1). NCBI lineage: Eukaryota > Viridiplantae > Streptophyta > Magnoliopsida > Brassicales > Akaniaceae > Bretschneidera > Bretschneidera sinensis. The sequence goes on along the minus strand of CM043699.1, from coordinate 15,891,652 downwards.
TTTCTTTCCATCTCTAGGTTAATAATGTTGGTACAAATATTCGGAAACCAATGATAGAGTTCACAGCTGAAGAATTTTCCTTTCTCATGGCAACCAACTTTGAATCTGTTTTCCATCTATGCCAACTTACTCATCCACTTCTGAAAGCATCAGGACTAGGAAGCGTCGTATTCACATCCTCTGTCTCCGGTTTCGTCTCACTCAATTCTATGTCTGTTCAGGGGGCAACTAAAGGTGATTAACTAGCTTATACGAATTTAATTGTGTGCTTTTGTTGGTTGTGATCTACCAGAGGTTATTGAAAAGTTATAGGAGTAAGTTTTTTATTTTTTCTAACTCCCAGGAGCTATCAATCAACTTACAAAAAGTTTGGCTTGTGAGTGGGCGAAAGACAATATAAGGAGTAATGCTGTTGCACCTTGGTACATCAAAACCTCTATGGTGGAGCAAGTAATTCTCTTTCTACCTGCTGTTGGTCTTTTATTTCAGTATAGGAGCAAATAGAGTAAACTATAATATTTTGGTAATTTTGAAATTGGATTAGAGACGAGTAAGTCTTCACCTGAATATTACCACCAAGTTTGAAGCTTTCTATATAATGCATAAATCTGAGATTTAGTGGTTGCGCCAAATTTTAGATTTATTCCCAACTCAAGATATTCATTCGGCAATGGATTGCTGTCAAAATTAATGTAGTTTATGCTGTATTAAAGGTTCACACTGTAGTTTTGTCTAATTGTATTCTCTTTCTCTTACACACACAGAGATATTCAAGCGGAGATGGACGGTCACATATTTACAGAACTTTTTTATGATAATCTTTCTTTTAGTGATCTTAGTTACCTCTGTTCTAGGTGCTCAACAAAGAATATTTAGAAGAGGTATATTTGCGAACTCCTCTACGGCGACTTGGAGACCCGAGAGAGGTTTCATCTCTGGTGGCATTCCTATGCTTACCTGCATCATCATACATTACCGGCCAGATTATTTGCGTTGATGGGGGGATGTCAGTGAATGGTTTCTACCCAAGTTATGGCTAGAAGTGGCCCACTTAACCATTTAACTTGTTTGTTCCTCTTGTTCTTTGCGTCTCTCTCTCTCTCTCTCTCATCACCTTTTAATTATTTGTTGTTAGTAGGCGAAGACAGTTTCTTGAGATGAAATGCAACCTTATTTGGTGTGACCTTCACCAAGATTTTGTTATTCCTCTGCTTTCATCTTGTGATACACGAAAAAAAAATTTCCCTAACTGTTGATTATCAAATTGTTTCACATTGTAATATTTGAGAGTATGGAATTATTTCTTATTTTATATATGATTTTATTTTTATATTTTCCTTTTCAAATGTTCTTTTATAATCAATATTTCCCTCGCCTTTCAGTTGAATCTATACCAATGTGTTGATGTGTCAAGTCTTTCTGAAATTTTCAATGAAATAACTATAAACTTCTGGGCTGTTATTGGAAGCCTTGGGAGCCAAAGGAGAATTTAATGTCCCATTATACCAAAATTCATCTTTCATAATTAGTCAGAGTATTTGTGTGGATGGAGGTGTATGACCATCATGGCTGCTTCTTCAGATGAATATTAAGAAACATTTGAAGGGCTAATTCTTTTACTTGGAATGGTATACAACATATGCTCTTTTATTTGTATCTTTCATTGACTCATTTGCCCAAATATGCTTCCAGTAGTACTTGTATGATCTAATTTCTCTTATCCTTCTTTCTCCCCACTCCTCCCCTCTCTTATTCCCCCTCTTTATAAGGTGGTGGTAACTAGTAAGATTTGTGTAATTTTGAAATTATATCATTAATTTTGGTTAATTGAATTCTCATTTCTCAGTCTGGCACCTGAAGAATGTATTCTGGCATCTGAAGAATGCTGTCGTAACTGACCTTGTATGCCGCTGCTTTTCTTCTCTGGCAGGTGCAACGTCAGCTTGCCTGTATCTGATTATATGTTGAGGCTGAACTGAAGATTGAAGCGTAGTACACGGAAATTTTTTTTTGTGTTTTTATCACTCCTAGTTTTGATAATAGAGGAATCTGTGACAATAATGACACTAGATTTGGGCCCTTATCAAAGCATCTTGTTTCGAGCCATTACTCATGAATGTCATGCTCATAACTTCGCCCTAGACCTAGTTGCTACTTGTTTCGAGCCAACACTTCTTCATGGTCCTTATTTTATGTGGTTAACGTGTATTAATTTTTTATTGTTTACAATGATTTATATTCCTAATTTTATTAGGGTTTATATTATTAGACTCAAATGATTTAATTTATGTAGAATTATTATTTAATAAAATTTAATAAGATTTTATTCAATTCGATTAAGTTTTTGACAAATTTTTAAAAGTATATTCTAACTTAAACTTGACTTTAAGTTAGACCCAAATGTCACATCTCTCTTATTTTAATTTGGTATTAGAGCTCTAGATTATATTTTGAGAATCGTCTAAGTGCTTCCGCAATTCAGTGAGCGGCTTAACACTGCTCGTTTGGACATCATTTGGCCATAACATTGTTTCTTATTTTCTTCTCTTAAATCTATCATATTTTTCTTTTATATGTTTTCGGCTTGTTGATCAGTTTAGTCTTTTGGTTCAGTTTGTTCAGATTTAGTTTCTTCATCGATTTCAGTAATTTTAAATCGGTTTTTATCAGATTTATTTTATTTCTCATGGTTATTGGACGTGATTTTTGCGTACAAGACGCTCGTTTGACCAGATTCAGACTCTATGATGAAGGTCTTGCTTATGATAAAGGTTCTCGATTTCTCAAGTTTCAATTTTAAATCCTAATAATCTTCTTATTTTTGTATCCCTCGATAATCCTTACACAATCTTGTGAAATGGGTGTTAAAGCAGAGTTTGTTCCCTTCGTTTTGTTTTGATCCGCATTTTTGTTTTTTTCTTGTTACGAACGAAAACACGTGTAAAGATGTGAGCTTGCATGTGAGTAGTCTTTTTTAGTTCTTCTCGTTACTTCTTCGATTTAGTTTACAAATTCAAGCTGTCATCCATTTTATCACCTGAATTTGAAGAGAATTGTTAATGTATATTGAGTTCTTATTGTATTTAAGTTTCTTATTGGGTTTTGATTCTTAATTCTACTAAGATTTATATATAGATTGTCCGATCTGTTTCCGATCTCTTTTATTACAAACAATAATATAATTTCTTTCCGATCTCTTTATTTTAACACTTTCTTTTCCTGCATGTGCATCTTTGTTTCATTTTTATCTTTAAGTCAAATGTCGTTTCCACATAGTAGCTCTAATTACTGTTAACCATTACAAAAAAACGCCAAACCTTTTTTTATATAATGGTTGCCACGTGGCAGCAATCGAAGCTACTACAGGGAAGAGGGGGTTTGGCTTAACAATGGTGGATCCAACAGACATGAGAGGTAAGGTTAAGGTTAACTCTGAATTGTGAAGTTAAGCTCCAATTGCAGCTCAGAGTGTTTTAAGCTGCCTATCTTGATTTTTATACCGTGAAAAACTCTAGGTTGGTTCGGTCTAAAACTGAAAACTTCGTTAATCTTAAAGAATTTAATTGATAACATTATTATATGTGTACGAGATTTAAAAGATAATATTATCAATAAATTTTCTTAAAATTACTAAAAAAGTTTTCATCAAATCTAAATGTCTTGTATCCAAGCCAACAAAGTATTTCTATTGTAGCGAGGGCAGTGTATGTCCATCAATTATTTCCTACTCTTTACATGTGTGCATGAATGCGCATTAAAATTAAACCATGTTTTACTGTTTATATGAATACTTTTTTTCTCCTTACATTTCCATCTTGCTGGGCAAAACATCAGGTCGGGCATGACAGTTAAGGCTTACTGTGGTCTTGAATCTCTTGATGACTATCTTACCTTAAATGGCAAACTAAGAACTGTGTTAAATTTTTAAATTTTCAGGACACATTTTAGTTTTCTCAGGCAAAACGACGAAACACATTGGTACAACATAAATCAAAGGATGTTTGAACATCTCATGGTTAACAGAACAACATATAATTTTATATGCATCAAGATTTAATAACAATGAAATTCATTCGAACTTGCTTGGCTTATGTCGAGTTAGATTTCTTGGAGAAACAAGAAAAGAGAGAAACAGAGAAACCAAAAGGAAAAACTTTCTTGTATTTTATTTTCTGATTGATTACAATTGCATAAGCCTCTTTCTATAAGCAAGCTATAGGACTAGAGGCTTACCAAAACAAACTAACTGAATCCAAAAGAATATGTAACTGTCTTTAACAAACTTAACAAACTCTTAACTAACAATAACAGAAAACCAACTTGAGTGACTATTCTAATTCTCTCCCTCAAGCTAAGCTTGATCAACATTTTCTGCAGAACACACAGTTAACTTGTGTTTAAGTGTTTGGAAGAACTGAGCTGTTAAAGGCTTAGTGAAGATGTCTGCCACTTGATCAATAGACGGCACATGATGAACATCAAGCTCTTTGGCCAAAACTTTCTCTCTAACAAAATAAAGGTCAAGCTCTATATGTTTTGTTCTAGAGTGCAGAATTGGATTTGCAGAAAGAGAGATAGTACTCATATTGTCACACCAGAGCACTGGAGGATTTCGAATTTCAACTTTGAGTTCACTGAGAAGAGACTGCAGCCAAATCATTTCTGAAGTGGCATTGGCTAGACTCTTGTATTCTGCTTCAGTGGAGGATCTAGAAACAACAGGCTGGTTCTTCGAGGACAAGGAAACAATGTTTCTTCCAAGGCAGATGCAGTAACCAGTAGTTGATCTTCTATCACACAAATCATTGCCCCAGTCAGCATCACAAAAGCCAGTCAAATTAAGGGTTTATGATCTTCTAAGAAGTATCCCCTCTTCTAAAGTTCCCTTCAAATATCTCAAGATTCTTTTCACAGCTCTCTAGTGAGGATCAAGGGGATTTTGCATAAACTAGTATACCTTGTTGACACTATAAGCAATCTCTGGTTGAGTTATGGTGATATACTGTAGACTGCCAACTATACTTCTATATTCTGTGGCATTTGGAATGGGATCACCTTCTGAGGAAATGAGCTTTAGACTACTAATCATTGGAGTTGGCAAGGACTTGGCATTGTCCATTTTGAATTTCTTCAAAAGATCTTCAAAATACCTCTTTTGGGACAAATGTAAGCCTTCACGACCTGCCTTTACCTCTATTCCCAAGAAGTAATTCAAGTCACCAATATCCTTTAAAGAAAAGGATTTGTTGAGGAGAAGGATAGTCTGTTCTATTTCTTTTTTGCAGCTTCCTGTGACTATTATGTCATCCATATAGATCAAAATGAACATGGTAGAGGATGTAGAAAACCTCATAAACAATGAGTGATCAGCCTTTGAGAAACAGAAGCCCATACGGATAAGAGAACCTTTTAGTTTGTCAAACCAAGCCCTGGGAGCCTGTTTCAACCCATATAGAGACTTATGATGTCTACAAACAAGATATTTAGAATTTTCCTTCTCAAAACCAGCAGGCTGTTCCAAATAAACTTCCTCCTTAAGTTCACCATTTAAAAAGGCATTATTTACAACAAGTTGCCTGGTAATCTAACCACGAGATAGAGCAAGGGTAAGAATAATTCTGATGGTAGTTGGTTTGATCACTGGAGAAAATGTTTCTATGAAATTAAAACCAGCTTTTTGCAGAAAACCCTTTGCAACCAGACGAGCCTTATACCTTGAAATAGTCTCATCTGTGTTCTTCTTTATTTTAAAAATCCACTTACAACCAACTGGTCTTCTACCAGATGACAATTCAATAAGAGACCAGGTCTTGTTTTTTTTATCAAGGCATTGTATTCTTCAATCATGGCTTTCTTCCAATTTTCATCAAGTAATGCTTCAGCAGCAATAGTGGGCTCTTGAACAGACAGATCAGTCAACAAGGTTTTTGGTTTATAAATCCCATTTCTTGATCGAGTTGTCATGGGATGAAGGTGAGGTATTTGATCAATACTAGTACTTGTATCAGTATTGGCAGTAGGAGTAGGATGATTATGTGGTTGATTAAGGTTATTTGAAGACTCATTTGTAGGATTTTGAGAAGATGGAAGCTGTTCTGCAGATAAAGGATCTGCAGCAGCTATACCTTCTGATCTATGATCAGAGTGGTTAGAATTTGTGTGTATTATAGATTGATGATCTATAATAGTAGGCTTGGGAGGGTCCAGTAAGGGAAAAGGCAGAGGACTTTATGAACTAGAATTTACTTGATTGTTGCTGGACTTTTCACTGAAAGGGAAGAGAAACTCATTAAAAACAACATGTCTAGAGACATAGATGTTACCTTTTTCATCTAGACACTTGTATCCTTTGTGTTTAGTGCTGTAACCAAGAAATGTACAAGGAAGTGAACTGAAATCAAACTTGTGAGAGTTGTATGGCCTTAAGTGAGGAAAACATTGACATCCAAAGACTTTTAGGAAAGAGTAATCAGGTTTAAATTTGAAGAGTACCTCAATAGGAGACTTCTGCTGAAGGACTGTAGTAGGCATTCTGTTAATGAGAAAAACAATGTTAGAGAAGGCATCTGCCCAAAATTTCAAAGGTAAGGACGATTGAGCTAGCAAGGTTAAACCGAGTTCTACCACATATCTGTGTTTTCTTTCTACTATTCCATTTTGTTCAGAGGTTTGAGGGCATGAAACACGATGAACAATACCATGTTTCCTGAAAAAGGAGGAGAAGGAACGAAATTCTCCACGCCAATCATATTGAAAAACTTTAATGGTTGTGTTGAGAAGGTTCTCGGCTTGGTTTTTAAAATGAAGAAAAGATTCAAAAGCTTCAGATTTTATTTTTAAGAAATAAATCCAAATGTATCTAGAATAGGTATCAACAAAAGATATGTAGAATTTGAAACCAGTACATGAAAGAATAGGAGAGGGGCCCCAGAGATCTGATTCTACAAGTTGCAAGGGACTAGTATAAGAAGTGTGAGAGTTATTAAAAGAAAGCTTGTGGCTTTTTCCCATTTGACATGAAACACATAAGAAATGAGGCATTTTATTCATTTTAAAACGAATATTACAGTCATTAAGAACTTTGGTTACAATTTTAGAAGAAGGGTGCCCCAACCTCTTATGCCAAAGATAAAAAAGGAGACTATCCTGATTATTGGAAACGAGATTTTGTGAGGAATGATGACTAAGAGTTGAGCCAGTGGGGTTTCTGGTTTCAGAGACAAGGATCTTTGAAAATTGCCAAGGTGTTCTTCTAGTCTTGTTGAAGAAGTTGAGCCTATACAGTCCCTTATGCAGCGTTCCTTGAAGTAGAATGGTTTTGGTAATCTGATCCTTAACACAACAAGTGGAAGGGTGAAACTCAAAATAAACATTGTTATCCTTTGTAAATTGGGAGACACTAACAAGATTCTTTGTGATTAAAGGAACATGAAGAATGTTTTTGAGAGAAAGAGTTTTAGAAGGAATAAAAGAAGAGATGAGAGAGTTACCAATATGTTTGATGTCAAGACCTGTACCATTTCCCATGTGAACCTTTTGACTGCCATGGAAATCTGTCCCAAAGGTGACATTGTTGTAGTCATTTGTTACGTGATTTGTTGCTCTTGAGTCAAGATACCAGGAACTATCATTCTTTTCTTCTGCACAAATGAGCATGGCTTCTAAAGGAGCATTTTCAGGCGGAATTTCACCTTGAGTATGAACAAGGTTGGCATTTGATCATTGACTGTTCTGGTGTCCAGAAGAATTCGCCCCATTGGTGGTTCCACTTCCATGGAAATTTTAATCAAATCTGTAATAGTATTTGAGGACTGTGTGACCTATCTTTCCACAAAGTTGGTACTGTGGTCTGCTGTTGTTGTAGTAGCTTCTACCTCCACGACTTCTGCCTATGTTTTTTTGGCTTCTTCCACCTTGGTTTTGATTCCAATTGGAGCCTCTCTTTGAGTAGTTAGAGTAGTTAGCCACAATTTCAGAGGAGTTTCTCTACAAGATTCTTCCTTCATGAGAAAGAAGAAGACTGGTGACATGATGAAGATTGTAAGGGACCTCTCTAGAGCATATTATGGCTATTATGGATTCATATTCATCATTTAACCCATTTAGAACTGCAAGAATCTAATCTGTGTCAGACATTTTGTGATTAGCAGCACTAAGCATGGCAAAGAAACTCTTCATCTTCATTAGATATTCTCTTATAGAAAGAGAGTCTTTCTTAAGGGTCTGTATTTGTCATTTGTAGAACATCACCTTAGCAGTGGATTGAGAATTGAATAGTTGTTCAATGGTTGTCCAGATTTCTTGAGAGGAAGAACATCCTACCAGTTGAGGAAGATAACTAGTGCTGATGGAGGCAAGAGTCCATGACATAAGTAACCTGTCTTGTCATTGATGACGAATGAACTCCGGGTTGACATTTCCTTGAATCAATCTGGGAGAAACGACATATGTGCCATAGATGTGATCTTCAATCCCGTATCCCAAAATTGCATTTTCAACTTGGAATTTCCAGAGTAGATAATTGTCCTCTTCGAGTTTAATGGTGACCAATTGCGTAAGAGGGCTCGTGATTGATCTGTTTTGTTCATCGAGATTGGCCGGTTTAGCAACACCATCTGTTGCAGAATGCTCCGGTCCATTTGCATTGTTGTGATTGCGGGTATTCGTCTTCGCCATAGATGAAGCAGAAGGATGGAAGAAAGGAGCGTGAGCTATAGTGAGCTCTGATACCAAGTTAGATTTCTTGGAGAAACAGAGAAACCAGAAGGAAAAACTTTCTTGTATTTTATTTTCTGATTGATTACAATAGCATAAGGCTCTTTATATAAGCAAGCTATAGGACTAGAGGCTTACCAAAACAAACTAACTGAATCCAACAGAATATGTAACTGTCTTTAAAAAACTTAACAAACTCTTAACTAACAATAACAGAAAACCAACTTGAGTGACTATTCTAATTTGTCGGATTCGTTTTTTTTAATATCAGTATCTTATTGTATTACTTCCTGTTGTCTTTTCTTCTTGACCATAGTTCTTTGTTTTACTCTTTAACAAAGTCAATTCTTTGCTTGGCTTATGGCGGATTCTAATTTAGTTTGAGGCTATTTCTCCCTCTTTCTTCTGTATCAAAACCCATTTTGATAATAGCAAGTTGTAGTAGAACCAAAAACTTGAGAACCTCCTGAAAAAAGAGAGAGACAGAGAGAGAGAGATCATGGAACAGGTAGGGAGCAGTTGTAGAGACAACAGTTGATCTGTTAAGGGAATGACTGGTCTTGTTACTGGAGGAACAAAAGGAATTGGGTAACTCTTATCTTTTGTCTCCAGCTCTCTGGTTCATGAGATTCATTAGATGCTGTTTTTTTTTTTCTCATTAATAAAGCATTAAATCTTAGGAAGTCTCAATTTTTTTGATCTTGTTTTCTTTAGGAATGCTGTTGTGGAGGAATTGGCAGCGCTAGGCGTGATCATATATACGTGTTAGAGGAATGAAGGAGAGCTTAATGAATGCTTAAATGACTGGAAAATAAAGGGCTTACAAGTCAGTGGTTCAGTCTCTGTTTAATGGGGAACTAAACATCCTTGTAAGTCCCCATTTTATCCAATTCATAGTGTTTTATGTAGCACTTTAGTAAGAAATAGAACGGTAGTTTAGTCCGAAGCATGAGCATCAATTTGTTTGATTTTTCTTTTTAATAATGAAAGAAATCAAAAGTTTCAATCTTTCAAATTTGGAATCCATGTTGTCAAAGCAGTTCTGTTTTTTCCTGAACTTTTCTGCTCATCTGCCCAATTTCTTGTTTAAGGTCAATAATGCAGGAAACTATGTATACAAATATCTCTAATTAGGTTCCTTAAGATGATCATAACATTCCGAATTCCGAAAACCTTGTGATATTGCCACCACTGTTCTTCCCTGGTTATCTAATTAGTACTAAGTCTGTACATTGGTCTTGGATTTTCGCTATGAATAATTAAGCATCACATGTTATATGTCTTATCCCATGCGGATGCCTCTTTTGTCATTATATATACAACCTAAAATATATTATTAGAGTTTGAGCATATTTCACGGGTGTAGGACTGTAAGTTAAACAAATCTCGCCAAGCCTTGTACATATTTTGAGCATGGGTTCTCCGTTAGACGGTTTGGGCTTGGGCTTAGACTTGAGCTTATGAATAGTCCAGTTAGCATTGGGGAATTCAGTTCCAAATGAATCATATCAAGTACAAGACAGAGGAGACTCATATCTAAAAAATTGTGGACAGAAAAAAATAGATAAAGTTACGAAAGAGAAATGAAAGAGATAGATAGAGAGATATGAGAAGAGAGAGAGGTTTACCTTGTAACGTAAAAGACAAACTCTTTGTGAACTTGCGAAGGTAATGTCGTGATACTTGTTAACGGTGATGGACAGTCAGTTTAAAGGATAAGAATCTTTTAACCGTTGTACGACGAAAAAACAAGAGTTTGGAAATAAGTCTTTACTGTGTTTTGACAAATAAGATTTTAAAACACAACAGCAGCAGCATTATTGTAGGAGCAGCAGCACACAGAGACGGGGAGAGAGATGGCACAGGCAGATAAAAGATGGTCTCTTCAGGGAATGACTGCACTTGTCACCGGTGGAACCAAAGGAATCGGGTAATTTGTTTTTCTCTCAGCCTTCCTATTTTGTTTTGGCCATCCTGAAGACTGCCTTTCCATTCTTCTTTCTACACATGATGTATAGAAAAACTTCATTCAAAATGATCTTAATAAGACGATTGCAATGTTGCTTTAAAATTGTAAACGCAATAAACTGAGATTTACAATTTCAAGCCACATGCAAGCAACAATAAGCAGCATAATCAACAGTCAGCAGCTCCAAAATTTAATTTTTTTCTTGTTAGATTCCAAAATTCATCTAGGGAGATTTTACCCCAAAAGCTTCAAAAATTCACACACTCACAAGATTTGGTTGCATCTTGATATCTTGGATCTAGAATTACAGAGGCAGTGACTATGGAGAGCTGGACAGATGCAGGAGTTGTCCCTGCGGCTTGGACCGGGGGTCCTCAACTAAGGCACCGTCGCCTCCCAGGTGACAACGCCCTAGCGGAGAACCTCCAGGTCCAGGTTCTCGCCGCCGAATCTGTGCACAAATCTCCAGATATATAGAGTGAGAGTGAGAAAGCGTGTAAGACTAAGAGAAGGGGTTGAGAGAGCAGAGACAAAGGGGAGGGCGGATACAAAGCAGAGATAGGAGAAGTTTATGTATGAGAGATATATGGGATCATTTTCACCATTAAATAGTATAAAAAAATAGAGAAAGTGGATACGGTGGTGAGACCCTATTGATCTCGATTTGGATGAGAATTTTTGATAAAACTAAAGGTTTTTCCTCTTCCAATATCATTTTTATTTCATTCATTGTTTATGGTAAATTTCAAAGTATGCTTTAGTGTAAAAAAATAATGATTAGAAAATACAAAAGAAGAATAAAACAAGAGATTTAAATTCTTTTTAATAAAGTTGAGGGAGGAGACATTTCTTAGAATCTAACTCATATGTTATCATGTTTATGATAAATTTATTTGTGCTAATAATTATGGTTCTCGAAAATGAAAAATAAAAGCTTAATATAAAAAAAAAGCTCAAAATTGTACAAAAATTATTAATTTGTTTAATGGATGTGTTGATTTGTTTTCAATTTTTTTTTTCAATATTTCTAAAATAACGGTTCTATTGGAAGATTTGGATAAGTTACTATTTTTCATATACTTTGGACAATTGAGTAGTAATTACTTCTGCCATTTTCACATGGTTATGATTGGACTTTCTTAAATATACATTTGGATGTACAAATGTATGTCCGATAATTTTTATTGTTCTTGAATTTATTAAGGATTTCAAAAAAAAAAAGAAAAAAGAACACTATGTTCCACACTTTTAAAATGATTTGTTTGTATTAGTGATGCATTTAGTAGTAATAAATGCATTTAGTGATACAATTATTATTAATTTTATTTTATAGAGAGTTGTGCGAAGAATAAAAAAATTGCAAAAACAATATCCGCAATCCACTGTATAACATCCACAATATGTCCGCAACAGCCATAAACGCAACACGATCGCAAATTTGAAATGAATAGGTTTTCTTAAAAGAAAAGAGAACCAGAACCAATTTGATATCCATGTCATTGTTTGGTTGATCTGAATTTTGCTGTTAATAAACTTGCTTGAAGTCCTTAAAACTGTGGTCTAACTTCTTGGTGATTTTTGGTTTGTACACTATACACGTTAATCAGGTATGCTATTGTGGAGGAATTGGCAGGCCTTGGGGCAACTGTACATACATGCTCCCGAAATGAAGCCCAGCTTAATCAATGCTTACATGAATGGGAGACAAAGGGTTTTCGAGTCACTGGTTCGGTCTGCGATGTATCCTCTCGAGCTGCACGAGAAAAGCTAGTAAACACAGTCTCCTCTTTATTTGATGGGAAACTTAATATACTGGTAATTAATTATGCATTTAACCCACAATGAGATCATCTTCCTTTGAAGAAATTCTTTTTAACTGGAACTAATGGTCATTTTTTCTGTATCTAGATAAACAACGCTGGGATGAATATATGGAAATCAACATTGGAGTTCACAGCTGAAGATTTCTCAATTATAATGAACACCAATCTGGAATCTGCTTACAATTTGAGTCAACTTTCGCATCCCCTTTTGAAAAATTCAGGAGCAGGAAGCATTGTTTTCCTGTCTTCTGCTGCTGGTCTGGTATCAGTGAGTGTTGGGTCCATATATAGTGCAACTAAAGGTATTTTCCTTTTATATATATGTATATATATACAATTCCAAGCATTATGGGTTAAGCAGTGCTAAAACGACATCTAAACTGATCACTCATGTGTGTATATATATATATATATATATATATATATATATATATATATATATATATATAACACTCAGTCAATGGATTAGTAACATGTAGAAACTATAAATTGGTAAATTACTATTTTACCATAAAAGTGTTACGTAGCAATGTAGCAAGTGAGAGACACGATTTTCATCGACTATTTTATCATAAATCACTCATTAACACTCAGTTCAAGCGATTAAAATGAAGTTTTTAAATCTTTACGGTTATGGGTTTTACTGTAAATTTTGCAGGAGCGCTTATCCAACTTACTAGGAATTTGGCATGTGAGTGGGCTAAAGACAACATCAGAACCAATGGCGTTGCACCTTGGTTCATTAGAACCCCACTTACGGAAGAGGTAACATCTCTACATCTTAAGAAAAATAAGAGACATGACGTTTACACACCAAAGAAAATTTGAGATTTTGGGTATTTGTAAATGATCTATGGTATTTCATATCAATTTTTCCTCCCTCCAGAACATCAACTAGACAGCTATGCAGTTTTACTGTTAATCACAGTAGTAACTTGTTATTACTTCTACTATATTGATTTATGCAATAGATGTAATTTCTCTTGAATTTACATGTCATTTTGCTTATTCTCTTCGTTGCAGTATCTTGGCAATGAGAAATTTTTGGAGGCTGCTAACTCTCGAACTCCTCTAGGACGAACAGGAGAGACAAATGAGGTGTCCTCAGCTGTGGCATTCTTGTGCTTACCTGCAGCTTCTTACATAACTGGGCAGACTATTTGCGTAGATGGAGGATCAACTGTGAATGGCTTTTCCTTCCCTTGAAATAAGTTATAACAGTAGTTGATTTCCTTATTCTCTAGCTTGAAATAAGGCAGTTTAGACCATTTGTATGCTTGTGCTACTATGTTCAGTCTGTCTGGCTTGCTTAAGACTTAATTATAAGCTATAAAACTTAATTATTCTCGTTTATGGTATACTGATATGCATGAAGAAATATTTGTAAGTGAGATTATAAGCTAAAAAACTTAATTATTCAGTCAGTCTGTCTTCATGATATACTGATATGCATGAAGAAATATTTGTAAGCGAGATTATAAGCTATAAAACTTAATTATTCACTTATAAAAAGATTTTTAAAATCGTTTTTAATAAAACATTAATAGAGTTAAAAACTGTTTAATATTTAATTAAACAATTTTGATACAAATTTTGTTTCTTAAAAACTATTCTTTCATCTTTTGATTTTTACATAAACTATTCTTTAATCATAAAAATTTTGAATTCGTAAAGTATTTTTGCGCGGCTTGAGGGGCTTAGGCTTGCTCGTGCACATAATCTGACCATTGCTGCAGTTGAATGTGACTTGAAAGTCTTGGTGAAGATTGTGCGGCAGGTTTGGGATTGTCCTTGGGAACTCATATATTTCATTCATGAAATTCATTCTCTCCTGCCCTCTGGAGTGTCTGTGAATCATGTTTACAAGGAAGTTAATAGTGTTGCGGATAGCTAGGCGAAGTTGGGTCCTATTTTTGGCAGTTCCAATATTTTCTGGTCCATAGAGGACTTACCTCTTTCTTGTTTTTAAGCTTGAAAACTTTCAAGAAATTGTAATTTCTGTAGGGTATAAGGTCTAGGACTCTTTGTGCTTGTATTGTTTTTAGAGTTTTGTTGTCCCTTTATTTTTTTTATTTTTTTTATTGATTATTAATAAACTGATAGGGGTCATGTCTAACCTTTTCTTATTTTAAAGAGGTTTCTCTAAAAAATTAAAAATAAAAATTCTTAAATTTAGTTTGTCAAAAACTCTTAAATTTGCATAAAAATGGCAAATTCTCTCGCACCTGTCCGGTACTCACAAAATCTGACCATAATAGGGAGAGTTTGTAGGTCATTTTCACTTGATAGTTTGAGTGTAAGTGAAAAATTAAAATATTTTTCAGGTACAAGGAGAATAGTATCTAACCCAATAGATACTGGTATATTGACATATTTTTTTTATCTAAATATTTTTGTTTTTATATTAAATAAAATCGATACAAATTATCCGGTTGGTACTTCGACAAGTGATATAGGTGGGCATAGAAAAATAGTACATATACTAAGCGGGTACGGGGGTACAAATATAATTTTTTTTATCATAGTTGTGGGTGAAAGGAGAGAGGTACTCGGTCAAAACCTGTCTCATTTGACATCTCTAATTATGCATCATCTTGCTACTTTTACAGATTTCCCCTTTGATCCGACCAAAATCCAACCAAAGACTCCGGGCTTTTGGGTTCGAGCTGGAGTCCGGTAACCTTATTATTGACATCACCAGTCCACCATCGTATGCTTTTCTCTATAATAAAGAAAATACCAAATTTTTTTTCCTATTTTTAAATTTTTTTACATTTGATTAAATTAAATTAATAAAGCCAAAATTTCCTAGCATGATTAGAAGACCAAGTATTTAAATTCCCTTTTTTTTTTTGAAAGGATGTAATTATATTCTCTCAATTACTCATTTTTAATCACTTATTTCCAAAATAAATAGCATAAAAACCAGATATACTTTCTAAAAAGGTCTTAACATACTGTCAGTTGTAGTGGAGTTCATATGAAAGATATGGCAAAGACAAAAAACTTTTTAAAAAAAATATCTTCTTTTTTTATCATAACTATCTTAAAAATTGTGAATAATTGTATTTTGGCGTTTAGGCCATGTTTGTTTAGATTTGGAAATTAACCTACCAAAACCTTTGCATACAAAACGGTAGTAACATTGCACACAAAAGAACTTAGATAAGAACAATTCTTGGTTAAATCAAATCTAATACTAATATTTTATATCAATCCGAAATTTTGTTGGTAATTTTAAAAAACTTCATTTATAACATTATTTTTTGAGTTACACATTTATATTTATGTTACTAATAAATTTTTTTATAATTATCAATAAAATTTTGGATGAGATTGGTTTTAGATCCGGCTTAGTGCATTAACTTTTTTTTAAAAATTTTTTCCCTTTTTTAAGCAATTGTGAAATTGTGGGGATGGAAGGTGAAGAACTTAAGCTTGATTTTCTTTTTCTTTTCAAAAGCATGGGCCGTGTGACTAATGCTATCAATTGAACTTGATTACCAACTTCATTTTTATAAATATGTAATATACATGAGCCGGAACGTACATGTCAAATCAATGGAATTAATTTGATACACTACTAATAGTTTTTTTATTGACACTAAACAAAAAATTAATAGGCCTTTTTAATTTTATTTGATGTTTTTATTCGTTTTTTGATAATATAAAAAACTTGAATGATAATTTTAAAAAGTTCCGGTTATAATTCCAAAAATTTATTATATCTATAATTATATTCTGTTATGCGCACTTACCCAAAATCTTAATTAGTTGATCAAATATTTTCCTTCTAACCAATAATAATAAAAAGGGAAATTCATCTATGTTCGGTCAATCTAATCCCCTTGCTCTTTTGGTGAATTTGAGCTGAATCGAATTCGAGTTCAAGAGTGTTTGAGCTCCGTTCTTGAAAAAAAAAACTTATTTAAATTTAGCTTTGAGTCAAGTTCGAGTTAAAAAAAACTAAATTTGAATTCAACTCGTAAGGTGAAATACAGGTTTGAGTTTGAGTTCGGCTCGCGAGTAGCTCGATTCACTGACTAAAGCCGAGCTTTTCGAAATAAAATAGATAAACATGTATGTTTTTTTTTATATGTTTTTCAAAATAAAATAAATAAATTTGATATTTATATTTTAAAAATAAATAAATATTTTATAATATATATAATGAATATAATATTTATTTAAATTATTAATTAAACCAAATTAACTCACGATTTTATCAAACATTTTGACATTACTTAAACTCGATTTCATAAATTAACTAAATCAAAATTATAATTTCAACTCAATTTAATCAATTTTTGAATTAAACATTTATAATCAAACCTCTCTATACCCAACCCTACCAAACCCCAAAAGAAACAAAATAGACAAATTCCTAGTCCGTTTATTTATATTATAAAATAAAGACCAATACCATTTTGCCCACAGTACGTAACCTAAAATTAGAAAAACTCCAATCCCTTCGATTTGCAAACTCCGTTTTCAGGGCTTCCTGCAGGTACAGCTAGCTGGATTAATTTGGATCCTCTCATGATGAATTTACAATTTAACTTTTCTTTCTTTTGTTCTTTTTCATTTGCATGTTTAATTAGGTCAAACCTTTGCTTTTTCAGTCGCCAAACGTTTCGCAATTCCATTACCCTCTAAACTACGAGCGCATGCAATCTGCCCACCATGCACACAGAAACACACCTGCATTTCCCATGACGCGTGTTCTCTGTACACTTTGTTTTCCCTCTCCCACCATGTAACCCCTTCCCTAATAATTTGTCTGTTTAATTCCTCTCAGTTTTTACAATTTTTCATCTTTTATATGATTTATATGTGTTTTTAATTCGTTGAGTTCGAGTTTATTGTGACTAGATTGGTGCCACTTATTTGGTTGTTAATCCAGTATTTCATGCTCGTACCAAACATATTGAGATAGATTTTTACTTTGTTCACGAAAAAGTAATGAGATGTTCAGATCCAGTATATTCCTACTGATACTCAACTTGCAAATATATTCACAAAAGAATTTTCATCAACTCGATGTCTTCAACATAAAAACAATCTCTCTGTGCTTTCACCTCATTCGGATTAAAGAGGCATCTAAATGTATATACTCTTAATTTAAATAATATTAGAATAGTATAATATATCCTAGTCTTATTAATACACTCTTATTTAAACGCTCTATAAATATGAGTTTCTAATACAGTAATATGCAGCAGTCAGAATATACAAACCTTAAATTGCTATTTCAATCTCTTCATATTGTAATAATTTCTCTTTTAATTTTTTTTTCAAACTAAGGGCTTAAACGAAAAATTTTTTATTTGACATAATGAAAAATACATGATAAAAGGTTTTAACTCATCGTAAACAATTAACAAAAAAAAATTATTTTGGTTCAACGATGAGTGAGATAAACTTTGTGTGTATTCCTCCTGTTACCATGCAGAGCA
This sequence comes from Bretschneidera sinensis, assembly GCA_023935145.1. Taxonomy (NCBI): domain Eukaryota; kingdom Viridiplantae; phylum Streptophyta; class Magnoliopsida; order Brassicales; family Akaniaceae; genus Bretschneidera; species Bretschneidera sinensis. Next base: position 15,873,689 of record CM043699.1, on the reverse strand, counting down.
AAAAAATTTAGAAGTCAAGGCTAGGCAAAAAAAGTCAAAACGTTGTTGTACTTTAAAAAGGCAAGAAAACCGTTCGTACTTTTAATAGTACGCTGCTTTGAAATCGATAATCCAGGTTGATAGTCTACACTGATATACACCAATGCCTCGACAAGCACTGATTTCACCTTCTTCTTCTTCCTTTAAAACCCACTTCACCCTCTCTTTAAATCCCAAAATACCGAAACGCACCTACACCAACCCCTTAACTTCCATTTCACTTCACTCTACTACAAGAAGCAATTTGAGCCAAAACATGTCACACGATACCATTAACAATGGCACTAAAACAAAACTTAATAGATGGTCTCTTCAGGGAATGTCCGCCTTCGTCACCGGAGGAACTCGCGGAATTGGGTACATGCATATCCCCGTGCGCACACACTGATACACACAATGACACAAGTACATGCGTAGGTACTGTTGTAGTGTGAATTTGATCATTTGATTATGCTGAGTTTTTTTATGTGAATTTTGAACTGGATATGTTTTATAGGGAAGCGATAGTGGAGGAATTGGTGGGGCTTGGAGCGAGAGTGCACACGTGTGCTCGAAATGAGAGTGAGCTCGATAACTGCTTGAGAGATTGGGATGCTTCGGGTTTCGGGGTTACTGGGTCGGTCTGTGATGTATCAGTTCGAGCACAGAGAGAGAATTTGGTGGAGACTCTGTCCGCTTTGTTTGATGGGAAGCTCAATATCCTTGTAAGGTCCTCTAAATTCTCTTTACATGTTGGTTTGTGTAATAGGTAGCTGTTCTGTTTGTAAATATGCCCATAAGAGATGTAGCTATAGTTTGGTTATTTGAGTCTACTGTTGTGAGTTTTAAATTACTCGCAAGTGCACGAGTCGTTTGCAGTATAGCGTTGTGCAAGTGTGAGGTCGAATCCACGGGGAATTGCGTTGTGAAAGTATATTTTCAATCTAAACTAACTCTATCTTAACCTAGTTCTGAATTTCAGATGATAATTTGCAAAAGAAATTAAAATTAAACTAAATTGATTTTTAAAAACTAATAATTAAAACACTAAGGTTTCTAAATCCATCCCACCGAAGTTAAGCATATATGTTCTAAAAATATAGCCTATCAAAACATTCCATGAATCCAACTATAAGACAAAAAACAAAGAATATCTCAACTAAACCAAAAGCATCCAATATGTCTGCTCTCAACAAATCACAAAGGAAATCCAATTTAATCGAAAAACATTCAATGTATCCATCAGATGAAACACAAGGAATATCTAACAGACAATTTAAACTCAATCAATTATAAGATTAACTCAAATAATTGACAGAACATTTATACTAAAAATTGTCAGATTTGTACAAGCAAATCTGAACTACTACGCCAAACAACGGCGGGGCTTCATCTTCAACCTTAGCTGAATAGTCTAGCCACTCATAACTATGAAACTACAATTCATAATAAAAGTGCTAAACATTTAAACTAAAACAACTAAATGTAAAGAAATAAATAAATAACTTTACATGGGAGAAATTCCACTCGCTGACGGGCGGCGCTTCCCCTCGTGTTGACAAAGCCTTCGAGATCCACCAGAATGCTAGCGGACGTCCACCAGTAAACACCAAAGTGGCTCAGGAATTGTACATTAAAGCTGAAGTGAAGAAGAGCTTATATAGGGAAATATCACAAGTGCAATATGCTTCCCATCCGATGTGGGATACTGCAGATTCCAGATTTTGCTCTTTGACCTTTGTCTACTAAAACTATCATAACTTTCTCTATAAAAATCATTTTATTGATCCGTAAAATTCTCCAGAAAACAGACATCGGGATCTTTCCAACCATATATGGCTCATATCGTGGTTCTTCCTGAATCAATACAGTTAAATCCTCAAAAATGACTTATTTGTCACGCTGAAATCATGCACAGCCTGACCTTTGTCTACTAAAACTGCCATAACTTTCTTTAGAAAAATCATTTTATTGATCCATAAAATTCCACAGAAAACAGACATCCGGATCTTTCCAAGCGTATATGGCTCATCTTCTAGTTCTTCCTAAATCAATACAGTTTAATCCTCAAAAATGGCTGATCTGCACGAGCAATTCTGGCAATTTAGTGAAACTTCTTTCCAAGCTTGTAAACCTGTAAAACAACGAAAACAACTCAATGTAACAAATTCCTAAGCTAACAAATATAAATTAAAGGGCCAAAATATGCAATATTTGGCACTCATCAAATACTCCCAAACTTACAATTTGCTAGTCCCTTAGCAAAACAAAATAATAAATAAAAAAACCTAAATGAAAAACAAAGAACATAAAGATAAGTTCATCACTCATGGTATCCAAAAATTTAAGGAGCACACATCACCATGATATTCATTCATGAGCAAGCTTAAAAAGATAAACTCATCTTCGCAATGAATAGAAAAGTTAAAATCTAATTACTTACAAAAGGCAGGTTAAGGCATCACAAGTCTGACACTGTGTAAAGTGAATTAGCATATAGAAATGAAGCTTCCAAGTGACTCCAATGTGTAAGGTCTTCATGTCTCAAGATTCACCAAATTTCCCATCAGAATAAACAAAAATGGCATAATTTTTATCTTTTTTTTTTTTTTATTATATAAAAGGCTCTGCTATGTTTAATTCCCTTAAGCTTTCTAATTGACCCATGTAGCGAGTGTTGAGTCAATGACTCCCAAACCAGATGGTTTTAGGGCATTAGGTGTAAAGACACCCCTAAGGACTTACTAACTCGAGTAAAAAATGCTACGAAATTAAACCAGCCTTAATACTACCAAACAAAATTCCACCTTTTGACGTGAACACTTACTACTTACTGAGGCAAGAGGTCCAGTTACTCAGCGGAAAGTTTATTGATAATGAATTTTTTATTATTTTTTATTATGCTTTTCTATGCCCAAGAGTTCATCCAACAAGTCATCCAGTTTTAGTTAAGATAAGAAAAAATACACATTAAAATCACGTGTCATACCTCACATAATTTGTGCTAATGTGCTCGTGTTAGATTAGATCAAACATGTGAATTCTCAAAAAGCTTAAAGTAAGTAACTAAATTTTAAAAATTTATCACCAGATCATGTGTTCAAAATGTTAAGCTCACCAATGACATCACATCATAGAAAATGTTTAGATCAACCAAAATTTCACGATAACATGAGCATGCATTTATCTCTACGACGAAAAGACAACAAATTAGGACAAAGTGTGTGATGTGTCTCCCATACCCCCAAACTTAAATTACACATTGACCCCAATGTGTGACTAATATGGAAAGAGCTGACCTGAGATATGGAGAACTATCTGGACTGGTATGGCTCATAGCATACCCCTAAACTTGAACTGAAGTACGCATTGCCCCTGAAAAATAAAAAAAATACTGGAAAACAAAAAATACTGAAAACAAACATTAATCATAAAAATGCAAAATAATAAATAAACAGAAACGATAAGCTGTGGGGTGCCTCCCATGAGCGCTAAGTTTAACGTCTTCAGTCAGACCCAACATTAGTAATCATGCCCAACGAAACGCTCCGCCATCTGATCAATAAATGGGAATGAAAAATGATCAGACCTAGTGGCAGCATTCAATTTACGGTAGCTGATACACAATCTCCAAATTGACTAAACACGAGTTGGAACCAACTCGTCATCCTTATGCTGCACTACCGTTAATTCAACACGTTTGGGCACAACATGAATCTGGCTCACCCACTTGCTATCAGAGATGGGATAAATGATCCCTGCCTCTAACAGCTTAATATCTTCTGCCCTCACAACCTCTTGCATAGCAGGGTTGAGCCTTCTTTGTGGCTCCCTCGATGGCTCAGCATCCTCCTCCAAATGTATCATATACGTCACCACCGAGGGGCTGATCCCCTTGATGTCCTCAATGGTCCAACCTATAGCTTCCGTATGCTCTCTTAAGACGTCCAATAATTTCTCCTCTAGAGCATCACCCAGATCTGAAGGTATAATCACAGGCAAACTATCGACTGAACCTAGGAACTTATACTTAAGATTATCTGATAAAGGCTTAAGTTCCTTCTTGGGGGTTTCAGGTGTGGCGGTCTCCTCTGTCTTATTGCTCTCCCGAGGAGGAGACTCCAAAATGGCATTTGCTTGCTCAAGTAATTTATCTAAATCCAAATCCTCTCCAAATTGAGCAAAGCATGCCTCTAGGGGGTCCTCAGTGCGGGAGTCATCCACAATCACCTTCGTCTTACTGCTCTCCCGAGGAGGAGACTCCAAAATGGCATTTTCTTACTCAAGTAATTTATCTAAATCCAAATCCTCTCCAAATTGAGCAAAACATGCCTCCAGGGGGTCCTCAGTGCTTGATTCATTCACAGTCTCCTCAAGAATCTCCTCCATCAATGATACATTTCTCACTTCATAATATTCATGTGGTTGCCTAGTGATATCAAAAATATTCAACTCCACTGTCATATTTCCGAAGGAGATCTTCATTACCCCTGTCCTACAATTTATCAGGGCGTTAGCCGTGGCTAAGAATGGTTGCCCTAGAATAACCGGTATTTGAATCCCTACATTCTGAACCGGCTCTGTGTCAAGCACAATAAAATCCACGGGGAAATAGAACTTATCAACTTTTATCAAAATGTCCTCGACTATTCCCCGTGGTCTTTTCGCTGACCTGTCAGCCAATTGAAGCGTAGTGGATGTGGGCTTCAATTATCCTAACCCCAACTGTAAATAGACTGAGTAGGGTAGAAGATTCACACTCACCCCTAGATCCAAGAGAGCCCTCTCAATGTGGCTGACTCCTGTCCTGCAAGAGATGGTAGGACACCCCGAGTCCTTATACTTGATGGGTAGCTTGCACTGAAGGATTGAGCTGACCTACTCAGTCAAAAATACATTTTTTGGGACATTCGTCCTCCTTTTGATAGTGACCAAGTCCTTTAGAAACTTGGCATATGATGGCATTTGATGGATGACATCCAAAAATGGGATATTGATTTGGACTTGCTTGAATACCTCCAGAATTTCCTCATACTTCCCTCCTTTCTTCGCCGCCTGTAATCTCTCGGGGTAAGGCACTCTAGGTACAAATGACCTAGGAGGGTCATTCTTAGTAGGTGTGGCTGTAGATGGCTCAGTATCTCTCTTCTTCGTGTTGCCACTTCTTTGCCCTTGCTGCATAGCAGGGCTATCTTCCACTTGATTGTCCACCTGCCTCCCAGACCTCAGTGTGACAATCGACTGTACTTGTTCTGCCTCGTGCGTAGGAGTTGATGAACTCTCAACCATATATTGTCCTTTCGGGTTAGGCACGGGCTGACTGGGGAACTTCCCCTTCTCTCTCTCACCCAAGTGACTTGCAATTTGCCCTATTTGACTCTCCATCTTGGCAATTGCTTGGGTGTTTACCACTGTTGCACTCCTCATCACTCATATTTTGGCTAGTCGCCTTCATGAACTCCTTAAGGGTATCCTCTAGCGACTGTGAAACTGGCGCTGGTGTTTGAGTGGGTGCATGGTAAGCCGGTGAAGGTGCTGGATGGGTAGAACGACCATGATTAGGAATTTGTGGGGCAAATCCGGGAGGATATTGATTTTGAGCATGATGAGGGGCTCATCCCTGATTCATTGGTTGGTTCTGCCTCCATGAAAAATTTGGGTGGTTCCGCCACCCTGGATTGTACGTCTCGGAGTACAATCCATTTGACTGACTTCCAAAGTCATTGAAAGCATTTACTTGTTCCATAGGATACTCGGCACAAGCAGGCATTGATGGGAAATTCTGTGCTAGATGCATGGGACTAGCACAGATGGAACAGCTTTCAACATTGAATATGTTGGCAACATTGATGGATTGCCTCACAGTGAGAGCGTCAATCTTCTTAGTGAGGGCATCTAAATTTATCCTCAAATCAGCGTCCTCCTTGACCTCATAGATGCCTCCCCTCTTAGGAGCACGAATGGACTTATCTCGACAGCTTGAAAAATCCAACTGCTGTGAGTTGTCGGATAACTTGTCCAACGCCATATATGCTTCATCTCCTGTCAGACTCAAGAATGCCCCCCATTCATAGACTCGATCAAGCTACGGTTGAGTTGAGTCAACCCTCGGTAGAAGAATTGAACGAGTCTCCACTTCTCATATCCATGTGGAGGGCATCTGATCAGTAACTCTTTGAAGCGCTCCCAACTCTCAGAAAATTTTTCATCCTCATCCTGAGTGAAAGAACTAATCTCTTTTCGGCACTCATTCACTCTAGACATTGGGAAAAACTTATGATAAAATTTGCTAAGCAGGTTTTCCCAAGATGTAATAGACCCGGGCGTGTTGGAATCCAACCACGCCCTAGCTCTATCATGAAGAGAAAAAGGGAAGAGTCGAAGATGTACTGACTCTCCAGAGAAGTTCTGGAATTTGAATGTGGCACAAATGTCTTTGAACTTCTTCACATGGCTATAAGGATTTTCAAGATCTAAGCCATAGAATGAGGGTAAGAGTTGGATGACATGTGGCTTCAAGTCAAAGTGGGTGGCATTGGTCGGTGGCAACACTATGCAAGAGGATGAGTTAGTCGCAACAGGAGCGACCAAGTCTCTAAGGGATGTAGTGGAGTCCACGTTCCAAGCTCTAGGTTGCTCTACATGTTCAGGATGATTTGCATTCCTATAATTCTCTGCCATCTCAACAGTCTCTCTCTCAACTAGTGCTCTTTTCTATCTCCTAAGAGTTCTATCTAAGTCGGGATCAAATGTATCAGATCTAAGTCCAAGGATCTCCGACCAAGCATACACCAACAGAAAAAGCACTAAAGTAAACTAACCAGTAGAAACTTGCAGAATAAAATAAAATAACTGCACAAACAGCAAACACACTACTCACAAAATGAGCCAACAAAAAATTTTAAAACAAATTTTTTTTTTTGGATAACTAACTAGTAGAAAAATAAAATCAATTCAGACCAAAAATTTTCACAAACCAAACAATTCCCCGGCAACGACGCCAAAAACTTGTTGTGAGTTTTAAATTACTCGCAAGCGCACGAGTCGTTTGCAGTATAGCGTTGTGCAAGTGCAAGGTCGAATCCACAGAGAATTGCGTTGTGAAAGTATAATTTCAATCTAAACTAACTCTATCTTAACCTAGTTCCGAATTTCATATGATAATTTGCAAAAGAAATTAAAATTAAACTAAATTGATTTTTAAAAACTAATAATTAAAACACTAAGGTTTCCAAATCTACCCCACTGAAGTTAAGCATATATTTTCTAAAAATATAGCCTATCAAAACATTCCATGAATCCAACTATAAGACAAAAAAACAAAGAATATCCCAACTAAACAAAAAACATCCAATGTATCCGCTCTCAACAAATCACAAAGGAAATCCAATTTAATCGAAAAGCATTCAATGTATCCATCAGATGAAACACAAGGAATATCCAACAGACAATTTAAACTCAATCAATTATAAGATTAACTCAAATAATTGACATAACATTTATACTAAAAATTGTCAGATTTGTACAAGCAAATCTGAACTATTACGCCAAACAACGGCGGGGCTTCATCTTCAACCTTAGCTGAAGAGTCTAGCCACTCATAACTATGAAACTACAATTCATAATAAAAGTGCTAAACATTTAAACTAAAACAACTAAATGTAAAGAAATAAATAAATAACTTTACATGGGAGAAATATCACTCACTGATGGGTGACGCTTCCCCTCGTGGTGACAAAGCCTTCGAGATCCACCAAAATGCTAGCGGACGTCCACCAGTAAACACCAAAGTGGCTCAGGAATTGTACATTAAAGATGAAGTGAAGAAGGGCTTATATAGGGAAATATCACAAGTGCAATATGCTTCCCATCCGATGTGGGATACTGCAGATTCCAGTTTTTGCTCTTTGACATTTGTCTACTAAAACTGCCATAACTTTCTCTAGAAAAATTATTTTATTGATCCGTAAAATTCTTCTGAAAATAGACATCCGGATCTTTCCAAAAATATATGGCTCATCCCGTGATTCTTCCTGAATCAATACAGTTAAATCCTCAAAAATGGCTGATCTGTCACGCTGAAATCATGCACAGCCTGACCTTTGTCTACTAAAACTGTCATAACTTTCTCTAGAAAAATCATTTTATTGATCCATAAAATTCTCTAGAAAATAGACATCCGGATCTTTCCAAGAATATATGGCTCATCTTCTGGTTCTTCCTAAATCAATACAGTTTAATTCTCAAAAATGGCTGATCTGCACGAGTAATTCTGGCAATTTAGTGAAACTTCTTTCCAAGCTTGTAAACCTGTAAAACAACGAAAACAACTCAAAGTAACAAATTCCTAAGCTAACAAATGTAAATTAAAGGGCCAAAATATGCAATATTTGGAACTCATCATCTACTAGGAAAGAGCCTTTGATTGCCAGAACGCAATTGTATGGTTGTAAGATGGGCTGTGTAAAACTTCACTAAGACCTTAACAGAGATTTCATTTGAAAATTTCCTTGTGTGTTGAGTTTGCTTGTTTGTTTCCCCATGCATTCTGGTTTTATTGGCCATTCACAATTGTGTTTAGTGCCGAGATCCGATGAATCATATTTGCATGAATACTATATATAATCAAGTTCGCTAGAAAAGTTATTTTTTTAAAAAGAAGATGACTTGCATTGTCATTGACCAGCATCTATGTTCCCTCCTACATAGGTTTATATATGTTACAGTTAAAATTCAGCCCAGCTATAGTCCCTGTTATTGAATTATGAGGCTATTATTTTTCTTTCCATCTCTAGGTTAATAATGTTGGTACAAATATTCGGAAACTGATGATAGAGTTCACAGCTGAAGAATTTTCCTTTCTCATGGCAACCAACTTTGAATCTGTTTTCCATCTATGCCAACTTACTCATCCACTTCTGAAAGCATCAGGACTAGGAAGCGTCGTATTCACATCCTCTGTCTCCGGTTTCATCTCACTCAATTCTATGTCTGTTCAGGGGGCAACTAAAGGTGACTAACTAGCTTATACGAATTTAATTGTGTGCTTTTGTTGGTTGTGATCTACCAGAGGTTATTGAAAAGTTATAGGATTAAGTTTCTTTATTTTTTCTAACTCCCAGGAGCTATCAATCAACTTACAAAAAGTTTGGCTTGTGAGTGGGCAAAAGACAATATAAGGAGTAATGCTGTTGCACCTTGGTACATCAAAACCTCTACGGTGGAGCAAGTAATACTCTTTCTACCTGCTGTTGGTCTTTTATTTCAGTATAGGAGCAAATAGAGTAAACTATAATATTTTGGTAATTTTGAAATTGGATTAGAGACGAGTAAGTCTTCACCTGAATATTACCACCAAGTTTGAAGCTTTCTATATAATGCATAAATCTGAGATTTAGTGGTTGCGCCAAATTTTAGATTTATTCCCAACTAAAGATATTCATTCGGCAATGGATTGCTGTCAAAATTAATGTAGTTTATGCTGTATTAAAGGTTCACACTGTAGTTTTGTCTAATTGTATTCTCTTTCTCTTACACACACAGAGATATTCAAGCGGAGATGGACGGTCACATATTTACAGAACTTTTTTATGATAATCTTTCTTTTAGTGATCTTAGTTACCTCTGTTCTAGGTGCTCAACAAAGAATATTTAGAAGAGGTATATTTGCGAACTCCTCTACGGCGACTTGGAGACCCGAGAGAGGTTTCATCTCTGGTGGCATTCCTATGCTTACCTGCATCATCATACATTACCGGCCAGATTATTTGCGTTGATGGGGGGATGTCAGTGAATGGTTTCTACCCAAGTTATGGCTAGAAGTGGCCCACTTAACCATTTAACTTGTTTGTTCCTCTTGTTCTTTGCCTCTCTCTCTCTCTCTCTCTCATCACCTTTTAATTATTTGTTGTTAGTAGGCGAAGACAGTTTCTTGAGATGAAATGCAACCTTATTTGGTGTGACCTTCACCAAGATTTTGTTATTCCTCTGCTTTCATCTTGTGATACACGAAAAAAAAATTTCCCTAACTGTTGATTATCAAATTGTTTCACATTGTAATATTTGAGAGTATGGAATTATTTCTTATTTTATATATGATTTTATTTTTATATTTTCCTTTTCAAATGTTCTTTTATAATCAAAATTTCCCTCGCCTTTCAGTTGGATCTATACCAATGTGTTGATGTGTCAAGTCTTTCTGAAATTTTCAATGAAATAACTATAAACTTCTGGGCTGTTCTTGGAAGCCTTGGGAGCCGAAGGAGAATTTAATGTCCCATTATACCAAAATTCATCTTTCATAATTAGTCAGAGTATTTGTGTGGATGGAGGTGTATGACCATCATGGCTGCTTCTTCAGATGAATATTAAGAAACATTTGAAGGGCTAATTCTTTTACTTGGAATGGTATACAACATATGCTCTTTTATTTGTATCTTTCATCGACTCATTTGCCCAAATATGCTTAAAGTAGTAATTGTATGATCTAATTTCTCTTACCCTTCTTTCTCCCCACTCCTCCCCTCTCTTATTCCCCCTCTTTATAAGGTGGTGGTAACTAGTAAGATTTGTGTTATTTTGAAATTATATCATTAATTTTGCTTAATTGAATTATCATTTCTCAGTCTGGCACCTGAAGAATGTATTCTGGCATCTGAAGAATGTTGTCGTAACTGACCTTGTATGCTGCTGCTTTTCTTCTCTGGCAGGTGCAACGTCAGCTTGCCTGTATCTGAATATATGGTGAGGCTGAACTGAAGATTGAAGCATAGTACACGGAAAAAAATATTTGTGTTTTTATCACTCCTAGTTTTGATAATAGAGGAATCTGTGACAATAATGACACTAGATTTGGGCATATAATATTCAAAGCATCTTGTTTAAGGTCAATAATGCAGGAAACTATGTATACATTTCTCTAATTAGGATCCTTAAGATGATCAAAACATTCCGAAAACCTTGTCATATTGCCACCACTGTTCTTCCCTGGTTATCTAATTAGTACTAAGTCTGTACATTGGTCTTGGATTTTTGCTATGAATAATTAAGGATCACATGTTATATGTCTTATCCCATGCGGATGTCTCTTTTGTCATTACTTATACAACTTGAAATATATTATTAGAGTTTCACAAATAAGATTTTAAAACACAACAGCAGCAGCCAGAGACGGGGAGAGAGATGGCACAAGCAGATAAAAGATGGTCTCTTCAGGGAATGACTGCACTTGTCACCGGTGGAACCAAAGGAATCGGGTAATTTGTTTTTCTCTCTGCCTTTCTACTTTGTTTTGACCATCCTGAATACTGCCTTTCCATTCTTCTTTCTACACATGATATATAGAAAAACTTCATTCAAAATGATCTTAATAAGACGATTGCAATGTCGCTTTAAAATATTAAACGCAATAAACTGAGATTTACAATTTCAAGCCACATGCAAGCAACAATAAGCAGCATAATCAACAGTCAGTAGCTCCAAAATTTAATTTTTTTCTTGTTAGATTCCAAAATTCATCTAGGGAGATTTTACCTCAAAAGCTTCAAAAATTCACACACTCACAAGATTTGGTTGCATCTTGATATCTTGGATCTAGAATTACAGAGGCAGTGACTATGGAGAGCTGGACAGATGCAGGAGTTGTCCCTGCGGCTTGGACCGGGGGTCCTCAACTAAGGCACCGTCGCCTCCCAGGTGACAACGCCCTAGCGGAGAACCTCCAGGTCCAGGTTCTCGCCGCCGAATCTGTGCACAAATCTCCAGATATATAGAGTGAGAGTGAGAAAGCGTGTAAGACTAAGAGAAGGGGTTGAGAGAGCAGAGACAAAGGGGAGGGCGGATACAAAGCAGAGATAGGAGAAGTTTATGTATGAGAGATATATGGGATCATTTTCACCATTAAATAATATAAAAAAATAGAGAAAGTGGATACGGTGGAGAGACCCTATTGATCTCGATTTGGATGAGAATTTTTGATAAAACTAAAGGTTTTTCCTCTTCCAATATCATTTTTATTTCATTCATTGTTTATGGTAAATTTCAAAGTATGCTTTAGTGTAAAAAAATAATGATTAGAAAATACAAAAGAAGAATAAAACAAGAGATTTAAATTCTTTTTAATAAAGTTGAGGGAGGAGACATTTCTTAGAATCTAACTCATATGTTATTATGTTTATGATAAATTTATTTGTGCTAATAATTATGGTTCTCGAAAATGAAAAATAAAAATTTAATATAAAAAAAAGCTCAAAATTGTACAAAAATTATTAATTTGTTTCATGGATGTGTTGATTTGTTTTCAATTTTTTTTTCAATATTTCTAAAATAGCGGTTCTATTGGAAGATTTGGATAAATTACTATTTTTCATATACTTTGGACAATTGAGTAGTAATTACTTCCGCCATTTTCACATAGTTATGATTGGACTTTCTTAAATATACATTTGGATGTACAAATGTATGTCCGATAATTTTTATTGTTCTTGAATTTATTAAGGATTTCAAAAAAAAAAAAAAAAAAGAACACTATGTTCCACACTTTTAAAATGATTTGTTTGTATTAGTGATGCATTTAGTAGTAATAAAAGACCATATATAAAATATCTTATAGGAAAAAAAAGAAAGAATGATAGAATTTATATAATAATAGTTAAATTTCTCTTTTTTATAAATATAATAGTTAAATTTTCGTTGGACTTGAGTTAATTATTTTATTATATCTATCAATGACTTGATTTTCTGCCTAGCACTGGTCTGTCTTATAAGAGTAAAAGTATTTTTTGGAAGAGCAAACAGTAATAAATACAGGACTTCATTTGTTAGTTTTAGAGTTAATGGGATTACAATTATTATTAATTTTATTTTATAGAGAGTTGTGCGAAGAATAAAAAAATTGCGAAAACAATATCCGCAATCCACAGTATAACATCCACAATATGTCCGCAACAGCGATAAACGCACCACGATCACAAATTTGAAATGAATAGGTTTTCTTAAAAGAAAAGAGAACCAGAACCAATTTGATATCCATGTCATTGTTTGGTTGATCTGAATTTTGCTGTTAATAAACTTGCTTGAAGTCCTTAAAACTGTGGTCTAACTTCTTGGTGATTTTTGGTTTGTACACTATACACGTTAATCAGGTATGCTATTGTGGAGGAATTGGCAGGCCTTGGGGCAACTGTACATACATGCTCCCGAAATGAAGCCCAGCTTAATCAATGCTTACATGAATGGGAGACAAAGGGTTTTCGAGTCACTGGTTCGGTCTGCGATGTATCCTCTCGAGCTGCACGAGAAAAGCTAGTAAACACAGTCTCCTCTTTATTTGATGGGAAACTTAACATACTGGTAATTAATTATGCATTTAACCCACAATGAGATCATCTTCCTTTGAAGAAATTCTCTTTAACTGGAACTAATGGTCATTTTTTCTGTATCTAGATAAACAACGCTGGGATGAATATATGGAAATCAACATTGGAGTTCACAGCTGAAGATTTCTCAATTATAATGACTACCAATCTGGAATCTGCTTACAATTTGAGTCAACTTTCGCATCCCCTATTGAAAAATTCAGGAGCAGGAAGCATTGTTTTCCTGTCTTCTGCTGCTGGTCTGGTATCAATGAGTGTTGGGTCCATATATAGTGCAACTAAGGGTATTTTCCTTATATATATATATACAATTCCAAGCATTATGGGTTGAGCAGTGCTAGAACGACACCTAAACTGATCACTCTTTTGTAACACTTGGTCAGTCGATTAGTAATATGTAGAAACTATAAACTGGTAAATTACTATTTTTCCATAAAAAAACACTATTCAGCAATGTAGTAAGTGAGAGACAATTTTCATCGACTATTTTACCATAAATCCCTCATTAACAATCAGGTCAGGTGGTCAAAATGAAGTTTTTAAATCTTTACGGTTATTGATTTTACTGTAAATTTTGCAGGAGCGCTTATCCAACTTACTAGGAATTTGGCATGTGAGTGGGCTAAAGACAACATCAGAACCAATGGCGTTGCACCTTGGTTCATTAGAACCCCAATTAATGAAGAGGTAACATCTCTGCATCTTAAGAAAAATAAGAGACATGACATTTATACACCCAAGAAAAATTGAGATTTTGGGTATTTGTAAATGATCTATGGTATTTCATATCAATTTTTTCCCCCTCCAGAACATCAACTAGACAGCTATGCAGTTTTACTGTTAATCACAGTAGTAACTTGTTATTACTTCTACTATATTGATTTCTGCAATAGATGTAATTTCTCTTGAATTTACATGTCATTTTGCTTATTCTCTTCGCTGCAGTATCTTGGCAATGAGAAAGTTTTGGAGGCTGCTAACTCTCGAACTCCTCTAGGACGAACAGGAGAGACAAATGAGGTGTCCTCAGCTGTGGCATTCTTGTGCTTACCTGCAGCTTCTTACATTACTGGGCAGACTATTTGCGTAGATGGAGGATCAACTGTGAATGGCTTTTCCTTCCCTTGAAATAAGTTAAAACAGTAGTTGATTTCCTTATTCCCTTGCTTGAAATAAGGCAGTTTAGACCATTTGTATGCTTGTGCTACTATGTTCAGTCTGTCTGGCTTGCTTAAGACTTAATTATAAGCTATAAAACTTAATTATTCTCGTTTATGGTATACTGATATGCATGAAGAAATATTTGTAAGCGAGATTATAAGCTATAAAACTTAATTATTCACTTATAAAAAGATTTTTAAAATAGTTTTTTATAAAACATTAATAGAGTTAAAAACTGTTTAATATTTAATTAAACAATAAAAAAAAGTTTTTTGATACAAATTTTGTTTCTTAAAAACTATTCTTTCATCTTTTGATTTTTACATAAACTATTCTTTAATCATAAAAATTCTTAAATTCATAAACTATTTTTGCGCTGCTTGAGGGCCTTAGGCTTGCTCGTGAACATAATCTGACCATTGCTGCAGTTGAATGTGACTTGAAAGTCTTGGTGGAGATTGTGCGGCAGGTTTGGGATTGTCCTTGGGAACTCATATATTTCATTCATGAAATTCATTCTCTCCTGCCCTCTGGGGTGTCTGTGAATCATGTTTACAAGGAAGTTAATAGTGTTGCGGATAGCTAGGCGAAGTTGGGTCCTTTTTTTTGGCAGTTCCAGCATTTTCTGGTCCATAGAGGACTTTCCTCTTTCTTGTTTTTAAGCTTGAAAACTTTCAAGAAATTGTAATTTCTGTAGGGTAAGGTCTAGGACTCGTGCTGCTTGTATTGTTTTTAGAGTCTTTTTGTCCCTTTATTTATTTATTTATTTATTGATTATTAATAAACTGATAGAGGTCATGTCAAACCTTCTTTTCATTTTAAAAAGATTTCTTTAAAAAATTAAAAATAAAAATTCTTGAATTTGGTTTGTCAAAAACTCTTACATTTGCATAAAAATGACAAATTTACTAGTACTTGTCCGGTACTCACAAAATCTGACCTTAAAAAAGAGGGTTTGTAGGTCATTTTCACTTGATAGTTTGAGTGCAAGTAAAAAATTAAAATATTTTTTAGGTACAAGGAGAATAGTATCTAAGCAGATAAATATTCGTTTATTGACATATTTTTTTATCTAAATATTTTTGTTTTTATATTAAATAAAATCGATACAAATTATCCGGTTGGTACTTGTACCAGTGATACAGGTGGGCATAGAAAAAGAGTACGTATACTAAGCGGGTATCGGGGGTACAAGTACAATTTTTTTGTCATGGTTGTGGGTGAAAGGAGAGAGGTACTCGGTCAAAACCTGTCCCGTTTGTCATCTCTAATTATGCATCATTTTGCTACTTTTACATATTTCCCCTTTGATCCAACAAAAATCCAACCAAAGACTCTGGGTTATTGGGTTCGAGCTGGAGTCCGGTAACCTTATTATTGACATCACTAGTCCACCATCATATGCTTTTCTCTATAATAAAAAAAATACCAAATTTTTTTTCCTATTTTTAAATTTTTTTACATTTGATTAAATTAAATTAATAAAGCCAAAATTTTCTAGCATGATTAGAAGACCAAGTATTTATATTCCCTTTTTTTTTTTTGAAAGGATGTAATTATATTCTCTCAATTACTCATTTTTAATCACTTATTTCCAAAATAAATAGCATAAAAACCAGATATACTTTCTAAAAAGGTCTTAACATACTGTCAATTGTATTGGAGTTCATATGAAAGATATGGCAAAGACAAAAAAGTTTTAAAAAAACAATATTTTCTTTTTTTATCATAACTTTCTTAAAAATTGTGAATATTGAAATATGACTGAAATATATGGACCAAAAAGAATAAAATATCTAATCACACTAGCTATTGACATATATATAAAGATAGACGGCTAACTACTGAAGCGTGAATTTCACGTGATAAGGATTATGCATACCCACTCGTAATGCATACGTCAATTCTAACCGTCAATGAAAGTTGCATTTCTCTTCACATACATAGAGGTGATAGCTAACGATTGAAGCCTCCATTTCACATGATGAGGATTATGCATACTTACTCTAATGTGTATAATGCACTCATCAATTCTAACCATCAATTGTGTCAAAGATAGAAAATAGGGAAAGAGTCAGTGCGTTGATCAAAATAACTTTTCGTTTTTTATTTTTTAGAATTTATTTGTAAATTATAACAAACCAATTCAATTTTATAGTGAATTCGTTTTGAAATGAAGTCTAAAGTTTTTTTTTTCTTCCAAACATGACAACTATATAATCCGAAATGAATTTCATAAAAATTATAGAAATCTTTTGTTCCAAACGAGGTGTTAATGTGACACGTAAATCTCTTCAATGGAAAGGACTATATAGGACACATGTTTTATCTTGCTTAGGACATTGTGGTGCATATATAAGATGATACCATCAAGGTTAAGAAAGTAACAATTTATGATATTGAAATTTGTAGAATTGATTAGTTGCTTAGTCTAAGAAGATGAAGCTCCTTAAAATAACTGTATTTTGGCGTTGTTTGTTTAGATTTGGAAATTAACCTTGTCATATTGCCACCACTGTTCTTCCCTGGTTATCTAATTAGTACTAAGTCTGTACATTGGTCTTGGATTTTCGCTATGAATAATTAAGCATCACATGTTATATGTCTTATCCCATGCGGATGCCTCTTTTGTCATTGTATATACAACCTAAAATATATTATTAGAGTTTGAGCATATTTCACGGGTGTAGGACTGTAAGTTAAACAAATCTCGCCAAGCCTTGTACATATTTTGAGCATGGGTTCTCCGTTAGACGGTTTGGGCTTGGGCTTAGACTTGAGCTTATGAATAGTCCAGTTAGCATTGGGGAATTCAGTTCCAAATGAATCATATCAAGTACAAGACAGAGGAGACTCATATCTAAAAAATTGTGGACAGAAAAAAATAGATAAAGTTACGAAAGAGAAATGAAAGAGATAGATAGAGAGATATGAGAAGAGAGAGAGGTTTACCTTGTAACGTAAAAGACAAACTCTTTGTGAACTTGCGAAGGTAATGTCGTGATACTTGTTAACGGTGATGGACAGTCAGTTTAAAGGATAAGAATCTTTTAACCGTTGTACGACGAAAAAACAAGAGTTTGGAAATAAGTCTTTACTGTGTTTTGACAAATAAGATTTTAAAACACAACAGCAGCAGCATTATTGTAGGAGCAGCAGCACACAGAGACGGGGAGAGAGATGGCACAGGCAGATAAAAGATGGTCTCTTCAGGGAATGACTGCACTTGTCACCGGTGGAACCAAAGGAATCGGGTAATTTGTTTTTCTCTCAGCCTTCCTATTTTGTTTTGGCCATCCTGAAGACTGCCTTTCCATTCTTCTTTCTACACATGATGTATAGAAAAACTTCATTCAAAATGATCTTAATAAGACGATTGCAATGTTGCTTTAAAATTGTAAACGCAATAAACTGAGATTTACAATTTCAAGCCACATGCAAGCAACAATAAGCAGCATAATCAACAGTCAGCAGCTCCAAAATTTAATTTTTTTCTTGTTAGATTCCAAAATTCATCTAGGGAGATTTTACCCCAAAAGCTTCAAAAATTCACACACTCACAAGATTTGGTTGCATCTTGATATCTTGGATCTAGAATTACAGAGGCAGTGACTATGGAGAGCTGGACAGATGCAGGAGTTGTCCCTGCGGCTTGGACCGGGGGTCCTCAACTAAGGCACCGTCGCCTCCCAGGTGACAACGCCCTAGCGGAGAACCTCCAGGTCCAGGTTCTCGCCGCCGAATCTGTGCACAAATCTCCAGATATATAGAGTGAGAGTGAGAAAGCGTGTAAGACTAAGAGAAGGGGTTGAGAGAGCAGAGACAAAGGGGAGGGCGGATACAAAGCAGAGATAGGAGAAGTTTATGTATGAGAGATATATGGGATCATTTTCACCATTAAATAGTATAAAAAAAATAGAGAAAGTGGATACGGTGGTGAGACCCTATTGATCTCGATTTGGATGAGAATTTTTGATAAAACTAAAGGTTTTTCCTCTTCCAATATCATTTTTATTTCATTCATTGTTTATGGTAAATTTCAAAGTATGCTTTAGTGTAAAAAAATAATGATTAGAAAATACAAAAGAAGAATAAAACAAGAGATTTAAATTCTTTTTAATAAAGTTGAGGGAGGAGACATTTCTTAGAATCTAACTCATATGTTATCATGTTTATGATAAATTTATTTGTGCTAATAATTATGGTTCTCGAAAATGAAAAATAAAAGCTTAATATAAAAAAAAAGCTCAAAATTGTACAAAAATTATTAATTTGTTTAATGGATGTGTTGATTTGTTTTCAATTTTTTTTTTCAATATTTCTAAAATAACGGTTCTATTGGAAGATTTGGATAAGTTACTATTTTTCATATACTTTGGACAATTGAGTAGTAATTACTTCTGCCATTTTCACATGGTTATGATTGGACTTTCTTAAATATACATTTGGATGTACAAATGTATGTCCGATAATTTTTATTGTTCTTGAATTTATTAAGGATTTCAAAAAAAAAAAGAAAAAAGAACACTATGTTCCACACTTTTAAAATGATTTGTTTGTATTAGTGATGCATTTAGTAGTAATAAATGCATTTAGTGATACAATTATTATTAATTTTATTTTATAGAGAGTTGTGCGAAGAATAAAAAAATTGCAAAAACAATATCCGCAATCCACTGTATAACATCCACAATATGTCCGCAACAGCCATAAACGCAACACGATCGCAAATTTGAAATGAATAGGTTTTCTTAAAAGAAAAGAGAACCAGAACCAATTTGATATCCATGTCATTGTTTGGTTGATCTGAATTTTGCTGTTAATAAACTTGCTTGAAGTCCTTAAAACTGTGGTCTAACTTCTTGGTGATTTTTGGTTTGTACACTATACACGTTAATCAGGTATGCTATTGTGGAGGAATTGGCAGGCCTTGGGGCAACTGTACATACATGCTCCCGAAATGAAGCCCAGCTTAATCAATGCTTACATGAATGGGAGACAAAGGGTTTTGGAGTCACTGGTTCAGTCTGCGATGTATCCTCTCGAGCTGCACGAGAAAAGCTAGTAAACACAGTCTCCTCTTTATTTGATGGGAAACTTAATATACTGGTAATTAATTATGCATTTAACCCACAATGAGATCATCTTCCTTTGAAGAAATTCTTTTTAACTGGAACTAATGGTCATTTTTTCTGTATCTAGATAAACAACGCTGGGATGAATATATGGAAATCAACATTGGAGTTCACAGCTGAAGATTTCTCAATTATAATGAACACCAATCTGGAATCTGCTTACAATTTGAGTCAACTTTCGCATCCCCTTTTGAAAAATTCAGGAGCAGGAAGCATTGTTTTCCTGTCTTCTGCTGCTGGTCTGGTATCAGTGAGTGTTGGGTCCATATATAGTGCAACTAAAGGTATATATATATATATATATATATATATATACAATTCCAAGCATTATGGGTTAAGCAGTGCTAAAACGACATCTAAACTGATCACTCATGTATATATATATATAAGTAACACTCAGTCAATGGATTAGTAACATGTAGAAACTATAAATTGGTAAATTACTATTTTACCATAAAAGTGTTACGTAGCAATGTAGCAAGTGAGAGACACGATTTTCATCGATTATTTTATCATAAATCACTCATTAACACTCAGTTCAAGCGATCAAAATGAAGTCTCTAAATCTTTACGGTTATGGGTTTTACTGTAAATTTTGCAGGAGCGCTTATCCAACTTACTAGGAATTTGGCATGTGAGTGGGCTAAAGACAACATCAGAACCAATGGCGTTGCACCTTGGTTCATTAGAACCCCACTTACGGAAGAGGTAACATCTCTACATCTTAAGAAAGATAAGAGACATGACGTTTACACACCAAAGAAAATTTGAGATTTTGGGTATTTGTAAATGATCTATGAACATCAACTAGACAGCTATGCAGTTTTACTGTTAATCACAGTAGTAACTTGTTATTACTTCTACTATATTGATTTATGCAATAGATGTAATTTCTCTTGAATTTACATGTCATTTTGCTTATTCTCTTCGTTGCAGTATCTTGGCAATGAGAAATTTTTGGAGGCTGCTAACTCTCGAACTCCTCTAGGACGAACAGGAGAGACAAATGAGGTGTCCTCAGCTGTGGCATTCTTGTGCTTACCTGCAGCTTCTTACATAACTGGGCAGACTATTTGCGTAGATGGAGGATCAACTGTGAATGGCTTTTCCTTCCCTTGAAATAAGTTATAACAGTAGTTGATTTCCTTATTCTCTAGCTTGAAATAAGGCAGTTTAGACCATTTGTATGCTTGTGCTACTATGTTCAGTCTGTCTGGCTTGCTTAAGACTTAATTATAAGCTATAAAACTTAATTATTCTCGTTTATGCATGAAGAAATATTTGTAAGTGAGATTATAAGCTAAAAAACTTAATTATTCAGTCAGTCTGTCTTCATGATATACTGATATGCATGAAGAAATATTTGTAAGCGAGATTATAAGCTATAAAACTTAATTATTCACTTATAAAAAGATTTTTAAAATCGTTTTTAATAAAACATTAATAGAGTTAAAAACTGTTTAATATTTAATTAAACAATTTTGATACAAATTTTGTTTCTTAAAAACTATTCTTTCATCTTTTGATTTTTACATAAACTATTCTTTAATCATAAAAATTCTTGAATTCGTAAAGTATTTTTGCGCTGCTTGAGGGGCTTAGGCTTGCTCGTGCACATAATCTGACCATTGCTGCAGTTGAATGTGACTTGAAAGTCTTGGTGAAGATTGTGCGGCAGGTTTGGGATTGTCCTTGGGAACTCATATATTTCATTCATGAAATTCATTCTCTCCTGCCCTCTGGAGTGTCTGTGAATCATGTTTACAAGGAAGTTAATAGTGTTGCGGATAGCTAGGCGAAGTTGGGTCCTATTTTTGGCAGTTCCAATATTTTCTGGTCCATAGAGGACTTACCTCTTTCTTGTTTTTAAGCTTGAAAACTTTCAAGAAATTGTAATTTCTGTAGGGTATAAGGTCTAGGACTCTTTGTGCTTGTATTGTTTTTAGAGTTTTGTTGTCCCTTTATTTTTTTTATTTTTTTTATTGATTATTAATAAACTGATAGGGGTCATGTCTAACCTTTTCTTATTTTAAAGAGGTTTCTCTAAAAAATTAAAAATAAAAATTCTTAAATTTAGTTTGTCAAAAACTCTTAAATTTGCATAAAAATGGCAAATTCTCTCGCACCTGTCCGGTACTCACAAAATCTGACCATAATAGGGAGAGTTTGTAGGTCATTTTCACTTGATAGTTTGAGTGTAAGTGAAAAATTAAAATATTTTTCAGGTACAAGGAGAATAGTATCTAACCCAATAGATACTGGTATATTGACATATTTTTTTTATCTAAATATTTTTGTTTTTATATTAAATAAAATCGATACAAATTATCCGGTTGGTACTTCGACAAGTGATATAGGTGGGCATAGAAAAATAGTACATATACTAAGCGGGTACGGGGGTACAAATATAATTTTTTTTATCATAGTTGTGGGTGAAAGGAGAGAGGTACTCGGTCAAAACCTGTCTCATTTGACATCTCTAATTATGCATCATCTTGCTACTTTTACAGATTTCCCCTTTGATCCGACCAAAATCCAACCAAAGACTCCGGGCTTTTGGGTTCGAGCTGGAGTCCGGTAACCTTATTATTGACATCACCAGTCCACCATCGTATGCTTTTCTCTATAATAAAGAAAATACCAAATTTTTTTTCCTATTTTTAAATTTTTTTACATTTGATTAAATTAAATTAATAAAGCCAAAATTTCCTAGCATGATTAGAAGACCAAGTATTTAAATTCCCTTTTTTTTTTTGAAAGGATGTAATTATATTCTCTCAATTACTCATTTTTAATCACT
This sequence comes from Bretschneidera sinensis, assembly GCA_023935145.1. Classification (NCBI taxonomy): domain Eukaryota; kingdom Viridiplantae; phylum Streptophyta; class Magnoliopsida; order Brassicales; family Akaniaceae; genus Bretschneidera; species Bretschneidera sinensis. The sequence goes on along the minus strand of CM043699.1, from coordinate 15,851,199 downwards.
TATTTCCAAAATAAATAGCATAAAAACCAGATATACTTTCTAAAAAGGTCTTAACATACTGTCAGTTGTAGTGGAGTTCATATGAAAGATATGGCAAAGACAAAAAACTTTTTAAAAAAAATATCTTCTTTTTTTATCATAACTATCTTAAAAATTGTGAATAATTGTATTTTGGCGTTTAGGCCATGTTTGTTTAGATTTGGAAATTAACCTACCAAAACCTTTGCATACAAAACGGTAGTAACATTGCACACAAAAGAACTTAGATAAGAACAATTCTTGGTTAAATCAAATCTAATACTAATATTTTATATCAATCCGAAATTTTGTTGGTAATTTTAAAAAACTTCATTTATAACATTATTTTTTGAGTTACACATTTATATTTATGTTACTAATAAATTTTTTTATAATTATCAATAAAATTTTGGATGAGATTGGTTTTAGATCCGGCTTAGTGCATTAACTTTTTTTTAAAAATTTTTTCCCTTTTTTAAGCAATTGTGAAATTGTGGGGATGGAAGGTGAAGAACTTAAGCTTGATTTTCTTTTTCTTTTCAAAAGCATGGGCCGTGTGACTAATGCTATCAATTGAACTTGATTACCAACTTCATTTTTATAAATATGTAATATACATGAGCCGGAACGTACATGTCAAATCAATGGAATTAATTTGATACACTACTAATAGTTTTTTTATTGACACTAAACAAAAAATTAATAGGCCTTTTTAATTTTATTTGATGTTTTTATTCGTTTTTTGATAATATAAAAAACTTGAATGATAATTTTAAAAAGTTCCGGTTATAATTCCAAAAATTTATTATATCTATAATTATATTCTGTTATGCGCACTTACCCAAAATCTTAATTAGTTGATCAAATATTTTCCTTCTAACCAATAATAATAAAAAGGGAAATTCATCTATGTTCGGTCAATCTAATCCCCTTGCTCTTTTGGTGAATTTGAGCTGAATCGAATTCGAGTTCAAGAGTGTTTGAGCTCCGTTCTTGAAAAAAAAAACTTATTTAAATTTAGCTTTGAGTCAAGTTCGAGTTAAAAAAAACTAAATTTGAATTCAACTCGTAAGGTGAAATACAGGTTTGAGTTTGAGTTCGGCTCGCGAGTAGCTCGATTCACTGACTAAAGCCGAGCTTTTCGAAATAAAATAGATAAACATGTATGTTTTTTTTTATATGTTTTTCAAAATAAAATAAATAAATTTGATATTTATATTTTAAAAATAAATAAATATTTTATAATATATATAATGAATATAATATTTATTTAAATTATTAATTAAACCAAATTAACTCACGATTTTATCAAACATTTTGACATTACTTAAACTCGATTTCATAAATTAACTAAATCAAAATTATAATTTCAACTCAATTTAATCAATTTTTGAATTAAACATTTATAATCAAACCTCTCTATACCCAACCCTACCAAACCCCAAAAGAAACAAAATAGACAAATTCCTAGTCCGTTTATTTATATTATAAAATAAAGACCAATACCATTTTGCCCACAGTACGTAACCTAAAATTAGAAAAACTCCAATCCCTTCGATTTGCAAACTCCGTTTTCAGGGCTTCCTGCAGGTACAGCTAGCTGGATTAATTTGGATCCTCTCATGATGAATTTACAATTTAACTTTTCTTTCTTTTGTTCTTTTTCATTTGCATGTTTAATTAGGTCAAACCTTTGCTTTTTCAGTCGCCAAACGTTTCGCAATTCCATTACCCTCTAAACTACGAGCGCATGCAATCTGCCCACCATGCACACAGAAACACACCTGCATTTCCCATGACGCGTGTTCTCTGTACACTTTGTTTTCCCTCTCCCACCATGTAACCCCTTCCCTAATAATTTGTCTGTTTAATTCCTCTCAGTTTTTACAATTTTTCATCTTTTATATGATTTATATGTGTTTTTAATTCGTTGAGTTCGAGTTTATTGTGACTAGATTGGTGCCACTTATTTGGTTGTTAATCCAGTATTTCATGCTCGTACCAAACATATTGAGATAGATTTTTACTTTGTTCACGAAAAAGTAATGAGATGTTCAGATCCAGTATATTCCTACTGATACTCAACTTGCAAATATATTCACAAAAGAATTTTCATCAACTCGATGTCTTCAACATAAAAACAATCTCTCTGTGCTTTCACCTCATTCGGATTAAAGAGGCATCTAAATGTATATACTCTTAATTTAAATAATATTAGAATAGTATAATATATCCTAGTCTTATTAATACACTCTTATTTAAACGCTCTATAAATATGAGTTTCTAATACAGTAATATGCAGCAGTCAGAATATACAAACCTTAAATTGCTATTTCAATCTCTTCATATTGTAATAATTTCTCTTTTAATTTTTTTTTCAAACTAAGGGCTTAAACGAAAAATTTTTTATTTGACATAATGAAAAATACATGATAAAAGGTTTTAACTCATCGTAAACAATTAACAAAAAAAAATTATTTTGGTTCAACGATGAGTGAGATAAACTTTGTGTGTATTCCTCCTGTTACCATGCAGAGCAAAAAAATTTAGAAGTCAAGGCTAGGCAAAAAAAGTCAAAACGTTGTTGTACTTTAAAAAGGCAAGAAAACCGTTCGTACTTTTAATAGTACGCTGCTTTGAAATCGATAATCCAGGTTGATAGTCTACACTGATATACACCAATGCCTCGACAAGCACTGATTTCACCTTCTTCTTCTTCCTTTAAAACCCACTTCACCCTCTCTTTAAATCCCAAAATACCGAAACGCACCTACACCAACCCCTTAACTTCCATTTCACTTCACTCTACTACAAGAAGCAATTTGAGCCAAAACATGTCACACGATACCATTAACAATGGCACTAAAACAAAACTTAATAGATGGTCTCTTCAGGGAATGTCCGCCTTCGTCACCGGAGGAACTCGCGGAATTGGGTACATGCATATCCCCGTGCGCACACACTGATACACACAATGACACAAGTACATGCGTAGGTACTGTTGTAGTGTGAATTTGATCATTTGATTATGCTGAGTTTTTTTATGTGAATTTTGAACTGGATATGTTTTATAGGGAAGCGATAGTGGAGGAATTGGTGGGGCTTGGAGCGAGAGTGCACACGTGTGCTCGAAATGAGAGTGAGCTCGATAACTGCTTGAGAGATTGGGATGCTTCGGGTTTCGGGGTTACTGGGTCGGTCTGTGATGTATCAGTTCGAGCACAGAGAGAGAATTTGGTGGAGACTCTGTCCGCTTTGTTTGATGGGAAGCTCAATATCCTTGTAAGGTCCTCTAAATTCTCTTTACATGTTGGTTTGTGTAATAGGTAGCTGTTCTGTTTGTAAATATGCCCATAAGAGATGTAGCTATAGTTTGGTTATTTGAGTCTACTGTTGTGAGTTTTAAATTACTCGCAAGTGCACGAGTCGTTTGCAGTATAGCGTTGTGCAAGTGTGAGGTCGAATCCACGGGGAATTGCGTTGTGAAAGTATATTTTCAATCTAAACTAACTCTATCTTAACCTAGTTCTGAATTTCAGATGATAATTTGCAAAAGAAATTAAAATTAAACTAAATTGATTTTTAAAAACTAATAATTAAAACACTAAGGTTTCTAAATCCATCCCACCGAAGTTAAGCATATATGTTCTAAAAATATAGCCTATCAAAACATTCCATGAATCCAACTATAAGACAAAAAACAAAGAATATCTCAACTAAACCAAAAGCATCCAATATGTCTGCTCTCAACAAATCACAAAGGAAATCCAATTTAATCGAAAAACATTCAATGTATCCATCAGATGAAACACAAGGAATATCCAACAGACAATTTAAAATCAATCAATTATAAGATTAACTCAAATAATTGACAGAACATTTATACTAAAAATTGTCAGATTTGTACAAGTAAATCTGAACTACTACGCCAAACAACGGCGGGGCTTCATCTTCAACCTTAGCTGAATAGTCTAGCCACTCATAACTATGAAACTACAATTCATAATAAAAGTGCTAAACATTTAAACTAAAACAACTAAATGTAAAGAAATAAATAAATAACTTTACATGGGAGAAATTCCACTCGCTGACGGGCGGCACTTCCCCTCGTGTTGACAAAGCCTTCGAGATCCACCAGGATGCTAGCGGACGTCCACCAGTAAACACCAAAGTGGCTCAGGAATTGTACATTAAAGCTGAAGTGAAGAAGGGCTTATATAGGGAAATATCACAAGTGCAATATGCTTCCCATCCGATGTGGGATACGCAGATTCCAGATTTTGCTCTTTGACCTTTGTCTACTAAAACTATCATAACTTTCTCTATAAAAATCATTTTATTGATCCGTAAAATTCTCCAGAAAACAGACATCGGGATCTTTCCAACCATATATGGCTCATATCGTGGTTCTTCCTGAATCAATACAGTTAAATCCTCAAAAATGACTTATTTGTCACGCTGAAATCATGCACAGCCTGACCTTTGTCTACTAAAACTGCCATAACTTTCTTTAGAAAAATCATTTTATTGATCCGTAAAATTCCACAGAAAACAGACATCCGGATCTTTCCAAGCGTATATGGCTCATCTTCTGGTTCTTCCTAAATCAATACAGTTTAATCCTCAAAAATGGCTGATCTGCACGAGCAATTCTGGCAATTTAGTGAAACTTCTTTCCAAGCTTGTAAACCTGTAAAACAACGAAAACAACTCAAAGTAACAAATTCCTAAGCTAACAAATATAAATTAAAGGGCCAAAATATGCAATATTTGGCACTCATCAAATACTCCCAAACTTACAATTTGCTAGTCCCTTAGCAAAACAAAATAATAAATAAAAAAACCTAAATGAAAAACAAAGAACATAAAGATAAGTTCATCACTCATGGTATCCAAAAATTTAAGGAGCACACATCACCATGATATTCATTCATGAGCAAGCTTAAAAAGATAAACTCATCTTCGCAATGAATAGAAAAGTTAAAATCTAATTACTTACAAAAGGCAGGTTAAGGCATCACAAGTCTGACACTGTGTAAAGTGAATTAGCATATAGAAATGAAGCTTCCAAGTGACTCCAATGTGTAAGGTCTTCATGTCTCAAGATTCACCAAATTTCCCATCAGAATAAACAAAAATGGCATAGTTTTTATCTTTCTTTTTTTTTTATATAAAAGGCTCTGCTATGTTTAATTCCCTTAAGCTTTCTAATTGACCCATGTAGCGAGTGTTGAGTCAATGACTCCCAAACCAGATGGTTTTAGGGCATTAGGTGTAAAGACACCCCTAAGGACTTACTAACTCGAGTAAAAAAGGCTACGAAATTAAACCAGCCTTAATACTACCAAACAAAATTTCACCTTTTGACGTGAACACTTACTACTTACTGAGGCAAGAGGTCCAGTTACTCAGCGGAAAGTTTATTGATAATGAATTTTTTTTTATTTTTTATTATGCTTTTCTATGCCCAAGAGTTCATCCAACAAGTCATCCAGTTTCAGTTAAGATAAGAAAAAATACACATTAAAATCACGTGTCATACCTCACATAATTTGTGCTAATGTGCTCGTGTTAGATTAGATCAAACATGTGAATTCTCAAAAAGCTTAAAGTAAGTAACTAAATTTTAAAAATTTATCACCAGATCATGTGTTCAAAATGTTAAGCTCACCAATGACATCACATCATAGAAAATGTTTAGATCAACCAAAATTTCACGATAACATGAGCATGCATTTATCTCTACGACGAAAAGACAACAAATTAGGACAAAGTGTGTGATGTGTCTCCCATACCCCCAAACTTAAATTACACATTGACCCCAATGTGTGACTAATATGGAAAGAGCTGACCTGAGATATGGAGAACTATCTGGACTGGTATGGCTCATAGCATACCCCTAAACTTGAACTGAAGTACGCATTGCCCCTGAAAAATAAAAAAAATACTGGAAAACAAAAAATACTGAAAACAAACATTAATCATAAAAATGCGAAATAATAAATAAACAGAAACGATAAGCTGTGGGGTGCCTCCCATGAGCGCTAAGTTTAACGTCTTCAGTCAGACCCAACATTAGTAATCATGCCCAACGAAACGCTCCGCCATCTGATCAATAAATGGGAATGAAAAATGATCAGACCTAGTGGCAGCATTCAATTTACGGTAGCTGATACACAATCTCCAAATTGACTAAACACGAGTTGGAACCAACTCGTCATCCTTATGCTGCACTACCGTTAATTCAACACGTTTGGGCACAACATGAATCTGGCTCACCCACTTGCTATCAGAGATGGGATAAATGATCCCTGCCTCTAACAGCTTAATATCTTCTGCCCTCACAACCTCTTGCATAGCAGGGCTGAGCCTTATTTGTGGCTCCCTCGATGGCTAAGCATCCTCCTCCAAATGTATCATATACGTCACCACCGAGGGGCTGATCCCCTTGATGTCCTCAATGGTCCAACCTATAGCTTCCGTATGCTCTCTTAAGACGTCCAATAATTTCTCCTCTAGAGCATCACCCAGATCTGAAGGTATAATCACAGGCAAACTATCGACTGAACCTAGGAACTTATACTTAAGATTATCTGATAAAGGCTTAAGTTCCTTCTTGGGGGTTTCAGGTGTGGCGGTCTCCTCTGTCTTATTGCTCTCCCGAGGAGGAGACTCCAAAATGGCATTTGCTTGCTCAAGTAATTTATCTAAATCCAAATCCTCTCCAAATTGAGCAAAGCATGCCTCTAGGGGGTCCTCAGTGCGGGAGTCATCCACAATCACCTTCGTCTTACTGCTCTCCCGAGGAGGAGACTCCAAAATGGCATTTTCTTACTCAAGTAATTTATCTAAATCCAAATCCTCTCCAAATTGAGCAAAACATGCCTCCAGGGGGTCCTCAGTGCTTGATTCATTCACAGTCTCCTCAAGAATCTCCTCCATCAAGGATACATTTCTCACTTCATAATATTCATGTGGTTGCCTAGTGATATCAAAAATATTCAACTCCACTGTCATATTTCCGAAGGAGATCTTCATTACCCCTGTCCTACAATTTATCAGGGCGTTAGCCGTGGCTAAGAATGGTTGCCCTAGAATAACCGGTATTTGAATCCCTACATTCTGAACCGGCTCTGTGTCAAGCACAATAAAATCCACGGGGAAATAGAACTTATCAACTTTTATCAAAATGTCCTCGACTATTCCCCGTGGTCTTTTCGCTGACCTGTCAGCCAATTGAAGCGTAGTGGATGTGGGCTTCAATTATCCTAACCCCAACTGTAAATAGACTGAGTAGGGTAGAAGATTCACACTCACCCCTAGATCCAAGAGAGCCCTCTCAATGTGGCTGACTCCTGTCCTGCAAGAGATGGTAGGACACCCCGGGTCCTTATACTTGATGGGTAGCTTGCACTGAAGGATTGAGCTGACCTACTCAGTCAAAAATACATTTTTTGGGACATTCGTCCTCCTTTTGATAGTGACCAAGTCCTTTAGAAACTTGGCATATGATGGCATTTGATGGATGACATCCAAAAATGGGATATTGATTTGGACTTGCTTGAATACCTCCAGAATTTCCTCATACTTCCCTCCTTTCTTCGCCGCCTGTAATCTCTCGGGGTAAGGCACTCTAGGTACAAATGACCTAGGAGGGTCATTCTTAGTAGGTGTGGCTGTAGATGGCTCAGTATCTCTCTTCTTCGTGTTGCCACTTCTTTGCCCTTGCTGCATAGCAGGGCTATCTTCCACTTGATTGTCCACCTGCCTCCCAGACCTCAGTGTGACAATCGACTGTACGTGTTCTGCCTCGTGCGTAGGAGTTGATGAACTCTCAACCATATATTGTCCTTTCGGGTTAGGCACGGGCTGACTGGGGAACTTCCCCTTCTCTCTCTCACCCAAGTGACTTGCAATTTGCCCTATTTGACTCTCCATCTTGGCAATTGCTTGGGTGTTTACCACTGTTGCACTCCTCATCACTCATATTTTGGCTAGTCGCCTTCATGAACTCCTTAAGGGTATCCTCTAGCGACTGTGAAACTGGCGCTGGTGTTTGAGTGGGTGCATGGTAAGCCGGTGAAGGTGCTGGATGGGTAGAACGACCATGATTAGGAATTTGTGGGGCAAATCCGGGAGGATATTGATTTTGAGCATGATGAGGGGCTCATCCCTGATTCATTGGTTGGTTCTGCCTCCATGAAAAATTTGGGTGGTTCCGCCACCCTGGATTGTACGTCTCGGAGTACAATCCATTTGACTGACTTCCAAAGTCATTGAAAGCATTTACTTGTTCCATAGGATACTCGGCACAAGCAGGCATTGATGGGAAATTCTGTGCTAGATGCATGGGACTAGCACAGATGGAACAGCTTTCAACATTGAATATGTTGGCAACATTGATGGATTGCCTCACAGTGAGAGCGTCAATCTTCTTAGTGAGGGCATCTAAATTTATCCTCAAATCAGCGTCCTCCTTGACCTCATAGATGCCTCCCCTCTTAGGAGCACGAATGGACTTATCTCGACAGCTTGAAAAATCCAACTGCTGTGAGTTGTCGGATAACTTGTCCAACGCCATATATGCTTCATCTCCTGTCAGACTCAAGAATGCCCCCCATTCATAGACTCGATCAAGCTACGGTTGAGTTGAGTCAACCCTCGGTAGAAGAATTGAACGAGTCTCCACTTCTCATATCCATGTGGAGGGCATCTGATCAGTAACTCTTTGAAGCGCTCCCAACTCTCAGAAAATTTTTCATCCTCATCCTGAGTGAAAGAACTAATCTCTTTTCGGCACTCATTCACTCTAGACATTGGGAAAAACTTATGATAAAATTTGCTAAGCAGGTTTTCCCAAGATGTAATAGACCCGGGCGTGTTGGAATCCAACCACGCCCTAGCTCTATCATGAAGAGAAAAAGGGAAGAGTCGAAGATGTACTGACTCTCCAGAGAAGTTCTGGAATTTGAATGTGGCACAAATGTCTTTGAACTTCTTCACATGGCTATAAGGATTTTCAAGATCTAAGCCATAGAATGAGGGTAAGAGTTGGATGACATGTGGCTTCAAGTCAAAGTGGGTGGCATTGGTCGGTGGCAACACTATGCAAGAGGATGAGTTAGTCGCAACAGGAGCGACCAAGTCTCTAAGGGATGTAGTGGAGTCCACGTTCCAAGCTCTAGGTTGCTCTACATGTTCAGGATGATTTGCATTCCTATAATTCTCTGCCATCTCAACAGTCTCTCTCTCAACTAGTGCTCTTTTCTATCTCCTAAGAGTTCTATCTAAGTCGGGATCAAATGTATCAGATCTAAGTCCAAGGATCTCCGACCAAGCATACACCAACAGAAAAAGCACTAAAGTAAACTAACCAGTAGAAACTTGCAGAATAAAATAAAATAACTGCACAAACAGCAAACACACTACTCACAAAATGAGCCAACAAAAAATTTTAAAACAAAATTTTTTTTTTGGATAACTAACTAGTAGAAAAATAAAATCAATTCAGACCAAAAATTTTCACAAACCAAACAATTCCCCGGCAACGACGCCAAAAACTTGTTGTGAGTTTTAAATTACTCGCAAGCGCACGAGTCGTTTGCAGTATAGCGTTGTGCAAGTGCAAGGTCGAATCCACAGGGAATTGCGTTGTGAAAGTATAATTTCAATCTAAACTAACTCTATCTTAACCTAGTTCCGAATTTCAGATGATAATTTGCAAAAGAAATTAAAATTAAACTAAATTGATTTTTAAAAACTAATAATTAAAACACTAAGGTTTCCAAATCTACCCCACTGAAGTTAAGCATATATTTTCTAAAAATATAGCCTATCAAAACATTCCATGAATCCAACTATAAGACAAAAAAACAAAGAATATCCCAACTAAACAAAAAACATCCAATGTATCCGCTCTCAACAAATCACAAAGGAAATCCAATTTAATCGAAAAGCATTCAATGTATCCATCAGATGAAACACAAGGAATATCCAACAGACAATTTAAACTCAATCAATTATAAGATTAACTCAAATAATTGACATAACATTTATACTAAAAATTGTCAGATTTGTACAAGCAAATCTGAACTATTACGCCAAACAACGGCGGGGCTTCATCTTCAACCTTAGCTGAAGAGTCTAGCCACTCATAACTATGAAACTACAATTCATAATAAAAGTGCTAAACATTTAAACTAAAACAACTAAATGTAAAGAAATAAATAAATAACTTTACATGGGAGAAATATCACTCGCTGATGGGTGACGCTTCCCCTCGTGGTGACAAAGCCTTCGAGATCCACCAAAATGCTAGCGGACGTCCACCAGTAAACACCAAAGTGGCTCAGGAATTGTACATTAAAGATGAAGTGAAGAAGGGCTTATATAGGGAAATATCACAAGTGCAATATGCTTCCCATCCGATGTGGGATACTGCAGATTCCAGTTTTTGCTCTTTGACATTTGTCTACTAAAACTGCCATAACTTTCTCTAGAAAAATTATTTTATTGATCCGTAAAATTCTTCAGAAAATAGACATCCGGATCTTTCCAAAAATATATGGCTCATCCCGTGATTCTTCCTGAATCAATACAGTTAAATCCTCAAAAATGGCTGATCTGTCACGCTGAAATCATGCACAGCCTGACCTTTGTCTACTAAAACTGTCATAACTTTCTCTAGAAAAATCATTTTATTGATCCATAAAATTCTCTAGAAAATAGACATCCGGATCTTTCCAAGAATATATGGCTCATCTTCTGGTTCTTCCTAAATCAATACAGTTTAATTCTCAAAAATGGCTGATCTGCACGAGTAATTCTGGCAATTTAGTGAAACTTCTTTCCAAGCTTGTAAACCTGTAAAACAACGAAAACAACTCAAAGTAACAAATTCCTAAGCTAACAAATGTAAATTAAAGGGCCAAAATATGCAATATTTGGAACTCATCATCTACTAGGAAAGAGCCTTTGATTGCCAGAACGCAATTGTATGGTTGTAAGATGGGCCGTGTAAAACTTCACTAAGACCTTAACAGAGATTTCATTTGAAAATTTCCTTGTGTGTTGAGTTTGCTTGTTTGTTTCCCCATGCATTCTGGTTTTATTGGCCATTCACAATTGTGTTTAGTGCCGAGATCCGATGAATCATATTTGCATGAATACTATATATAATCAAGTTCGCTAGAAAAGTTATTTTTTTAAAAAGAAGATGACTTGCATTGTCATTGACCAGCATCTATGTTCCCTCCTACATAGGTTTATATATGTTACAGTTAAAATTCAGCCCAGCTATAGTCCCTGTTATTGAATTATGAGGCTATTATTTTTCTTTCCATCTCTAGGTTAATAATGTTGGTACAAATATTCGGAAACTGATGATAGAGTTCACAGCTGAAGAATTTTCCTTTCTCATGGCAACCAACTTTGAATCTGTTTTCCATCTATGCCAACTTACTCATCCACTTCTGAAAGCATCAGGACTAGGAAGCGTCGTATTCACATCCTCTGTCTCCGGTTTCATCTCACTCAATTCTATGTCTGTTCAGGGGGCAACTAAAGGTGACTAACTAGCTTATACGAATTTAATTGTGTGCTTTTGTTGGTTGTGATCTACCAGAGGTTATTGAAAAGTTATAGGATTAAGTTTCTTTATTTTTTCTAACTCCCAGGAGCTATCAATCAACTTACAAAAAGTTTGGCTTGTGAGTGGGCAAAAGACAATATAAGGAGTAATGCTGTTGCACCTTGGTACATCAAAACCTCTACGGTGGAGCAAGTAATACTCTTTCTACCTGCTGTTGGTCTTTTATTTCAGTATAGGAGCAAATAGAGTAAACTATAATATTTTGGTAATTTTGAAATTGGATTAGAGACGAGTAAGTCTTCACCTGAATATTACCACCAAGTTTGAAGCTTTCTATATAATGCATAAATCTGAGATTTAGTGGTTGCGCCAAATTTTAGATTTATTCCCAACTAAAGATATTCATTCGGCAATGGATTGCTGTCAAAATTAATGTAGTTTATGCTGTATTAAAGGTTCACACTGTAGTTTTGTCTAATTGTATTCTCTTTCTCTTACACACACAGAGATATTCAAGCGGAGATGGACGGTCACATATTTACAGAACTTTTTTATGATAATCTTTCTTTTAGTGATCTTAGTTACCTCTGTTCTAGGTGCTCAACAAAGAATATTTAGAAGAGGTATATTTGCGAACTCCTCTACGGCGACTTGGAGACCCGAGAGAGGTTTCATCTCTGGTGGCATTCCTATGCTTACCTGCATCATCATACATTACCGGCCAGATTATTTGCGTTGATGGGGGGATGTCAGTGAATGGTTTCTACCCAAGTTATGGCTAGAAGTGGCCCACTTAACCATTTAACTTGTTTGTTCCTCTTGTTCTTTGCCTCTCTCTCTCTCTCTCTCTCATCACCTTTTAATTATTTGTTGTTAGTAGGCGAAGACAGTTTCTTGAGATGAAATGCAACCTTATTTGGTGTGACCTTCACCAAGATTTTGTTATTCCTCTGCTTTCATCTTGTGATACACGAAAAAAAAATTTCCCTAACTGTTGATTATCAAATTGTTTCACATTGTAATATTTGAGAGTATGGAATTATTTCTTATTTTATATATGATTTTATTTTTATATTTTCCTTTTCAAATGTTCTTTTATAATCAAAATTTCCCTCGCCTTTCAGTTGGATCTATACCAATGTGTTGATGTGTCAAGTCTTTCTGAAATTTTCAATGAAATAACTATAAACTTCTGGGCTGTTCTTGGAAGCCTTGGGAGCCGAAGGAGAATTTAATGTCCCATTATACCAAAATTCATCTTTCATAATTAGTCAGAGTATTTGTGTGGATGGAGGTGTATGACCATCATGGCTGCTTCTTCAGATGAATATTAAGAAACATTTGAAGGGCTAATTCTTTTACTTGGAATGGTATACAACATATGCTCTTTTATTTGTATCTTTCATCGACTCATTTGCCCAAATATGCTTAAAGTAGTAATTGTATGATCTAATTTCTCTTACCCTTCTTTCTCCCCACTCCTCCCCTCTCTTATTCCCCCTCTTTATAAGGTGGTGGTAACTAGTAAGATTTGTGTTATTTTGAAATTATATCATTAATTTTGCTTAATTGAATTATCATTTCTCAGTCTGGCACCTGAAGAATGTATTCTGGCATCTGAAGAATGTTGTCGTAACTGACCTTGTATGCTGCTGCTTTTCTTCTCTGGCAGGTGCAACGTCAGCTTGCCTGTATCTGAATATATGGTGAGGCTGAACTGAAGATTGAAGCATAGTACACGGAAAAAAATATTTGTGTTTTTATCACTCCTAGTTTTGATAATAGAGGAATCTGTGACAATAATGACACTAGATTTGGGCATATAATATTCAAAGCATCTTGTTTAAGGTCAATAATGCAGGAAACTATGTATACATTTCTCTAATTAGGATCCTTAAGATGATCAAAACATTCCGAAAACCTTGTCATATTGCCACCACTGTTCTTCCCTGGTTATCTAATTAGTACTAAGTCTGTACATTGGTCTTGGATTTTTGCTATGAATAATTAAGGATCACATGTTATATGTCTTATCCCATGCGGATGTCTCTTTTGTCATTACTTATACAACTTGAAATATATTATTAGAGTTTCACAAATAAGATTTTAAAACACAACAGCAGCAGCCAGAGACGGGGAGAGAGATGGCACAAGCAGATAAAAGATGGTCTCTTCAGGGAATGACTGCACTTGTCACCGGTGGAACCAAAGGAATCGGGTAATTTGTTTTTCTCTCTGCCTTTCTACTTTGTTTTGACCATCCTGAATACTGCCTTTCCATTCTTCTTTCTACACATGATATATAGAAAAACTTCATTCAAAATGATCTTAATAAGACGATTGCAATGTCGCTTTAAAATATTAAACGCAATAAACTGAGATTTACAATTTCAAGCCACATGCAAGCAACAATAAGCAGCATAATCAACAGTCAGTAGCTCCAAAATTTAATTTTTTTCTTGTTAGATTCCAAAATTCATCTAGGGAGATTTTACCTCAAAAGCTTCAAAAATTCACACACTCACAAGATTTGGTTGCATCTTGATATCTTGGATCTAGAATTACAGAGGCAGTGACTATGGAGAGCTGGACAGATGCAGGAGTTGTCCCTGCGGCTTGGACCGGGGGTCCTCAACTAAGGCACCGTCGCCTCCCAGGTGACAACGCCCTAGCGGAGAACCTCCAGGTCCAGGTTCTCGCCGCCGAATCTGTGCACAAATCTCCAGATATATAGAGTGAGAGTGAGAAAGCGTGTAAGACTAAGAGAAGGGGTTGAGAGAGCAGAGACAAAGGGGAGGGCGGATACAAAGCAGAGATAGGAGAAGTTTATGTATGAGAGATATATGGGATCATTTTCACCATTAAATAATATAAAAAAATAGAGAAAGTGGATACGGTGGAGAGACCCTATTGATCTCGATTTGGATGAGAATTTTTGATAAAACTAAAGGTTTTTCCTCTTCCAATATCATTTTTATTTCATTCATTGTTTATGGTAAATTTCAAAGTATGCTTTAGTGTAAAAAAATAATGATTAGAAAATACAAAAGAAGAATAAAACAAGAGATTTAAATTCTTTTTAATAAAGTTGAGGGAGGAGACATTTCTTAGAATCTAACTCATATGTTATTATGTTTATGATAAATTTATTTGTGCTAATAATTATGGTTCTCGAAAATGAAAAATAAAAATTTAATATAAAAAAAAGCTCAAAATTGTACAAAAATTATTAATTTGTTTCATGGATGTGTTGATTTGTTTTCAATTTTTTTTTCAATATTTCTAAAATAGCGGTTCTATTGGAAGATTTGGATAAATTACTATTTTTCATATACTTTGGACAATTGAGTAGTAATTACTTCCGCCATTTTCACATAGTTATGATTGGACTTTCTTAAATATACATTTGGATGTACAAATGTATGTCCGATAATTTTTATTGTTCTTGAATTTATTAAGGATTTCAAAAAAAAAAAAAAAAAAAAAACACTATGTTCCACACTTTTAAAATGATTTGTTTGTATTAGTGATGCATTTAGTAGTAATAAAAGACCATATATAAAATATCTTATAGGAAAAAAAAGAAAGAATGATAGAATTTATATAATAATAGTTAAATTTCTCTTTTTTATAAATATAATAGTTAAATTTTCGTTGGACTTGAGTTAATTATTTTATTATATCTATCAATGACTTGATTTTCTGCCTAGCACTGGTCTGTCTTATAAGAGTAAAAGTATTTTTTGGAAGAGCAAACAGTAATAAATACAGGACTTCATTTGTTAGTTTTAGAGTTAATGGGATTACAATTATTATTAATTTTATTTTATAGAGAGTTGTGCGAAGAATAAAAAAATTGCGAAAACAATATCCGCAATCCACAGTATAACATCCACAATATGTCCGCAACAGCGATAAACGCACCACGATCACAAATTTGAAATGAATAGGTTTTCTTAAAAGAAAAGAGAACCAGAACCAATTTGATATCCATGTCATTGTTTGGTTGATCTGAATTTTGCTGTTAATAAACTTGCTTGAAGTCCTTAAAACTGTGGTCTAACTTCTTGGTGATTTTTGGTTTGTACACTATACACGTTAATCAGGTATGCTATTGTGGAGGAATTGGCAGGCCTTGGGGCAACTGTACATACATGCTCCCGAAATGAAGCCCAGCTTAATCAATGCTTACATGAATGGGAGACAAAGGGTTTTCGAGTCACTGGTTCGGTCTGCGATGTATCCTCTCGAGCTGCACGAGAAAAGCTAGTAAACACAGTCTCCTCTTTATTTGATGGGAAACTTAACATACTGGTAATTAATTATGCATTTAACCCACAATGAGATCATCTTCCTTTGAAGAAATTCTCTTTAACTGGAACTAATGGTCATTTTTTCTGTATCTAGATAAACAACGCTGGGATGAATATATGGAAATCAACATTGGAGTTCACAGCTGAAGATTTCTCAATTATAATGACTACCAATCTGGAATCTGCTTACAATTTGAGTCAACTTTCGCATCCCCTATTGAAAAATTCAGGAGCAGGAAGCATTGTTTTCCTGTCTTCTGCTGCTGGTCTGGTATCAATGAGTGTTGGGTCCATATATAGTGCAACTAAGGGTATTTTCCTTATATATATATATATATATATATATATATATATATATACAATTCCAAGCATTATGGGTTGAGCAGTGCTAGAACGACACCTAAACTGATCACTCTTTTGTAACACTTGGTCAGTCGATTAGTAATATGTAGAAACTATAAACTGGTAAATTACTATTTTTCCATAAAAAAACACTATTCAGCAATGTAGTAAGTGAAAGACAATTTTCATCGACTATTTTACCATAAATCACTCATTAACAATCAGGTCAGGTGGTCAAAATGAAGTTTTTAAATCCTTACGGTTATTGATTTTACTGTAAATTTTGCAGGAGCGCTTATCCAACTTACTAGGAATTTGGCATGTGAGTGGGCTAAAGACAACATCAGAACCAATGGCGTTGCACCTTGGTTCATTAGAACCCCAATTAATGAAGAGGTAACATCTCTGCATCTTAAGAAAAATAAAAGACATGACATTTATACACCCAAGAAAAATTGAGATTTTGGGTATTTGTAAATGATCTATGGTATTTCATATCAATTTTTTCCCCCTCCAGAACATCAACTAGACAGCTATGCAGTTTTACTGTTAATCACAGTAGTAACTTGTTATTACTTCTACTATATTGATTTCTGCAATAGATGTAATTTCTCTTGAATTTACATGTCATTTTGCTTATTCTCTTCGCTGCAGTATCTTGGCAATGAGAAAGTTTTGGAGGCTGCTAACTCTCGAACTCCTCTGGGACGAACAGGAGAGACAAATGAGGTGTCCTCAGCTGTGGCATTCTTGTGCTTACCTGCAGCTTCTTACATTACTGGGCAGACTATTTGCGTAGATGGAGGATCAACTGTGAATGGCTTTTCCTTCCCTTGAAATAAGTTAAAACAGTAGTTGATTTCCTTATTCCCTTGCTTGAAATAAGGCAGTTTAGACCATTTGTATGCTTGTGCTACTATGTTCAGTCTGTCTGGCTTGCTTAAGACTTAATTATAAGCTATAAAACTTAATTATTCTCGTTTATGGTATACTGATATGCATGAAGAAATATTTGTAAGCGAGATTATAAGCTATAAAACTTAATTATTCACTTATAAAAAGATTTTTAAAATAGTTTTTGATAAAACATTAATAGAGTTAAAAACTGTTTAATATTTAATTAAACAATAAAAAAAAGTTTTTTGATACAAATTTTGTTTCTTAAAAACTATTCTTTCATCTTTTGATTTTTACATAAACTATTCTTTAATCATAAAAATTCTTAAATTCGTAAACTATTTTTGCGCTGCTTGAGGGCCTTAGGCTTGCTCGTGAACATAATCTGACCATTGCTGCAGTTGAATGTGACTTGAAAGTCTTGGTGGAGATTGTGCGGCAGGTTTGGGATTGTCCTTGGGAACTCATATATTTCATTCATGAAATTCATTCTCTCCTGCCCTCTGGGGTGTCTGTGAATCATGTTTACAAGGAAGTTAATAGTGTTGCGGATAGCTAGGCGAAGTTGGGTCCTTTTTTTGGCAGTTCCAATATTTTCTGGTCCATAGAGGACTTTCCTCTTTCTTGTTTTTAAGCTTGAAAACTTTAAAGAAATTGTAATTTCTGTAGGGTAAGGTGTAGGACTCGTTGTGCTTGTATTGTTTTTAGAGTCTTTTTGTCCCTTCATTTTTTTATTCTTTTTATTGATTATTAATAAATTGATAAAGGTCATGTTAAACATTTTCTTCATTTTAAAGAGGTTTCTCTAAAAAGTTAAAAATAAAAATTCTTAAATTTGCATAAAAATGGCAAATTTATTCGTATCTGTCCGGTACTCACAAAATCTGACCCTAATAAGGAGGGTTTGTAGGTCATTTTCACTTGATAGTTTAAGTGTGAGTTAAAAATTAAAATATTTTTCAGGTACAAGGAAAATAGTATCTAACCCAATAAATACTCATATATTGACATATTTTTTTATCTAAATATTTTTGTTTTTATATTAAATAAAATTGATACAAATTATCTGGTTGGTACTTGTACAAGTGATATAGGTGGGCATAGAAAAAGAGTACATATACTAAGCGGGTACCGAGGGTACAAATATAATTTTTTTGTCATGGTTGTGGGTGAAAAGAGAGAGATACTCGGTCAAAACCTGTCCCGTTTGTCATCTCTAATTATGCATCATCTTGCTACTTTTACAGATTTCCTCTTTGATCCGACCAAAATCCAACCAAAAACTTCAGGCTTTTGGGTTCGAGCTAGAGTCTAGTAACCTTATTATTGACGTCACCAGTCCACCATCATATGCTTTTCTCTATAACAAAGAAAATACTCACTTTTTTTTTCCTATTTTTGAAATTTTTTACATTTGATTAAATTAAATTAATAAAACCAAAATTTCCTAGCATGATTAGAAGACCAAGTATTTAAATTCCCTTTTTTTTTTGAAAGGCTGTAATTATATTCTCTCAATTACTCATTTTTAATCACTTATTTCCAAAATAAATAGCATAAAAACCTGATGTACTTTCTAAAAAGTTCTTAACATACTGTCAATTGTAGTGGAGTTCATATGAAAGATCCATAAAGACAAAAACCTTTTTAAAAAATTATCTTTTTTTTATCATAATAAAATATCTAACCGCGATAGTTATTGACATATATATACAAAGATAAACAGCAAACTACTGAAGTGTGTATTTTACGTGACAAGGATTATGTATATCCACTCGTATGCTTGTAATACAAACGTCAATTCTAACCGTCAATTGTACAAATGAAAGTTGCATTTTTCTTCACATATATATAGAGGTGGTAGCTAATGATTGAAGCCTCCATTTCACATGATGAGGAGTATGCATACTTACTCTCTTGTGTATAATATATTCATCAATTCTAACCGTCAATTGTGTCAAAAATAAAAAATAGAGAAAGAATTAGTGCATTGATCAAAATAACTTTTCATCCTTTATTTTTTAGAATTTATTTGTAAATTACAATAAACAAATTCAATTTCATAGTGAATTCATTTTGAAATGAATTTTAAAGTTTTTTTTTTCTTTCAAACATGACAACTATATAATCCAATATGATGAATTTCATAAAAATTATAGAAATCATTTGTTCCAAACGAGATGATAACGTGACACTTAAATCTTTTCAATTGAAATGACTATATAGGACACATGTTTTATCTTGCTTAGGACAATGTGGTGCACATATAAGATGATACCATCAAGGTTAAGAAAGAAACTTATATGCTTAAATTTGGTTAGACTTTGGTTCGCGAGTAACTCGATTCATTGACTTGAGTTAAGCTTTTCAAAATAAAACAAATAAACTTATATGCTTTTTATACGTTTTTTAAAATAAAATAAATAAATATATATTTTATAATAAATATAATATATATTAATTATTTAAATTATTAATTAAACTAAATTAACTCACTACCTTATCAAACTGAATTTGATATTACTTAAATTCGATTTTATAAATTAACTAAATCAAAATTATAATTCCAATTTAGTTTAATCGATTTTTGAATTAAACGTTCAAACATCTCATGATGAATTTACAATTTAACTTTTCTTTCTTTTTTTCTTTTTCTTTTGCATGTTTAATTAGGTCAAACCTTTGCTTTTTAAGTCGCCAAACGTTTCGCAATTCCATTACCCTCTAAACTACGAGCGCATGCAATCTGCCCACCATGCACACAGAAACACACCTGCATTTCCCATGACGCGTGTTCTCTGTACACTTCCCTAACAATTTGTCAGTTTCCTTCTCTCTCCTTTATTTTTCCAATTTTAACCTTTTGGTTTTTCGGAATTATTTGCCTGGGAAAATACAGATTTTTATAGAATGGCAGGATTTCAAAGATGAAGATGGCTTAACCAGACCAGATACATTGGTTTGAGAAAAGTAACCATGGTTAAAAGACCCTTGTTTTTTATTGTGGTTACTGGTACTCTAACTAACCAGGGAATTCATAGCTACTTTAGGGTCCATCACGTGGCACTTCATTTTCGCCTGCTGTCAATTTCATGCACCAAATATAGTACAATTGCTTGCCAGCCGGATTTTACACGTGGAGCCCAAGTTAGGACTCTTTCTCTCTTCTTCATTCATAAAGTGGTCCCCAGCCAACCGTATTGTCTTTTCTGTCTTAATACACGTTGTCCACTAATCATTCGCCACGTGTAAAAATCCTGGTTTCTGATTGTGTCGCTGCTTCTCAACTAAAAATACGCTTGCTTTTTATATTTGTGTGCGAATCTCAATTCTATCGGGTCGGGTTTATTAATAGTAATAATGTTTAATTACGGCAATTACTCTATAACCAAACGGGTCGGGTCAAATCAAAGTCTTATGATTCTGACACGCGTACATAATGAAAGGAAACTGACCTCTAGATATTCTTCTGATAGGCGTCAACGATGTAGACATGTGGACCCACACGTCAAAATCAGAAACGTATACGTAGAAACTTTTGATTGGGCCACAAGACCCAACAAGAATAAAGTAGGATCTTCAATCAAATAAAATCGTTGCTCAATCTCGTATTCCACGATAGAGACACGTGTCATCATTTTTTTTCCTTCCTTTTTTCAAAAATTGAAAACTGCAAGGGGAGGAATATTTTTTTTAACCCAATGATCTCCTCTTAAGCGAACCACACGCGTGTCAGGAAAAGAAGTTCCTCTTATCGCTGTGTTTAGATATTATTGAGCCACGTTCCTCGATCTCTGATTTAAGTATACACGTGGCTGATTTGGAGGGAGATCAACGGTGGAGATATGTTATTTTAGGCAGAGGAGCACTACGTCACGCACAATAGTAACCTTTGTTTGGTCTGCCCGGGAAGGTGAGGGGCAACTGCCCGTTTTCAGTGCTTGAGCACAAAAAAGGCATTCCCTTCCATTGCATCAGTCCTCCCTTATAAAAGTTTCTCTCATTAACGCGGGTGCGCGGTCTCTCTTTCGTTTCATTGCTTCATTTTCATTTCGTGACGATCCAATAAACATTCTTAATGGCGAAAGTTAAACAAATTCAAGAAATGATTTAGAGATTTGATCAATTTAGAAACGGAGAGATTTTTTATCTTAGAAAAAAGCTGTTTTAATTTGTTGATATGGCGGGGATTTGCTACGGAGTAGTGAGCGAAAGCGAGGGATCAGCGTCGTCCGAGCCTAGCTCACGAGCAGCGAGGAGGCGTAGGATGGAGATCCGACGGTTCAAGTTCGTTGCCGGCGTGGGCCCATCGGAGACCACTGAGCACGGGCAAAAGCGCCAGAAAGTAGAGCTCTACGCGAAGACGTCGTTTTCCTCCCGGCTCTGTGAGAACGCGGTGGAGAACTGCGACGAAAGCGGTCTGCAGGTGAAGGTGGGGAAAGGAAAATCAGAGACTGAAGAGATATTAGTTTCGAGTCTAATATCTCCGTTGACACCTAAAGTGGATCCAGTGGAGTACCCGAAATACGGTGTCTCTTCGGTGTGTGGGAGGAGGAGAGACATGGAAGACGCCGTGGCGGTTCACTCCTCACTGTGCCCTGAAATTGGCACTGAATTGCATTATTTTGGCGTTTATGATGGCCATGGCTGCTCTCATGTACGACTTCTTTTTGTCCGAATTGATTTTTATTTAGTACTATTTCTACATTTAAGGAGTTTGATGAATAATTATTGTTACTATTGTTAGGTGGCTATGAGGTGTAGGGACCGGTTGCACGAGTTGGTGAAGGAGGAGTTTGAGTCGTCGAGGGAGTGGAAGAACGCGATGGAGCGGAGCTTCACGCGCATGGACAAGGAGGCGATAGTACCGGATGAAGACGGCGTTGGGGCAAACTGCCGGTGTGAGCTCCGAACGCCGGACTGCGACGCCGTTGGGTCCACCGCTGTGGTGGCAATCGTGACGCCTCAAAAGATCGTTGTCGCTAATTGTGGCGATTCCCGGGCCGTTTTGTCCAGAAACGGCAAGGCCATCCCTCTATCTTCTGATCACAAGGTTAGCTCTCTCTCTCTCTCTGTCATCACTCTCTTAAAACCCATTATACTACCTAGCTATAAGATGAGAAAGTATCGTAGGTGTGGCTTGTTTGGTAGATGGGAAAGCTGTGCGATGTAAAAAGAGTGCTAGTTATTCACGAATCATGGTTTATGGCCCTCATTTTAGGCATGCTCTCCGACTAATATATCCTTTTTAAAAGGCTTATGTATGAGTGTATGACAAGGCATAGAACTGATACAAAAGAACTTCCATCTTTTCTCCCTTCCGTTTCCTCGTAACCAAACGGTTAATTCCTATTTCTCACGTTCTCTCTTGATTCGTGTGTGTAATATATATATATATATATATATATATATATATATATATATATATATATATATATATATTGGGTAACAGCCTGATCGCGCAGATGAGCTCAACCGGATCCAAGCAGCCGGTGGTCGGGTCATCTACTGGGACGGCCCGCGTGTCCTCGGGGTTCTCGCCATGTCAAGAGCCATTGGTGAGCATCTACACTTTTCTCTCTCATCATATGATAGTACTTAGTACTACTACGTATTATATTCGTTCTTATAATAAGTAGGCGTTATTGACCTTTGGTAATATTTATTTGTAGGTGATAATTACTTGAAACCTTACGTGAGCTGCGAGCCGGAGGTGACGGTGATAGACCGGACGGCGGAGGATGACTGCTTGATACTGGCGAGCGACGGTCTGTGGGACGTGGTGTCGAACGAGACGGCGTGCGGGGTGGCGCGTATGTGTTTAAAAAAATGGAAGGGGAGGAAGGGTCATGCGTCTCCTCCTCCTCCTGTATCGGCGGTTGAAGATCAGGAGGAGGAAAATGAGGAAGAACGAGAGGGGGTGGGGTCCACCAGCAAAGCAAGAGGTGGAGATATCTGGGACAAGACGTGCACTGACGCGTCAACGTTGCTGACGAAGCTTGCGTTGGCAAGGCACAGCACCGACAACGTCAGCGTTGTCGTGGTAGATCTCAGGAGGGACACGTAGCGAAATTTCGGTGGATATTGGGTTTTTTTTGTTGCAATTTCTCGCTTTATCTTTTCTATTTCTCATTTTCTCTTCTTTTTTTAGCGGTTCTTTTTCCCTTTCGTTTTAAGGGTTTAGTTTACTTTGGTTTTTTTTTTTTTGGGTTGATCTTAAAAATCAAATCATCTTAAAGATCTATTTGATGAAGTGAATATAGCAAAGAGCAATTTATATTTCTGTCTTATAATTATTTTTTATTCGAAACTATTTTATTGATGTAAAATTATAAAATGAAATCGGAAACCTTTGAACACTGAACACGGAACCATCAAATGTATTTGGAATTTTTAATTGATTTATTATTTTAAAATTGAAGGAAAAGATTGAACATTTCATTGGGTGAAATAAGGTAACAATTATTTCGACTCTTTGTTTGTACCCCCGCGACGACCGTTTTCTGAGCATAAAATTCAGTGGTCAACGTGTTACCGTTCATGTGTTTTTTTAAGAAATTAAATAATTTAAAATTTTAACACATGTTATGTAAAAGTTAATATGTTTTTTTATGTGATGAAAGAATATATTAAAATAAATATAATTATTTTTTATCTATAAACATGAAATTATAATGTTATATCTTTTGTAATTTGATTAGTAAATTAAAATGTTTTAAAAAAAGAGAGAAAACAAAAAAAATGAGATAATTATAAAAAAAAATGAAATAGAATGAAGTAAGTGAAGGAACTTGAAATTATTGGTGTGGATTAGTTAGGATGGAATAAAGAAATAGATAGGAGAAATGAGAGATACTGGGTTGGAAGTGAGAGAAAAAAAGTGTGAAAGTTTAAGTAACGAAATACTGAGAGAGAGAAAAATATAAAGAAATAGAATAAATTAAATTACATGTTTAATATTTTTTAAATATTAAATTATATATTTAAATAAAGAGTTTATTAAAAAAAATTTGAAGGATGAACGCAAAAAAAAAAAAAAAGACTTTTTAAGTTCTAACCTTAATAGTATAGATATCATCAAAAAGCATTTACAAATATAATAACTCAAATTCCACTAGAAGTCTTATGTAATTCTACAAAGGAAAATTTCCTGAGGTCGTAAAGAAAATGAGTTGTAAAGATTATTTTTTTCCTCTTTCCAATGGATGCTTCTGTTTTAGAAATTAGAAAATTCAATGTGACACGTATAATGAAAAGCACGACATATGCATATCAAAGAATCCATAGTGGGACCAAGATGGATTTGTAAGTTAAAAGAAGGATGCTACAACACGATCCTCACTCCTGGCTAAGCATTTGTGCTTAGCCGCAGTTGGAAACACAAAAGTTTATCTTGAAATGGCAAAGATTGCTTGGTGAGAGCCGTTTGACAAAATGACACAATGTACGTCAAATCAATACACTAATTATTGGGAGGGATACCCCATCAAAAAGAAATTCTTGGGAGATATCAATAGCGATAAGAACATATTCTCTCATTTTTAAATTATATGTTACAATTGATTTTGATTTTAAAAAATTTAATATGTTAATGATTTAAAAGTATAAATAAATAATTTTTGAATAGTCGTAATTTTTTTTAATTTCAAGTTAAAAAATAATCATTTAATTAAATATGTAGTGTATTATGACATAAATTGAGACGAATAGAGTAATTTTTCTTCAATAGATAAGGATTGCAACCGGACGAGTTTGAAGTAAACAATGTCATTTTTGTTCTCATTTCTGTTTCCAAAAATACTTTTCGTCTCCGTCCTCATCTCCATCCCTGCTGAAGGTTTCATTTTATCCTTCATCCCTGTCCACATCGAAGATTTCCGAAAGAGCTCAATCTTCGTATCCATCCTCATCCTTTTTATGTTTTTAAAACCCAAATCGATAAAAAAAAAAAAAAAAACTCATTTTGTTGTTAGGTACCTATAAACATAAACAAGAAAGTGGTACACCAGTGCGATCGTAACTGAACAAATGAGCAATGAAACCTTATTTATTAAATGGTTATTTATATAGCTATAAAATAATTAGATAATTATCAAGTTTATTTAATATATTTATATAAAACATAAAACATAATGTAATAAGAGATGAGAATTTTGCGGGACGAAGACTGCTTCTCCGTCCCTGTTCCCATTCCCGTTCCCACTCAAACCAAAGTTTTTTTAAAAATTTGAATCGAAAAATTTATAAGTTTCGTCGAAACTAAATACTTTTTTCATCCCTATTAATAGGGTAAAGTTTCCTTCGAGTTGATGGCAATTTTCCTAGGTGTAGCCTAAAAATAAACATATTAATTACCTATATCCAAACATCACTTATATTTGGCGATTTCCGTAAAACCTGAAAGATATGGCTGGGTGTTACGAATAACATGCATAATCAAAAGAACTAGAATTTACTGTACCCATTTAAACATTTCGCTAGGTAACTTAAATTAAATAAATTTTGGGCCGCCGGGGAGGAGAAAACTAAAAAGCATCTACAACCAAATGGATAAGGAACTCGTGTCCAACATAATAAGTCGTAAACTAGAAGTGGGATAACTTGGAAAGAAAAAGAAATTTTTTAAAATAGGACAGATGCTTCATTCATGTAAAGGGATAAGAGGGCAGAATATGTCCACATAAATCTTTCCAATGATTCCCCATTACCACACGCTCTAAACATGAACAGCAACTAAACACAAAAAGGTGGTTGCACACACGATGATGATGATGATGCTAGGTCAGAACAAGACCTTTTCCAAGATGCCCATAAATCAGGAATCCATTTTCTGATATCAAGCTCATGGAAATTGAATTTTCTTTATTGTTGCGTTTCCTTGCTGCCATCTTCAACCCCATCTTTCTTTAGTGCCTTCAATTTTCTGTAACCCTTATCAGTGCCAAATATCCTGACAACATACAAAAGTGCAAGCATGCCATTGTCAAGAGTATATCATGCTACTTTTCACTCGGTATAACATCAGACGTTTGGAATGAGCAGCAAAACCTAACAACACACATTTTGTACTTCTTAAAGATCCATGTCCAATTCTACTTCTCAATCATTCTCAACACCAAATTAGATTGTACAGAAAAGATATCAGATGTTCAGAAAGCTGTCTGTTACACAGAGAACCAGTACTCAATTTTATGCGGATAACCTTCAACGGAATTGTGCAGAACGGCAGTAAAAAATGATGTAGTAAGTGTGGCATGGAGAAAGGAACATTTGACACCAAAAAAAAAGCATCAGATTTTGGTGGAGTGGTCCATGTAAAAGTTAAGAAGAGACATTTTGCGTAGAACATTCTGCATTCAAGAGCCCTATGGAATCACTAAAGAATAGGAAAAACAATGTCTCTGAT
The DNA here is from genome assembly GCA_023935145.1 of Bretschneidera sinensis. Taxonomy (NCBI): domain Eukaryota; kingdom Viridiplantae; phylum Streptophyta; class Magnoliopsida; order Brassicales; family Akaniaceae; genus Bretschneidera; species Bretschneidera sinensis. The sequence goes on along the minus strand of CM043699.1, from coordinate 15,824,633 downwards.
AGCTTATCCAGAGTTTCTCTGGATTGCCAAAGCTAATATAGGCTCAAATGTATACATGTCTGCATGTATCTTAACATTTGCTAACACATTAGCTAGTAAAATGGTTGAAAATTAGTTTTATGAAGATTATCATTACTATCATCTACATCATGTGACATTATCAACATGAAATACATACTAAAAAGTCGAAAGGTGAAGGAGAAGCAAGTATGCATGTCTGCATGCATCTTAACATTTGCTAACACATTAGCTAGTAAAATGATTGAAAATTAGTTTTATGAAGATTATCATTACTATCCCCTACATCACGTGACAGTATCAACATGAAACACATACTAAAAAGTTGAAAGGTGAAGGAGAAGCAAAAGATTCAGAAAGCAAAGAGAATGAAAATGATATTCAATATAAGCTCCATCTATTTCTCACATGACACAGTTAAATACCAGCAGTTACTACACAGTTTACATTCTAATCATAAATATGAAACATGCAAGCTTCAAATAAGGTACTCCAGAAACTCACCAGTCCATGTAAACAAAAGTAGATGAGTAGTTGCCAGATTTGGTGTAAAGCAACCGATGATGGTAGTCATGAAAATCAGCACTGGCAAATTTATGAAACAAAAAATTCACGACATAGCAAATAAAAGACAAAAACAATATTTAAAAAAACTAAACTCAGCAAGCCAGCCAGAGAAAATGTGCATACTCACCCCCCATACAAAGGTAGAAAGTTTGAGAGGCTCCAAGGGAAATGATAACCACAATGCGCCTCAACCGTCTCCAAGACTCTAAGTACCATCCATAACCACAGAGTGATTAGATGGGGCCCAGTGATAGCAGGACCAACAATGGTAGCAAAGCCAAGGAACAGAATTTCAGCAGGGTGAGCATATTCAGATGTCAGTCCAAATGGTGTAGCATATCTGGGAATGTAAGAAAAAAAGACCTATCAGTCCATCCAAAAAGCACCACACAGATAACATTGTTCAAAAAAGTAACACAATATACAAGGTCTAAATACTCCGACTTACTCATGATGGATACTGTGTACATGCTTGTACAGCCATTTTGTATGTAGGACTCGATGTCCCCAGTAGAATACAAAATCCTCTAGGATGAAGTAGAACATTATCTGGGCAGATACCACTTTCCTGCAGAACCAAAGGTAGGATCTTGCTAACCAGGATACAAAAAAAACAGACGAAGTAGAAATTGATGGAACACATATGGTTGTAGAGTAACAACTAACAATAGCATCAGACACAGACTATTAATATCTGAACCAAAAAAAGCTTCAGCATATAAAGAACCTGAAAATACCAGGACGGCAATGGAAGACTACTCTGCATGCCCATGTATTTGAAAACAGGATAAGAGAATATCATCACTGGTAGATTAACGCCAAAATGATACAGCAGCAAGCGGGTAATACATTTTTCCTGAGCCGCAGGACTGTTGTTTTTTGTCTGCATAGGACTATAAATTAGTTGTAGTAGTATACAAATTCTGCAAGATTAAGACAAGAAGTGTCTGTTGATTTTGGCTAAGAAGATGACCATATGTATAATAGATAGCTAATTAACAGCATCAATAAAAATTACATGTGGTAGATTCTGGCTTAATTTATTAGCGAGAACACTGTCCATTCAGCTATTTATGCACATTACTTTTCAAGGATTGCTATGGCTACCAACAATATTAGATAAGCAAACTTAAACTAGTTTACATTATAATGACTGAATAATATATATTTAGAAAAATGTCATATTCTTCTGAAAACTACTGTTCAGAGCATATACCATCACAATGGACTCCAAAGTAGAAAAATACCAGGCATCCAAATGGAAAAAAATAAATAAAACAGAGTAAGTACACACCAAAAGAGCACTACAAGATTTTCTAGTTTTTTTCTCTAATCGCTGCCTACCCAATCATTTGACTTTAGGCACTGAAAACAACTCCCAGAGAAATCCAATTGTTTCTAATACCAAGAATATGAGAAAAAAGAAAGAAATTAGGCAGTATATTAAATATGATGTGTTTCGACCACTAAATAATTACATTTTTGAGGAATTATGAACAACTCTCAATGGCCTGCAATATCTCTAACACCTTAAAATTTTACGAACAAGGGTGGCCTCACCACCAATAAATAAATAATCCCAAGGTTACATATGAATACCATGTACAATCGCCCCTCCAAAGAACATATCATAAAATTATAAAAGAAGAAAAGAGTCTAAATGAATAATGTGAATCATAGAGGCACGCTAATAGCTACTAAAAATTATCATGGAATAGATGATCTTTTTTTTGCTATGTACTGCATTGAGAAATGTAAATGACCACTAATTCATACTGATAGAATAACAAAGGTATGATAACTCATAAGTCAGAGTTGGAGCCACCATATCTTGAGTGGGGGCAAATGCCCCCACTGAGATTTGAGACCATGTAGGCTTGATCATAGAAATGTAAACATTATTGAGTAAATTTTCAATTTGTCCCCACCGACTAGGAAAATACGGGTCAATATACTATAAACAAATATTTTTCTTTTAATTCTTAAAATCCACATATGCCTCGAACCTCTTCCCACATAGAGGGCAGGTAAGTGTCCTTGCCAACGCTCCAAAGCAGGATATATGATAAACAAATATTCGGTTGTCAAGAAAAAGAAAACAAAAAAAATACAAACATTAACGAAACTTTAAAAACATACGAAATCATTTCATTGATAAATGAATTGTGTTTTAAGTGATCTGCAGAAAGATAAGTGCTCCCGTTAACGATGGTTTGTTTAGTAGTAGAAAGTATTCTTTCATGGAATACTCCATTTCTATAGTTCTTTACATCGAATAAAATTAGAAATTGTCATCAGATAATAGTCTAAGTTATCATGTTATGTTCAACCTTCAATTACTTTAATTCATACAATTAAAAACCTTAATGAAAATTTATTTCTCACAAGTTATTACAGAAGGTGTTACTTAAAAGAGTAGCGATAAAATGATCAGTATAGATCCTTGTCAAAAAAGGAACTGAGTTCGATTAATCATTAATCTCCGAAGTTATTGGTAACCTCAGTAAAAAAAATATATTGAGAATAGTTGATGATGAACATAAAACATGCAATTTAAATATAAGAGCACGTTAGGAGCAAAAAAGTTAAATTGGATAGATAATAGAAGAGTGCATTTAGGGTTCACTAGAGTCTACATTATTTATAAGTTTGAATAAATACATAACCAATTGTTACTTAGCCCCAATCACACTTTTGGGTCCACCACTGGCAACAGTAACTGCTAAAAAGGAGAAAGAGTTAAACCTGGATCTTGAACTTGCTCAGCCACCCAGCCCTTTCCAAATATATGAAAGGAAGTCCTGATAAGAAAAAGACACTTTCATGAAGGAAAAAACTCCCTAGACACGCCAGTTGAAAGTCGCTGAAATGCCTGATGAGATACTGCATCATAAACAAAGAAGGGTTTCAGAAATTACTTTCTATTTCCTGGAAATCACTGTAGTGTGAATATAGAGCAACACAATATGAATTAAGTCAAGAAATTATTGATCCTGACTCGAGCCAAACTAATCTACCACAGAAATCGGACACATTTTGCCTCCTCCATTTGAGGAAACGTAAACTAACATTCCCATCATACAAAGAATAGGATCAACCACAAGGCGTCTTCCATGAACAAATCAGAAAAAAAAAAAAAAAAAGTATTTCAGCATTGGCTTCTCGCATGTGAGCATCATTGGAAGACCTAATCAGAGACTATAGGTCCAAATATATGTACCAAATAATAAAAAAAATATAAAGAATCCCGCGATATGCAACCGATTAATACTAATGGATAATCTTCCTAATTAACCATTCATTGAATAAAAAGATTTAACCAGCACTGCCACATCTTAACCTAAAGCCTCTTCCGATGTGGTACTATAGAAAAAATTTAAATTTGAAAATCCAGCAAGAAAATTAAACTACATCATTTGATCGGAAGTTACTCGATTCCACATCCAGTTTACCAAAATGAAAAAGATAATAACAACACACCATTAATACTCCAATTTTTATCAATATATACATACACACATATTAAATGCAGATCCAGAAGTAGCAATAGACATTGAAAATAACAAATCTAGGGTTAAAACGAAGCAAATTTGAAACTCTGAAAACGTTGATCAACATTTACACACATAAAAACACATATGTACAAGTTTACGTATAGAAAGAGAGGAAATACCAGCCAACCAGATTCAATGATGGAAGCCATGAGAGCTCGATATTTGCAAGAGAGCGAACAAAGTAAAAAATCTAGAGAGTAGGGACTGGAGCCAGAGACTGGAAGAGGTTTAAGAGAATAAAACAGGGCCACGAGACGAGACAGACCGTAAAAAAGAGAATCTTGGGCCTTTTAGAAGGTTAACTGACTACCTGCACCACATACACTTGTGTGATAGCAATTGATAATGACGGAGTCACGAGTGGTTAGTCTTGAGGATTTTTTTTTTATAGATCAAGTCAGGAAAAATATTAGGTCGAAATTTTATTAATAATATTATTTTTTAAATTTTAAATTTAAATATTATTAATAAAAAATTTAAAATTATGAATAAAATTTTAAAATAATTTTAAATTCAAGTTAATTAAATATTTTTTAACAAGTCTATAAAATATGACGTAGTTTTTTTTGTTTTGACCGATTCTAACATCGTTAATTTAGATCTGTCAAAAATTTTAATATGAAATATTTAAAATTTTACTGATAACATTTTTTTTGATTTATTTCCGTTATCAATTAAAATTTTAAATTATTAATAGTATTTGGTTTTTAAAATGTTTTAATAAAAAAAATGGTGGGGAAATGAGAGAATGTGTTGGTGGCCATGGGCAACCGGCAAATAACCGATAGGGATTTAGGTTCTATTTTGTGTGATGCACCTGTGGGTCTGTTGACCGCAATAAGAGAAACTTTTTTGTTAAAAAGAAAAGAAAAAGTAGTGAAATAATTACCAGTACTACATATTACTCGGTTCTTTTACACGGCTCAAGAACTAAAAGTACTAGCGTATGATTAGTATAGGAAAAAATGCTAGAGAGATAAAAAAGAAAAGAAAAGAAAAGAAATATTGTATTTTGTTATTATATATTTGAAAAAAATAATGAAAAGTTAAAAAGGAAATTGATAGAAAAAAACTAAATTTTGACATTCAATTCTTTCAATTTGATAATATTTTGATTTGTACACAGATAAAAAAAGGACTTCAATATTTGAATTTTTTCAATTTTATTTTCTTATAAAAAAATTGTTTTTCACTTTATTTTCCCTCTTCTTCTCTTGTACTTTTCTCTCATGTCAATCATATTTGAAAAGAGCTTCTGGAAGAAAAACTATTATTATCCCTAACTTATTTTGAAAGGGGTGTGGAAAAAAATTGAATTAACCCAAAAAAGGTAATAATACAGTGAATTAATAAGTTTTTAAATCAAATCCTAATCCAGGATTTTGATAAATATATATTTATATTGTTGAAATTTTTTTTGTCAGTTTTACCATTAATTATAGTGGTTTTAGTTTTATAAAATCGAGTCAGCATATTTGGTAAAATGAGAAAAGTACAAGAGCTTATATATTGTTAATTGGTGATCATATGGTTTAGGTTTGTACCTATTTTAATATTATTAATGTAGGTCAGCAGTTAGTGTAGAATTTAGTCCAATATGACCCGTAAATGGAATGACCAATTTGAACTCTCAGTAACTAAGGTTACTATGTGTATATAAATAGACTAGGTTCTTTCTTTCGCTTCCAATACGTTTGATTATTCAGTTTTTAATCCACATGAGAAAGTCGTTATGACGATGAATCAATCAAGTATGTGATTTACTTATGTAATTATCTATGTTCTAAGTTTCATGTATGATATTATTATTATGTTTATTTAGCTTACAAGTGGTATCAAACTCTGGTTTGAGTTGGTCATGATCGTTTGATTCTTATAATACTATCCCGTGGCTGAATCGATGGATGAGAAGCATTTGTGTGTCCACGATTGTCTGCTCCGCGAGGACTCCAACGGTTTGTCTATCCCATGGTTGAGTTGGGTTTGGTTTCTCTTATTCATCAAGTGACCCGTAATTCCATTTAAGTGAGAGTTTAGAAATATAGCTTACAAGTGAGAGAGAGATTTGTTATGATATTCACGTATAAGTTATCTCACATCAGAAAGAAATAAAAAATAAGAATGAGTTATATGCATTGTTTGGACCCAAGACTCATGAGTATAAGTTTTTGAGACATATTGGTATCCATCCATGTATATCAAACTCGTGTTCGTGTGATCTTTCACTACGTGAAATACTTCCAACCTTAACACACACACACACACACACACATATCTATATATAATACTAAGTTGTCATACTTCAAACATAAGTTAGTATCATGCTCATATTTATTTGGACAAAAATGTTACAGGATATTTGGATAAAGACAATATAGTAATTTAACAAACCCTTTGTATTTTTTTTATCGTATCAGTGACTATTGCGATTTTTTAGGTTGGATATCAGATGAACCATTGACACGGTCAAACTCAAAGTAGTTGATTTACACTTCGACGAATTTTAGTCGTCATCCACCGTCGGAAACAACAACACGCACCGATGAAAGATTCACGAAACTGCTCATCTTTAGATCTCCATCTTCCAATGCTTTTTGGCTTAAACCTCCAATATAGAAGGAAGCGGAGACTGTCAATCTCCATCAAAGATGGTCACATGTGCCTTACGCGCTGTGAGCTATGCTTCGAGCTCATTTTCGGGGTTGTGTTTTGTTGACACGGAAAAGAGAGTAAAAATTTAAAAACCTCTACTTTAATGAGGTGCCATAAACAATTTTGGTCTAAGTAACGTGGTTATAATGCTAATTTTTGCTTCAATTATGATAAGTTAACAAACTTCTGTACAGTTAAGAAAATTATAAAATTAATCTATCAAAAAATGTACAATTAAGCTTTAACAAGATCTTTGATGCCTGATTTTATCAGTTTTGATACTGCACTTCTTCTATCCTTTGAGAAAAAGATCAATCTCAATGTTTTTGTGGTTTTCATATAATACATAAATCTTTTTTTTTATCAGTAAAGTTAATTTATAGATAAAAAATTATGTACAAAAATTACACTAGGCATACCCAGGACATGAAGAACAATTACAGGCTTAATCTAAAATCAGGAAAAATAGCATATATAACTCTATAGACATGTATTTTAATTTTCCTAATTATGCTGCTTGGGGAAGCAACTGTCCCTTCAAACTGTCTAGTATTCCTAGCTAGCCAAATGTGATGGACTGTGCTGGCTAAGGCAGCACGCTTGGCCTTGGCAGGCGGGCCAGTCCCTCTAGCTTCATTTTGGATCCATTTTACTACACTTTTGATGGTGCTCATGCCATTTCTGCTGCCTAACCAGACTTTGATTTCTTTCCATATAATCGCACTGATTCAGCAAGAGAAGAAAATATGATTTACTGACTCATCAGAGGCCCTACACAAGGGGCAAGTTCTGTCCATATCAGTGTAAAAGAGCTTGTCCTTTGTGAGAAATTTATCCTTTATGGCAAGCCACAAAATAAAAGCATGCTCAGGGGTGCAACTGTTGCTCCACACCATTGAGGCCCACATAGCTTTTGTACCTTTGGGCCTGAAAAATTTATAAGCATTCTTTATGTATATTGAATTCTGGACTTCTTACTACTGCATCTTAGCGATTGCTTGCTGAATGGATGGCACAGAAGAGCTAAGGCCATTTTTAATTTCGAGTAACTTTTTCTATAAGGAAGAGTCCTCATGCTTTGGACTTAATTCCCATATGGAGGCCCTATGTAAGTAGAAGTGATCCACCCACTTAACCCATAATGAATCTTTCTGTTGATGGATATTCCATAAAGCTTTGGATAGCAGCGTTGTATTCCAACTTTTGAGGTCAATGAACTCCAACCCCCTCTCTGCTTTTGGGAGGCGGACATCTTTTCAAGCTACCAGAGCCTTTTTTTTGTGCCTGAGTTCTTGCCACTCCATACAAAGGATCTACAAATCCTGATAATATTGTCCCGGATATTAGCGGGTGTAGGGAAGATAGCCAACCAAAAACACTCTACACCTTGCAAGACAGATTTAATTAGTTCAGCCCTCCCAGCATAAGATAGCAATGTCCTAACCCAAGTATTAATGTATGAAGAGATCTTCTCAATGAGAGGAAGGTAATGCACTATGTTTAGTCTTGTTGAAGCCAACGGGACCCCAAGATATCTAAAAATGAGCAAGCCTTCTTCAAAACCAGTGACCCTATGAATTTCGTGAAGATCTTGCCTTAAAATCCCTACAGTGAATATGCTTAAGTTAGCTAGACTAGCCTGTAGTCCAGAACAATCATTAAAGCTTTTAACAAATTCCATAATCATATTGACTAATCTAACATCCCTTCTTGCAAACAAGATAAGATCATCTACAAATGCAAGATGAGTGATCTTGATTTGTCCACATTTCGGGTGGAAATTGAAATCAGGGGACTCATTCAGCCTTAACAGAAGACTTAAAAGGTATTCCAAACAAAGAACAAAGAGGAATGGGGATAAGGGATCTCCTTGTCTGAGACCTTTCTTGCCTTCAAAGTGCCCATGAAGACTCTCATTAAGAGTTATAGAGTATGAGGTGGTAGAAACACACTCCATAATCCAATCTATGAATTTTGCTATGAAGCCAAGACCTTTGAGCATACTTTCCAGAAATTTCCAGTTGATTGAATCATAGGCCTTCCTCATGTCAATCTTGAGAATACATCTAATATAAATTCTCCTCTCGCCATATTTCCGGAGAAGCTCTTGAACTAAATAGACACTTTTAATCATACTTCTGTTCTTGATGAAGGCAGCCTGTGCAGGATTAACAATGCCAACCAAAATGGAGTTCAAACGGGAAGCAATAATCTTTAAGATGACTTTGTATACCATATTACAACAAGCGATGGGTCTGAACTCGTCCACCCTAGCTACTTGCTTAGTTTTTGGGATCATCACCAAAGCTGTGTGATTGTTCTGTTTAAGGAGTTTACCATTCCTGAATAACTCCTTTACAGCCTCCACAAAGTCCAATTTAGTAATCTCCCAAGCTTTCTTAAAGAAAGTAGATGTGTACCCGTCAGGCCTAAGAGATTTATCCTCTCCAATGCTAAAAAATGCCTCTTTAATCTCACTTTCAGTGACTTCTCTAAGCAGGAGGCCTGCTTGCTCCTCATTCACTTTGGGACCCTCGTCAACAACCCCTGTGTCAATAGGGCTATAAACATCTGACAAGCCCAGCAGATTTTTATAGAATTGGATAAATTCTGTAGCCACTTGAGCATGAAAAGTTATCTAATGTCCATCCTGAGTTTCCACTGCAGCTATGTGATTTCTGTTTATGTTTCTCTTCATTATGGCATGAAAGAATTTTGTACCTCTATCACTGTTCATTAAGAATTTGCATTTAGCCTGTTGTGAATAGAAACTCTTTTCTGCTTAAGCCAGTTTGAAAGTCTTAAGTCTCTGTTCTACTACCCTAACTTGCAGATCAACATCTAAAATGTTATCATGCAGCTCTTGTTGCATACGTAACAATTTGTTAGATGCCTCAACTACTTTTGTAGAAATATGACTGAAATGCCTATCATTCAATTGTTTGAGTGGACTTTTTAGAGCTTTCAGATTCTTACACAACTTGAACATCTTGTGGCCTTCATAATTATTACTCCAGGTTGCATTTACTGTCCCCTGAAAATTTTCATGAGATGCCCACATATTGAAGAACTTGAAAGGCCTTTTTCCCACCCCTCTCCTCATTTAAGAGGGATACTATATAGTGAGAATGATCAGAGAGGCAACCAGGAAGAGTAAACTTAGCATGGGCTGCAATCCCCTCTGAATCCAAGTACTGTTCACCATAGCTCTGTCAAGCTTGCACCAGGTATGGGTGACTACCAGTGAAATTTATATCTGTTAGTCCCGTATCTCTACAACAAGAGAGGGCATCTTTTAACTCGTACGCTGAGACAGACAGACCATTCCCATTTTCTTCCACAGAGAACAAATTATTGAAGTCTCCAATAACCAACCATAGGGAGGAAATGTTGTTGCTGAAATCACTAAGGTTATCCCAAAGAGGCCTACGAGATACAATAGTATGGAAACCATATACGAAACTTGCAGTAAAGCTTATAGAAGGTGTTAAGTAATTTGCAGCACAATGAATAACTTGGGGAGTGGAATCAATTACAGAAAGACTAACCTTTGAAGGGTTCCAGAGGATTAGCACTCTACCAGCATCATGAGTGTGGAAGTTGTTGGCTTGGTTCCACATTCTGAACTTGTTTTTCATAATTTTGAGGAGTTTCTTCTCACTCAACTTCGTCTCCAATATACTAATAATATCTATATTATTTTTGTTCATGAGGTGTAAGACCAAATTTTGCTTGAGGGACTTGTGAAAGCCCCTGATGTTCCAGCTTGCAATTTTCATGTATCACCAAGAGGAGCATCCCCCCTTCCCTTCATTTTGAGACTCAATTGCAGGACCTTTGATCTTTTTCTTCTTTGTGATTGTTTGGTGTCCAGCTGTCACTGAGGGCCTTTTATCTTTATCATTTGCGCCCTTATTACTTTCTGGATGGTTGCCATGTATGGTCTGCTTTGGGCTAGTAGCTTTAGCCAGGACCTGTTGTTGATCCTGTAAAACTGTAAGGGGATCTTCACATGGAGACCCAGTTCTGATTGAAGGCCTTCATATGGAGATTTTGCCAATGCTTGTTTACCTTTAACATGATTAGCAATTTGGTCTACTTGAATATTTGTTTTCTTCTTAGTTGGAGCAGAACTGACTTTAAACTTGCGGCTCTCATCATAGTGCCCAATTACTTTACATCTGTTGCAGAACTTTGGCAAGTTCTCATATGTAATTCTTTAATCAATTGATTTGCCTCATAGAAGTTTGATGCAGATCGAATGTTTAACTTCCTTTGCAACATCAACCTCAACTAGAATTCTTGCGTAAGAAATTCTCTCTTTTTTAGATGTGAGCTTGTCCGCATACATGGGCTTCCCTAATCGAGACCCAATCATATTTAGAACTTTTGAGGACCATAGTTCTAGGGGAAGGTTCTTCATCTGCACCCAAACAGGCATGGTACTAATCTCCTCATTGTCAAACTAGAAAAATCTTGGCATGATTTTGAGGAGAAGTGGTCTTCCATAGACGATGTACAATCCTTCTTGCATTACCTTCATCATGCTTTCAGCATTCTCAAACTTGAATATAATCCATCCACTTGCATGGAATTAAGTTAGAACTGCATCCTTCCAGGAGTTAGTACTTTGCTTCAAGGTGAGTTTGCCTAGGAATTTGCCAGCAAAATATCCAACTAGACAGTGTGGCATTTCATCAAACACCTTATCTACATCGTCTTTTGTAATACAAACTTCTTCCTGATCAAATTCCATGACAGTCAACTGCTTCCCATTGCTGGGTTTCCTGTTGTCAGCAAAGAGACTGACCCACGAGGCCTTCTTGGCCTCATCTTTTCGAGCCTCGTTATTGTTGCAGTTCTAGTTAAGGAACCAGAACGTGGTGAGCTCACTGTTCCGGTCAGATCGCAGCAATGGCTCTCTGAGTTGGTATCGACATCCTCCAGTCTAATGGATCTGGTGTCCTCCTCACCCAAGGTACAAGAGAGATTTTCATACTCCAATTGAGCAGCAGCTGCAGAGGACTGTTCATCATCTGCAGCAACATGGATTTTTGCCATATTCAGTGTAGCATTTTTCTGATGGAAATAATTCTGCACGAATTCTACATCTTTATGATCTTGAGATGAAACAGTAGTCTTGTGACTTGATTTCTTCTTGCCCATGGCAATGAATTGAATTACTGCAGCTGATTCAATAGGGGGAGGGGGGGATTAGAAAAAGGGAAGACATTGAAGAGTAGCAAAGTGATTTTTGCTTGAGAGCTTCTCTCTCTAACTCTTTGACTAACTGAGAAAAGAGTAGCCAGGCGATATAATACATAAATCTTATAGAAAAGTTGAAATTACATCATTTTTTTTAAAAGTTAACAATGAAAGCCTTATCCGTCTCCTGTTGCACTTCTTCATCAAATTGCAATCAACAATAATTTCACATATGGTCAGATGCCTATCAAATTCAAATCAAACTTTTCTTATTTGACACACGCAAGCACATGTTGTTAGTGTGCTTTGGGGGAAATTCTTTTTCTCGTGTAAGAAAAGATATACTACTAATATCATGGGGCATGGTTGTGTTTTATCAAGTCCCTTGACCCTTATCTTATTGTTTTTCCTCAAATTAACACAATAATGACCGTCTCTGATGAAGTGGTGAGTGATAAAAACAAAAGTCGAATTAAACGTGAAGTTCTAAATCATCTCACCATCTCTGGCCATTAATTTTTTTTTTTCAAAAAAGGTGTCATGATTTTTCCTTTTATGTTCACTAGCAGACAAAATGGTCTCCTCAGCGGCAATGTTTAATTTCAGTAACAATCATATTTTTCTGTTCAGTCTATATCCAATAAAGTGAGGTGCACGGGGCTTTGCTCTTTCTGTGGTAGATATCAGAACAAGTCAGGTGCTGAAAGGACCTGCCACAAAAGCTGCCCCGGTGTAGAAATGTAGGTGGAAGTTCAGCAAAACACCACCATATCAACCATCTTTCCCTTCGCATATTAGCAAAACCTGGGAACTACGCTAGCAAACAATCCCCGGAGTACGCTTTATTATATCAATTTAGCAACTAATCTAACAAACAAAAAAAGATAATCCACATGAATTCCCACATAAGAGAGGTTAACTAGAAAGACAATTTTCAAAGTACAAAGACAACAAGTTCTTGAGCAAACATAGATGAGCTAAAAGGATGTCGACATAGCAACACCCCCAAAACAAGCCAAAATTTATATAGAAGGATTAGAACTTGGTATGAAACATTGATTCTAATTTGTCCTTGGTGTGGCCCATTCAACTCTGAGGATGAGATTGTCATAACCATACCCATTCAGTTTGTGGATAGCTCTCTGAGCATCTTCCTTGTTCACAAAGTTAACAAAACCAAAACCTCTGCTCATGCCAGTCTTCTGATCAACAGCAACGTAAACGCGGCTGACAGCACCAAAAGGCCGGAAAAGCTCAAGCAAGTCAGGTTCCCGAGTGTCCTCAGAGAGATTTGTGACCCGAACAGAGTTCTCATCATTCCGGCGTCTCATATCAGTTCCAGTTCTCTCAGCTCCAGCTCTTAGGCCTGGAGGAACATATGTTCCCCTGCTTGTACCAGAACCAGCAGCTGTGGTTTCTGATGCTGCAGGCCTGTCAACGAAACCCTCAGCCGGTGGAGCAAGATCCTTGTAAGGGCACCTTGATGTCCAATGGTCACCCTTCTTACCACAAGTCCTACACACCATGAGAACTGCACCTCCTTTCCCAAGTTGAGCCAAGGAATCTCCTGCAACCTTAGTTTCTTCTTGTTTGCTACCTGTTCAAAGCTCCATAGTTCATCATCATACTAATAATATGATCATATAACAAACTAAGTAATGCATTCATTGCAACTTGCTGAGGTCGAATAATTATAAGGAATCAACATTAGGACAATAGTAACAACGATGATGATCATATAACAAAAATACTTGAAAGGATTGTTTGCTATAGTCAAATGGCAACATAACATTCTCAAAACTCAAACAGTAAACAACAACTTAAACAAATATTTCAAATTAACACAGAATGCACCAAAAATCAATATCTTCATGCTCCTCTAAGTGATGCACGGAAAATTAATACTAGAAAGCAAAACCAATAGTTCTCATGATTGAGACAATTCATAAATCATAAGACACATTTTAAGTAAAGATTAATAAATTTTTTTTGGATGAGTAAAATTTTATAAATATATAAGGTACCAAGGGGGTTCTACCCATTTACAAGAACTATCTGCAAGATTGTGATTCTATGCACCGATTAAAGGTTAATCCAATATTGTGCATCCACCACACAAAGTTTAACAACAGATCGAGCACATACATGCAAGCCAACAGCATAAGAAACATTTCCGTTTCAACATAGAAAACTTAAGTCGTAAATTGATTAACAGCTACCCCTGATTTGTACACTTAAATTCACATCAAAATCATGGAGATATCTACTTTTCAATCATCACATGCACAAAAACAATAAAAAGCATGTTGGGTTCTGAATGGACAACAAAATCTGGAAAAGGAATGTAGTACTGCTAGTCAATGATGACGCATATGACTTTAAATTAGTATCAATAAGCTAAGTTGTTGAAGAACTTGCATAAGATTGTAGAAATTGCGTTGTCTGCGCAGCCCATTTCCTAGAAAGTGGCACCCCAAAAATAAAAAATACAAGATAGCCAACATTCTCCACTGCTTGCAAGAAATTGTTATTTCTAGTAAATTTCAAGGACACAGTCTCATTTTCCAATTGGAAAACAAAACCTAGAAACCATGGAAATCCTCCTCGTACAGCTATAGGAATGTAGGCATTTTGATAACTATTTTGCTCAGACTCGGGTGCGAGTGCCAGGTGTGGGTATGTATCTATGTGTCTGACTTGTGAGGTCCTTTAAGTTTAAGACACAAGGATACAGCTAAAAAGGGTCCAAAATGGGGATCTGGGTGCGCTGCCTCATTATGTAGTTCAAGTAGTTAACAGTAATAATATCTTCTAAATAATTAAGGAACCAATATGAATGTATATATTAATTTTAGCCTCAATAATGTTGTAGCAAGCTGACAGAAAATAATAATGGGACCAAAAAATAAATGAAAACAGCCTAAGAGTCGCCTAGTTTGCGTAACACCACCACATTTCTTTGAGTTAAAAATGAAAAGTGCCCAAAGTTTTAGGGGAGTGTCACTACTATTCTATACCCACACGAGGATTGTGTCATGTCCGATACGAGTGTCATAAAAAATGGAGAGTCCGAGCAACATAGATTGAATACAATCCAAAACTTCACTACCATGATGGAATCAGCCTGCCATTTTATTTCAGGCCGCCACTTCCTAGGAAGTAGGCTGGACTTACTAAATTCTGTCAGTGTTATGACTTACCAACATCTTACTACTAATAAGAGCAACACGATTACTTGCAAAAGAAAAAAAACTAGCATGACTAATTGTGAGAATCCAAACATATAATTATCATTCTCAATTAAGTTTTTCAATGACACGAAGGTTTCATTTTGTTCCTAGAAGGTAAGAGGGAAAGGAAACGAAAGGAAAATGCCTAAAAGACAGAGGGTTTTCAAAATTAAGCATTTTTCTTTCACTTCCCTCGCACTCCTCTAGCCTCAAACAACCAACTTGATACTCCATTAATTTCAGAGAGAAACGATTCTATTTGAGACACTCCCTGGAACTCAATTTCAAGTATAAAAAGAAAACTAAACAAAGCCTCAAAGACAAACATTTCCCCAAGAACATCCAACCAACAAACCAAGTCCCACTAAACCCACAAGACATGTTCTTACATCCATCAACCATGAACAAAGAAACACATAATTCTCTTCGCCAACCGAAAAAAAATCCTCAATCCCAATTTAGATTTGGGACCTCTCCACAGGCTTCCCAACACATAAAACCAAACACGACTCTAAGAACTCATAGATACACATATCATATATATATATGATGTATACAGAGACATTTGTGATGTACACGCACGCATCTATATATATATACACAGAGAGAGAGAAAGGATGTGTACGGACCAGGGGCCCTAGGGCGCTCGAGGAGGATCTCCTCCGTGGATACCATGGTGAGCCTGGCGCCGACGTCCTCGCGGATGGCGTCACCGAACTTGGGCCAGGAGCGGCGCTCGACGGCTCGCTTGCTAAGACGGGCATTGGCGAGCTTTCGGGTGCGGGTTGTGGTGGTGATCTTGACTTTGTTGCCATCGTCGTTGAACCTGTACTCTATTACCTTCTTTATCCCGTTCTCATCGGGACCAATCACCTGCTTCGGTGGCAACAAGAAGTCCAGGTCCTCCCCATCGTCCTCCTCGAGCTCACCCCAACGAAGTCTCGGTTGCTGGGTCGCCGCTGCCGCCATCCTTATCTCGATTGATCAATTGATTGTTAGAGAGAGAGCTAGGTATTTGAGTTGTGAACTTGTGTTGTGAGTGAAATTGGATCTTTAGGAGAAGAGTATTCTGACCAAACAAACGGTGCCGTATCACTATTAATATCATCTGAGCAAATACTTCAACCCCATTTGAGATTTGGCCCGTCAAGAGATTGTTGTAAACTTCAAATAATGCATTCGGCCTCAGTGTAATATTACTCACACATAAGCCTAATCAGTAAAGTTTTTAGTTAGCATAAATTCATAAAAAAAAATGTTGTAACTTTTTGTGCGAAGGAAGATTTTATTAAGGCTTAAATACATTTCTTTGATACTCAATTTCGCTTTAGATCGTTGCAATTTGATCTCTGTTGTATATTTGTTGTGATTGAAAGATTCGGGTCAAACCTCCGCTAATTTGAGTGGAAAAAATAGTTTAGACTGTAAAAGATTGCCACATATTTATCATGTATCGATTTCATTAAAAATATTAACAAAATTATGAAAAATCACAAAACAAAAAAAAAAACTTCTTGCTTTAATAATTCTAGAAAACCAAAAAACCTACTTCCCTCTCTCTCTTCTTTTCCGTATCGGCAAAGAACATGGATCTCATTATTTAATTATTTTAACAACTAAAATAATTGCGAATCTTGAAAAATTCTTATGTGTCGAATTCATTTATATTTAAAAACATTTATAACAAATATTTTTTATGTGCTCGGCATTTTTAAAAATTACTCATGAATCTCATATGAACTCTCCAAGAAGAAACAAAAAAAAAAATTCATATCATCATATGAATTTCATGCTGTAATATTTTTCTAAAATGGAATATAATATAAAAATTAAGACTTAGAGACAAGTAGTAATCACTATTTTTATGGTTTTATTCGTCTCCACTTACAAGTTTGATAAGGGTTACAAACAAATGGTCCTCCAAGATACAACTAAGTCTCTAGGTTGAAGTTTACATACAGTAAAATCTGAATAATTTCAAATTTTATTCTGCTTTGAAATAATGAAATGCTATGGCAGAGTTATTTGAGAGAAAAAAAGTAAAAAAAAAAAAAGAAAATGAAATTGTGTTATGAAAGTATAGGGAAAAAGAGTATTTATAGGTATAAAAGCATATCTTCAAATAATTCATGACAAATATGTCTTTTCAGTTTGAAAAATCGTGATTTTCCAGATTTAATACGAGCCTTTTGATCTTATCTCTTAATTTTCAACGGACTAGATCGTGTTTGTTAAAGAGACAGTTGACTAATCTAACACCTTTCTAATTAAGTCGTGACCTTTGGATTTAAATCATACATCTTTGATTAAATTACAACATTTAGATTTAAATAGACATCTTTTTGATTTAATATGACACATTTCTGATTAAATCATGGGCTTTTGTATGATATGGGCTTTTATCCAAAATCTGGATACCCGAACCCGAACAACGGACACAGGCTGGGCTCGGAGGCAAGGACTTCTCTGCGACAATGCGCACGTGCGAAATGCAAACTGTGCCTAAAGCACCAATGCGATGCGACCGGACCCGGGCGCATGCTCAGCTTAACCTTTATCCCTTCTCTTAACAGAAATAAATAAGAATCACAAATAAATGCTTATAAAGCATTTTATTTCTCATTCTCTTATCAATGTAGGGTAAAGTCAATTTAAGTTTTCAAACAACCCTTTATTCTTATTCTAAGCTCATATATTAAGATTTATTTTGAATCAAAATAAATACCCATTAAATCTGCAACTTGAGTTTAATTTAATGCACTTAATTAAATTTTTTTAATGACCATTAATTAGCTCAAATTAAGACCTTGAAATGGTCTAAAATCAACTATTTTCCAATAATCCCCCACTTGTTTGAAAAACTAATTTTGAAAAATACTGCCACAATATCTCCGAGTATTGTATGCATAAAGAATGTATCTTTCAATTTAAAACTTCTATTAGTGTAAACAACTCAAAGTCATATCGAAATAAATGGTGTCATTTAGATTAAACTAACATTCCTATGTGATATGACTAGAGCCACCACGAACATAAAATTCTCTTATTTCGATGATAATTAATTTTCACTTAGCACTATTATGACCATGTGTTATATTTTGGTTTCATGAACCTCAAGAGAGCAAACCATTACTCTTTATAAGAAACGGCACCACTCTTCGTTCATATAGGTGAAGTTCCTCTTGCGTCATTAAGAGTTTAACTCATCCTCTAAAACGTAACAGACAATATTGTCTTTCAATTATGGGCCAATTTTGTGTCAATATCAACAGTCAATCATAGTAACTTGTTATTACCCATTAAAACCTAGGACTAGTGGTTTACTAGCATTAGGTTGGGTTACCATCACTGCTGACTTTTAAATGGTTTAAGCCTCATCTCTCTAGATGTACTACTTACTAGGTCTCTTGGGAGTGCCTTAGTAAGTGGATCAGCCAAGTTCTTACTTGACTTTAAATAGAAAATTGTAATGATATCATCTTGTATCAATTGTCTCTCATACTTATGTCTAAGACTGATATGTCTAGACTTACTATTATAGGTACTACCATAAGCTCTTGATAAAGTAGCTTCACTATCACAATAAAGTGAAACATGAGGCATTGGATTAGGGCACAATTTGATGTCTAACAACAAATTCGGATTTCATAGTTGAGTGAAATATACGAGTTTGTTTCTTGTTTGATCAAGAAATTGCACCCCCACCAAAGGTGAATATCCACCTACTTATAGATTTATTATCTCCCGCTCTCGTAATCCAACTCGCATTAGTGTATCTTTCTAATACACTTGGGTAACTGTTTTAAAATAGTCTCAAACCACTGGTTTCTTAAGATATCTCATTATCCTACCAATGGATTTCCAATGTTTTATATTAGATTACTAGTATATCTACTCAGTTTACACACAAAATAGGAAATATCTGGTCTAGTGTAGTGCATTGCATACAATAGACTACCAATAGCACTAGCGTATCCAAGTTGTGCCACTGCTCTACAATAATTATTCTGTAATTTAATACTTGGATCAAAAGAAGTATTATACTCTTTGAAACCAATATGTTTAAACTTAGTTAACACTTTCTCAATATAATGAGATTGACTTAAAGAAGAACCCCCACTATGTTTCTTAATTTTAATTCTTAAGATTGTATCTGCTTCACCCAAGTCTTTCATCTTAAAGACAAAAGATAAATACTTCTTAGTTTCATTTACTTCTTCCATGTTGGTACCAATGTTCAATATATAAACAAACTATCACACCATAGTTTTTAGTAAATTTGAAGTAAATACATCTATCAGTACTGTTATGTTTAAAACCCAAGAATAAAACAATTGAGTCAAATTTCTCATACCATTGTTTTGGAGTTTGTTTTAGACCATAAAAAAATTTGACTAATTTACACACTTTATTTTCATTATCTAGAAGAACACATCCTTTGGATTGTTCCATATATACTTCCTCATTTAAATCTCCATTTAAGAAAGCAATTTTTACATCCATTTGGTGAATATATAAGTTATAAATGGATGCTAAAGCTATAAGGATTCTAGTAGAAGTAATTCATGCAATTGGTGCATAAGTGTAACGACCCATCCCAGGTTGGCCACCCCCGAGACGGTGGCGTCACGTTTTGAAATATAAACACGTCCCATATATGTAACAAAATAAAAACATACATCAACCCTCAACATGAGAGTTACATTATTAACATCCTATCTGAAACAATATATACAACATAGTAAAGATGCATGAATATCTATAATTTTTTTCTTTTTCCATTAGTCTGAGAATGTGGACCATGAGACTTACGTATAATAACTCAGTCTGAATCTCAACTCACAAATTTATATGTCTTGTCCACTACCTAAAATTATTTAGCAATGAAAAGTGAGCTTCACAAGCTCAGTGAAATGAATTTACTAGAAGTACTCGATTTGTATACTTCTAGTTATATTCAATCATTATTAAATTATCATAATTAATCATTTATCTCTTCTCGCATACTTATTTAATCATTTGTCAATCTCTTTATAAATAAATTATCAGGCTATCCTCTTTCAATACATATATATAATATATTTTATCAATTTAATATCATCATAAGGTTCACATCATACAAACAATCGATCATATAATTCTTTATTATATCATTCTTTCAATTTATTTATCATCAAAATTGTCTCATTATGAGACTCATTTATTTATCAATCATTTAATAATCAAAACTGAATCTTTAGCATCTTAGCCATTAATAATAAATATGATGCATGAATTTAATTAATCTTTCTTTCTTTCTCATCATATTATTTCATATTATCATCTGGGAACGTCTTCCCACATGTCGACATGTTTCAGCCAGACCAGCTACTTTTCTGGTCTTTTCAGCCAGACCAGCTACCTTCTTGGTCTTCCCTTTTATGCATATGAGCAATAACATGCAAGCAAACATACATCAAAGCATTCAATTCAACTATCTCTTTCTCAAAATTCTTATTTTTATTATATTTAATAAATTGTCTCCCCATATATCATATACATTTTTCAATCATATTTTTCAAAAATTTCATATATCTTTATAACATATTTTTCATTAATCCGTCATTTTTAAAATATAAATTATTATATAATTAATTTTCAACATATTATTTAATCCCTAATCAATAAATCAATCAATTATCATACATAAAAGAAAATACCTCATCCAATCATCATAATTTAACAATTTATTCAACTATCATAAATTTATATTTTTTATTGGCCTCGATTACTAAAAGTAAATTTAACTCATCGCATAGCACTTAAAGCTACATGTGGATCACCTCATTGCCTTTTCTGCTCCTTTAAGCAATTTCTTGAGATTGCTGATCACCCACACCTAATCATAAACTTTCATAAATCTTACTATCATACTCAACCACAGGTAAAGTGTTATGCCTTAAATGAATAAAATATCTCTCCTGTTGTGCTCAAAACATATCTGAAAAATACTTCGCAAAGAACACATCTTTAAACTTACACCAAGTTAAGGGTTGATCTACCTGTGTAGTCAGTCTAGGCAGAATATCCTCACACCATTGAGAAGCCTCACCTTCAAGCTTAAATAAAGCAAAGGCAACCTTCTACCTATCTGTCACTGGTAAGACTTCAAAATATTTCTCAACATGTTTAATCCACTTCTCAGATAGGATATTAATAATATAACTCCCACGTTGAGGGTTGATGTATATATATTTTCAATTGATGTATGTTTTTATATTGTTGTATATATTGGTCGTGCTATGATTTCAAAACGTGACGACACCATTTTGGAGGTGGCCAACCCAGGATGGGTCATTACAATAAGTGTCAAAATAATTAATCCTTTCTTTTTGTCTGAAACCTTTGATTACTAGTCTCGCATTGAAAGTTTGAATAGTGCCAACATTATTGTATTTTCTCCTAAACACCCACTTACATCCAATAGGTTTTGATCCTTTGGGTAAATATACCAATACCCAAGAATTGTTACCCATTATAAATTCATCTCATCATTAATAGGTTCTTTCTAAAAAGAAGCATCTCTTGAAGCCATAGCTTCCTTAAAGGTTGTAGGATCCTCTTCTAGGTTAAACACAATAGGTATTTTATTCAATACATTATTATTTTGGTCACCTTCAACCAGAAATAGTAATGACAGAGAAGAAATGAAATCAAGATCTACAGTCTTCTCTTTTTTTGCTCTAATAGTCCATCTAGGTTCAACAGTCCTTTCAGGAATATTAGTTTTTCTATTATTAATTTCTAGTCTTAATCCTTCATTGGACTCATCTCTTTGAGACTCTTCTTCTATAGTCTCAAAATCAGTAGAAAACTTATTTTCAAAGAATTCTATGTCTCGTGACTCAATAATAACATTATACTGTAAATCAAGAAGTCTATAGACATTGCTATTTTTAGCATATCCAACAAATACACATATAGTAGCTCTAGGTCCTAATTTTGTTTTTTTATGGTCTGGAATTCTACAATATGCTAAACACCCTCACACTTTAAAATAATTTAAGTTAGGCTTCTTACGTTTCCAAATTTCATAAGAACTCAATTTTGTTTTTTTCCCTGGAATCCTATTATGAATATGATAAGTAGTAAAAAGTGTTTTACTCCATAAGTTTAATAGCAATTTAGCATTAAATAGCATGCAATTTAGCATTAAATAGCATGCAATTTACCATTTCTACTAAAGAATGATTTTTCTTTTCAGCCAAACCATTATGTTGTGGTATTGAAGGTGCAATGCATTGATGTATTATGCCATGCTCTTCATAGAATTGATCAGAATCATTTAAGAAATATTCACGACCTCTATTAGAACGTAGAATTTTAATCTTTTTATCAAGTTGATTTTCTATTTCTAATTTATGTTTCTTAAAAAAGTCAAAAACTTCATATTTGGATCTTAATAAGTAAACATATAAAACTCTACTTGCATAATCCACAAAAGTAATAAATATCATTTTCTAGCTCTTGTTAATATACCATTTAATTCACATAAGTCTGAATGTGTTAGACTTAAAATTTTAGAATCTCTTTGTACCTTAGGAAAAAGGTTTCTTTACCATTTTAGACTTAACACATATTTCACATTTTTCTAAGTCATTATTTTCAATATTTATTAATTCTTACACATGCATGCTCTTTTAATAACCAAAATTAGTATATGCTAAACGACTATGCCATAAAGAAGAAGACTCAACAATATAAGTAGAAACTGTGGTCTTATTATTATTAATACGTAGCTTATACATGTCATCATTTTCCGACAAACATGCCATTACAAGAATATCATTTTTCGACAAACATGCCATTATTTGAAAGTATAACTTTGTCGGATTCAACAGAAACTTGTAATCATTTTTTTTATCCAAAAGATTAACAGAAATTAAATTCTTTCGAATCTTTGGTACATAGAGAACATTAAGAAAACTCAGACGCTTTCCGGATGTGAAGTCAATCTCGACTATTCCTTTGCCACAAACTTTGATTCTGGTAGCGTTTCCCATTTGTACTTCTTGTCCATTAGTCACTTCCTCGAATATCTTGAACATTCCTTTGTCATTGCACACATGGATAGTAGCACCAGAATCTAACCACCATCCAAACGCCTCATTTGTCATATTAAGCTCGGAGATCATAGTCACAAGGCTCAGAT
The DNA here is from genome assembly GCA_023935145.1 of Bretschneidera sinensis. Classification (NCBI taxonomy): domain Eukaryota; kingdom Viridiplantae; phylum Streptophyta; class Magnoliopsida; order Brassicales; family Akaniaceae; genus Bretschneidera; species Bretschneidera sinensis. Next base: position 15,801,216 of record CM043699.1, on the reverse strand, counting down.
CTGTGATCATTGCTACAAGGTTCTCCTCAACCATGTAAGTCTTGTTGATATCTATCCTCTTGCGAAATTTGCATTCACGAGCATAGTGTCCAGGTTTACCACACACATGGAATTTCCCTTTCTTCTTTCCTACGGTCTTCTTAAATTTTCATCCAACTTTCACTTGTAAAGCATGCCTTTTAGTTTTGCTTGCCTCCACGTGATGCACTTTAGGACCACTTTGAACATAATTTTTTTTGTCACGTAAAAGTGACTTTTCTTCAATATGAAGATGCTATTGTATTTGTTCTAAAGTTTAGTCCTCATACTTGTGCAATAATATTTTTCTACAATCCTTCCAAGAAGGGGGAAGTTTAGCTATAATAATCCATAATTGGAATGATTTAGGCAAAACAATTTTTAAAGCTCAAAGTTTATTGATAATAACTTGTAATTCTTGCACTTGTTTTAAGACAGATTTATTGTCAATCATTTTGAAATCAAAGTATTTGAAAACAAAATAATTATTCGTACTTTCTTCCTCCGATTTGTATTTGTATTCAAGAGCATTCCAAATATCACGAGCATATTTGATGTATGTGAACATATCGTATAAGCGATATGATAATATGTTCAATTTATGCCCATGACATAGCAACTCGTCCTCCTCTCTTTTCTTCCTTTTTTTTTGTAGTTGTTTGATCACTACTGTTTGAGACTGCTCTCTTTCTTTAGGTATTAGATCATCAGGAATGGGCTGCAGATTCGGATCCAGTATATAGGAAATTTTCAACACAATAAGTAAGAACATAATCTTATCTTGCCACTAGCTGAAATTATTTCCATAGAATCAGTCTAGCTTGACAAAGTCTTAATTCATCACCTTGAATGATTATGTCTTCATTTTGTTGGACAAAATTAAAGCCTTAAAATTGTTGTAATATTTTTCTAAACTGGAACATAATATAAGAATCAAGATTTAGAGGCGTGTAGTAATCACTGTCTTAAAGGCTTTATTCATCCCTACTTGAACAAACAAGTTTGCTATAGATTACAGACGAATAGTTCTCTAGGATACAACTAAGTCTCTAGGATGAAGTGTGCAGACAGCAAAATCTGAAAAATTTCGGATCTTATTCTGCTTCGAAATAATGAAATACTATGACAGAGGTTTTTGAGTGAAAAATAGAGAAGAAAGAAAGAAAATAAAATCGTATTATGTTAATATGACACATTTCTGATTAAGTCATGACCTTTGGATTTAAATTCATACATCTCTGATTAAATCTGACACCTAGGCTTTTGTATGATCTGGGCTTTTGTCCAAAATCTGGATACCCAAACCTGAACAACGGACACGGGCTGGGGACGAAAGCTCCTCAGCGACGATGCACATGTGCAAAGTGCGCTTAAAGCGTCAATGCAACTTTGCGACGTGATCGGGAACAAACTCGTGCGCGGTGCATTGCACTATAAGCCTTCATCTTTATCTATTCTTTTAACAAAAGTAGATAAGAATCCCAAATAAATGCTTATAAAGTATTTTATTTCTCATTTTCTTATCAATGTAGGATAAAGTCAATTTAGTTTTTTAAACAACATTTTATTCTTATTTTAAACTCATATGTTTAGATTCATTTTTGAATCAAAATAAATACTCATTACATCTCCGACTTGAGTTTAATTTAATGCACCTAATTAAAAGTTTTTTAATAACCATAATTAGCTCAAATTAAAATCTTAAAATGATATAAAATCAGCTTTTAGAGCTTATTTTTCCAACATTCAAAAAAAGAAAAGAAAAATAAGACTCCAGATGCACATCTTCTGTTGGTTTATCAACTGATGATTCATCCCAAACTCAACCATGTATCTTACACTGCCTACCAAAAGGAAAAATTTAGTAAAATATTGAATTCACTCCTCTCTTCTGCATACATGCAGGAGTAACACAACAATGCAAATAAAATAAATAAATGAGACTCAAGTTTCTCGATCTAACAATTTTTTTAAAATTTAAAAAAAAACCCAAAAAATCAATTTTTTTTTAACAAAGTAAAAATCTATCAACTTTCATTAGATCACCCATCAACCATCGCCGCCGCCGCCATGGGAGCTACCACAATTACTCCCCTCCATAGCAACATGAGCTGCGGTAATCGTCATCACAGCCGCCATGGTAGCATCGTTGGTGGCAGTAGTGCTACTTCCATGGTGACCACCATCGCCATCCGCAACAACATCTCCTCTGCTTTTATCATTTAGACGAGATCTGTGATGGGTATGCTTTTTAGTACTTGAAGATTTCTCCGATACTTCATGCTTTCTTCCTCCTTTATTATGGCTTGCAGGGATGCAAAAACATATGGTTTTCCACTTCATGATCAATAGCAAAACCTTAACTCATACTTCCTTGATCTCACCACCTATATATAACTCCTACACTTTCTTTACAATGGTTGCTTAGGTAATAAGCATTTGCTAGCATAAAACAAGGAATTAACTACAAAAAGAACAGATAGCCCATTATACCTTTTCTTTTTAAAAATTTCCGTCTTTTTTCTTTTTAATTTTGACACCGCTTTTCTACCAAGGGTCCAATCGTGTTTCACACTTTTTTTTCTTCTAAACAATCATTTATCACACTTTTAGTAAACATTTATCAGCCTTTAAGGAATAATAATAATAATTTATAACATTGACCTCTCTATTATTCTTTCTACTAATCACGTTCAACCAATCAAATTACTTGTTGTCTTAAAAAAATAATAAAATTACTTGTTATATAATCTTCAGTCTGGCCCTATGTAACACAACCACATGACGTGCACTTTTTGCCTAACATGTCACAGTGTCTGTCACTAGCCTGTAATATTGTCATCCAAATCTTTGACCATGTCTCTTAGTTTAGATTTAGATAAGTTTAAATAAATTTATTTAAAGGATAATTTTTATTTTGGAGAGATTTAAATTTGTTTAAATTTGAATTCAAATGACACCAATAAATACTTTGAAATGTTTTTTTTTCAGAAAATAAATCGAATCTGTATATTTTATACGAAAGACTATACCCAGATTGAACTGCTTTTGTTATAAGATATCAACTCAAACTTTGCTCAATTATTGATTTTTCTTATTAGTAAAAAAGTAATTAAATCAAAATTTTTTATATGAAAAGCTTGAAAGGTGATCACTACGTCAATAAACTCAAATCAATGCCATAAAATACTTTTGCCGTAAGATTTGAACTCAAACTTAATTTGCTCGACTTTCTTTTTGTGTAAGGAATCTTTAGTTTTACAAAGCTTAACAACATTTTCTTTTCCGATTAACAACCAAAAGTGGAATTATATATGTGTTGGCAAATGACAAAGAGGTAATTAATCTTAGGCATGATCATACGTAACATAGAAATTGCACTTGAAAAAGATGAATAATTAGCTAGCATTTGATACCCAAATATTGCTCATCAACAATCGAACATGTGGGGAATATAAAAATGAATCAGAAAAATTTGAGTAAAGCCGAATCTATATATTGGTTAAGTAAATGTCTTATAGTAAGATGAATAGTTATGAACCATACCATGTCTTCTTATAATTTGAATTTTGACCCATTAGTTTATACTCATTCAAACACTAAGACGCCAGTGCTTAATTTAAATGACCGGTCCAGTATGATGTAATTTTTCAGATAAGTAACACAAACCAAGGAAGTGCGAGGCCAAAAAGAACCTGAAAATGATAGTGTCTGAGCCCGGGTTCGAACCGGGGACCTCTAGTGTGTGAGACTAGCGTGATAACCAACTACACCACCCAGACTTGTGCATGTGCATTGGCTCATTAAAAATAATGTTAACTGCTTATATTTAAATGGGCCTCTGGGCCCAAAAACATACACAACTCATCTTCTCTGTTTAGTCTTCATGAGCTTTAACCGTTGATTAAGAGAGAGAGAGAGACCCTTCAAAGAAATTGCAAAGAACCACCGATTTGGAGCTTTGAGAGAGGGAAATAATCTCTTCGATTAGTCAAAAGAGAGCTGATCATCTCCGTTTGGGGACCTCTATCTTACCATGGACGCGCTTCACGCATCTCTAGGTCGACGAACGGTACAGATACTCATCTTCGTGTTCCTCATTTTCAAATCATTTTAGTAATCGTATGATCTCAATTTTCGTATTTCACTCGAATATCGTCATCCAAAATTCAACGTTTGTTTTGCTCAATTTATTTGTTCTTTTGGTGATATTTTAGTTGGAGGAGATTCGTCAAAAGAGAGCAGCAGAGAGATTGAGCAAAGCTTCTTCTGGACCAGATCTTAGCAAAGTTTCAAGCTCTAATGGTCTCTCATTCTATCTTTTTTATAAAAAAAAATTAATGGTTAAATCGTTCATAAAATGTTTTTGATTTTTTTTCCATGCTCAGATGTTGCAGGAATTAAAAACTCAGATAGTGGAAATCGACTCTCCGAGGTACGACTTAAGTTTCTTTCTGATTTTTATTGCAAAATTTTATTTCTCTCTTGTGTGAATTTTATTATTACGGAGTCGGAGTATCATGCATATGTTATTTAGAAAAGCTCCGTGGAAATTGAGATTGGTACAGTTTTTTCAAAAATTGAAGTTAGCTGAAATGAACATTATAAAATTTCCTTTTAAATTTTTTATGCACTGTAATCTGTTTGATTTTCGAGATAATCAAGGAAAAGAAAACAGCAATTAACATTTTTTAATAAATGGAATGTCACATAAGCATAGTGCTGGAAGTACTACTATTAGTCTTTCAAAAAACTTGAGATTTGAATTCTTATGAATCTATTTATCTGTACTATTAGCAAAGTGGAGCTGAATTGGTCTGCACCTAGTTGACTGGAGAGACTAACTCAGTTGGCGAATTTCCTAAAAAACCAATAAATCAGTGAATTGTAGAATTATAGAATTATAGTGCATTTAAATCAATTTATATGAAACCAAAGAAAAAGGTTTAAACATGCTTTACCATTTTCCCCTGCGAATGACCCACATAGCACAAACTCAGTAATAAAGTAACACATTACTCGGTACATTGTTTCTTCTTCGAGGCAGGTGATAAACTCCAATTGTTACCACAAAATAAACTTTTCTTGACAAGTACTTCCTTGAGCCAAAATGAAAAATATCCATTATTCCACAAATTGCAATTGTTCTCTCTTCTTGGACATGACATCACACCAAAACTCCTAATCATACTGTAACACCCCAAACAGAACTTTTCACATTCTTCTACACCATTGGAAAATGATCAAATGATTAGAAACATGCGTATGCGTATTTCTTTTTAGATATGAATTCTAAACAACATGAAAATATTACACGGGTGGATCAACATTTGAAAAAGGGAGGTAGAGGGGTTATTTGCAAACTTGATATGGAGAAAGCTTATGACCATGTTTGTTAGGACTTTGTACTTTCTGCATTGAAGAACATGGGTTTTAGTGAGAAATGGTGTAGATGGATCAAGAAGTGTATCACGTCCGTTCCTTTTCTATCATGGTTAATGGTTGCCAATCTGGCTTCTTTCAATCAAGCTTCTAGAGGACTTCGCCAAGGGGATCTATTGTCCCCTTTTTTGTTCACTTTGGTCATGGAGGCAAAAGCAAGATGGTTACTAAGGCGACTGAAGTGGGACTCTTGTGTGGCTTCAAAGTGGAGAGAACTAAGGATGAAATTAATGTCTCCCATCTCCCCTTTGCCGACGATACAATTATTGGATGTGCAACAAATTCTCTACCTTCGATGAGTCTTGCTTGGGTTTGAGGCGGTGTCTGGGTTTAAGATTAATCTTGTTAAGAGTGACTTGATTCCGTTGTGTGTTGGGTTGCAAGATGGCGTCTCTCCCTATTACTTATTTGGGGTTGCCCTTTGGTGCAAAATTCAGGGAGAAAAGTATGTGGAATCCTATTATTGAAAGGTTTGAAATAAGGTTAGCCAGGTGGAAGTAGAACTAATTATCAAACGGGAGAAGACTGACTCTTATTAAAAGCACTCTTGCTAGTCTTCCAATTTTCTTTATTTCGTCCTTTCCTATTCCAGGATCAATTGCTAGGAGATTGGAGAGCATTCAACGTAACTTCCTTTGGGGGCATATAGGGGATGAGTATAAATACCATTTGGTTAGATGGAGTGTTGTCAAGCAACCATTGGTGTATAGGAGGCTAGGGCTTAAATCCCTCACTTTGTTTAATAAATCTTTGCTTGGGAAGTGGTTTTGGTGATTCATGAGGGAAAGAGATCAATTTCAGCGAGATATAATTTCTGTAAAGTATGGGGTTGATCTTAATGGGTAGGTTTCCAAAGAGGTTAGGGGGCTTATGGAGTGGGGGTTTGGAAATGGATTCAGTAAGGATGGGACTCTTTCATTCTTTTCGTGACGTTTGAGGTGGGTGATGGTCGTTCTATTCGATTTTGGCACGATGTTTGGTGTGGGGATGTTGCCATGAGTGAGCGATTTACGGAGGTCTTTGTGATTGCGTTGGAGAAAGATGCCTTGGTTAGTCCAATGTTTTTCTTCCATTAATGGTGTCATCACTTGGGAACTCGATAGTGTAGGGGATTTCTTTGAGTTCATTTACCAAGTGACTTTTGATGTTCCTCTATAGGATATGCCTAGATGGGTTTTGAATATGGGGAAAGATTTTGATGTAAAGTCTTTTTACAAGGCCCTTTTTGTTGAGCTTCCCATGGAAGGTAGATTGGACTTTCCTTGAAAAGCAATTTGGCGATCGAGACCTCCTAAGAACGTTTGTTTCTTTGCTTGGTAGGCTTCTAAAGAAAGAATTTTGACCATTGATAATTTACAAAGGAGAGGAAACGTAATTGTTAACCGGTACTATTGATAATTTGCAAAAGGATCACGATCATCTCCATTTAAAAATTGAAATAGGGTTAAGTTTACGGTAAGATTGAATGTCACATCATTAAATGCAGAATATTCAAATTCAAATTTGTCAATGTGGCATTCAATGTCACCATGAACTTGACATCCATTTCAATTTTTAAATGGAGAGAATCGTCGTCCTTTGCAAAAGGGAGGAAAAGTAATTGTTAACCGGTACTATCTTCGCAAGGAAGAGGCCGAGAATGTTAATCACCTTTTGTCGGGATGCTCTTTCTCCAAGCAACTTAGGTAAATGGCGTTTTGTGTGGTGGGATTAACTTGGGTTATGGCTGGCTTCATTCAAAGTGAGATTTGGGCTTGGAGCAGAATTAAAGCTTCTAAGGAGATGAGGAAGGTTTTCACTATGATTCCTCTTTATTATGTGGGTGGTTTGGAAAGAGATAATTGAGATTTTGAAGGTGTAGAGAGTTCAATAGATACCATTAAAAGTAAGTGGTTAAATACCTTTTGTTTTTTGTTTAAAGAAAAAAATTGTACATAAAGAAGGGTTCCTGGATTTCTTAGACTTACAATCTTGTAGATAGTCTTCTTGCAAATGGGTTGTACCCCCTTGGTGCTTTATTTATATACTTTTTACTTATAAAAAAAGAGAAAATATTACATGGTAAATTCTTTTAACTTTTTTTAATTTATTCTTTATTTTGGGTGATTTTAATGATGCATATGTGTCATTCAATATCACTAATTGATCTTTACCTTTTTATTGTTTTTTAATTCATTTTCAAATTTCTACTTTTCTTTTGATATTTTTAAATTTTCTTTATTTTCTTTCTTAAGTTGTAAAAAATTGTCAAAAATGAATCATGATTAAAGGCCGAGAAAAAAAAGGAATCAAACAACATACAAATTTTTTTAGAAAAAAATTATATTTATGTTTAGGTACCAAAAAATGAAACCAAACACTTTAGTTATTTTTAGAGTTTTGGTTGATATATGTTTCTCCCCTCTTTTAATATATTTTTATTGCAATCTTTCATTCTTCTTAACAATAATAAACGCGTTTAGGAAAAAGAAAAAAAAGCACACATGAAGGAATTTAACATTCGACACATCTACAACTTATTTTGTGAAAAATAAAAACGAAATATAAGTTATAAATGTAAAGAAAAGAAAGAATGAGAGGAAGCAATAGAACACGCACATATGCGTGTCTTGTATGGCTAGTAACATAAGAAAGCAAACCTCATTGATGTTTCTTTTTCATATGCCGTAAGTAAATAAATTCCAGTGAAATTGATGAAGCTTATAGAGAACTTTTATCTGGACACCAAATATTCTGCCAGTAATGCTTTTTGTATACTGTAATTTTCGATTCTTATACTGTTTAATCATTACTGCAGATGGATATTAGTGGTTTAGTATCTCAGCTGAAAGACTTCCAGAAGAAAAATGCTGAGCTGGAGGAGAACAACAAGACATTATCCTTGAAGGTATTGTCATCTAGTTTATTGTTTCTTTTTGCTTGGGAGGTAGCATCAACGGAAGCTTTCGAGTGATATCTGTCATGCTGAAGATCTTGTAATCTTTTTATTTCAGCTTCAAACAAAGGAAATTGAGAATGAAACGCTTCAGACATGCTTGAATGAGCTGGTAAATAAATTATCTTTAATTTTCACGCCATGGTGTGGAATATCAGCTATATTTATTACTTGTTGGACAAAGAAATGTTAAATGTGGAAATTACTTAAATCAGATATGTTTTTTTACTGAAATCAGATATGTTGTCCTCAGCTACTCTGCTGCAATTATGATATATAGATAACCTTTTTACACATAATTACATAATTATGATGATTTTTTTAGTTATTTTATTAAGAAAATAAATACTTGTAAAAAGTTTATTTATTTTTTCTATCAAAAAATAAAGAGTTATTTTTATAGGTTGACACGTCACCTGTATTTAACGGCATTAGCTCACTATTTAGTGACGGACTAACCTTAGGTTCCTAAATGCCATGTTTTAAAGCACAAAGGTATATTGCTGATTCGACCCAACCACCCTTTTTTATAAGAAGTTATGAACCATTATTATTATTTTCCTTTGGTAAAATTGCAGGAAAAGAACACTGTACCGTCTTTGAGGAAAGCTCTTAAAGAAGTTGCAATGGAGAAAGATGCAGCTGTTGTTTTACGGGTATGGCACAATTTACATAATATTTTTTCTTCTTCCTTGTTACAGGTCCATAATGTTTCTTCTATGCTTTACCCACAAATTCTGATGCTTTAGTGTAGGAGGACCTTTCAGCCCAACTTCGCACTCTCAAGAAGCGTCTAAAGGAAGCAGAAGAAGAACAATATCGAGTATGAAAACTGTTTCTGCCTTTAATATATGATTGCAGGTTCTTTTCCCCCCTTATTTTTGTTCTCTTGTGATAGGCTGAGGAAGACGCAGCAGCCTTGAGAGCAGAACTAAACTCAACACAACAACAAGCAATGAATGGTCCACTTGGTGGGCTATCCTCTATGGGAATTTTACCAGATCAATTACAGGCCTTGGAAAAGGAGTTGGCTACTTTAAAGTCTGAATTACAGGTTAGAAAATATCTGTTGGCATATACTCATTTCCCCGTCGAAGGGTTTGTCTATGAATGTCACATGGTTGTTTGAAATTTACAGCAAGAGTCACTATTGAGGCAGAAAGAAGGGCAACATTTAGCAGAGGAGCAAGCTCGGGTTTCTGTTCTCATCTCTGAAAAGCAGGAATTAGAACAGAAACTTGCAGCTATATCCAAGAGGACCTCAGGTACCACCCCTAGTTAAGGCTTATCTTAACAACTAGCTGTTATATGTAGGCTTTCTGAGATCTTAGGTGTTCACTGTACTTTTAGGTGACATCTTTATGCATTCAGAGTCCCTAAAAAGCTGTTTTCCTGCCATATGGAGGAGATCGAGTAAAATAAGTGTCAGTCTGGGAAACATTGGTTGAGCCAAGATCAATGCAGTCCATTATTGTTTTGAATTTCATTCTCTAGAGGATGAATGGACCTTTAAGATGCATCACATATGCCCATGATCAACTTTTCAGTCTGCAGACCTGTTTAGTTTTTTTTTTTATAAAAAAATTGTCTTCCTAATTCCTATGTGTATATCGAAACCTGGATATTAGAGGCTTCAATTTATTTTTATAGGTTATTGTTGTAGAATTACTATATATCAACAGTTATCGTAATTACTCGACTAAACTCAAATAAATTAAGCCTTATCATTAGACTGCTTTGAGTAGGCTATTGGAATACTTCCCAACTTAGTTAGGTCTAGAGCCATACTTTTCCACAAATACCGGCATTCCTTCTGTTATAGCGATAGCCTTGATCAAATAACTCTTCCGGTATAGGCTGTGGTGGTGTTGTCTGTTATTACAATTTAAGAAGAGAAAAATGTTCTCACATGATTGTTGTTCTCCCCCTCCCCCTTCTTCCTCAACTCCCATTTTCAAAGTCACTGACCCCACTTATGCAATGCAGATGAAGTCTCGGAAAAAGTAGCTCTCAAGGGATTCTCAGTGGTAAGAAAATATTTAAGGCTGTTAATTTTGTGTAAAAACTTTTTCAAGTAGCTGTGTCTGTCGCCATGAATGGATTCTTGTTGATGTTCTTGTAGAAATATTGAAGGTATAATATCTTAGAGGTTCATGGATTCTTGTCTGGAATCTGGATCCTTCTTTCTTTTAAAAAAGAAAAAAAAATTACTTTTCTGATCTGCAGGAAGACATAGAGAAACTTGAGAAGCAGTTACATGATATGGCTGTTGTGATCGAGAGATTGGAGAGTAGTAGACAAAAGCTTCTAATAGAGGTGCAGTCTTTAGCTTATCTGGTTAACTTTCAGTAGTATGAATAGAAAACTTGAATCACGTTTTACATCTGAAGGCAAAGTTGATTCATAATCTTTTTTTTATAAGTAAAGTTGATTCATAATCTTGTTAGCAGATTGATAGCCAATCATCAGAGATAGAGAGGCTTTTTGAGGAAAATTCCAATCTCTCCTCTTCTTATCAAGAGGCAGCGGGCATAGCCAAGCACTGGGAGAATCAGGTAATCATTAGTTAAACTCGTGAATGTTCTGTGAAATCTTTTCAGGAGTTGACATCGTTTCATTAGTAATTGCCGCATTTATGCTGTGAACTTCTCAGGTGAAAGACTGTCTCAAGCAAAATGAAGAGCTATGTGGAGTTCTAGATAAGTTGAGAACTGAACAGACCGGTTTAGTGTCTATGAATGACCGTGAGGTTCTCAGAGGATCATCAGAACTGCATGAAGATGGGGTAAATCAAACGGGTTCACAGGCATATGCAACTGAAATTTTGTCCCTCAAGGTTGGTACTACAAAGATGAGTTTTTTTCTAACGAGTGTCTAATGCAAGAAAGTTAAAGTAGAATTCCTTATTGAAATGTTACAATTACACCGATTTAGTGAAATAGTATTATTTTCTCAAGATTTATTTATTTACTTTAAAAAGAAATTTTACTACTATGGATTTGCACCACATCCCCTTTTGAGCTTCAGTCATGGCATTGCACATTGTTCAATTTCAAAATTAATGCTCTGTATTTGTTCTAATCTATTACGTTATTGTCATTGTGTTTTCTTTGTAGGGCCAACTTGCAAAAGAACAGAGCAAAGCAGAAGTGTTATCTTCCCAAGTTATGCAGCTCTCTGCTAGACTTCAACAAGCAACACAGGCATATAATGGTCTTGCACGCCTGTAAGACATCCTTTTCTTTTTCTTCAATGCTTGTGATTATCTTATTATTTTATTGGCATGGCTGATTGATTTCATTTAAAATATTGCAGCTATAAACCAGTGATAAGAAACATTGAAAGCAGCCTCATCAAAATGAAGCAAGATGGATCTGTGACTGTGCAGTGAACAAAGTGAGCAATTTTGTGCAATTACCTGCAGATTCATGAGTACAATTTATTTGTTCATTAAAAGCAAAGTGTTAAGCTAATGATTGAGTAGCATTTGTGGCATTAAATTTGGGGTTAAGCCCTTACATTATAGGAGAATTACTAGCAACGCAAAGTGATTAGTTATAATAATATGTTGTTCATTGTTATGATATGTGATTTGGATTTTGTCTCTACTCGTCAAAATTTATCTGTTTCACATCTCAAGTTCTGTTAGGTTTTGTTGTTACCGTGTTGAGTGCCAATTAAGTTTGAACTCATATAGGACCCAATTTGTTCCTTAAACTATCCTGGTTGTGCTATGTATTGCAGTTACTGTCGATGAAGTTTTGAGAAATCTGTTGTTACTTTTTGGGTGTTAGGGAGTTGGCTAAACCTGTTAAACGACAATGGACCTGGGCTAAGATAGATTATTGATTCCCCTTGATTAGGCCACTTAAAGTTCCTATGGAAGGCGAGTCTATTTTGCCACCACCAAATAAATCTACTAGCTTGGGGGAAGAGCCCCCGATATGATCCTTGTGTTTTTTTTCCCTTGTGCTAGGAGAGCAATTCCAGCAAATCCACTCCCGGATGCTTTAGAAGAAGAATCTTTGTCTCATTGCAGAAGAGGAAGTGAGGGCAGTCCAAATAGCAAGAACGTCCCATGCCCATTGGCCTATTGATCAGCCATTTATCGAGCCAGAATTTTGTGCTTATGTCGTTTGTAACACGCTTTTTAATACCCATTTCTAAAACCTTCTTACCACTTAAAATACTCTGCCAAGTATGAGAAGTAGGTCCTTTCCTATTAACATAAAACAGATCCTGACCATGGAGGTATATTATGATCTCACAACTCGCACTTAAGACTCTGGCCCCCGTTAAGAAGTCTCCATCCCAGTTTTACGAGAACAGATTAGTTACTTTTCTCATTAACCATGTGAATTTTTCTTATCTCAGTTGTGCTTCCCCAAATAAAGTTGGGGTTTAGCTTATCGATTTCATCACATATCCTAGTGGAGATGTTGGAAGTTATGTTACCTGCTATTGATAGTAAATTTGCTTTCCAGGCGGGTAATCTACTTATGATTCTCTCAGTCTGGCTATTCGTAGATACGGTTTATAGTTTTTGAAATAGTTTATGATGAAACAAAAGTAAAGTTATAAACTGTTTTGTATTTGATTAAATAACAGTAAAAATAATTTTTGTGAGATAAATTCAAATGTTAATAAACAGAAATCATTTTATAAATCAGGATGTTTGGTTAATTTCTGTTTAAGATAAATAAATAAAAAAAACTGTCCCGAACAGGAGGCTGCCTTTTTTGACCTTTATGTTGATGCATGGAGTGGATGGTCTCATCTCTTGAACTGCAACAATGTTATCAGAAGTATGGTGGCCAAGGATGAAGCTTGCTTGAGTTGGAGCAATCAGATCAGCCAAGAGGGGTCTAACAATGATTTTGGAAATCACTTTCATGGGCTGCACAAACTGATGGGCCGATATTGTCTCATATTGGAATAGGTACTATTAGACTCTTGTTCCCTGACTGAGATAGGATCACGTGGAGGCAGCTAGCTGCCACCTGCCAGTATAATGGCCAACATCTTTTTTTCAGGACTTGCTTGATTAAGACAATAGAAACAAGAAGATTAATAGGACTATGCAAAAGGTTATTCACCAGTTATATGTACGCCTGTGATGATACAAATCCAAGATTTATGAACTGGCCTATCATACAGAAAGTCTATCAGAGAACATAAATGAAAAAAAAATATGGAATTTTTATTGAACGATGACTGTGAATTATACAAGTAATGTTCCTCAGATTAAGATCAAAGAAAAAAAAGAAAAGAGTAATAAATGTATTTCCTCAAACAAACATGGATACTATACATCATCGAAATCTCTTAAGGCTCTGATGAGAATTTCCGCCTCTTGTTATTCAAGATAAAAAGGGGAGAAATAGGAACAAAATTTGCAAATAACTACCAATAATCCCCACAAGAACAAATTCCATTCTGGAAATGGTGAAATTGATTCACGTCTCTAACCAGAATTTCTTTGTTAGAAAACTTGGAAATAAACTTTGTAAATAAGTGACAGTCTTCACACAACCTTAAATTCTTAGTTATTCGAATAGCTTCTCCATTACTAGTATTGATGAGTCCAAATGCAACCGCCAGTTTTTCACTATCACCCAATACAATTCGTTCCTTTCTTCTGAATCAAGATCATAGAGCACAACTTTAGTTTGTGGCACAAAGCCCTTCTCCTTCATTTCTTCCCATAATTTAATCAACAAAGCATGCATCTGTTGCATATGTGGATTGAACTCGTCAACAGAAACGAATGAGTACATCTTCCTTTTTACTTCAATCCAACTTCGACCAGATACCTTTTGCAGTTCTCGAGATTCTAGTAGCTTCTTCACTCTTTTTACCTCATCCCACATCTGCGCCCCTGCATAAATATCAGCTAAAAGTACATAATTCCCAGCATTAGTTGGTTCAAGCTCAAACAGCCTGCGGCTTGCTCTCTTCGCCAACTCAACATTACAATGAATTCTACAAGATCCTAACAGAGAACCCCAAACCTTGGGTCCTGGTTCAATCCGCATATCTTCAATAATCTTGGCTGCTTCATCTAACCGATTGGCTCGACCAAGAAGATCAACCATACAAGCATAATGCTCCACACTAGGGTACATCCTATGCTCTTTCCGCATAGAATCAAATAACCTCTTCCCCTCTTCGACAAGTCCTGCATGGCTGCAAGCTCCCAAAACACTAACAAACGTTATAGGACTCGGCAAGACACCGTTGGAAATCATCTCTTCGAATATTTGGATTGCTTTCTTTCCAAATCCATGAATCCCATAACTTGAAATCAAGGAATTCCACGACACAACATCCCTCTTATCCATCTGATCAAAAACCTGTTGCCCCAAATTTTTCACGACACAATCATAGCGCTCCAAGAAACCAAAATTTTCACTGGCATCTCACCGAACACACAACTAGCATAATCCACGCACCCAAACCTCGCATACATATCAACCAAAGTGGTCATAATATGAACATGTGACTCGTACCCATGTCGCAAAATACGTGCATGAGTCTCCTTTCACTTCTTCAGAAGGGAAACCATACATTCTGATGCAACGCAAGCCTTAAGCACATACGTGTAAGTGAATCTATCCGATTGAATTCCAATCTTATTCATCCTCCAATATAAATCTAACACCTCTTCTCCATGGCCTGCAAGCGTAAGCGCTCTGAAGACTGCATTCCAAACATATATAGTTCTCTTACGAGTTTTATCAAACATCTTGCGTGCATTGTCAACGGAATCCAATTCAGAGTACATAGCGATGAGTTTTGTTGCCAGGAAAGGATCCTGGTCATACCCATTATCAACAATGTGGCAGTAAACGCTTTGGGCATCGGTGAGAGAGTTCTGGTGGGTGCAAGAACGGATTAGCAGCTCGTAGGTGTGTTGGGCTGGGTTGGGCTCATCAGAGAGGACTTGAAGTGCTTGTTTAAGGTTGCCTTGTTTGCATAAAGATTGGATTAGTTGGTCGTTGTTGTTGTTTGTGGTGATTGAAGAGTTTAAGGCGAGGGAACATACTGGTGGTTTTGAGGGAATACGAGGAGTGAAATGAGTGGAACAGTGAGGTGGTTGGGTAGTCTGAGGGGATTGAAACGCCCACATGAGGTGAGGAACTATGATCTCTGTTTCAATATGGCGTTTTGTGTTTTAGGTTTCTATTTGGTCTGACTGATTCTTCTGATACAGAAGGGTTTATTTTTAGAGTTTTAGGTAGAGGTTTCTGAGCTCTGCACTTCTGGTGACGGCTGAAGTGCTGAACCGAAGGTCTCTCTCGGCTAACAAGATTTTGTTGAGTTACTTGAGTAGTTACAGAATCCACGTGCAAATCACGTGCAAAACAATTTTTTGTAAAATTACAAAAGCACCCTTATACTTTAGTGTCAATTACAATTGCATTTTCATATATTAAAAGTATATTGTATTACATATCTTGCAGAAGACATGATAGAAAATTTGATGTTGGAACTAAATAGAACTTAGGGTCTGTTTGGTAAAGTTTTTCAAACAATTTTTGTTGTCAAAAACAAAAACTATATATGCCAAATAATTTTTTTCACTTGTTTTTTTTATGAATTAGAAGTTGAAAACAATTTTTTTTTTAAAAATGATTTAAAGCCAAAATCAAAATGAGTTTTATAGCTTTTAATATCATAATCGGTTTTGACATTATTTATGTTCCTAAATTACCTTCGTGTGTTAAAATTATTTACACCATTGCCACTATATAAATCATCTACCATTCTTCCTAATCAAATTTTAAATGTCAAAGCAATGCATCCATTATTATTAGAATGTTGATATTATTATTATTTTAATTTAATAATTATTATTATTTTAATTTTATTATGAATAAAATTAATATATTTATATAGTACAAATAATAAAGTCAATTTGATGAAAGAAACTTTCAAATAGTCAAATAGTATTCATATATCATTTTTAGTAATTTTAACATCAGCAAAAAATTTTACAATTTATTTACCAAACATATCAATTAGTTTGATAACATTTTTAATAAAAAAATTTGTCAAATATAAAATACATTTTAACTTCACAATACTTTTATTTAAAGTTATTTTAAAATCACTTTTAAATCTATCTAGCAAAATAAAAAGCTAAACCATATGGCCTCTAAATCATTTGGCAAACATATTTGTAAGCATACCAAAAGACAAAAGCTATGACGATAAAGGTATAAAACCAAATCTTCTCAAGAATCTAAGGGACGATTAAAATGATATCCTGATAATAATCTTGGAAAGGGCAATGTTTTAATAGTAATTTATACATGTTTAACAATTCCAAGCAAATGAAAGGCAATGTCTTTTTTTAAATATATAAAAAAGAAAAGGGTGCCGCATGTGGACTTTATGCCTTCATGGCAAGGTGTTTTTAACTTGTAGTATAATTTTTTTAATAAGCATAAGAAAGTGTTTTACTAATAACATGAGAAATTAAATTTTAATTAGTTCATTGAAATTTAATTTCATGCATCACTTTGCGGTTTTCCAGGGCTGGTTTGGGGTCTCTCCTACCTTTAAAGCTGTGTTTTGTTTGTCGATTGTAATCTTTAAGTTGCAATGAAGATGTTGAGCTTTTCCTTACAAAAAAAATAAATAGGAGTAAAAGATACTCTCAGCCATTGAGCATATAAGGCCGAACTTTTTTCAAGTGACCTAAGAGCTTGATAAAGTAATCGGAAGAGAGAGACGGATAGAAGAGAAAGACAATTATTGATGTCAATGTTAGTCCCTAGACTTGCTCGGGATGATTGTCAAATTGCTGGTTACAATGTATGGAGGATTAAAGTAGGAAAATCCTAATGAATTTTGCCCCGAAATGTTTATAGGCAAGGCCATTGATGTTAAGGGTCACAATTTTGAGCTACTGCCATTTGGTGCAGGCAGACGGATGTGCCCTTTGTATAGTTTAGGCCTTAAGGTGATTCAATCAATTGGCTAATCTCTTACATGGATTTACATGGTAATTGTCCGGTGACATGACGAGTGAGGATTTAAACATGGAAGAAATTTTTGGACTTAGAACCTTCCAGATCGACCCTGCAGTTGCGTCGGGGTGGTTGGGGTTGGTCTGTGGAGAAGATGGTCTTACAATGGCACGTAGGAGGGTTTTGCATTGTTCAGGAAAAAGGAGTCAACAACGACAAAAGGCAATTAAGGAACTGATGAAACTCAGAAGGGCAAAAATGGAAGGCAAATGTGCCATCACGTACCGTTACTCAGCCCCTTCTACATAGTACGGAGCAGTATATATAATGTAATTGGTTGCTGTAATACAAATTACAAAATAAGAGCCCCAAGATGACACAACCAACCCAATACAATAACCAAGCCAAATATTTTTCATTACAAAAACTCTCATGTCCATAGCCTATTTCAATAATTCAGTGATCCTGGTACAATTAAGTGCATCAGCACAGGATCGGCCTCAACAACTGATCATACATAAAGCTGATGACCTCATTTGCAGTTTAGGAGTAAATTTAAAGCTCTTTAAATAAAGTACAACACTGAGTATAAACGAGACCAACGAACTTCATAGAAGTAGACCAGAAGGCAATCAGGTAACTCCAAAGGTATGAAAAATCCACCGACGACTTCCTAAGCTGCTGAAGGATCATTTATCACACCCAGGAAATCATCCTTTATAGTACCAATGCAGAACTGCAAATGGGGGAAGCACGTTAGAAGGGTAGTAGCATGCAGCGTGGTTAATTTTCAAATTTTGATCACTGTAAACTATGTTATGCTCATAAAGACACCAAAATAGATTCGAATATTGATAATGACCTTTAAGGTAAATGAAAATTTTTAACTCTAGCACACAGAGGATCCTCAATTTGGAAGTTCGTGATTATTCTTTATGCCAAGACTACAACCTAAAATTTAGCATGCTGGATCTTTGCATAGTAGGTAACCAGGATTGACGTAGACAATTGCAATAATGTCATTTCTTTAAAACCTGCATCTCTTAATGAAAAGAAGTGTTGAAAAGCAAGCACAATCTATATGTTCCAACACGAGCTTCAAAGTATTTTGGTATGTATGTATTTGACTGTTCAAGAACTCACAAAATCAGCCATAAATTGCATTATTATGCAAAAAAAAAAAAAAGTGATATTCCTAGCAAGCTGAAACCTATAATTATAATTAGATTTCAGACCTAAAGTTATGGACAATCAAATGTCCATGAACAACTACCAGTGATGACTCTAGCATGCCTTAAATACTTCCATTTTGAAATTATAGTTTTCAATCAAATTCATCTGATAGGCTCAAGAAAATGATTGCTATGGGAATTTAAAAGTCAATATTTAAGATTGATTAAATACATACAATTTCCGTAGCATCTACACGAGTTCCAATTATCTTCAATCGCACTTCACTGTCCTTCTGAATCTTAACCTGCCAGAAGCTCAATTGGTCAATTTCAAGCACAAATATAGAAACTAGAAACTCAAAAATCACTTTTCTTTGTAAATAAGTTGAGACGTAAGCGCACCGATCCATCTGAAGTAGTATAATTTGGCATATCCCCAGTCTGGAATTCCATATCATCTGGAATCAGCTGAACACAAAATGATGTGAGCAAGACGGATGCCAACAAATAGAAGATACATTCACAACTAAAACATTTAAATGTATCAAATAGAAAAGGAAACACAATCTTATCAAGACCAGACAAATTGAGAATGTTCAACAAACAAAGGGCTTACAATTACACAATTAGAATGCAACATCAGCGGTAAAACCTATGTGCAGACAAGAGAATAAGTTTCTTAATTCGGTCAACTTCGGAAATAAACTATACATATGAGTTTCTTTCATGAACCATGTCCAAACAGATTAATACTGGTGAGGATTTTTTTGATATGTAATACTCATAAGAAAATACCTACTTATGCTTATCATAAAACACTGCAAAAGATTAAAAAAAATAAAAAAGAATCATTTTTGAACAACTTAAGCATCTTCCACAGAATTTTTATCCTTGCGCCTTAATTCTTCAGTACCAGGCAGAGCTTGAAGAATAGCAAGGCTGGAGAAGCAGCAGCCTTTACATGTTTCTGGCCAAGTAAAGTGATTCAGAAATTGTGTTTCAATTTTCATGTATCCAATATACCAAAAACACATATGATGATAAATAGTAGATATCCAGAATACAGTTAACCATATGATTCCAAGGAAAAAACAACTCTATGTCAAAAGCTAACAGCTCCACATATTAAATGAATTCAAATAGAATTGCAAAATCTTCATACAATAAACCAAAAAAACTCCTTGCAGAAATCGTAAGGGGAACATACTTTACTTATCCAAAAAAGTAAGGGGACGATACTTACATGGTTAGAAACAAAAATTTGAACAGGTCCAGCTTCAGCAAAAAATCCCATCTGTTAAGGATTCCCAACTTTGTCACATAATTGCCAGAGTCACCAAAATCCATATTGACACATTGATACAGTTAAAAATATAACTTGAGAGGCAAAAGAAGACTAACCTTGTTAACCATAGTAACAACAGCTTCTAAGATCTCCCCTTTAAATGGTCTGAAAACAACACATTGGTATTTCACAGGAAATGTCACGAACCCAGTCCCATCTCGAATCAAACCTTTTCCAATGTTCTCTATACCAGTTATCGCCACCACAAATCCGTGTCTACCACTGCAGAGAAAAAAGAAATTTTACAACCTATACTATTCTTTATCAATGAATGTAACTTCCCATCTTCCAATAATGAGAAAGGTGAACCTTTTTTCTTAGCAAAAAATTCACTTATTTTGCAACTGAAAAGGCACGACTGAACTAATCCACTTAAATCAGACAAACTCTAGTTAGCTACGTTTTAGTTTCTTCCGGTGCAGGGTAGGACTCAAAATTTTCATTCTATTTTCTTCTTTATTGCTATAAATCAAACATAAAATTAACAAGCTGAGGTTTTAAGTAGAGATGCTTGGTTTATTCAGGTCCCTGGGAATGAAACGCAATGCCCAAAAATTTATTTTCTTTTCTCCATAAGATACGGTTAGATGTCCTTTCCTCGGACACAATTTTTCACAGAAACCAAACCGAGTAGCAGTATGTTAGGGTTCTACTAAGTGGGGAAACACCTCAAGAAACAACCTTTTACATCCTCAGTGTAAGCTAAACTCAGTAAAATTTCTTTTCGTTATAAAATAATTTTCAATGAATGTAAAAAAAAATCCAATGACCAATTTACAACTTTGTTCTTCTCGTTTCTTGCTGTTTTTCTCTTGTGATTTAGTTTGATAAGGAAAACAAACAAAAGTGGGTACAAATCGAACCTGCAAGTTCCTTCCACATCCTTCATGAGCTTGGCCACGAGGTTCTCTCGCAAATTGCGCCCGAAGTGCCGCGGGTGCAACTGCATGTTCCGCTCTAACACTATGTGGAAGAACATCTCTCTTCTTCTGATTTTCTTGAGAAAGAAGGTGTTCTCTGATTTATTGAGCAAGCAGGTTTTGGGCTAAAGACAACGATTTATACGATCGAAAGAGCCTCTTCCCTGATTCTTTATTTTTTGGGGTGAAACTCTTCTCTGATTCTAAAGCAGGTTTTGGGCCAAAGAGAGCAATTTACACGAGCAGAAGAGGGTTAAAGGAGGATTTGGGGATAGAGCAATTTATAGGTGCTAAAGAGGGTAAGACGGTAAATTTAAGATTTGCTTTCATGATTCTTCCCTAATTTCCTGTTTTTCTTTTTGTTTTTCCTGCTTTCAATTTTTTTTTTCTGTTTTGTTTTTAAAAAATTTTATAAAAAAAAACGTGATTTTTTGGTTAGAAAATTTTAATATATTAAATTAAAATTTATTGTTTTATCCTTCAAAACCATCAAGTTTTCTTCTACTAACTCAGTATTTTATTGAACATATTATTTAATACTGTATTTATTTTATTATGTATTCAATTATACATTATTTAATATATTCTAAAATTAAATTATTTTAATTATTAATTATTAAATTTATATCGTTAAAATATTAAATATTATATTCTTGCTTTATTTATTATATTAGTTATTTAATATATGGATTATATCATTAATAAAAATATTTATTATTATACTATTTTTATTTAATAATTTTAAGTATATTGTTAATTAGTATATCAAAAGATAAGAATGAAAATTGTTTCTAAAACACTAGGAAACACAAATGGTTTTTGGGATATAATTGTTAGACATGTGAAACATAATGACAAGTTTTTCTTATTTTGTTTAAATAATTTTTTATTTTTGTATTAAATAAAACGGGTACATATTATCCGATTGATGCTAGTACCCATGATGGAATAGGGATGACGAAAATGTATGTATACCCATCGGGTATGGGTGCGTGTACTGGTAAAAAAAAATATTTCACGAGGGAGGGATATCTGGTCCAAACTTGCTTTATTGCAATCCCTAATTTCGATTTATTGTTTATAAAACAATTTTTTAAACAGTTTGGTAAAATAACAATGGAGTTAAAACGATTTAGTGTTAGTAAAATAATACTGACACAAATTTTGTTTTTTAATATCTATTTTTCATCTTTTGATTATTTTTTTTTATAAATTGTTTGTTAAAGTTGTTTGGCATTACTTTTATTTTAATGATCCAAATGATAAGGAATAGCAAAAGTATTCGGTTTCAAAGAAGATTTGAAATTCTTCGACCCGTCAGGAAAAGGTATAAAAGGAATTTTATCCCCACGAGAATAAAGACAGATTTTAAAAAAAACTTCGGTTTTAGAGAAGAAAATCGATCATGATGAAACAATCTTCCAGGGGTGTCCATTTTCTGCTGGTGCAGTAATTTACATAACAAAATGTATTTACACGGGCATTGTAATTTCCGTGAGAAACCTTTAGCTAAAAAGAATAAAAATTCCGGCATTTGCCGCAATCCTAGAAGCAGTTAGCTCCAAATTTTGAAGTTGGGAAAATCCACCCCTTGAAACACAATATTTTCAGAGAATAACTCGTATCCTCTACAGGACAATAACATGATAATGTTGCATTTGCAACTTGTTGAGCTCGTAGAAATTCCAGAAACCAGCCTTTTTTTTCTCTTCACGTGTCTTTCCACTGCAAGGTGTGAACATCATCAAGATCATGTGTTAATGATTGAAATTAAGATTTGTACATCAATGATAAGACCAAGTCAGAGTGTAGAGATTTACAAGCCATGTTGGGGACTTGATTTCAGTAATAGTTGAAGTTTGTCATGAGGAGAAAACAAAAAAATAGTTTGAAGAAATGATTAAAAAAAAGTTTATGCACAATTTTCTGCAACATTGCACAATAAATAGTTGCACTAACAAACACTAAAAGAGCTTATACTTGATAAGAACAACTAAGCAAGGTGAAATCAATCCTATGGACTATGATGCTCAATAACAATTCAAGCACATACATAACATTCAAATAGGCTGCCATTAAGCACATCAGTGAGAAAACAGGGTAGGAAGGAAGAGGATAGCTATCACACGCAGATGTCTGATTCAAAGATTTTAATAATCCCCTTGAGCCAATGAACAAGTATTTTCAGGTAACCATGTGGGACTTTAGACATCCCAAGCAAGAAAAGAAATTCCATCTATTCTATACAATATTAGAAAACTAAGGGAGATGTGTCATCACCATATCACCAAAGCCTTTTTTTGATAAGCAACCATATCACCAAAGCCTTTTTTTGATAAAGCAACCATATCACCAAAGCCTTTTTTTGTTAAGCAACCATATCACCAAAGCCTTGTACTGCAGTTAGACCAGAATCCTGAAGTGACCTAATTGTAGAGTGACAAACACCAAGAAAAAAAGATAATAATCTCCTCCTAAATCATAAAGATCCAACAGGTGATTAAATTCCCAAGGGATGCCCGAACCAACATCTCCTTCCAGTAGAAGCACCCAAAGTACAATCCGCATAGAGAACAGAGTCACAAAACCCCACTAAAACCTATCCAAGTCAATCAAAATATCTATGCTGATGTATAATTGGTGGAGTAAATAAGTAGGGGTACAGGTAATTATGGATCTAAGTGTTGTTTGGGGTTAGACTTAGGAAAGCTTAAATCAGCTTACTTAAATCTGATCAAGGCAATTTTTGCCTTGGGAGAGATTTAAACAAAGCTTGCTTAAATCTACCCCAAACATTACCCTAATGGAGATGGAGATGCATGAGTATTCAACTGGAAATCATAATTGTAGAGGAAAATTCTGAGAGTAGATGGGACGGTGCCTGCTGGGTTGGACATATGAAATGTATAATTATTAGTGATAAAATTTACAACATGGGTAATGGTTGAGACTTGAGAGAGGCAATGC
The DNA here is from genome assembly GCA_023935145.1 of Bretschneidera sinensis. Lineage (NCBI taxonomy): Eukaryota > Viridiplantae > Streptophyta > Magnoliopsida > Brassicales > Akaniaceae > Bretschneidera > Bretschneidera sinensis. The sequence continues at coordinate 15,777,442 of CM043699.1, read as the reverse complement.
ATAAGCAATATCGGCATAGTGGTCATGGTCAAAGTTCACGCAGAAGTCATGGTCACAGTTCAGGCAAGAAGGGGTGGTTTAGTGCTACTGTTAATGGTGAGGCAATCACTACTAAAGTAAATAGGGAAACGAAAGGGGTGTCAATGGTGATAGTAGCAGGTTCTGCAAGGTGCTAGTAATGGCAAAAATACTGGTACGAAAAAGCGAAATAGAAATACTAGTTCGCGAATCTTCACCTCTTAATGAGCTTTTCTTGATGCCCATATAAAAAATAGTCTACATCTTTCTTTTCTTATTAATCAGCAGGAGAGCAATATCATAAACCTAATCCGAAGAATGACAAAAATAATGCTGGCATGAATTAGATCATAAACAAAAATGCTGTTCCATGGAAAAGCTACAAACAAACATGCACTAACATGTAAAGATAGCAACAGCATGAAACTTACATTAGCAATTCTAAGCAGGAATGAACACAGTAATCATCCTATCTTTTTCACATGAACCTAGACTTCTTATCTGCAGGCTTGAGAATTTGGAAAGAGCACATTAAGCTTTCATCAACACTCATCATCGCCCCTGCATTATCAAATTCACCACAATAGTTGGGAGCAGAGAATATAGTAACAAGCTGTCTGTCAGCAAAGAACTCATAGCCATCCTCAACAACCTGGAAAAGTAAGCATTCCCAGTAAGCTGTCTGATTCACAAACCAATGAAACAAAGAACCAAATGCTACTAACCTGATGGGCACGACAAACAAGGTCCATATCATTCCTCATTAGAAATTCTGACACCTTATCAGTTCCAAACGTGAATGAGACTCCGCGATCATTCATTCCCCAGCCTTTGACTTCTCTACAAGGATCCGACCAAAGTAAGTCACAAAGCAAACCAGAATCTGGAACATCAGTTGGACGTGGTAGGTTCCGAATCTGATCCATATTTGTTAAGTCGGGAGAAAGGCCGCCGTGCATACACAAAATTTTGTCGTCTATGAGAGCGGCCACAGGGAGACAGTTAAAACAATCAGTGAAGGTTTTCCAAACTCTCACATTGAACCGCCGTTTACATTCATCATAAAATCCATAAATACGATTAATGGAGGCACATTCGTGATTTCCTCTCAGAAGAAAAAAGTTCTCAGGGTATTTAATTTTATAGGCAAGCAGAAGGCATATTGTTTCCAAACCCTGCTTGCCACGGTCCACATAGTCCCCTAAGAATAAATAATTGGCATTAGGAGGGAAACCTCCATACTCGAAAAGCCTCAAAAGATCACAATATTGCCCATGAATGTCCCCTGGAATGCCAGAAAAAGTAAAACGAAAGCACAAAGGTTAGTAAAACTCAAGACCTGACTCAATTCTTTCCCAAAAAAGAGAAAAGTGAGTAATGTAACACTAAAATTCAAGGATAACAGATGCAAGGTATGCAAAAGAACAATCAGAACTTTGATTATACATAGAGGAAAGTGAAAATTAAGAATGTAGTAGTGTCAATGAGTCTTTAAGGCCCATTTGACTGCATTATGTTTAAAATGGAAGAAAAAAAAATCTCCAATTTAAGGGGGCATAACAGAAAAATATATATCCACCAGAAGGGAGAAAGAAAAGAAAAAACTATCCAGCCAAATGAATGCAACAGAACAGTAACAAAGCATTGTCATCACTCACAATTCAATTTTCAAACTACTATAAAAATACAATTTTGAATACTCCAATTTAACAAAAGGAGGAAAAAACTCTCAGACAGAGCACTTTAGAAGAAGCCAATGATACTTTGCTGCACCAATAACCAGTATCCTACAAGTCATACAACTTCTATAATTCTTACGTGGTTTGTCAGCAACGCTTATGCAGTAGTGAGTGGTATATTGAGATTTAATCAGGTTTCAAGAGTTTCTATTAGTTTTGGCTAAATATCCTCAACTCAACTAAGCCTTTATCCTAAACTAGTTGGGTTTGGCTATATTTGTTTTTATCCTTTTAAAAGGTTAACAAATCCCATATCACATATTCATCCATGTTGCCTTCTAGCTCGATGCAGAAGTTTTTTAGGCATAGAATCGAGGCTAGAGTAGTAGTACCATGCAAATTACCTAGTCCTATACTACAGCTATAGAGTGGGAACACCATCAACAAGCTTAACTTTTTTTTCCTGATAAGAACAAGCTTCAACTTTTAAGTTATATAAGGTTTATGTTTATTTTTATTTTACGTTACTACGTACGGCTAGGACCTAAATTTATTGTAAGGAAGGGCAACCTTTCCTTGCATTGAAGGTTGCTTTTTTTTTGCTTGGGAGACATCTTGGGTGACATTCTCACTACTTATAATCTTCAAAGGAGAAGGTTGCTTTTTTTTGCTTGGGAGACATCTTGGGTGACATTCTCACTACTTATAATCTTCAAAGGAGAGAGAAAGTTTTGGATAATTGATGCTATCATTGTAAAAGGAGTCCGAGACTGTGTATCACATGTTGAGGTGTTCTTATATTAGGCAATTGTGGGAAATGGATTTATGTGTTGTGGGCCTCTTTTGGGTGGTTGTCGACTCCATCCAAGAAGTGTGGGTTGAGTGGGTTGAAAGATTCTAAACAAAAGAGAAAGGTCTACTCTTTGATTCCTCCTTTAATTTTTTAGGTGGTTTGGAATGGAAAGTGTTGAAAATCACCTTCAAGAATCCCAGGTGGTGACCTTATAGAATAGAATCAAACCAATAAAAGATAGAACACACGCAATTGTTATCGAGGTTCGGCAAATGCCTACATCCCCGTGAGCTCTTCCGAGCTCTCTGCACTAAATCAATAAGTTCTTATAATTACAGCAACACCTCCTCAAGAACTCTCTTGTTCTTGATACATGAAAGAAGAGAAAAGAAAGAGATAAGAACTAAGTGTTTCCCTGGAATTTTCCCCAAGAAAATTCCAATTACAAAGCCCTTGAACCCCACTTCTTGATTGCTCTCTCTCACTTGAAACACCTCTGAAGATTTGAGAGTCTATCTCTCTCAACACCAACCACTCTTGGAATGAGACCCCTTCTCATGTCTCTCTTGTGTTTAGTGTCTTTGCACTCTCACACACCATGTGTTCTATTTCACTTGTATGATGATGTTGTTAATGCTCCTAGATGACCCTTTATATAGAGCACCAACTTCGTTGAGATCAATCTCAACCATTAGATCTCAAGAACCAAAGACTCATGGCTCTCTAAGAGTCTAAGTAATCCTATGCGTTTTAATCAAGCCCCACACGCCAGGAGAAGAGTGCTGAAAATTGGCATCGGGTGTGCCTGGCGCCGCGGCCCAGAACAAGGCAAGCCGCGGCAAACAACAGGGCACTCCACCTCCAGTTGCTGGGCGCCGCAGCGCACACCACCCTGTGCCGTGGCACACACTGCCCAGAACTTCATCCTTTGCTGGAGGCCGCGACACACACTCCTTATGCTGCGGCTCCAAGGCCTGATGAAGCTTCATTCTTCAACCCGTTTAATCCTTAGACAAATACCAATAATCTCTACTTTTGTCTAAGCGATTAAACCCGAACCCATTGTGCAGAGAACTCAGGATCCAAACTCAACATGAGTCATCACATCATCCAACTCCAATCCTAAGAAGTCCAAGGCAATGATTGAACTTGCTTAAAGGTAGAACTTTGGTGCCTAAATCTGCAGGATTTTCTTCCGTGGCTACCTTGTCCACATGAATGCATCCTTTCATAATATTTTCCCGAATGAAATGATACCGAACATCCATATGCTTTGTCCTCTCATGGAATACCGGATTCTTGCACAAATACAACGCACTTTAGCTATCCGAATACACCACCACCTGCTCTTTTGGTACCTTCAACTCTTCCAACAACCCTTTGCACCAAATAGCCTCCTTAATAGCTTCCGTTGCCGTTATGTACTCAGCCTCGGTTGTTGAGAGTGCTACCACCGGCTGCAACTGAGCCTTCCAACTTATACAACATCCGTTTTAGTTGAAGAAATAGGAGGTAATCGATCTTCTTTTATCCCAGTCTGCTCCATAGTCCGAATCAACATAACCTTCTAGACAGATGGACTTACCCATCTTCTTATAAACAAGCCCCACATCTGAGCTTCCCTTTAAGTACCTCAGCAACCACTTCATCCCAAGCCAATGCTCATTTCCGGGATTACTCATAAACCTACTGAGAACACTTATTGCATGAGTAATGTCGGGTCTAGTGCTTACCATGGTGAACATTACAGATCCAACCGCACTAGAGTAAGAGACTTTTTCCATTTCCTTCTTCTCCTCATCCGTTCTAGGACATTGATCGCTGGAGAACTTGAAATGACCAACAAGGGGAATCTTCACTGGTTTACTATCTTTCATAGAAAACTTAGATATCATCTTTTCTATGTAGGAAGACTGAGAAACCTTCAACCTGTTTCTCTCCCTTTCCCGGATTATGCTCATCCCAAGGATCTTCTGTGCATGGCCAAGATCTTTCATCTCAAACTTCGAACTGAGTTGAGACTTCAACTTTTCTATTCTCTCCCTGCTGTTCCCAACCAACAGCATATCATCGACATAGATGAGGATAATCACCATTTCCTCCACCTTGTGCCCCTTGTAGTACAAGCACGAATCATAGTAGCTCCTCATGAAACCCAAGCTAGTTACAAAGGAATCGAACCTCTTATTCCATTGTCGAGGTGATTGCTTCAGGCCATAGAGAGATTTCTTCAATTAGCACACCAACTCTCCTTGCCTTCCTTCCTTATAGCCTTCGGGTTGCATCATGCAGATGGTCTCATCAAGCTCTCCATATAAGAACGATGTCTTCACATCCATTTGCTCGATCTCCCAATTAAATTAGACCACCATAACTAACATTATCCTTATCGTCTTGTATTTTACAACAGGTGAGAATATTTCGGTGAAATCTATGCCTTCTCTTTGTGCGAACCCCTTCGCCACCACCCTAGCCTTATACCGGACTTCATCCCCTGGAGTGTTCCCTTCTTTGATCTTGTAAATCCATTTACAATCCACAACTCTCTGTTTTCCGGTTTGGACACCAATTCCCAATAGTTGTTCTTCCTCAAAGAATCTATTTCTTCCTCCATAGCTAGCTGTCATTTTGACGAATCCTTACATTCCATGGCATCCATGTAAGTTTCTAGTTCAACCCCTTCTTCTGAATAAGGAGCTGCTACATTAGCATCCGCAAAACCATATCTCAAAGGTGGTCTGACCAGCCTCCTTTCCCGGTCCCTTGTGAGCTGATAGTCATTCTGACTTGCTGCATCATCCCCTTCTAGTTCTACCTCCTCATGAGTGTCCTGAGCTTGGCCTTCATCAATGGGCTCTACCTGGTCCGAACCCTCTTGTCTTTCTTGCTCTACCTGAACTGAATTTTCCTTGATGCTATGCTTCACAAATACCGGGCTGGTTTACCCACTATCCCCTACAGGGTTAGTTTTCTCTAAATAGGGAAATAAATGCTCATTAAAAATGACATCCCTACTTATTATGAGTTTAGTTCCTTTTGGCTCTAAGGACCACAACCTATACCCCTTAACCCCATCACCATATCCTAGAAACACACATTTTTTAGACCTTGGGCTAAGTTTATCATCTTTTTGATGTGCAAACGTAGCACATCCAAAAGTCCTAAGATTGTTCAACTCAGAGGGTTTACCACTCCACATCTCCTCGGGAGTCTTGAGATCTAAAGCTCTAGAGGGTGATCTATTAACCAAATACGTAACAGTAGACACCACTTTCCCCCAAAAACATTTGGGTAACCCGGAACCAATTAACATGCACCAAACCTTTTCCATAAGGGTCCTATTCATCCTCTCAGCAACTCCATTTTGCTGAGGGGTTTTCACAACCGTTCTATGTCTTAGAATCCCATTCAACTCACAAAATTTATCAAAATCCTTATAAAAAAATTCTAAGCCATTATCGATTCGTAAAACCTTAACTACCCTACCCGTTTGAGTTTCCAGCAACTTTTTTCACACCACAAATTTATTCAAAGCATTTGATTTATTTTTAAGCAAATAAATCCAAACCTTTCTAGAATAATCATCAATTAAAGAAAGAAAGTAAAAATTACCTCATTGTGTTGGTGTTCTTGCTGGTCCCCAAAGGTACGCATGAATGTAATCAAGAATACCCTTAGACTTGTGCACTCCGGTATTGAAGCTGACCCGATGTTGCTTCCCAAGAACACAACATTCGCAGAAATCAAGTTTCTCTACTTTGTCACCATCAAGTAAATCATTCTTGCTGAGAACTTGCAGACCCTTTTCGCTCATATATCCCAAGCGATTGTGCTAAAGAACCGCCTTATCCATCTCAACCATCAAGCTTGCTGCTTTATCCTTGATGTCCGTGTCTCCGATCATCTCATAGAGACCATCTTTCATTGCTGCTTTGATCATTACCAAAGATCCCTTGGTTACCTTGATCTTTTCTCCATCTGCTTTGTATGTGTACCCCATGGAATCTAGCTGCCCCATTGAGATCAAATTTCTACTCAACTCCAGAAGATATCTCACATTCCTTAGCAGCCTTGTCATTCTATCAAACATCCTCAATTGGATGTCTCCTATCCCCCTCACTTGGCAAGAAGTATCATTCCCCAAGAAAATCTTTCCATCATTGGTTTCCTTGAAATTCTTGAACCAATCCTTTTGAGGACACATGTGATACGTACACTCGGAATCCAAGATCCATTTCTCGCTGCCTTGCCCCCTGTTCACATTTGAGCACACAACAAGGACATCATCATCTTGTTGTTCTCCCTTGGCAACCGAAGCCTCTCCATCGTTGGTATGGCTTCTTCCTCTCTCATCCCTCGTCATCTTCCTACAATCTTTCTTGAAATGACCTTCCTTATTGCAGTAGTAGCATCGTTTCCTCCAAACTTCAGTTTGGAATGCGATCTCCTATGATTCTGCCCTCTACCCTTTGATTTCTCCTAGTAGTTGTCATGGATGCTACTACCATTCCGAGTTGCTGGCCTTCCTCTAACAAACAACCCTTCTCCACTTGATCCTTCCCTCATCTTGGCTTTGAAATCATGAGCCCTTATAGCATTGATCACAATTTCTTTGGTTAGTGTATCTCTTCCATATTCAATAGCATTAATCAAGCTTTCAAAACAATCAGGAAGAGAATTTAACAAAATAACAGCCAATTGTTCATCCGGGAATGTTATACTACAACTAGTCAAATCTTGAACTAGTTAATTAAACACATCAAGATTATCTTGCAACTCTTTATTAGGATCCATTTTAAAAGCAAAGATTCATTTCAGAAGATATATCTTATTAGGGAGAGTTTTGGTAAGAAACAACTCATCTAGTTTCTTCCATATGACAGCTAGATCTTCCGAATCTCCACATTCTCTTGTTATACTATCCGACATGTGCAGAAAGATGGTGCTATACGTCATCTTCTTCATCTCAATCCGCTGGACCTCCGTGATACTTGCTGGAAAATCGTCATCTTCTCCAATAGCCAAGTCCACCTTTTATTGCATAAGAACCGCTTTGATTTTCCACTTCCAAAAGGCAAAGTCTTCCTTTCCATCAAACTTCTCAACAATGAAATTTGAACCCATCTTGCTGAAAAAATCCCAAGATTTATGCAACACCCACAATTGCTTTCCGACTTCTAAATCTCAAGAACTCGATCAAATTTTGATCCCAGCACCGTGCTTGAATCACCCTCAAGAACTCGATCAGATCTTTATCCCAGCACCGTTCTTGAATCACTCAAGTAGTTTCCTTTTATTCTTGGAGTCTTGCTCCGATACCAGCTATTGTAGCTCTGATACCACTGTTGAAAATCACCTTCAAGAATCCCAGGTGGTGACCTTCAAACACTCAAGTCCAGAATGACTTGTAATAGAACAGAATCAAACCAATCAAAGATAGAACACAAGCAATTGTTATCGAGGTTCGGCAAATGCCTACGTTCCCGTGAGCTCCTCCGAGCTCTCTGCACTAAATCAATGAGTTTTTACAATTACAGCAACACCTCCTCAAGAACCCTCTTGTTCTTGATACATGAAAGAAGAGAAAAAAAAGAGATAAGAACTAAGTGTTTCCCTGGAATTTTCCCCAAAAAAATTCCAATTACAAAGCTCTTGAACCCCACTTCTTGATTGCTCTCTCTCACTTGAAACACCTCTGAAGATTTGAGAGTCTATCTCTCTCAACACCAACCACTCTTAGAATGAGACCACTTCTTGGGTCTCTCTTGTGTTTAGTGTCTTTGCACTCTCACACACCATGTGTTCTATTTCACTTGTATGATGATGTTGTTAATGCTCCTAGATGACCCTTTATATAGAGCACCAACTTTTTTGAGATCAATCTCAACCATTAGATCTCAAGAACCAAAGACTCATGGCTCTCTAGAGTCTAAGTAATCCTATGCGTTTTAATCAAGCCCCACGCACTAGGAGAAGAGTGCTGAAAATTGGCATCAGGTGTGCCTGGTGCCGCGGCCCAGAACAGGGCAGGCTGCGGCGCACAACAGGGCAGGCCGCGGCGCACAACAGAGCACTCCACCTCTAGTTGCTGGGCGCCGCGGTGCACACCACCCTGTGCCACGGCGCACACCTGGGCAAGGCACCTCCTGCTACTGGGCGCCGCGGCGCACCCTGCCCAAAACTTCATCCTTTGCTGGAGGCCGCGACGCACACTCTTGTGCTGCTGCTCCAAGGCCTGATGAAGCTTCATTCTTCAACCCGTTTAATCCTTAGACAAATACCAACAGAAAAAATATCATAGCCTTTGATGGAGTGGAACGAACTAGCCACCATCAAGGAAGGGTGGTTTAATACTTTTGGGTTTTGGTTTAATGAATTTTTTTCGTAAATGAAGATGAGTTCATAGATTTGATTGACACTACCATCTTGTAGATGGTTTTTTTGTAATTGGGTGCAACCCCTTGAAACTAGACTTAATTGACATACTAAGGTTATAATGAATGAGATAACAACTCTCTTCTCGTGCACTAATTTCCTTTTTCTTTCCACTCTGTGATTCCTTCTTTACATAATTTTCCCCAAATAATTCCTTCTTGAAACTAGCAACCAAAAGGTTTATATTCTGAATAATCTAGACTTTCAGATAGCTTGTCCTTGATCCACATAAATATTTATTCTTTCAATCAATTTCTGTAAACAAAGGTTCAGGTACATCTTCAAGGTATGAAGAGGATTTACTTCAACCACATATGCATGAAGCGCCAAACCCCAGTTTGCAGCATTTATTTTTCTTAATGACTCCAACCCCTCAATCCTGAAGTACAAAGCTACCAATCATATAAGATTTCAGGATTGTAAGATTTGCACACAAGAAGCTATCAGCAAGTTGAAATGATTGGAAGTATAATGGATATGGAATAGATAGCTCGAAAGAACCCAAATAATTTAAGATTTTTTTCTTTCTCTTGGATAACAAAAGAAACCAATGTCAAAGAAATACAACTCACCCAAATCTCCAAAAAGAAAAAATATAAAAGTAACAAGAGGGGATTAACATACGGTAACTTCTAAACTGCAACCTATCCAAACACAAAATCGCAATCTAGCAAAACTTATGTCCATACGTGCTTAAAACCAAGACCATTTAACTTCTCCCCCTTAACTTTCCCAATTTCATTTTCCATCCCCGGATGACAACATGATAAACCATACCAAACATTCAAACCCAAGAAAAAAGTGAAAAGTACAGCAACTTCTTCCACATGCCTACACAATACAAAATAACAATTACGAACTGTTCATGCTTCCCCTTTTCCAATATTTCCATAAGAAAAAAATCTTTTTCCCCTCAAACATATTTACCTCTAAATCTTTCTCCTTAACGCTGTAACTCTCCCTCTTGCCCCATCCAACCAAACCCCACAACAGTTGGATCGCAAAAAAAAATAAAAAAACTAATATTAAAAAAAAAGACAAGAACCAATTTATTTGCAGGAAAGTTACCGCATTGGATAGAGATAAAAAAGGAACGATAATGTACCACAGATCTTGATGGGCGCTTCGAGTTCAAGAAGATTTGGCTGTTGAAGAAAGATTTCTCTGGAGACAGCACATAGTTGACGGATCTCGTTCTCGTTGAGCTGCACCTGCTTCCCTGGCCTCGCGTGCCTGTACTCCAACAAACGACATATAATGTCGTCCAAAACGGCAGGGTCCATGGCTTCCTGCCCTTGCTGCGCCATTCAATTAACAGCCCCAAAACCTTGAAATTTAATCTTCAAAATATATATATTTTTTTTATTAAAAAAACTACTCCTCCAACCTCTTGTTGTTCTTGTTGTGGGTTCTTGTCTTTTTTTTTTTAATCTTCTATAGTTTTATGGGTTCATTTTCAATAAACTTTTGGAGGGGTGCGTTTTGAATTTAGGTTAGTGGGGTTCCTTTGGAAGAAGATATAAAAGAGAGAATGTGGCTGCTTATTTGTTTAATTAAATGTATTTTTATAAATATGCAAAAAGATAAATTTATACTAACAAAAAAAATTAGAATTGGGTGAAGATGGTGGAGGTGACTGCAACTTCGAAGTGACGGAGGTGCCTATGTCTATCAATCAATTTCATCGGTCTCGATAATTACTTCTTCGTTATTTAACAAAAGTCCTCTTCGTAATTAACAAAATTTCGGCAATGCCTCTCCCTTCTTTTTTATTCTCGTCTCAAAAAAAATTAACAAAATTTTTAACTCATTCTACAATATTTTTTAAAACATTATTTTTATTGATTATAATACTAAGTAGGTAAATACCCATGCACGATTTTGTTATGAATACTAATTATTTTTTAGTGCAAATACAATATTGCTGTTTCATAAACCAAAAATAGGTTCTTTTATATAATTAGATATGGATTTGAGAGTGAAGAAATGTATGTATTTAAGAGTAGAGAAGCTGATAACAATTGAAAATAAATATCCCATATAGAAATTAATTTGAAAACAAACATATGCATAGCATAAGGCATTAAAGATGGGTCGGTTGTTGACATCGTCATTCAATAAGCATTGAAACTTAAGAAATAATATATATATATATATATATGTGTGTGCGCGCGCGCGTGTGCGCGCGCGCGTGTGCGCCAAATCAAGTTGCCAACTTAAAATCATGTTACTTTAAATTTTGTATTTGAATTAGTGGGTCTGGTAATGAAATTGACGTGTCTACAAAACTATCATTGGAAAGTTAAACACTACTACCTGTCCAAAGTTAAATTGATAAATCGTGTTGCCTCAGTAAAAGATAAAAGAGAATGACTTAAGCTGTCCAGCTTAAAACCATGCTACGAAACATGGCCATATGAGGTAGTAATAACATTGATAATATAATGAAGAGTGATTTTGTTTTTAAGAATACTTGAAAATGATAATTAAAAATTTAAAACAATACTTATGGGTTTGATAAGAGAGTCGAGGAGCAGAGGCATTAAATATTTAATATTCTTTATATCGGGCAAAACCACAATATAAAAAAGACTTTATACAAAGTATTCATTAACTTCCTTAAAATTATGATATAATTACAGTTATTTTCTTGTGGTTTTGAAAATTAATTTAATCTCTTTGAGATTAGGAGATGTTGATAGCTACCTCAATTTGTATAAAAATATTAACTCAACCATTTGATTCTTGATAAAAAAAAAATAAATTATTCCTCATCCACAGACATGATGAAAAAAAAAAGTGTACAGAAATATTATGGTCTTTTTATATGGGTGAATTCCACCCATTCCTCTAAAAAAGGACATGTGAAGTGAACTTAATCAAAATAAATAAAATACCATTTTTGAAACTACAATTATTTTTTAATCTGTTAATGTAATTTTCCCAAAGTATATGCACTCTTGCAAAAAGCAACCCCATAAGACAAAAGCATAGCAAGGTTGATGGTGGAATAAGTGCGTTGAGGAATCAGAAAAGCATTGTCATCACCTTACCGCCAACACTTTCAAGTACATATGCTTTTATGTAAAGTTTCATTTCATTGTGGGGATATGAGGTTACAATTTTGCCTAATTTTTTGAGCAACCTCTTCTTCCAAAAAGCAAAATTTAGGTCAAATAAATTTTTTTTAAAGTTGGTGGTAAGACGAATTAAAGCTTAAAATAATGTGATCTTGGACCAAAATAAAAAGTTACACTTTATAATTTATGATAAACTACATGATTATTAAATTAACTTTGGATGGCAAGAAAATTTACATTATTGTAAATACAAAAGCTTATTATTAAATTTGGAATTAAGTTCTTATTTTTTCCTTTATAAAAACATACCTCAAATAAAGATACAATGATTATTATTAGATTAGTAATATTATCATTTGAGATTATTATTATTCAATAGTAATATTATATATTATTATTTTATAATTATTAAAATCAATAGTTTTTTATTTATTTTACAAGTACTAAAGTCAATTCTTTTTTAAAAAAAAACATACTAGACATCCAAATAGTCAACTTTATTAATATATCTTTTTTTGTTGAAAAAAATTAAAATAATTTTTAAAACTTAAAATCAAATACACCAATTTTGATTCGTAGTTTAACAGTTTAAACGTAATTTTTACAAAGTGCTTAATAATTTTTAACTTCAAAATACTTTTTCTCATAGTTGTTTTAAGTTTTAATAGCACTTCAACAATTTGTGAAAGAGAGATTTTTTAGAGTTGAGACTTAAATATAAGGGTAAAATTATCTATTCTGTTTTCAAAGCAGTGCAAAAGGAAAGTCCAATAACTTTTATTTTCATTTTTATAGGAACTTTTATTTTTATTTCACTTTGTTTTCAAATGATCATAAAATAAATGAGTTAAATTTTTTTTACATATAAAAATGTGTTGGATGAAATTAAAAGGCATCTTATCCAGTGTGGTATTCATCAATGACAATGAAAAAATCTTAAAATTCATCGAAGGATCAGAGAGGTTTTGTCTCTAATGAAACTCTCTGATACTTAAGTTAAAATAGAGTTTTTTGGAGAATGAGAGAAGCCAAAGAGAATGAGTGTTGTAAGTAGAGAATTATGTGTACCTTTTAGTAATGAGAGCCCATTTATATAATGTTTCGGAGCAATATTCAATTAAGAGAGCGATTCGGTGTTATGATAGGAATATAACTCATGTAGATAAGTTTTGAGTTATTTATAGGCTGGAATAATCTATCCATAAGCTGAAGTATTGTAGTAGTGCCACAACACTTGGTACGGAATTACCATTGTGTCATTTGTCAGATGTTGACGCTGGATTGACTAGTTTGTGTGAGTTACGAAATTACTATTTTACCCCTTGGTGGTTGCCTTATGTCATCACGCTATCAGACAATGAATACTGTTTGTGAGTTTACCGTTTTTCTTTTAGATGGCGTCACATGTTATTGGATGAGAAATTTTTTGATTACTAAAGAATGTAATATTTCTATGTTTGATTCTTCAAAGGGAAGTTAATTTTCATGTTTCATTTCCACTGCGAAAGTTATAAATTAAAAAATTATCCTTAAACCTACTTTATATTTTTTTGATTGGTTTTTAAAAAATCAAAGCCCAGAACAATTTTAATTTTTAATTGGACCATATATTTTTTTTGATTTCATGTATTCAAAAATCTAACTTTTATTATTATAGAATCAAAAGTTGTACAGAATGAAACTTGAAAGATACACATCAGATTGAAAATACCTAAATGGTGATAAAATTGAAAAAGAAATATAACAAAAACAAAGTTTTGAGTGAAATATATAAATGAGTACGTTGCAATAATTACTCTCTCAATTACTGAAAGTTAAGGTTAGCTAGCTATTGGGAGAAATACTACCTGAAGCAAGCATGGTTGAATTGTATCAAGTGCGTCACAATTGTTTAAATGAACCCGATCATTTTTAATGGGTAAATAATGATCTGTATAAAGTTAAAATTTTCGATCGAGAGGAAGTGTAAAATATTCTTTTTTTCCATGAAAGTTTCGTTGGTAAATCAAAAACCCCTTAGTTTAGCGCCCAAACGTGCTCTCGTGTACCCACACGCTAATACACACTTCTAATTTTTAAATATAAAATCTAAAGTGAGCAAAATGTCTTTTTTTAATATTTATAGTAAAATATATCTTTTTAATTATAAATTCATATTTCAGATGATGAAAACAAAAATATTAATGATAAAAATTAATTTTATCATTAAAAATATGTATTTTATTTTAAATATGATTTTTACCATAAAAAAATATGTGTTATATCACAAAATGGGTAATACACTTTATTCTATTTTTAGCAGAGCACCTAAGTCGTCACCATGCATATGACATGTTTTTTTATCAATGGGGAATTAAAGCGATATTTGGGTCTATAAATTTAATTTAAAATCAACTATAGTTTATTTTTAAACAACGTGATGAAGATGGAAGAGAAATAGAAGAAAGCGCTCTTCCTTCCGTTGCCCTTTCTCGTCCAATCTCATCCTGCCCAAACACATTTTGAAGAAAGTGGTAGAAAAAGATCTTGAAGGAGCGTGATGATAACGAATCAAAGATTCCATTCCATTTGCGTAACTTTAACGGCCCCATCCTGCCCTCCGCTTTAATTTGGCACAAAGAGATTAGAAAGGTACATGGAAACTGTGAAAATAAAATACTCTGTGTCCATGTGTATTATCCATATGGAATCTCTGAAAATAAATTATCTGTTTCCATTTACGGAGTATCCGAATTAATTATCATTTGATCTCTCCCCTTAAGAGTTAAGACCAACACAATTTATCTTTTACAATCACACACAAATCCTAAAAATCCCATTCAAGCTCCTTTTCCTCCTCTGTTTCTCAGGTACACTCATTCTTTCTTGCTCATATCCACGTCCTTTGGGTGTTTTGATCTATTTTGACTCCTTTCCTTTTGTTCTTTTGGAAATGGGTTTATGGTCAGAGATGTTCATTTGTTTTGTTAGCGAGTCTTTTCATGATCACAGGCAAATCATGAATAGTGCAAGGGAAACTGTATTCTCAACATATTGAAATTATGTGCTTGTCTTTATGATTGCTATTTTATGGAGGGGGGGGGGGGGGACATGTATCTTTTACAAAATTTCTCTATTTTGTGTTTGAATAGTATTCTTTTCATTATTAAAGGAAGAAAAAATTATTAAAGGGGCTACCTTTCAGAAATTGAATAATGAATTTAAAAAGGAGATGCCAATGAATACAGATACTGTACTGATTTAAAAGAGATTCAGTCTGCCTTTTTGTTTTTGAAGAATAATATATTCGAGTGTTGATTGATTCATCGTCTTTCTAGAGCTGGAAAATGTATGAAATCTCCTGTTACTGAATTCGATTAAGTATTGGTTGTCATGATATTAATAGACCTTAAGTGGATTCATTATCTCGAGGATTGATGATTTACTAGAAGTTGGGGAACTTGATGATGACTTTACCTATTGAGTTTTAGTAAGTTGGAGGGGAAGAAGTTTGTTGAGGGTTTGTATGATTATCGTAAATCTATTAAATCAAATAGAAAATTATGGTGCTGAAATGTGTGAGCGAGGATACAGCAAAAAAAAAAGACAAATGCTAGCAAGTCATTTGAGCTGATTTAGGCATTTAACAATGCAAGGATAAGAGAGTAATCTAAGATGTTTTTGTTGTGTACAATGAAACTCAGTTGGAAGAAGTGATCTGCTGCTAGTTGCATGCACTACACGGACATCATATGAAATCACAACAGACATGAAAAGGATATGCTTGGCTGTCCCCAAGTTGTTAAGATAGAAAGGTTTCGTGAGTTGATCTTAGAGATAGGATAAGTAAGATATTTACAACTTGTGATTCTCAGGTCATTACTAGGGAGTTCTAAATATGTTTCCAGTCTAGAAGAGTGTTGAGTTTTAAATTTTGTTCTGCTGAGTTCCTTATGTTCTTGTCTCAATCTCAGTTGCAGTTGAATCACACAGATAATTTCCATCTAATTCCAAATTGATAACAGTGCCCTTCTTTGAGAATAATTTGTGTTACTTGATGTGAGTCTCCTTGGTTTCGAACTTGAGAGTGCCAACTCCGCTATCCATATATCATCTGTCACCCATGTTTTGTATTTAAGTCTTGATGTTAGCAAGCTATGCTGACCATGGTCCATTGAAACCTGGAATTTAGAAATCTAGACATTTGGAAATGAGAATGGTCTATGCGTCTTTTTTCCCCTTTCTTTCTTCTGTTTTTCTGTTTTTATAGTTTGTAGCATCCAAGTCTGACTCGGTGTTTGTCCAAACAGATGGAACTTGAGCAAGTTTCCATTTTGAGGTCAGAGCACAAGCAGGATATTGAGTCGCCTGCAGTAACTGGAGGAAGTGATGTCATTACTTTGTCACCAAATTTTTCTTGCAAATCAATATGTTCCTTTTCCAGGCAAGAACATAGTACTTTGGAGTCACAAGAACGATCAAAATCCACAACAAAACTTTGTGGGCTCATACTATTCTATCTAATGGTTATGATAGTAGAGATTGTTGGTGGAATTAAAGCAAACAGTCTTGCAGTTCTCACAGATGCAGCTCATTTGCTTACTGATATTGCTGGATTCTCCATTGCTCTTTTCACAGTATGGGCTTCAGGTTGGGAGGCAACATCCCACCAGTCCTTCGGATTCAATCGTCTTGAAGTTTTGGGCGCCCTTCTATCTGTTCAGCTCATATGGCTGTTATCTGGGATCTTAATTTATGAAGCGATTGACAGAATTCTTCACAAATCTGAAAAGGTGAATGGAGAAATCATGTTTGCAATTGCAGCATTTGGATTTATCATCAATTTAATCATGATTGTATGGTTGGGTCACGATCACACTCATCATGCCTGTGGAAACAAAGATCATTATCATGGCCATGACCATGAGGGGGAGGAATCATACACGATAACTGAGGAAGAGGAGACTCATCTGGTATTGAATTCTTCAGTAAAGACCAAGCTAATAAACATAAATCTCCAAGGGGCTTACCTGCATGTCATGGCTGATCTAATTCAGTCTTTAGGTGTTATGATCGGTGGAATCATTATATGGGCAAAACCAGCTTGGTTGGTTGTTGATCTCATCTGCACTCTTTTCTTCTCTGCTTTTGCTTTAAGTACTACTCTACCTATGCTTAGGAATATATTTTGCATACTGATGGAGAGGGCACCGAGTGAGATAAATATTTCGAGGCTGGAAAATGGTATAAAGTCTATCAAAGGAGTTCAAAATATTCATGACCTGCATGTTTGGGCCATAACAGTTGGGAAAACTGCATTGTCTTGCCATGTAATGGCTGAGCCTGGAGTCAGCTCTGGTGAGATACTATACAAGATTAGAGATTTCTGTGAAAAAACATACAGAATTCATCATGTGACTGTACAGATTGAATTTGAGTAGTATGCAGGTATGATAAGATATATTTTGTTCAACCTTTTTTTCTTTTTCCAGCTTTTGTTTCTAGTCTTCCATTGAGCGACGGTGATAAGGCAGATGCAGAAGCTCTCTTTGCCAAACCATATGTGCTTTAAACTAACTCGTCCATCAGGTACCTTAGTTGTTCTCGATAAGCTTCTTAGACTATGATTGGTAGAGAGGAAGAATAAAGGAAAAATGAATGGAAGGAAAAGAGACTAAAGAAAAGGAAAAGAAAAGCATTTTTTTTGGTTAATTGGTACGAAGATATGTGGAAAGATCAACATTTTTCTTATAATTGTTAATCTTTTCAAATTAGGATGATTTGACGGAAAGAAAAGAAAATGAAGTCTAAACATTTTTTTGTTGACTTATAAGAGAGAAACGTGGAAGAAAAAAAAAATGGAGGATGCACCTTTTCTTTTTCAAGTTATAGTGTCAATCCTCCCAATTTATCAAAAAAAAAGAAAAAAAAAGAAAAGAAAATTTGCAATCCTCCCAAATTAAAAATATCAATACTCCATAAATTTTCTCTCTTTTTTTGGTCCTGTTTTTCTTCCTTTCTCATTAATCACGCTTTTAACGCAATCTCGCCAAAGGTGACTTTTGGTATCAAAACCTAATGTAAAGACCTACCCTTTCCCACTACTGTTCTTCTTGTCTTTTTCTTATCTATCAGACACAAAAAAATCAATCTTTTACCTTTTCCTTATCATTTTTTCTTCTTTTCACTCCCTCTTCCTTCCACTTACTTTTTCCTCCTACCAACCATAATGTCAGTGCAATATCGTCAAAAGGAACTTAACAACAAACTCGTCTTTAAACAATCATGCTGCAGTGAGATTTGCCTATCCTTCCACATGGTTAAGAAGGAAGCCCATCCGCCATGACTTTCCTTCACCATTGATCTATTAAACCACCTTAGTTCAAGTCTCCATATGAACTCAACATCAGAGCAGCTTTTTTGACAAAAAAGAAAAGGGAAAACACAATAAATTGCCCAAAAGACTCAACAGAACTGTACTTATCACATTTTATTACAAGAGAACTGAACAAATACAAGCCAGAAGATCAAACTTTCAACGCCTCTTCTGCCCCATAAATTCCCTAATTTGAAATGCGACCACATCCCTAATCAATAGTCAGTTCCACTTCCAAAAGACAACATATTCAAAAACAAAACATAAGAAAGAGCAATCCTCCTACACTACTAAGTGGATCATTTTAATTTTCACAAGCTTCTTTATCACAACTCAATGAAGTAAAAAAAGAATTCTACAAGTCTTCCTTTCACCAAAACTTGAAAAAAAAAGGGGAGCAATTTCTGACTGCAGTCAATCAAATCTATTCTCTCCTCAAACACCTATCACACTAAGTCGAACAGCATCCCCTTTTCACATTCTCTGATGCATCATCAGCAACATTAATGGTGGTTCCTTGTCCAGGAAGAGTGGTATTGGCAGCTGATTCCTGGGCTGCCAACGCTTTTTTGCTTATGATATGATAAATCTCCGTCAAAATAGTTTGGAATGCCTTCTCAATGTTGATTGCTTCCAATGCGGATGTCTCAAGAAATGAGAGACCTTCCCTCTCCGCTAAGGCATGGCCATTCTCCTCTGGAACAGCTCTTAAATGGTTTAAGTCAGATTTGTTACCAGCCATCATGATGACAATGTTAGAATCTGCATGGTCCCTCAATTCACGCAGCCACCTCTGGACATTGTCGAAGGTTTGCCTCTTAGTAATGTCATAGACAAGTAGTGCGCCTACAGCTCCTCTGTAGTAAGCACTAGTGATAGCTCTGTACCGCTCCTGACCTGCGGTATCCCAAATCTGTGCTTTAACTGTCTTTCCTTCTACCTGCATTCAAAAATTTAGATATTAGCTGTATAGACTGCAAATACAACCACGACTGCAATTATTATGGAGAGAGAGGGAGAGAAATGACCAAGCCTTGGAACCATCTGATTTCCACTCATCCTTTTTCCTTTTTTTATAAGTAAAAAGAAAAGCTTAAATAGGATACACAATCCTTGATCCTTTTTCCTTTTTTTTTTTTGGGGGGGGGGGGGGGAGAGTTGAACATATGGTAAAAGAGATTGATCTTTTAGGTACAGTTATCTAATATGCTGATTGGTATTTAACATAGGGATGGTGATGGACTTTGTTATTTCACACACACCAACAATAATCTTTTATTATGCTCCATTTCATGACAAGCTGCAGGCAATTGTTTCTCCCACTATTGCACAATATCATCTAGATCATTCAGCAATGTGAAATATTTAGTAAGGACAATCACATCTGGAACTCCTTATCACCGACCGCGGCCCCATCAACTGCCATATGAAGTGTTCAATATATAGACCACATCTCTCAACCAAATAGTCCCAAGATCAGAAAAATATTTCAGCGCAACTAATCAAAGCAAAAAATGTCTTTTTAATTCATGTAAACCTTTTGTACTATAGTAATATACAATCAGCTGGGGATAGTCCATTCGGGCACCTTCTCCTCCTTTTATGTCACAAACCACCACCAATGTTTGGACACCCTCTGTCACATTTTCAATCAGAGGATATGATCTTACTTTCATCTTTACTACGTAATTTTACCTATCCACAGTAGTCAGCACTGTCGTTAAGTCAAGGTCTTATGCAATGAACCACTAAAAAACAACAATCTCCACTTAAAACACCACATCTATCATCAACCTTAGAGCGACTCACCCAGATCACGAATTTTCCAGCCATCCAAACATAATCAACACGCTATTATAAAAAAAAATCCAATCAAATTAACCAGAACGTTATATCATCAACAATTTTCATAAGCATATTCTAAGTACCACCCAGAAAGTAAAATCCCATTTGAACAGCATAACAGATTATTAACTTATCATAGAAAACAAATTCTCGCGATTAGTTAATCTTCTCTCAAAGCAACAGCAATACTAAAAAAATTGAAGTCCCAATTTTGCAATAAAGATCAAACAAAAACAAAAACCTCATCACTACTCCGACAGATCCAAAGCCAAAATCAAAATCGACCCACCCACAAATAAATAAAAAAACTTCTAATACAAAAAAGAAAATTAATCACCTGGAGAGTTCTGGTAGCGAACTCAACGCCGATAGTGGATTTGGATTCCAAGCAGAATTCATTTCTGGTAAATCTCGACAAAATGTTGGATTTGCCCACACCAGAGTCCCCAATCAACACGATCTTGAACAGATAATCGTACTCGTGATCTACCCGATTCGCCATTCGCTATCTCCCCTCTGATCTGTCAATCAAGCTATACTACACATATACATACACCAATCATACACAAATAAAAAATCAACAGATCTGATACAAACACGAACCCTAGATCGTACAGAAGAAATGGACTAACCCTTTTAAAGGCGGATAGATCGAGAAGAGAAATTCTCTTCTTTTCTATCAAATGTTGGGATTTTTTTAGGGTTTTTTAAAATTTTTTTCTTCAGATTCTGATATTTGGGCCTATGAGAAAGAGAAAAAAAAGGGTAAAAACGATGAAAAAGAGAGATAGAAAAAGAGAGGGCCGTGGCTTTCACTTTTTGATTTGAAACGGGCCAATAAATATATAGATTTTTGGTATTTTGGTGAAGGAGAGCAAAACGGTGTCGTGACTTAGGGAAGTGACAAAATTCGTATGTCAAAGTGTGAGATGGCAACTGACAGTGGCAGGTGGTGTACAGCGGGATGTTTTTATTGTATTCCACGCCTTGGATTTTCTTGGGGTTACAATCAGATACGGTAAGCGTAACTTCTTCCTCGCGAAACAGGCAATTAAAAGGCGCCATGTCATTCGTTTTGAAGAAACATTCTGCGCCTAAAGTCCGAAACTATACAAGCTTGAGCTCCGCAGTAAGTTTCTACTCTCTAATTGTAATTTTTTGTTTTATTTGCATTTATAATCATAAGATAACATATCTGAATGGTTGTGGTGATTTATAATTAATTATAATAGTCATATGCATGTGGGTTTGCATGGGATTGTTTTATATTAATTTAAAATAAAACAACTATATGTCGTTAAGAAAATCATCATGATGTTCATAATTTCCTATAGTGAAATTTTGTAATTATAAAAGTTTGATGGTGTATTTTCATTTAATGTGTATATATATATTTTTATTTTATAGTTATACCAATTAAATAATGTTAGAAAAATTATTTTTTTATTAAAATTTGTTCTGTTTAATTAGTTTGAGCCGTGTCAGTTGAAATAAACCGACTTTTAATAACCTATGAAAATTATTATATTTGTTAAGTTAATTTGATTTAAGAACAAATTTACAAATAAGTATAAGCTCGTGTTCTTAAAAATCAAAGAAACCCTATATGATTCTAATATTTGTAATCTTTGTGAGATTGATTTACATTTTGTTTCATGTGAAAATTGATATCCAGACAATGCATTTTATATTAGTTAAAAATAAAATAATTTACCAAACATAAGACTCAGTGTTTGAAAATAGTTTTCAGTGTTTAAACATTGAAAAAAATTTTTGAAAACCCTTCCTAAACAAACGCAAGGTTTTTTAATAATATTATTTTTCAAATATTCTTCCGCATAGACAGTTTTTTTTAATAATATTATTACAAATGTTACAGCACACTCATCCCTTTTTTTTTATCTTCCATTTTTTTTACGGCACACAGTACTTACTGATTATATAATCACCATGAGTGAAGATATAAAGAAGAAGAAATGGTTTAGATTCCTTGATCTGGAAAATCAAACAGTATAGCCAAGAGTACGAAGATGAACCAAAAAAAAACATACCCACAAATGAAAACGAGCATAGGAAATAGATAAAGAAGAAAGTAGCATACCAAGGAGGAACAATGGCACTTCGAAAAAAATCACTGAATGGAGAAGAGTAAGGCAAAGAAGTTGAGAGTGAATAGAGCAAATACCAGGAGCATATTCTTCATTATGCAATATGAGCTAATTAATCAAATTCAAATGGAGTTCCTGCAAACAACAAGCCTACCAAACCAAGTCACATCCCATGACTACAACTACACGAAAATTATAAGGAAAAAGGAAAGGTAAGGATTATAGTAGAAGGATAAGAAACATGAATTTACCTGCTTTCGGTGAAAAAGCAGTGGAAGAAAAGTTGAACAGAAACCAAGTTCTTATCAGCAGAAAAAAGAACCAAGTTAAAGGTATTACAAGATATGAGCTTACTGCTGTTTTACAAATTACAACTTTTATAAGAAAGCTTCTACAAAGAAAACCATGGCATCAAAACAATTTCCATAAAGAAGATAGCAATTATAATGTTCTTTGTAGAACGTGGCAACAACTGATATTAACAGACAAAGATTTGGTTGGTGGATTAAAATCACAAGTCTTGACTCAAGTTATATATATAACCCACTGGATAATTCGTATGTGTTGGAACTTAAATAAAATCTAAACATGCTAAACAACTTAAATAGTATATAGATTAAATGCGGAATTATAAAAACTGTAAATATACCTCCGGCTATTGAAGCTTTTCACTTATACAATCAGCTATTCTCTCGATATTGGTTCTTCTAAACTCTCAGAACTCTCTTCAATTGATGGTGTATGAAAGAAAAATGAGTAATCCCGAGTCTAGGGACCAAACCTTGCAACGAAGTTTATACTTGTTCTTCCATCAAGAACGTTCGTCCGTATTCTATACGCTTGTTACCACAATCAATGAGAGGCTAAAGGGTTAAACATGGACCACATATAGATTGGTTACATATACCTTATGCTCTCAATACAACCATTGAGAATATGAACTAAAATTCCTTAAGCATACACCTTGTGTTTTCTCTCTAACTTCAATATGCTCTATGGTCATCCTATTTATAGGAGAAATGCACTAAGAATGATTGAATTAATTTTGTCACAATTAATTCATAGTGAAGCATAATTGCCTCCACTTAATTGATCTACCATATAGTGCTTGAATTAATTTGGCCACAATTAATTCTTAGTGGAGCATAATTGCCTCCACTTAATTGCCACCATATAGTGCTTGAATTAATTTGGCTACAATTAATTCTTTGTGGAGCTTAATGACCTTCACTTAATGGCCACAATTGACTCCATCATATAGTGCACAATTGATTCTACCATATTGAAATGACCTCAACTTAATGGCCACCATGAATGCTTAATATTAGAATTTATTACAGTATGTGTATATACTAACAAATATCTCTTTAAATAGAAGAACCAGTTACTCGAGAAGTCAAATCAAACTCAACCATAAAAGTGTAGAGTCCTTACGGGGCAAACAATCATGGTACACAAACGCTTCTCATTCAGACTCAATCACAAGGCAGCATCATAGGAGTTACACGTAACCAATTCCTAATTCGATGCGAGAGATTACATGAACACAGAGCCTGATATATATGATGAGCACCAATATGACTCAAAAGCTTTTAAATACTTAAGTTCATGAGTGTGGTTTTTTTTTTTCCTTGATACGAGATAATTCACATGTAGATATCTAATAAATTTTTTAAAAAAGCTAGGAGAAGCTCATGCAAAGCAAACCATGGTATCAAAACAATTTCCATTAGGATGGGAAAAATTATAATGTTCTTTGTAGCCGTTTGACATGCCAACTACCGATAAGAAACTTTTTGTAGACTGTATCTTACTATCGTGCAATAATTAATTCCTGGGAAGTTGACTGCAATGTCCTAAATAACTTCACTGACTCCAGTGGGTTCTAATATATATGTTACAGATAATCGAAAATAGAAAATTGTAATTAAATAACTAAATCTCATCTATAACCAAAAATCTGGAAACAAAGCAAGCAGAAGCAATTTAACAACAGGGAAGTATACTGAGGAAAACCTCAGACCCAAATGATGTTGGTATCTCAATTTAACATCAGGGAAGCAATTTAAGGCAGCCAAGTGAGCCTAGACATTTCAAGCGCGCACACAATGCTTCATCAACCATGCAACATATTCCTAAGAATTTATCGCAGAGTATGAATAGAGCTATCTCAAGTACTCAATCAATACACATGAGTACGTAATCCAAACCTGATTTTGAAGAATATAAATCCACATGAGCACCACCAAGTTCCAATTTGATGAAGAAATTAGAGAGAGGAATTTAATTCCCCTTCCCACGAAAGAAGAGTCAAATAGGCATTAAAAAGAACAATTAATAAAGAGAAAGAAACTGAAGAGGTGAACTGAAAGCGTGAAACCGAAAAGAGAATATGAAGAGATCGAGAAGAACACAGAAAGATTATTGATAACCCAACAACAAAACTCACCTTATATAACTCATTCTCCAGATTCATAAAACTTGCCACGTCATCACATGAGTATTTATAGCATTTACAAAAGACACATCAGGAAGACAGGTTTTTGCAGGCATAGATACAAGATTCCATCTCATTGTTGTAATTATTGCTGCTAAAAGTTGAATAGTATATTTTATGAGCTGGTGTGTTTTGTTGGTCCATAATTCTGGACCTACTGAATTTTTATGAGAGTGTGTCTTCTTAGAAAGTTAATGTGGTAAAATCCTCAATTTGTTTTAACAGAAACGTGAGTGATGAGATCAAATCTTGTATCACAGCTATTTTGGGGTTTGAAATACTCTGCTTAATGAGAAATATTTGGGTATTCCTTAGTTGGGAGGTCGAAAAGGCAATTTTTTCAAGCTATCATTTAGAGGGTATGGAGAAAAATTAAAAGGTGGAAGAAGAAGTTACTATATCAAGCTGGTCGTGAAATGCTGCTTAAGTTAGTAGTCCAGGTTATTCCCATGTATGCAATGAGCTTTTTTCGATTGCTACTCTGTTTGTGTGATGAAGTTACTAAGCTCACTTTTAATGGGGTCAGAAAGGTGATGAGAATAAGATTTATTGGCTTCGATGGGAGGAATTGTGCAATTCCAAAGCCAAGGGCGGATTGGGATTCCATGATTTGCAATGCTTTAACCTTGTCATGTTTGTGAAACATGGGTGACATCGGTGAATGCCCCAATCCATCTGTGTCTATATAGAAAGAGATCTGGGGGATGCATGTCCCGAACGAAGTAAAAAACCTGGTCTAGAGAGCAGGTAAGAATGCTCTTCCTACGATGCATAATCTTTAGTGAAGGCATTTGGTTCATGCTTCATTTCCAGTCATGTACCTATTGCCATGTTTTCTTCATTTGATGAGAACATGTTTAGGTTATAAGAGTTTCTTGACTCTATAGGTCCTCTTGTATCTGCCGATGGATCTCAATTGGGGTTTATCTTTTGAATGAAACTTTCATTTTTGATTAAAAAAAATACATTTATTTCTTAAATAAGTTATACTTTATCTTTAATATAATGAAAAACAATCAAACTTGTGTCAATAAAAATAAAGCAAATATCCTATCATTTGATACAACCTGACAGGTTGAAAAAAAATAAATTGGCCATCAACTTGATACGCAAACTATTTTTTTTTATTGTTTAAAATAGTCAATAGTTTATCATAAATAATAAAAAATTATTTTTTATTATTGTCTCAAATCAAAATAAATGGTTTTAAAGAAAAATACTTATAAACATTGTTTTACGATTTTAATTTTTTTTTATGCTGATGTGTTTTGTCGATCTTATGCATAACCATTTCTCTTATCCTATTTTTGTTTTTAAAATAAAATATATTTTTGTCTAAATTAACGAGAAATGGTCATATTAATTTATACAATATTTTTCTTGATTGGATTATATAGTTATACACATCAATAAAAACAAAGCAATGTCCCATAAACATAATAACCATTTAATGTTTCATTTGTTAAAAACAAAAATTTACAGTTAGGGGCAAAACCATATAGAAAAACGAGAATCTGTCGTCTCCCAAAGTGAAAAAAAAATGTTTGCATAATGTATACTGAATTTCTCTCGATACATTTATCAAATCCATCCTTTTTAATTACTGTTTGTTTTTGAAACAGTAACGAAAGGTATCAAAATTTTGAGAAAAAACAAATTCAAAACTTCACTTTTATTAAAAAAAAACTAATAAATAAGAATCAAGGTGGCATTATGGCATTTATCCCACATGGTAGACTAAGAAGCATGGCCTATTCCTTTGATTTTTTTTTCTTGTGAATAGCTATTCTTTTGACTTGAATTTTTTTAACTGCATTTGATTTAATTTGATTACCTTGACAAAAGTCTACTTTTAATCCAAAGACAAGGTGAAACCCCATCCTTGAACAGGTTGCACTTGAATTGCTTGCCAAACAGGTTCCAGATTATCCAGCGCGTGAAACATACGAACCATATTAAATTGCAAAATAATCCAATAAAAGCAGGAGTTCTCATTTCCTCGTTTATGATACGAACAAGGATCGAAACTCATTGGAAGGCCAAAATCAATCTTTCCGTTTGACCGTATACTATAATATTGTCGCAGGAGAGAGAGAGGTCCAAGATCGGCGTGAAGAAGATGAAGAAGGAGGATACAGTGAAGCTGATAAGCGCCGAGGGTTTCGAGTTCGTTGTTGACAAGGAAGCCGCCATGGTTTCTCAGACCATTCGCAACATGCTCACATCTCCTGGTTTGCTCTCTCGATCTATAGCATATTATGTTTTGCTTTTATTTGAATTAGGGTTTCCAATTCTTGAACTTTTTTCGGTTAGTTGAAGGTAAAAGTTGAGATTTTTTCATGTCATTAATTTCGGAGTGGCTTAATTGGAATGGATTTTTTTTCTTAATTAGGGTTAGATTTTAAATTAGCGAGTTGATTGTTCAGTCCATGTCTCCTTATTTTAGCGTATTTTTTATATTTGGGATTTACGATTCGGGTGAAATTACGCTTTCATTAGTTCATAACTTTTCATTATTAGGGATCTGGGAGAATTGTATTATAGTTTCAACGAGATTGATGAAACGATTTTTGGGTTAAATGCGGTGTTTTTTTTGGGTTATTGAGAAGTGAAACGAGATGGGTTTATAGTGTTAAAGGCGTTTCTTCTTGGCAGGGAGTTTTGCTGAAACGCAGCATGGAGAGGTGACTTTCCCGGAGATAAGCACTACCATTCTTGAGAAGATCTGTCAATATTTTTACTGGTCTCTTCAATATGCCAGGTTCTGTTGTTTACACAATTTGAGATTTATACAAAGATCAAGTTAAAGAGCATTATTGTTTATTGTAGCCCGAGGAGGGGAGATACCATTCCTATTGAAATCGTGCAATGCAAATTTATGGCATTGGCTTGACTGGTAGCTTTATAAAGAGTTAGTGATGATATGATGTGAAAAAAAGAGTAAACCTTTTGAGCTTAAATACAGTTATGTTGTTCATACTACTTTTTTAGTTTTATGATAAGTTTTTTTGGGTGCATGTGGAACACATGATTAATAGGAGTATAGGATGAGATCTTATAAGTAGAAGGATGAGATGAGATAATTTCTTCCCATCTTATGTTTGGTACACACATGATTAAGGAAGGGATGGTTGCTTGGATTTTGTTTGGTAGATACATGATTAAGGAAAGGGTATGCTGGCAATTTTTTATTTCGACAAAATACCTTCTAATACACTAATTATATATCAAGTGTAATATAATTTCACATTTATCAATATTTTTTGATAAGTCACATTTATCGATATATTTTTGCTTTTAGTAATTCTTCAAGCTTACTCTTGATATTAATAATTTTTTTGTATATAAACTAACTAAATATAATATAATTTTTCAATAATATAATAAAAACTAATGAGGTAAACTCATCCTTAAAAGTTTAGAAAATTAATTTACAAAAATTTATAGTTTATCTTGTTTTAGCTAAAAAATGAAGAAAAATAAAATATTAACGAAGACGAGCATTGACAAAAAAATCAAGATATAAACTCAGTAATGTAAAAAAAAAGTAAGCTGAACACACAATTACACAGCAACATATTTGAGTTGGAGGTTCTAGCACTTGATCTTCTATTCTTCTTGCGTGGTGGGGCAGCTCTTATTTTATTAATTTCATAACAAACACATAAAGGTAAATATATTGACTCAAGGAGAGTAAAACATAAAATTTGAGAGTAAAGAGCTCATCCTATCCTGCTGATTTTAATCAGGCCCCCATGATTGGGTTTTGTCATCTGGCTTTTAATCCTAAACTTCTCTTTTGTAGGAGTACCAAACACTGGATAAGATGATTATTATCCTATCCAGTGACTTATCTGGTGTATCAAACACCACCTAAGTATCTTAGTATTTTGTTTGCTCATGTTGATTAAATGAGATTTAAATAAATTATAAGTAACTTGTATTAAAGTAAAAAGTAGTGTAGGCACGAATGAATTGTTGCAATCGGGTTCGTGTTCTCATGGAAACAAGGAAAAAGATCCTAGAGATGCTACTTAAGTACAAACTCATTTTGGCCTTGCTACTAGTTGTGTTCAACATTCTTGGGAATCAGAGTGGTGATGCTGTCTTAGCAGTTTCTTGTATAGGAGGTTGAACTGTGAAATTGTCTCTTGAATGCATTGATACTTTGCTTAGCCTTAATTTCCTAACTGGCTGGTGTTGCCTTTTGGAATGGTATTGATTGTACATGTGAAGCAAATAATTGGTTGAAGTTTCTTATTGGAATGAATCTAAGTTTAGCTGTCTATGGTTATGACGGAGTGGCTTCTTTTGTTGGGATGGCTTGTATTTACTAATTAGAATAAAATTCATATAGCAGTTTGGTTTCTTGCAGGCTAATGTAGCATTTGACATGCCTTCTAATTGTAGAACAAATCTAATGCTAGTCCTGTTATTTTCTCCTTATTCATTAAGAATCTTTATGGAAGAAGTGGTTGATATAGAGTATATTTTTTCAAAAGCTTGGGATGCGAGGGAGTACTGAATGGTGCACTAATGTTTCCATATAATATTGTCACAACCAAAGATCTCCTTGTTGAAAACTTGGTTCGTTTACTGAAAATTCAGTGAAGAGGTTACCATCAGGAAATGATTTTATAGTGTCAAGTTTTCCATAGATACATGGCTGCCTGGTGCATTTTTCTTCTATTTCTAAATTAATGATATCAGCCATGGTGTCAGCCTGTTATGCCAGGAAAATGATCAAGGAAAAACAGGCGTGGAAACAACAATAGATCACACTATGTAGTGTTTTGCAATCTGTAGAGTGCATTCTGCACTATTAGTCTATTACTGTGTCAATTTTTGAACACATTGGTGATTGGTCTTGTGACACTATATGAGAAATGATAATTTTGATGTTCACCATCCCTACTCTCCATTTGAATGACCTTATTTTGTTTTACATATTGTTGAAAGCTTGAACTGACTCTTACTAACTAAAATTGGCAATTCATGTTTTCTCTCCTTTTATCTTATATATAATATGTTGACATGAAAAAGTTTCTCCTTTGCCAGGGGTAAAGAGACTGAGTTCCACATTGAACCTGAACTAACTTTGGAGCTGATGATGGCTGCTAATTATCTTCATACTTGAGAAAGTTACTCTCCTTGCTTCTCGGGTGACATGTCTTGTTTAACATTGTAAGCCTTTGGTTACAATCATTTCGTGGCATGCAGTTTGTATTTTGATTTTCAGTTTGTCGTTGTTGTCTGTTGGATGCAACAAGTTGATAATTTTCATATATTTAAACTAAAAATTTGTTACTACATGACCTTGCCCTGCCGTTTGATCTGCCTAACAGAGCTGCTTAAGGATGATATTGTTGCTCGAGAAGGCTTCGGGATCATAGGATTTCTCTGATGTCGTTGCTGCACTGCAAGGTGGTGTATTAGAGTAGTTTTATACATGACTCTTTGTACTTAGAACAGCGTGGGACTTATGTAGCCACGTGAATGCAATTGTTGGATGATGTAAATTTGTATTGTAACAAAAGGTACATTGAATAACTTAAGTGGCAAGTCTTGAGAAGAAAAACATGATTCCATGATTGGTCCCTTTCAAGTTGTAATTTGATGGATCTTTTCTTTTATTAAGCTAATATGGCCTTGTATTACTTTTTGTGATGGATGTGGTAGCTAAATGGTGCAAAGATCATCCCTTCATTATAAGTACAGACAGTATCAATATTACTTTCAATATTATAAGTACAGGCAGTATCAATATTACTTTCAATGGTCATCATGTACTTGTGGGTGAGTTGAAAAGAAAGGATGTTCTATTTGTTGGTCTCTAACGTTCACGTATGAAAAGAAAGGGTAAAATATATTTTCAATTTTTTTATTACAAGCCCTTCATCCTTGAATTTTGCTTTTATTGACAATCAGACCCATTAATAGAAAATCATTCATCTCCTTCGAACTTTTAATCGATATATGGTAAGTGGGTCTAAAACATGAGTTTCTATTAAAAAATTAATGAAAATCTAATATTATCACTGGGTTACAATCTAACCATAAAATCGATTAAATTCTCCCTAAAACTTGAAAATGTCTAGTTTTCTTTTATACTGTTACAATTGTGATTTAATACTAACTATACACTAATATGTTTTACTCCATCTAACATGTGAGTGAAAATCATTCACTAGTCCAACAAAAAAAAAAAATCATTCGCTAGGAAAATCTTTGATGAAACAATGCCATTAAAATGAAAAGCCGTTGACAAGTGAAAAGCGTAATTGAAAAATTGATGAGAATCATAAGCATAGTTTGTGCATAAGGTCTCCGTACTCTTTCTCCCCCTCTCTTTGATCTCTTCCTGTCCCCCGAATGCACGCACATACAAAAAGTTTGTGCATTATATACTAGCAGATTAAGTCATGACTATTCTGTATAGTTACGGCTGGTTCTATGAAAATACATTGCAGCCAGATATAAGTGCACGGGAGTAGAAATATTGGCGGCATATACAGGTGCTATCGGACCATCAAATCTCCCGGATGATAAAAGAGTTGTGAATTATAATATGTTGTGTGGAACCTCCATTGCTTGTTCTCATGCTGCTGGAGCTGCTGCTAAGTTAAAACTTTTCATCCTGATTAGTCTCCTTCGTCCATCGAATCAGCTCTATGACTACGGGTAATCTTAAATAATCATTTCCTGGATGAATTTTGTATTTTTAACTTGATGTTTTATGGCATGCCTGATTGATTTTTTTTTTTGTTCTTGTTTAGCTTGGCCTATGAATGCTAGTAGCCATCCGACACGCGAATATAGTTTGACATGTGTTGTTGCAAAAAAAGGATACCCTTTCATTTACCATTGACAGAGTTTGTGAGCAAGGTCAAGTTGGGCACAGGTAAAGTTTTCGAGGTGAGAAATAATAAAATATAGCTTTCAGACTGTGTTGTACCTTTGTTACCATGCTTTTTAAACAAATTTTCATCAATTACATTAACAGAACAAGGTACAACTGTTTGACAACCTCACTTTCTTCTGTTCCTTCCCTCATCCTCCAATGAAGAAACGGTTCATTGTCAACTAAAATGAGTAAAAGATTTGTGTGGTCCAAATCCAATGGCAACTGAAAAATAAGATAGGTATGGGGAATTATAGGCATTTCGTATTTGTTTGGATCTTATAATGATTCAAGCGAAAGAACTGGGGAGATTTTTCAAAAAATGGTTAAAGACAGAAGTAACTCCTCAAACTTACAAGCAAGCAACACAACTTTTTTCGTCATCTGAAACAATCTGTTGTGTTCTTGTCATTGGTCTTCTTATGATTCTTCCCATCCTGTTATTCTTATTTTCAGACCAAACAATTTCTCTTCATATGACCCAATTTATTGTAGTGCTAACATTTCACCTTATCTCTGGACTTTGACCTGTTTCTGGATTTACCATGACCTTTAAGACTTACACTCTTACTTCTATCCCTGTTCTCTATGACAAGAGCTTGACCATTATCTGTGCCCGAATCTTTTCTACGAGTCTCCTCATTGAACATATTGTCTTTTACCATAGACAAACTGAGCACACCATTAGGATCAGACTTACTAAGTGACACTACCAAAGTCTCCCAGTTATCAGACAAAGCACCTAAAAGAAATAGTGCTTGTAATTCCTCATCTAACACTATTTTCATCATAGACAACTGGTTCACAAGATCTTGGAAATCATTCAAGTGTTTGGCAATGGAATGTTTATTCTTGTACTTCAAATTCACAAGTTTTCTCATCACAAAAGCTTTGTTATGAGATGTATTTCATTCATAAAGCGTCTCTAATTTTTCCCAAAGAGATTTGGCATTAGTTTCTTTGGTCATATGATGAAACACACTGAGATCCACCCACTGTTTGATGGCACCAACTGTTTTTCTGTTCATTCTTTCCCACTCTTTATCGGACTTACCCTCCGACTTGGCTTCATCACCCTCAACGGGATCATACAAATCTTTGAAATAAAGATAATCTTTCATTTTTGGTTTCCAGACCGAAAAATTAGAAGATGTAAATAAAATCATAGTACTAGATTTTTCATCCATGTTGACCAACACAAGCAACCAAAGCTCTGATGCAACTTGTTAGGAAAATTCCCACCTTCAACAATTAATCAAGTACTACAATTCCAACCAAAGATCATAGATTAAATATAATAATCTCCAAACCGAGTGCGAAAATAAAACGATAAGCACCAACTAAAGCAATAAACCAAAAACACAAGAATTTACGTGGAAAACCCTCTAGTGTAGAGGGAAAAAAACCACGAGGCAAAAATTCACTATGTAAATAACAATTACAATGTTTATGTCCCAAGTTTATGCCCAAACTTGAGACCCACAATAATTTGGTAATATTACAAAATTACCTCTCTAGGGAAAAAATCACTAATGTACTACAAACCGCTGAAATCTGAGAAGCTCTTGTGCTTCACCAAAATCAAACACTGTGATAGAAACTGCAAACCCCTAGTAGATTGATTCTCTATGAACAAACACCATGAATAATACCTTAAAGAAAATCTCAAGCTATTGTACATTTTCTCCTTTTTACTCTCTCGGTAAATAGTAAGAAAACTCCCTCTATGTACCTCACGACAGAGCTATATTTTTCTTTGCTCTCTGTAACTCACCATAGAAGAAAAAAAGAAATCAGACCTTTTTATATAGCCATTGATTAGAAGATATCCTCTTTTAATAGATATAAGATTCTGAGCCCTATAAGGACTACACCAGCCAACACCTTTAGTTTTCTTTTATTTCTTATTTTAACTTACTTGTGGGCTGGACCCCATAAGCCCAACATGAGTATCATCAGTTACTCGTCCTTTTCAATGTGTTAATTTAACTTGTCTTTGTAGTTTGGGAAAATTTTAGTTTCACTAGCTTTGCAGTCAATTTCAGAATGATCTAAGAGCCTTGACCATCCCAGAACATAAGATTACTGTTACTCGTGGAAGTGGACTTTATGTTTAATTTTGAAAAAAAAAGGTTGTAGTTTTTGAGGAAGAATGCTCTGGTTGTGAGGAGCAATCATGCAATCACTCTCAT
Source organism: Bretschneidera sinensis (assembly GCA_023935145.1). Lineage (NCBI taxonomy): Eukaryota > Viridiplantae > Streptophyta > Magnoliopsida > Brassicales > Akaniaceae > Bretschneidera > Bretschneidera sinensis. Next base: position 15,743,539 of record CM043699.1, on the reverse strand, counting down.
TTGCAGAGTGAAAAAATATAGTAGTACTCAAGTCTTCCTTTCTCTTTAGTTGAAAATCATGCACATCCCTCTCACTTGCAGAGTGAAAAACAGAAGAAGAAAGAAACATGTTTGCATCAGAGATATAAAGAAGAAAAATGGAGTTTTGATGTCCATCATTGGAAGTTAAAAGAAGAACAAATTTTAGAATTTTGTGAAGTACTATTGATTAATCATAATATTCAATGAATTTAACCATTAAATAGGATCAACCAAACAAGTTTGAAAGCCAAATGCCAGAACACCTCCAGCTTTGATAGTACAATAGTGGAATGAGATTTTAACTTGTTATAGCTTGGCATATATACCATCAAATCTTTGAATATTGGAATCAAGAAAGCATTATTGCAACAAATTGTAGTTTTATACGACAAGTTGCTAAGATCGTGTTGATCCCTTTTGTGCACAAAAATAGGACTTCTTACGCCATGAGTGCCATCCACTAAGGATGTAGACAATATTGCTTTATTTGGCAAACTTTCTTCCATGATAGTCAGATTGAAAGACTTTTTCTCATTCGAGGATGTTAGGATATATTCACATCAGAAAGAAATTAAAAATAATAGTGGGTTATATACATGGTTTTGACCTAAAACTCATGAGCTTAAGTTTTTGAGTCATATTGGTACCTATCCATATATATCAAGCCTATGTTCGTGTGGTCTCCTACTGTGTGAAGTGTTTCGGACCTTAACAAATCGGTATTAGAGCCTGGTTCCATGGTTTGCTTTTCCCATGGTTGAGCTTGGTTTGACTTCTCTATTTGATTGAGTGACTGGTGGTTCATTGATCGAGTGACCAATGTTTCTATTCAAGGAGGAATTTGGTATATAACTCACATGAGAAGGAGATTTGTTAAGATATCCACATGCGAGTTATCCCATATAAGAAAGAAATAAAAAAATAAGAGTCAGTTATATACATGGTTTAGGCTCAAGACTTATGAGCTTATGTTTTTGAGTCATATTGGTGCCCATTCAAGTATATCAAACCCGTGTTCGTATTCATGAGCTTGCTTAAATGAAGAATGGGAAAACCATATTTAACAGAGCACTTGAATGAGAGAATTTCAAGCTTCACTGTCACTTTAATTTTCATATATGGGGAGACTTTAATTTTCTTATGAAAGCTAAATTTGAATTCTGAGTTGTTTGCTGAAACTTTGGAGATTATTGAAGGATAATTGAGATCCCTCACCAATGATTCGATAGCCCCTTCAGAGAAAGTACTGTTGTCTCTTGATATTTGTCCGATCATACTCCCATTATAGGCCAAGCCACAAAACATTTTTATGTAGTCCTCTTTACAAGTTTCGTACATGAGTCTTGGATCAACAACTTTTATTGGATTGATATGCCCAGATCCATAAGCAAAATCAACATCCAAATTTTTGGAAACATCCATTGGCCAAGCTACATGAATAAGAAAATTAATGTGGTGAGTATGAGGCATCAAGTTATCATGAAATTAACAAAGAAATGGATATTGTGAAAGCTATCAAGGTGACTTGAAGATTACCAGTAGTCATAAGAGCAGATTTGATTGCTGAAGGAGACCAATTAGGAGGAAATGTTTTAGCAAAAACAGCTATTGATGCCATACAGTAGGGATGAATTGAAAAGAAACAGGGAAATTAAAGATAGATGATCCAAATCACATGGATGTTCTCAAATTACATGGGAACACTGAACAAAATCACATGGAACAGTAGTCCAAATCACATGGACAATTCAACACTCAATCACAGAGTATGAAAATTGATAATTTAATCCGAATTCATTCATAAACTGTCGAATAATAAATGAAAATCCAATATATATAGGGAAAATCCTAACCTAAAGATAAAGACTAAATCCTAAGAAGATAAGAACAAAAAATCAGATAACCATGAGAGGTAAGTCTAATTCTAATCCAACAAATCAGATAACCATGAAAGATAAACCTAATCCTAATTAAGGAAGCTAATTAAGATAATAATTCTTAATATTTTCAATTACATAATTATTTACATTATTATTCCTATATCCTTTAATTCTTAGATTAAAATCCCTAATTCTAATCTTCCTCGTGTTTCTTATCATTCTCTACCACTTAGAAAGAAATCGACCTCGAGTTGAAAAATGTGCTAGTAGTAAGAGCTTCGAGGCGTGGAGAAACAAAGCATGGTCATGAAAGTCTGTGAAAGTGAAAGCACTAGAAAGTGATTTTTTTTGCTGGAAACATTTGTTGTTGAGGTACTTGAAATCAAGTAGGGAGGATAAACTCAATACCAAGGGCAGACGGATCCACAAGAGCCTCACTTCTACAAGCAACTTTATCTTCCTCTCGAACTGTTTCAACCATATCAGTGCGCTCAACAAATTCAACTGCACAAGAAACTGGCTAAACTAGTGAAACCTCCACTAGAATATCTTCAGTCTCGTCGACTTCATCATGGGTTAGAACCACCTTATATTTCACAATATTCTCTTGTTGCTCTGCAGAGTCTTCCCCATCGGTGAGCTTTGAGTTATCAAGTTCGGGATCATCTTTCACTATCACAATATCCAACAATTTGTACAATTCTTTACATTCTTGCAGTTGGTGGATTAGCTTCTCTCGAACTTGGGAGAAAGCTAATGGGTTGGACTTCTGTTCTATCATAAGCTCGTCATAGGCATCATACCCATCATAAATTTTGAAAGCATGATCATACTCAATATAACCATGGTAAGCATCTGACGCAGGAGGATCCAAGTTAGATGATGCAGAGTTGGCAGATCAGCGCAGAACTGGCAGGTGGACCACCTAGAACAGGCCACAGGCTCAGATCAGGCTTGAAAGACCTTAGTCTGATTGGAAATGGGCCAACGAATAAAACCTGATTACTTTGTAATCAGTGTCATCATTTTTAAGCCAAAAAATGACGTTTAAGCCCTTAAATTGGCAGTTTATAGTTTTTAGGAAACTTTTTATTTTAGTTATTTTAATTTCAGCCTCAATTTAATTTTCTTATTTTGTTTCGACCTTATAAATAAGGTCTTAAGGTTTCGTAAACATTATTATTGAATTTGCATAATTTTAAATAAAACATCAGAGCTATTTCTCTGTATTGTTTTTTAGGGTTTTTCTTGTGTTACTCCCTGTGAACGATCTGTTCGACTAGCCTGCAGAATAATCGCTATTCTGCCTGGTGTCAGTTGGTATCAGAGCTTCAATGTTTTCCTAGGGCAAGATTTCATCAGTTCCATGGCTGGTGGTCATGGTCGTGGTCCTCGCGGGCAGGTTCCGAACGAGGAAGCCCCACGTCGTGATCGTAACGTTCAGGATACGATGATTGAGGATTTACAGAGGCAAGTTGCCAAGTTAACCCAGCATCTAGCGGCGCAAAATTTCGGAGATCGTGAGATTGAAGATCACGATTCCGATTCCAGTTCTAGTTTCGAAAAACCACATCACAATCCTGCTCGATTCTGGGAGCACCGTGGTTGGGAAGAATGTTATGGAGACCTCGGATTCAGAGTGGATCTGCCCAATTTTTCTGGTACGTTACAGGCCAAGGGATTCATTGATTGGTTGAATGAAGTGGAGCGTATTTTCGAGTACAAGGAAGTCCCAGATCGTGTGAAGGTAAAACTGGTCGCAATCAAACTGAATGGCAGAGCATCTGTGTGGTGGGATCAGTTGAGTCATTCGTGTGATCGGCAGGGCAAAGCAAAGATTACAGATTGGGAGAAGATGAAGAAGAAGATGAAGGGTCACTTCCTCCCTTTCGGTTACACTAAGACCTTGTTTCAGTGTCTTTATTCGTTGAGGCAGGGCACGAGATCGGTGGATGATTACACAGAGGAATTCTATTAGTTGATTGCCCGAAACGATTTATCTGAAACAGAGGAGCATATGGTGGCACGGTATTTGGGGGGATTACGACAGCCCCTACAGGATGTCCTCGGCCTTCACTCGCTATGGACAGTTTCAGAAGCTTATCAGCGTGCACTTGCGGTGGAAAAACAGTAGAACAGGAGGCCATTGAACAGAGGCGATCAAAACAATCGGCCAGTTCACCCTCAGGAATCCTGTCCTATCCAACAACCACCTTAAGGTAACCCTAACCCTAACCTCGAATATTAGATGTTTCAGATGTGGTGAACATGGGCATAAATTACCTAAGTGCAGGAAGCCTGCTAGTAATAAAGGCAAAAATCTCCTGATTGAGGACGATGGCGTAGACGAATTTGAGGAGATTGGGGAACCTGTGTATGATGATGATGAATATGTGGATGTGTTGTATGGGGATGACCATGAGACTTTGATCGTTCGTAAGAGTCTACTGACCCTCAAGGGCAATTCAGGGGACGATTGGTTGAGAGCTAATATTTTCCACATAATCTGTACAGTTACCGATAAAGTCTGCAAGATGATCATAGATAGTGATAGTTGTGAGAATGTGGTGTCTGAAGAGGCTGTCCAAAAACTGCAGTTGAAAACAGATCGTCATCCTAAGCCGTACAAATTGTCTTGGTTAAATAAAGGTAATGAGGTAACAGTGGATAGGCGTTGCCTAGTTTCTTTTTCAATTGGTAAGAGATATTTCGATAATGCTTGGTGTGATGTTGTGTGTATGGATGCTTGTCATGTATTGTTAGGCAGGCCTTGGCAGTATGAACGTAATGTTATTCATGATGGGCGAAAAAACACATACTCTCTTAGCATTAAAGGGAAGAAGATTGTGTTGGCACCTCGTCGGGAAGGAATCATTCTTACCCCGATTTCCAATAATACTAATCTGCTTTCGATGTCCAGGTTTTTAGTAGAGGTTGAGTATGTAGACGTGGTTTACGCTCTGCTTCTTTGTGGGAATAGCGCAGCAGATCTGAATCCAGAATTACCAGTCGAAGTGCAGCAGCTGATGGCAGAGTTTTCTGACCTTATGCCAGAAGATCTTTCTCCTGGGTTACCACCTATGAGGGATATTCAGCATCAGATCGGCCTTGTTCCAGGGTCCAGTTTGCCTAATCGACCGGCGTATCGCCACAGCCCCAAGGAATCTGAAGAGTTGCAGCGACAGGTGGTAGAGTTGTTGGAGAGAGGCTACGTCCGTGAGAGTATAAGCTCATGCGCGGTTCTTGCCCTACTAGTGCCAAAGAAGGATGGTTCTTGGCGTATGTGTGTTGATAGCAGAGCCATTAACAGGATCACAGTGAAATACCGGTTCCCAATTCCCCGCCTAGATGATATGTTAGACCAGCTGTCCGGTTCTAGGGTCTTCTCCAAAATTGACCTTAGGAGCAGATACCACCAGATCAGAATAAGGCCTGGTGATGAGTGGAAGACAGTGTTTAAGACGCAGCATGGGTTGTATGAGTGGATGGTCATATCCGAGGAGGTAGAAACCAGCTTTCAACTGGTCAAACAGAAGATGACAGAGGCACCAGTTTTAGCACTTCTTGATTTTAAAAAGGTGTTTGAGGTAAATCGTGATGCATCTGGAGTGGGTGTTGGTGGTGTTCTAAGTCAAGAAGGGTGACCAGTAGCTTTTTTCAGTGAGAAGTTATCAGGATCAAAGAAGAATTACTCTACCTATGATCTGGAATTCTATGCCATAGTTCAATCCCTGAAACATTGGCGTCACTACCTAGTGCAGAGGGAATTTATTCTTATCACTGATCATAAGGCCCTAAAGTACATCAATGGCCAACACAAGCTGAGTAGATGGCATGCCAAGTGGGTGGTGTACTTGCAGGAATTCACGTTTGCACTGAGGCACCAAGCAGGAAGTCTGAACCGTGTCGCAGATGCACTGAGCCATCGTACATTACTTCTCACCACTATGAGCACCAGAATTGTGGGATTTGAGGTCTTCTCAGATATGTATGCTGCAGATCCTTCCTTCGGGAAGATAATTCAGGAGGTAACTACCGGTCAACAACATGATTTTATTTTGCATAATGGTTATCTATTTCGTGGATTGCAGTTGTGCGTTCTAGATTGTTCACTAAGGCAGCAGATTATTAGTGAACTTCATAATGAAGGTCACTTTGGGCGAGACAAGACATTGGCCCTGATTTCTTCTGACTATTATTGGCCCAAATTGACCCGTGACGTGGCTCATCATGTGGAGCGTTGTTATGTGTGCCAGAGGTCCAAGGGAGTTCTCACTAATGCGGGTTTGTACACACCCTTACCTGTACCTGAAGCCTCTTGGTTCGATGTTAGTATGGACTTTGTGTTGGGCTTACCCCGTACCCAACGAGGCTTGGATTCTATTTTGGTTGTGGTTGACAGATTTTTCAAGACGGCCCATTTCATATCTTGTAGGAAGACAATGGATGCTACCAGGATCGCTCATCTTTACTTCAAGTAGATTGCGCGTTTGCATGGTGTTCCCTGATCCATCACTTCAGATCGTGACACCAAGTTCATGAGTCAGTTCTGGAAGAGTTTATGGGAGAAGCTAAGGACGAAGTTAAATTTTAGCAGCGCCTATCATCCTCAAACAGATGGTCAGACCGAGGTGGTGAACCGAAGTTTGGGAAACCTTTTGAGGAGCTTAGCAGGAACTAAACCGAAGTAGTGGGATCTCGCATTACCTCAAGCAGAATTTGCCTATAACAGGTCGAAAAATAGAACCACAGGAATGAGCCTATTTGAGATTGTGTATGGTCAGAATCCATCCAGAGTGCTTGACTTAGCCCCTATTCCACGAGTGGGTCGTTTGAATCCCAAGGCAGATGAGATGGCAGAACATCTTCAGGGTATCCATGAGCAGGTGAAGCTAGCCATTCACGACAATAATGCCAAGTACAAGGCTCAGAGCGATAGTCACCGTCGTCATGAACTTTTTGATGTTGGTGATTTTTTTTGGGCAGTATTAACTCGGGATCGTTTTCCTGTGGGAGAGTATAATAAGCTTAAGGAGCGAAAGATTGGACCCTGTGAGATCTTGCAGAAAATCAATGATAACGCCTACAGACTACGCCTACCCAGCCATCTGAAGACTTCTGATATATTTAATGTGAAACACCTGAGTCCTTGTTTTGAGGATTCCGATAAAGCTATTGTGAACTCGAGGACGAGTTCTTTCCAACCCGATGCGACTGACGCAGGAGGATCCAAGTCAGATGATGCAGAGTTGACAGATTAGCGCAGAACTAGCAGGTGGACTACCTAGAACGGGCCATGGGCTCAGATCAGGCCCGAAAGACCCTAGTCTGATTGAAAACGGGCCAACGAATAAAACTGGATTACTTTATAATCATCGTTGTCATTTTTAAGCCAAAAAACGACGTATAGGCCCTCAAATTGGCAGTTTATAGTTTTTAGGAAACTTTTTATTTTAGTTATTTTAATTTCAGCCTTAATTTAATTTTTCTATTTTGTTTCGACCTTATAAATGAGGTCTTAGGGTTTCATAAACATTATTATTGAATTTGCATAATTTTAAATAAAACATCAGAGCTGTTTCTCTGTATTGTTTTTTAGGGTTTTTCTTGTGTTACTCCATGTGAACGATCTGTTCGACTAGCCTGCAGAATAATCGCTATTCTGCCCGGCGTCAGCATCTTTAGGAGTATAATAATAATTTTTATACGCAACCCCCTCATCATCATAAATATAACTTCCATTACCATTTAATGCATTAGCATCTCGAGAACTCTGTTCACACTCATACTGATATTGGATGTAATTCTTCAAGTTGTCTCTCATCACGATAAACCCAATATTGAAGTTCTCTATATTCTTCATACATACGTCGGGGAAGATAACACAAACCATACTTGATTACTTTGGATTTCAACGCATCCAAGCGAGAATAAGCACTTGATAGCCGAGCTTGTAGATTTCGAATATGAATCAAAGTACGGTAAAACATGGTATCAAACTAAAATACCTCAAACATGATTAATTTTTTTCTTATCTTTTTTTTAATTTTAATTTTAATTTTTTCCCGTTGTTTTGTTTTTTGCAGGAAAAAAATACAAATAATTATAATAAAAAAATAAAAAACCTGGATTTTTTTGAACTAGCTCGGCTCGGCTCGACCTGACTTTTTGTTCACAGCTCGTGGCGGCATCACTGTGTGACGACGGTTGGTGATGAAGGTTGACGGTAGACAGTTAAAAAAGATGTGTTTGGTTATTGTACGCGAGATTTTTCTGATGGTGTTTTTTTCTCACAGGGGAACAAAATTAGGGTTCTGATACCACTTAGCGTAGTACAGTAGAGAAGAATTGAAAAGAAACATGGAAATTAAAGATTCCAAATCACATGACAACACTTAACCAAATCACATGGAACAGTAGTTCAAATCATATGGACAACTCAACACTAAATCATAGTATGAAAAAATGATAATTTAATATGAATTCATTCATAAACTACCGAATAATAAATGTGAATCCCATATATATAAGAAAAATTCTAACATAAAGATAAAGACTAAATCCTAAAAAGATAAAAACAACAAATCAGATAATCATGATAGATAAGCCTAATCCTAATCAAGGAAGCTAACTAAAGTAATAATTATTAATATTTTCAATTATATAATTATATACATAATTATTTCTGTATCCCAAATTCTTAAATTAAAATTCTTAATTCTAATCTTTCTTATGTTCCCTGTCAGCTATACCAGCAGCATAAGGGCATGACATTGAGGTTCCACCATTTAACACTGCGTCTTCGTACCATTTGAGGGTGGAGCAAGGGATTAATATCCAGACAAGATATCAACCCCTGGGGCTGTTAAATCAGGTTGCATTACATTAGATGGTTATATAAGAAAAAAACAATAATATAACTTTAATAAAGAGAGATCCTGAGAGGTTAGGCTATAGGCATTATGTACCTTCATGATGTCAGTAGCAGTAGGATTCGGCCCACTCGAAGAAAAGGGAGCCACTACAGTTGCCGTCAAATCCTTAATGATCTCAGTTTTCAAGATTTCTGATTCATGCTTTCTGTAAAATATGGCGTTAATGGATCGATGACTCATTTAAAAGGGGGAAAATTGGAACTAAAGAACTAATCAACACATGGAAAGCTATAGATATCCATACTTTGTAGTAATCATGTAAGCCTTGACTGCATCATAGTCACCATCGTTTAAAGCAGATGCAGGTAAGGAGACAATAAAGGAAACAATAACAAATTTGATTTTCATGATTGATCCAACAGCTCTAGCTTTATGAGCTTCAAAGTTTCCTATTGCTTGATCACATAGCACGATTTTCCCATTACTAAATTACTGTCTAAGCACCCTTCCTTGCACAACTTGAAATGCATTAAGAATTAAAATGTCTTACTCTATTATTTTAATATAAAGGCAAAAAAAAATTGAAATTGATTTTTGGAATAGAACCTACCCAGCATTGATATAAGAGCAATGAGGTGAGACATCTTTTCCATATATCAAAGGAAATTTTGTTCCGTTTAGAGTGTAAGTATTAACTGAATTTCCCTGTTTGTGTTGAGCTGATCATTAGTAGTATATAAATTTTGAATACATCAAATATGTGAAGAAATACAAGAGTGACATAGGTTAATTAATGAGAATAAAAAAGTTTGTGATACGTACTACTAGTGTCTTCCCATTCCCGAGAACAATCTTGTCGATGAACAAACGATATGTGCTGCTTGCTGCCACTGTAAGAATCCATGGGCTACACTTGTCACTGATCCCGCAATCGGACCCTTATTTCCTGCAGAATTCAATGTAAGTATGCCTTTTCCATTGCATGGAAGGAACCAATTGCAATTAATAGTATCAGAGAGATAGTCAACTGCAGATTTGAATCCTATCGAAATTGATATAATGTCAACTCCATCAGCAATAGCATCATCAAATGCAGCCAAGATAGAAAATAATTCACACCTTTCTGGCTCGCATGCACTATTTGCAGCAATCCTTGCAGAGGGAACCCCTCCTTATGCAGTACCTTGAGCCAGTCCATAAAAACTTGTGCCCTATACTTTGTTTCCTGCAGCTGTAGAAGCAGTGTGGGGTCCGTGACCCATGAAATCCTTGCAGACTCAGTCAGCTGTGTTGTAATATCAAGAGCTCCAATAATCTTGCTGTAAGATAAGCATTTTATTTAAGCATTTTATTTTTTTAATAGACTCACATAATTTTCAGGCAAATCCATAAAAATTGTTAAAAATTAAGTGAAAACAAATTTTGAGAAAAAATCCGAACAACTTATGCATAAGTAAAGAACTTACTGTTTGAGATTATTTATACAATTGATTACTGTCTCTACAATGTATTTCTATATGATTAAGTTTTAAGAAAAAAAATTTACTTGTTGCAAGTGAAATTTGTGCCGCCTTTACAAGACCCTTCCACTTCTTTGGAGCAAGACCAAAACCTTCATTAAAACTTTCAGATTCGGTCCACATTCCACTGTCAATTAGACCAGTTACAGTATCACTTTCAACGCTCGCATTACGATTCACACTCACTGAAACCCATGAAGTCCCAAGATCTTGTTGTTTGAAGTTGATAAGTTCTACTTGGAAAAACTGACACCACTCCTTTCATGCCTGCATATCAAAGTTCATAGATGCTATAATCTCAACATTAAACCGTATATTTTTTTTAATTGAAATAGCACCCAAAAGCATTTTGAATCACTTACTAGCCAGCTTCTGTTTTTCATCATCATTGAGCTTGGCTGCAAATCCATTGAAACTCCTTCTGTAACTTCTAATCAAACAATTTTCTATAGAGCTATCAAAAGAGAGATCAAACAAACTAATAAAATTAAATTACATAAAAGAAATAGTACTATTAAGATCTTAGTGATATCATCGAGCATGGACAACTTCTTGAAGCATGCTAAGACAGTGAGATGATCGTGTTAGAGTGTTGAGAGTATTAGGGTTTAAGGGTATTGATATAATTTCATAATATTAAGTTCTCCATATATATGACTACTAACCTTAGGGTTAGTAATAAGTTTACTGCTTACTATCTCTCTATCTCCTTTCTTTCTCGAAACCCTAATCACTATCTAAACCCTAAACACAAACGTTAACATGGTATCAGAGCCCATGGTTTGGGACCCTGGTGGTATTCTTAGGCAAACCAAAGAAAAAAAAAATATATAGCTAGGTTTAGATTATACTTTTAGTTTCTATTATGTTTTTTTAACGAATTTCTCGGCGCTCTTTAAGTGTTTTCCTTCTTCTCCAACAATTTTTGTTTCGTCTCCGACAGGTTCAGTTTTCTTTCTTTCCGGTGAGATTGTGATATCCTGTTGTCGGTCATGAGTCCCCTGTTATGTGTGGTGATGCTACGTGAAGAAAAGAAAGTTTTTGGCTTTTGTTTATGTGTTGACCTAACCCGGATCCAAGTCAGATTCGCCCCTCGACACAATCCAACCTGTTTTGTGGATTCAGCCCATATGAAGCAGCTCGTTCCAGTCTGTTTTGTTGACCCCTAAGTGGAGGGTCTTGTTTATCCGATGTCCTCGGACCTTGTTCATGGATTGTGTTGATCTATTATCGTTAGGTGGTACCGACATGGTGACCTAACTATTGTCTTGGGCCTAATTGCCCCGAATTGTTATGAGTTTCGGTGTTATTTGGGTTTGATTTTATTTGTAACATATTAGATGGGTATCGTTGTAACAAGTTGAAGTATGCTCCAACTTGAGGGGGAGTGTTATAGTGTTGAGAGTATTAGGGTTTAAGGGTATTGATGTAATTTCGTAATATTAAGTTATCTATATATATGACTGCTAACCTTAGGGTTAGTAACAAGTTTACTGCTTACTATCACTTTTTTTTCCTTTCTTTCTCGAAACCCTAATCACTGTCTAAACCCTAAACACAAACGTTAACAGATCGTAAGTACGTAGTTCCCAGATCCCATGTACACAATAGACATGTATCATCATCATAAAAATTCAGTCAACTATGGTTAATGGATAGTCGACTGCTATTTGGATAGAATTTTTTAGTCGACTTTTTACAATCGACTTATGGTATGTGACAATCGACTGTCATCCAGTTGACTATGGTATAGGATAGTGGACTATCATCCCGATATTGAAACTTAACAGCAATTTCTTCCAGAGTTATGTTTTTTAGTTCATAGCTCTTAGTTTTTCTGACTGTTGCAAGTTTGGAAAACATTATAAGTACTTCAAATAACTTCTCAATAACCAACTTTAATCTCTCTTATTTTTCATCCTATTCAAATATTTATTCTTCTTCAAATTCAAACTCTTCTTCTTCAAGTTCTTCCTAAAATTCAAAGCCATTGTTATTGATTGTTTCAAAAGAGAACTTAAAAAATAATATATGGATTTGCTTTAAGAGATTCTCAATGACTTTAATATCTTGGAGAATTATTTATTAGAACCCACAACAATTAAGTGAAAACAAATAAAGTCTTAAAGACTCTTGGAATATAGCCTCTCATATCGACAGCTTGGAGTTGAAGTCTAAGGCAGAGAAGTTAAAAGCAGAGACTTAAGCAGTTAAGCAGTTATTTCTGTTATAACAGTTGTTACTTTTGTGTAGTATAAATAAAAGGATCTTCTGTATTTCAACCAGTTGTGTAATTCATTTTAATCAATTCAGATTGCACAAGCTCTCAAGTTCTCTTGTTTTCTTTCCAAGATTTCAGTTTCCATTCTCTGATTATCAAGATCTCAATATGGTATCAGATTGAAAATCGTACTTGCTTCCGTATCTCTTCTCCTCCTTCCATCTTTGCATTTTTTTTTGCAAATTCATATTACACATTCTGCTCAGGAATTTTCTCAAGAATCTTCTTGCATTTTTCTTGGTAAAATGCCAGAAGCAACCTCTAATAGTTCTTCAGAAACTCCTATAAATCCTTCAGATGACTCTTCTAGCCCATATTATCTTCATCCTAGTGATAATATGGGTTCTCTCTTGGTCCCAGAAGTATTTTTAGGAGACAACTACATCGCTTGCAGCCGCTCGATTACAATTGCTCTGACTGTCAAGAATAAGGTAGCCTTTATTGATGGTTCAATTTCTGCTCCTCTTGTTAATCAGTGGATTCTTCATACTGCTTGGTTTCGTGCCAACAATTTAGTACATTCTTGGCTTATGAATTCTATTTCTAAAGATATTAGAAATAGTTTGCTTCATGTCGCCTCTGCTGTAGATCTCTGGAATGAATTAAAAACAAGATATTTGAGAAGTGATGGCCCAAGGGTTTTTCATCTTAAAAAATCTTTAAGTTGTATAAACCAGGGTTCATCATCAATTACAGAATATTTTAGTGCTTTTAAGACTCTTTGGGATGAATATGTCAGCTATAGGCCTTTTCCAACCTGTACATGTGGCAAGATGGCTTCTTGCACATGTGATTTGTTCAATTTCTTACTCCTTCGATAGCAGTCAGATTATGTGTTGAAGTTTCTTGTAGGCCTTAATGATTCTTATGCTTCTGTGAGAAGTCAATTGTTGCTTGCTGTTCCATTGCCTAGTATGGCTAAAGTTTTTTCTTTGCTATTTCAAGAAGAAAGTCGAGGCAATTAATGAATTTTACACGTACTGAAACACATGCTTTGTTAGCAAAGCAACATACTCAGCCTAATCAGAATACTCAGTCCAAGTTCTACAAAGACAAGTCAAAAAAATCCTCATTACATTGTACTCATTGTGGCTACAATGGCCATACAATTGACAAATGCTTTCAATTGCATGGTTGTCCACCGGGATGGACTGGACCTAAGGGAAAAAGAAATCCTCCCTCTGCACATGCAGCCATTTCAACTGAAGAGGTCTACGTTCAAAACAGTAATGATAATCAAAGGTTTAGTTTAACTGCTGAAGAATTCAATAAGCTCTTAGCACTTGCCAATTCAAATTCCTCTACTCAAAACACTGGTATAACCACAGCAACAATAAATCTAGCCACTACTTCTCAGTTTTCTGGTAACTCTTTAAATAAATGTAATTATGCTTTTATCAAGTTAAATTCTGAATTTTCTTGGATTTTAGATACTGGTGCAACATATCATATGATCTGTTGACCTCTGCTATATTCATCTCCTCCTAAACCAGTTACAAATTTCATTAATCTTCCTAATGGACAAACTGTTCCAGCATTATATACTGGAACTGTAAGTCTCTCCATCACATTACATTTAAAGAATGTCTTGTTTGTCCCCAGTTTTTCATTCAATTTATTATCTGTTTCTAAACTAACCAAAGAATCAAATCTGTGTTTATCATTCTTTGGTTCTTATTGCCTTTTACAGGACCAATCAATGAAGAAGATGATTGGGATTGCCTTTGAGAAACAATGACTTTATCACATATCTCAAGCTTCCTCGAACGCTAATTCCTGCTAACAATATTAGTTTAATTCTAAACCAGTCACTGCATCAACTACAGCTCAAAACCAGTCAAACCTTTGGCACTACAGATTAGGTCATGTCTAGAATTCTAGAATACCTTTTCTTAGAAAAATAGACAATTCAATAACACTTGATTGCACTAATGTCTGTGAAATCTGTCCACTAGCAAAGCAAAAAAAAGCTTTCTTTCCCTGCATCACAGAGCATTTCAAATAAAGAATTTGATTTGATTCATTGTGATATATGGGGTCCTTTTTCCACTATCTCATATTTTGGTTTTAAATTCTTCCTAACTATAGTAGATGATTTCACAAGATGCACTTGGGTGTATATGCTTAAAAATAAATACGAAGTTTCTTTTTTGTTGCCAATTTTTTGTAAAATGGTGACAACTCAGTTTAACACTTCTATCAAAACCATAAGAACTGATAATGGTTCAGAATTTATTCTTGCAAAATTTTACACAGAAAATGGAATTTTACATCAAAGAAGTTGTGTAGACACCCCACAACAAAATGGGGTTGTTGAAAGGAAACATCAACACCTATTAAACACAGCTAGATCTTGGATGTTTCAAGCAAACTTACCTTTAATCTTTTAGAGTGATTGTGTGTTGACTACAGCCCATATTATAAACTGAATTCCAACTCTTCTTCTTCAAAACAAAACACCTTTTGAAATGTTATTTCATAAACCACCAAATCTTTCTCATTTAAAGGTTTTTGGATGTTTATGCTTTGCATCTACACTTACTAGTCATAGACAAAAGTTTGATCCAAGAGCAACTAAATGTCTATTTTTAGGATATCCAGTTGATGTCAAAGGCTATAAACTCATGGACCTAAACATAAACAGAATCATTACTTCCAGAAATGTTGTCTTCCATGAAACCAATTTTCCATTCAAAATCCTTCCTATTAATTCTGAAATACCCAATTTCTTTTTTCCTCCTATAGAATTTCAACATGAAGCCTCTCATATATATAATCCCATCTTTTCTGATCAAAACACTTCCTCACAGAATCATAGGGAATCAGATTCCTCTCATATCGACAGTGATCATCCAACTGACTTAGCAAATCCCATTCTTACTGATTCACATATCAGAAAATCAACTAGAATTAAACAACCACCAAAATATTTGCAGGATTATTATTGTGGTAAAGTCTCATTGATTCCTTATGCAAACAACTCATCTACTTCCATTGGTTGTTCCTCCAACACAGGTAATCTCTATCCTATATCATCTTTTATTTCTGTCAGTAGACTTTCAGCACCACACAAAGCTTTTCTAGCTTCCATTTCTATTACCAAAGAACCCAAAACATATAAACAAACTGCAAAAATACGTGAATGGCAAATTGCTATGAGAAATGAACTTAATGCTTTAGAGTTAAACAAAACCTAGAAACTTTTTACTCTTCCTAAAAATAAACAGACCATAGGTTGTAAATGGGTTTTTCGAGTGAAATACAAGGCTGATGGAACTATAGAAAGACATAAAGCAAGGCTAGTGGCCAAAGACTACACCCAACAAGAAAGATTAGACTTCTTTGATACATTTTCTCCAGTGGCAAAAATTACATCAATTCGGTTGTTGTTAGCTGTTGCTGCCATCAGGGGTTGGCATATTCACCAATTAGATGTAAATAATGCTTTTTTACATGGTGAATTGCATGAAGAAGTTTATATGGAAGTGCCCCCTGGTTTGGATGTTAAACAACCTAACATGGTTTGTAAACTGTTAAAGAGTCTCTATGGCCTAAAGCAGGCTTCTCGACAAAGGTTTGCAAAACTTTCTCAAGCTCTTCTTGATTATGGCTTCACTCAAGGTAATTCTGATTGTCCTCTTTTCATTAAGAAAACTGCCACTTCTTTTATAGCACTACTAGTATATGTAGATGATGTTTTACTAGCTAGTGATAGTCTAATTGAGATTCAGCAACTCAAGAGTTTTCTGCATGATAAATTCACAATCAAGGACTTGGGACAGCTGAAGTACTTCCTAGGATTGGAGGTAGCCAGATCAAAGTCTGGAATTACTATTAGCCAAAGAAAGTATGCTTTAGACATACTTGAGGACACAGGTCTTATAGGCTCCAAACCAGCTGCATTTCCAATGGAATCTAATCTTAAACTTGGTGCAGATGATTCCAATCCTTATGAGGATGCCTCGGGTTACAGAAGATTAATTGGCAGGTTACTATATTTGACACTTAAAAGGCCTGACTTGGCCTATTCTATTCAGGTTCTTAGCCAGTTCCTTGCTAAACCTACAGTGGCCCATCATCAAGCTGCAATCCGTGTGCTTAGATACTTAAAAGCAACACCAGGTCAGGGGTTATTCTTCTCTTCATCCTCAGAATTGAAATTAAAAGCTTTTTCTGATAGTGATTGGGCAGGCTACTTAGACACCAGAAGAAGTGTGACAGGTTATGCAATTTTTCTAGGAGACTCATTGATCTCATGGATATCCAAAAAGCAAGCCATAGTTAGCCGATCATCTGCAGAAGCAGAATATAGGGCTCTTGCAGTCACCACATGTGAGATCCAGTGGTTACTCTATGCTTTTCAAGATCTCAGTGTTGATCACTTTCAGCCAACCATGCTTTACACTGATAGTAAATCAGCTCTGTCCATTGCAACCAACCCAGTACAACATGAGAGGACTAAACATATTCAAATAGATTGTCACCTTGTTAGGGAAAAACTACTGCAAAATGTTATTAAGCTTTTTCACATTCCCTCAAGATTACAACTAGCAGATATGTTTACAAAACCTCTCGGATCACTGCCTTTCCATCATAATTTGCGCAAGATGAGCATTACAAATATACATGCTCCTCTAGAGGGGGGGTCTTGGAATACAGCCTCTCATATCGACAACTTGGAGTTGAAATCTGAGGCAGAGAAGTTAAAAACAGAGACTTAAGCAGTTAAGTAGTTATTTTTGTTATAACAGTTTTTACTTTTGTGTAGTATAAATAAAAGGATCTTCTGTATTAATGACTCAAAGTTATCATCTTTTTGTATTTCAGACTCTGCATCCTTCATCTTTCCCAACAACAGTTTTGACATCAAAGTTTTTGGTGGTTTTTGCTGTCATTCTTTTCACCCCTTGAGTCTTTTCTGTTCAAATATTAGCATTTTGGTTCTGGTGTGTTTTACAATATTTATCATCAGCCTGTTGAAACAAATTTCTTAATATCATCTTGACTGATTGAGGGTTGTCTTGAGATTATCGGTGAAGTCACAAAAGCAACTGATCATAATAGTTTTCACCCAACAGCGCATGATTACAAATAAAACTTTATTGCAACAAATTGAAGTTTGATACGACAAGCTGATAATACTGGTAATGAAAAGGTGATGATTAGACATTGTACACCACAATGGGACTTCTCACGCTATGTGTCCCATCCGACCACACTAAAGACGCAGACAATATTGTTTCATTTGGCAATCTGCTTCCGACAACAGTTACGATGAAAGATTTTTTCTCATTTGAGGATTTGAAGAAGAGAACTTCAGGCTCCACCGTCACATTAATTTTCGGATTCGGTGAGACTTTTGCCTTGTAAGTAGAGTTCACGGGGCCAACATTCGTTACTGTTCTACTAAAACTAAATTTGAATGCTTCGATTTCTGAATTTTGGGACATCATTGAAGGAAGATTGAGATCCCTCATCGATGATTCGTTAGCCCCTTTAGGGCAGGTGCTGTTGTCTCCTGATATTTGTCCAATCGATCTATCATCATAACCCAAGCCACAAAGCATTTTTATGTAGTCCCCTTTAGAAGCTTCGTACACAAGTCCAGGATCAACAGCTTTTACTGGATTGATATGCCCAGATCCATAAGCAAATTCAGCATCTGAATTTTTGGAATCATCCATGGGCCAAGCTACACGAATAAGAAAATTAATGCTGTGAGTCAGAGACATCAAGTAATTATGAAATTAACAAAGAAACATAAAGGACATTGTGGTGTTTGTCTGTATGCCTGCAATTTCAGGTGGTCTCCAGCAGTGTTTCTGCTTTATCAGTGATTTTGTTGTTTGGTTCTACAGTTTTTTTGTGTTCTATTTCTGGTGGGCTGTTTCTGCATTTTGTTATGGGTTTGGTTTTTTTGGTTCTGTAGTTTTTTTTTTGGTCTGCTTGTTTTCTGTAGTTTAATTGTGGTTCCCTGCAGTGGGTTTTGTTTTCTGTTTCTGCAGTTTTTTCTTATCTATTTTATTATCAATGAAGTATCTTTGCTGTTAAAAAAAAAATACTTGATAGAAAATTACCAGTAGTCATAAGTGCAGATTTAATGGCTGAAGGAGACCAATCAGGGTGAAATGTTTTAACATAAGCGGCTACCCCAGCAGCATGGGGGCATGACATGGAGGTTCCAGACAATATACTGTATTTTGTATTCCGAGTGTCTTCAGTATTACCCGAGGGTGAAGCAAGAGGTGAATATGCGGCCAAGATATCTACCCCAGGGGCTGTTAAATCCGGCTGCATTACGTATACGCGTTGTATCAGCAAAAAAACAATAATATAACTTTAATAAAAAAATGGTTTAAATAGGCTATGTGCAATTGTGCATTATGTACCTTCAAAATGTCCATAGCAATACTATTTGGCCCACGCGAAGAAAAGGGAGCCACTACAGGAGCTGTTAAATCCTTAATCACCTCACTTTTCAATACTTCTGCTTCAGCATCTCTGTAAAATATGGCGTAAGGATGACTTTTAAAGGAAGAAAAACACGAAATAATGATCTAATCAATAAATGGAAAACTATAGATATCCATACTTTGTGGTATTCATGTAAGCCTTGACTGCATTATAGTCATCCTCGCTTAAAGCAGATGCAGGTAAGGAGACAACAAACGAAACATTAACAAATTTGGTTATCATGATTGATCCCACAGCTCCAGCTCTATGAGCTTCAAAGTTTCCCTTGGTTTGATCACATAACACAATTTTCCCCTTTACTAAATTAGTCTCTAAGCACCCTTCCTCGCACAACCTGAAATGGATCCAGAATTAAAATGTCTTACTCTGATTTTTAAATTTGTATGAAAAAAAAAATTGAAGTTGAAATGATTTTCACACCTACCCAGAACTTTTATCAGGGCACTGAGTTGAGGCATCTTGTCCATATATCAAAGGAAATTTAGTTCCATTTAGAGTGAAAGAATTGATTGAATTTCCCTGTTTGTGTTCGGCTGATCATTAGCATATAAATTTTGAATACATCAAATAGGTACAGGCATAGCAGAGTGGCATAGGTTACTGAGGATAAAAAGCTTGTGATTCTTACTATTAGTGTCTTCCCATTCCCGAGAACAATCTCGTCTATGAACAAACGATCTGTGCTGCTTGCTGCAACTGTAAGAATCCATGGAGCTACACTAGACACTGATCCAGCTATTGGACCACTATTTCCGGCAGAATTTAAGGTAAGTATGCCTTTCTCCATTGCATGGAAAGAACCAATTGCAATAGGATCTGAGATATAAGGATTTGCACTTTCTGATCCTATCGAAATTGATATAATGCCAACTCCATCTGCAATAGCATCATCAAATGCAGCTAAGATGGAATCTGAAGCACACCCTTGTGGATCACAGACTTTATATGCAGCAATCCTTGCAGAGGGAGCCCCTCCTCTTGCAATACCTTGAGCCAGCCCATAAAAACTTGTGCCCTTTACATGGTTTCCTGCAGCTGTTGAAGCAGTGTGGGTTCCGTGACCCATAGTATCCCTTGCAGACTCAGATCCATAATATCGAGCTCCAATAATCTTGCTGTAAGTTAAGCATTTAATTTTGTTAATAGAATCACTTAATTTTCAGGGAAATCCAAAATAACTGTTAAAAATTACTGAACAACTTATGCATATGCAAGGACAATCCCTTTTTGAGATTGTTTATACAACTGACTACTATCTCCAGATCATATCAGTATTTGATAAAGTTTTGAAAAAAAAAATACTTGTTGCAAGTGAAATTTGTGCCTCCTTTACAAGCACCCTTCCACTTTTTTGGAGCAGGACCGAAACCTTCATCATTAAAACTTGCAGATTCGGGCCAGATTCCAGTGTCAATTACACCAATTATAGTATCACTCTCAACTTTCGCATTGCGTTTCACAGTCTCATTGAAACCCATGAAGTCCCAAGATCTTGTTGTTTGAAGTTGATAAGTTCTACTTGGAAAAACTGACACCACTCCTTTCATGCCTGTGTTTCAAAGTTCAAATGACACTATAATTATCTCACCATTAAACCATATTTTTAATTGAAAGAGCACATAAATGATTTTGAATCACTTACTAGCCAGCTTCTGTTTCTCAATATCAGTAAGCTTGGCTGCAAATCCATTGAAACTCCTTTTGTAACTTCTAATCAAACAATTTTCTAGAGAGCTGGCAAAAGAGAGATCAATAAGAGAAAGATCAAAGGAACTAGTTAAATTAAAGTACATAAAAGAAATACTACTATTAGATCTAGAGATATTACCTGGCATCGACAACTTCTTGAAGCATGCTAAGATGGTGAGATGATGGTAAGTAGTCCCCATGATCAGGAAGTGATCCCATGTATACAATATGGACCTGTATTATTACCATCAATAGTGCATTTGCAGTGTTTGATCTTTAATAATTTAGAAAACATCATATGCTCACTGGTTACCAGACAATAGAGAAACAATAGTTAAGATTAATAGATATAATACTTGCCTTTCTATTCTCATCAGTGGCACCACAAATTAGGCTAATACTGAGTATGAAAACAGATGAAAAGTAACAAAACAGAATGAATCCATGATTAGCCATTGTTCTATGCTCAATATTGAGTACAGGGAATGGTATATATACCAGGATTCCAAAGAATAAACTTACTATATCCTTTAATTGTCTAGATTTTGTTTCCTTTGATGTCAAATGCATCTTAGTTAATTTTGATGGATGAAAATGCTTGAAGGGCGTAACAGGCCCCAAGACGAGAAAAATTTTGCCTAGCCTTGTGCCATGAAAAGATTCATGGCACAAAGCATTTCATGCCTTATTTGGAAACTTTTATTGTAATAACCAATAAAAAAATTCTGATTGTAATAAAAAATATATTCTTTCCATCAATAACCCTTATTTGTTTACTTCCCTTATAGAATGTATCACTTGATTCCATGCCTTATTTGGAAACTGAAGAGTAGGCTGCAAATTTGTATAACAAATAAGGGAACAAAAATTATGATGATTCAAGTTGGAATAAAAAATCGGACTTTGATTCTCCAGTAATTTTTTCTCAAGTGCATCATTGGATGAATAACATGTCAATACTATGGATGGTGTGTCATTTATCCAATGGCACACTTGGGGAAAATTTTCTCAAAGTTACTGGAGATGATCGTTCCCCTAAAAAATCAATTCAGATTCTAAATTAAAGGCCAGTTATAGATATTCCTTATTAATCACTAATCAGAATGCATAATATGGAGCCAATAAAAAAAGCATAATATTGAGAAAATGTTAAATACATCAATATCTTCCATTTCCATGAATAGCAGTAATCTTATGTTCTAGGATGGCCAAGGCTTTTATATTTTTCCTAGTGGAGTAGCACTCAAAACGTTGTGGGTAGAAGTTATGTAGAGTTAAAAGTTATTTCATTTTCGGTAAAAAGTACGCTAAATGACTATTTTCATCCAGGTATTTTGGTTATATAAGTAAACAAAAACTTTAGAGCTTTCAAAAAAAAAAAAACACAAAGTAATTAAACTTTATAATTGTATCAAACTTTCCGTCTATTTTCTTTAGGGAAGTTGGACGGAGGTCTAACATTGAAAACGAAAATAATCATGGAGTCCAATCCATCCAATATTTTGAGTGATTGATGATTAAGAATCAGAGTGATAATGACTTCTATCTTTGATGACCAAAACTATAATTTAGCTTAAAGTGCAAGAGAAATAACCAATACGGCAATACATAAATCGGATAAGTAATCCATGATAATCAAACTTGAAATTTGCAATCTCAGCTTTTTAACTTTAAGGTTTAGATCAAAATTTATTGGCAAATTGATATTTTCAAATGAAACATTATTTCAAATGAATTCCATCAAACAAATGTAAGTCAGACAGAGAGTTAAGAAGATTGGGATGATCGGTGTTTTCTTCTCACGTAAAAAATCGCAATCCCTTATATTAGGATTATTAGCGAGTGAAAACTAATATAAATTATAATTATTATTTTTTGTTTTTTACTCTAATTTTTCACCAAAGGGAACATGGTTTTCTATCATTTCTCTTTTCTTTCCTCTCCATTTTTCTTCCTCCTTCTTTTTCCTCTTTACCAATTAGAGCCTAAAGGCATTGACAAATCATCGGAGAGAAATCTCAATTATTCTTCAATAACAGTTGAAGTTTCAGCTTAAATACCCTTTACAATTAGTGCAGGTAATTAACATTTTCTCAATTATGTGAAAGAGCAAAACTTTTTAAGAAGATAATACCAGCTCTGATGGCAATGAGTACATTGCCATGAAGATATCTGACTAGTCTATATCAGCACACTCATGTCAGCATGCTTATCAAGAGCTGACTGTGCAGGCATTGCAATTAAAAGAACATAGAACAGATTGCGCAAATAAGGCACGAAATCCAGTCATATCTTCTAGAAGTGTCTATAAGTGGCTATTTAAGGTTATTTTAGTTTATCGCATGCTTTTATACTTCAGAGAAGCTGGTTACATAACATTGAAGGCTTTTGATGCCTAAAATTCGTTGCTGATCTGGAGGTCGGCGCTTCGTTGGTCTGCACAAGGAAATATGGATGAACTAGAGGGTCGTCGGAGTAGAGGGATGGTGATGCTTCCAAGGACACTCCGATGCTCTTATCAGTATAAAGTTTTTAGAGAAACGGAGAGGATAAGGGTGCTTAGTGTTTTCAATAAAATGAGTTTGAAGAAAATGAAGATGAGTTTGTACTTGCATACCTTGATCCTTTTAAAGTATTTTGGAGGAGAGGTTGCCCATGTGGTTGGGATGGGGCAATCTTGAGATCTCGTCCCTTAGGTATGGCCGGGTGCCCACGGAGGATCGTGATCCCTGTAATTACGCTTGCAGGTCTGTGCTGGAGTGTCCAGGAATGGTATTCTCTGGAATTGTGCTTACAGGTCAGTGCGGGATTGTCAATAGTTTGTCCATACGTCATCTTGTCTTTAGATACGGGATTGTCCACATGTCGTCTTGCTATTGGACCTAGGGCTGTCCACGTGTTGTCTTGCCATTGGGTGTATCACATGGATAGCAGCTGTTCAAGCAGACATAAATGCATATCCATTTTGTTAATTTATCAAAGCAACAAAATCTAGATAGTTAAAGGAAGGAGCTTAAATTCATCCCTCAAATGGTTAGCTGTAATCCCTAAGATGCATTTGATATCAGAGGATATATACCATTTCCTGGCCTCGAATATTGAGCATAGAACAATGGCTAAGTATGGATTCGTTCTGTTTTGTTTCTTTTCCTCTGTTCTCATACTCAGCATTAGCCTATCTTGTGTTGCCACATATGAGGATAAAAAGGAAAGTATTTTATCTATTGTCTTAACAATTGTTTTTCTCTATTGTCTGGTAACCAGTGACCATATGATATTTTCTAATTTTTTTAAAATAAAACACTGCAAATGCCCTATTGAATACTGATCAGGCAGGTTTTATTGTTTGTACTTCTGATGATGATGATGATACAGATTTATATTGTGTACATGGGATCACTTCCTGATGGTGATGGGGATTACTTACCATCATCTCACCACCTTAGCATGCTTCAAGAAGTTATCGAGGCCAGGTAATATCTCTAAGATCTTAATATATAGTACCATCTCTCTTAGGTTCTTTAATTTTTAATGGTTCGTTTTATCTCTCTGTCTCTCTTTTGCCAGCTCTGCAGAAATTTTTTTGATTAGAAGTTACAGAAGAAGTTTCAACGGATTTGCTGCCAAGCTCACAGATGATGAGAAACAGAAGTTGGCTAGTAAGTGCTTCAAATGTCTTCTGGATGCTATTTTATTTAAATATATGGTTTAATGGTGAGATTATAGTATCTTTAAACTTTGAACCGCAGGCATGAAAGGACTAGTGTCAAATTTTCCATGTAGAACTTATCAACTTCACACAACAAGATCTTGGGATTTCATAGGTTTCACTGAGACAGAATCGTAATGCCACTGTTGAGAGTGATACTATAATTGGTCTACTTGACAGTGGAATCTGGCCCAAATCTGTAAGTTTTGATGATGAAGGTTTTGGACCTGCTCCAAAGAAGTGGAAGGGTGCTTGTAAAGGTGGCATTGATTTTACTTGCAACAAGATTATGCAGTTGACTGGAATCTGGATGCTATTGCAATTGGTGCTTTCCATGCAATGGAGAAAGGAATACTTACCATAAATTCTGCAGGATATGATGGTCCAGAATCTGAATCTGTGACAAGCGTAGCACCTTGGATTCTTACTGAAGCAGCAAGCAGCACAGATCGTTTGTTCATTGACAAGGTTGTTCTCGGGAATAGGAAGACACTAGTAGTATGTATCACATGATCTTTTATTCTCATTAACTTATGTCGCTCTTCTATGTCTGCATATTTTATACATTCATATTTTCATATAGTGATGATCAGCTCAACACAGGCCGGGGAATTCGGTTAATCCTTCTCTCTAAACCGATCCAAATTTCCTTTGATATATGGACAATGTGTCTCAACTCATTGCCCTGATTATAGTTCTGAGTAGGTTCTTTTCAGAAAATTATTTCAGGTTCAACTTTTTTTTTTCCATAAATTAAAATATAGAGTAAGACATTTTAATTCTCGATCTGTTTCAGGTTGTGTGAGGAAGGGTGCTTACACAGTAATTTAGTAAAGGGAAAAATTGTGCTATTTGATGTAGAAATGGGAAACTTTGAAGCTCATAGAGCTGGAGCTGTGGGATCAATCTTGCAAAATACTGGATTTGTTAATGTTTCCTCTATCTTCTCCTTAGCTGCATCTGCTTTAATGCAAAGGTGACTATGATGCAGTCAAGGCTTACATGAATACCACAAAGTACATATATCTATTTGTTTCCATTTGTTGGTTAGTTCTTTAGTTCTAATTTTCCCTCTTTTAAATGAGTCATATCCTTGATGCCTTATTTTACAGAGAGCCTAAAGCAGAAGTTCTGAAAAGTGAGGTCATTAAGGATTTGATGGCTCCTGTAGTGGCTCCCTTTTCTTCGCGTGGGCCAAATACTTCTGACATTATGAAGGTTCATAATGCACATAGCATAACCTCTCTGGCTCTCTCTTTAGAGTTATAATACTCCTTTTTGCTGACATATATTGCTCAAAATGTACTGCAGCCGGATTTAACAGCCCCAGGGGTGGATATCTTGGCCGCATATTCATCTCTTACTTCACCCTCAGATAATCCTAAAGAAAACCAGCATGTTAAGTACAATATATTGTCTGGAACATCCATGGCATGCCCCCATGCTGCTAGTGTAGTTGATTATGTTAAAACTTTTCATCCTGATTGGTCTCCTTCAGCTATCAAATCCACTCTAATGACTACTGGTAATCTTCAGTGACCTTGAATTTAAAACAATCTTGTTTTAAGTTATGTTTTTGGTCAAAAGTGCTCAAATTAATTTAACACTCCGTTTAGTATGAACACAAGTATAGTACTTAGTTTATTTTCAAATAAATTGAATTTAGCTTTAATTTGCAAATGAATTGATATTTTATTTTCAAATGAGTCGAACTTAGAATTCATTTACAAATGAATTCAAATGAATTTTTATATTTGATATGATTGTACTTAAATTGTAGAATTAAAATGAATTTTGTATTTCAAATTAACCAAATATTCAATTTATTTTTAAATTTTACTTAAACACCCTTAACATTAACTTTGTTAAGTTTTCCTATCAAATAAATGCCCAAGATATACATTGAGATACGAGAAGTATGTACATTAAATTTTAATGTAGGGTAGTATAATGGTTTTTAAGGGAAAAAATGGTGCTTTTCCCAGCTGAGACATTCTTAAGCAAAGAATTTTGCAATCCTGGGAAGTTGAGCCTCATATATATATATATAGATTAAACATGGGTAATTTTGTCTTTATTATTAATTTTTTTCATGTTTATTTGTAAATTCTTTAAATTTTAATAGAATTTATTCATATATAACTTATTTAATTTTATTAAAATTTGTTTATAAATGAATTTTATATTTTTATTAATAAATCAAATATGATCAATTTATTTGTAAGACCATATTTGGAATCTAGGATTTTGATAGTGTGAATTTGTATTTGGGAACTGAAATCTAAATTCACTTTTTGGAATCATTTTTATTTGCACGGTATAATTAGAAGCACTCCCTTGAATTTGAGAGAAATATCGCGTGGATTTAACAGCCTTGAATACTTCTATATTTCAAATGTTTTTTTTATAGATTCATGTATTTTTTCAATTTCATCGGCTTTGTTTGGTTTTGGCTTAAGTGTAATTTAAAGTACAAAAACTTAAAGTGTTACTCATTTATCTCTCACAAAACCTACAATGAAATTCTAGTTTTTTTTTTTTTTGCTTTAATTGCACTTAAATCATCACCAAACAACCCTAAACGTCCGCCCCAATTCTAAATCATTTTCCCCTTCGCCTCGATCAACAAGCACAAAAATTTTGGAATCTCACGTTCGATCGCATCATTAGCCTGCAGTCAACACCCTAATAGCTTCAATCACCACTATCATCGCATTGCTCGGCTCCTCCTTGATCACCACGTCGAATTCCATCTTCCCTCCAGCATGACGGCCCGACATATGCGACGAGGACTACATCAACGAAGGCGATTGGGATAAAGGTGGTTCTAGAAAGAGCATAGAGAATTGTTGTTATCTCGAAAGGTAGAGAGGGGTCGGAGTCGAGCTTGAGATTGGAGAGGTCGGTGGAGAAGAGCTTGTGGATTTCGGTGGATAGGTACACGGGACGATGAAGAGAGAGACAAATGAAGGTGGATCTTGGGCTCCTCGTAGCGATTGTGGTGGGTAGCCGCTCATGCTGGTGTCATTTTCGATCATCAATTTATTTTCGGCAATCGTCAATTAAGCACCTCCAGGATATTGACACTTTACTTTTTTTTTATTTTTGAAATTAACAATAATACCTTTAATTGAAGTGAGATACTCAATTTAATTTTTGAAACACAATTATTATTATATATTTTTTTTACAAATTTTCATGATACAAAATCTTTTATTAATTATTCTTTCTTCACCTTTAACTCTTTACTTTTTCATTTTTTCAGCTAATTTTTTTTTTTGAATTTACTTATTTTTTCATTTTATCATAACAATAGATAATCAACTGACAGAACATATATTTTACTTTGAACATTAACAATTCTTAAGATTGCAGAGTTAATGATTATTTTTAATCAATTTATTTATAATCATAAGCTGAAAATAGTAAATTTTAAGAAGATTTTTAAAATATAGAACCTTTGTATACAGTAGCATCAATATTTGTTATATAGAAGTTGAATTTATATCTTTAACAAAAACTGAAGGAAAAATGAAGAAAAACAAAAGAGATAAAAGAAGAAAGAAAGGAAGAGAGATATTGAAGGAAGAAAAGTTTTAGTTTAAAAGTGAAGAGAGTAAAGAGTTAGAGAAACTAAAAAAGATTAGAATTAATAGAAGATTTTGTATCATATAAATTTGTAAAGAGAAAATATAGTAGTAATTGTATTTCAAAAATCAAATTGAGTGTCTAACTTTAATTAAGGGTGTTATTCTAAGTTTTAGAAACAAAAGAAAAAAGTGAAGTGCTAATAACCGTTCGTGGAATGTTAATATGGCTATCCATATTTTTTTTTATAAATGTTTTAAAAATTTTAATTTCGGGCTAGATGTGAAAAGGAAGGGTGAAAAAAAAGAAAAGGAATAGAGGAGGTTATCAATATATATTTTGATAATGAATATTTATTACATTAACAATAGTATTAAAAATAAACTAACTAATTTTTTTTATGTAAAAATCAAATTCAAATTCATAACACTTACAAAAAATCCAAAAAATGAAATTTAAATATATGAATTTCAAATATTTAATACTTATCCAAATGCATACATTTCAAATATATGAGCTTAAAATACATATATTAAATATAAATTCGAGTTTCCATACATAACCTAATTGAATTTCACATTTTATTAATAAATCAAATACAATAATGTATAAATTTCAAATAAATTTCTTAAAAATTATGAAATTTATTTAACTAAACGGAATATGAAACTGTCAGAAAAAATCTTTTTTTTTTTTCCTCTACTATCATGCAATCACTAAAACTCAAAGGTATTTACTTGCTGATAGAACTGTGAACTTTGATTAACTAGAGGCATCCATCAAATTATTAGTAAAATGATGCCAGTACAATTTTTTAGATCTATCAACAATCAATCTATACGAAAAGCACTGTAGCTTTCCTTTAGCCGACTTTGTAGTCAGTGTTTTCAGAGGCGAGAATGATGGGCGAGATGTTTTATCTTAATGAGACGAGACGTAAGCTCCGAGGCGTGGGCGTAAACCTTTTGAAACGTTGAGGTGTTTTGAATAAAATAATATTAATTAAATTATAAAAATATTAAAAAATTAAAATAACATAAATAAATTAATTATCAATAAACTTTATTAATTTAAAATTTATAAATAAATATTTATCAAAATATTTTTATATAAATATCAAATAATTTGATAAAAATTTTACTCACATATTAACAGCATGATATCTGTGATTTATATAAATAATATAAAAAAAAATCGTAGCCCTGTGCTTTTATTTGAAATTAGGAATCCAAAAAAAAAGCCTTAAAATTGGATTTATATAAATAAAAAATACTCCACTACTTGTCTGTTTCCTACTTTCCTTCACTGCACAACACAGCAACTTCTCTCTCACGGTCACCCACTCTTTGTCAATATTTTAATTACATATAAAGGAGCCCACTGCCCTAAGCCATCATCAACAGAGATGGCTTTCAAATCAAATGCTCAGACTGATCAAGAACAAAGAACGATGGCTTTCCTTCACTGCACAGCAACTTCGCTTCACTTTTAAATCTCTATCTTTCTTTCTATGAACCTCCCCAAGAACCAAACACAACAAGCACAACAACTGATACCCAAAGCGATAGCATAACAAGTGACAACAACAGCAGCATCAACTACGCGACAATCAATAACAATAGGAAGTGTGAGGGCAAAGGTGGACCAGACAACGGGAAGTTTAGGTACCGAGGAGTAAGGCAACGGAGCTTGGATAAATGGGTTCGCTACAGCTGAGGATGCCGTCCGCGCCTCTGTTATTTTGTACGGATCCAACAGCTCAACCTCTGCTTCTTCTGCTCGGTCCTCTTCTTCGTGGGGCGTACACCTGGATGCCCGGGGCGTCAAAGGCCTACGTCTACGGTTTGGGTGAACGCCCAAACCCAAAAATCGAACGCCCAGTAGCAGGAGTGCCCAAATTTTCACGTCTTGGGGCGTTTTCGACCCCTATCGCCTCTGGGAGAGCCCCGGGCGCGCCCAGAAACCGCCATTTTAAACACTGCTTGTAGTGGATAGAGCTTTCCATCCATTTCTTTCATTTTTTACTAGGGATGGACGAGTTAGAATTTAAGAGTTTCATCTTCGTTTCTATCTCCATTTACAAAAATACTGTTAGTCTCTGTCCTCATCTCTATTAAAGATTTTATTTGCTCTTTTGTTCTCTCGAAGATTTTCGAAGATCTAAATTTTTGTTTCCGTCCCTTTCTATTTTCAAACCCAAATCGATCATTAGAAATATAAACAAGAAAGTGTTGTGACCGTAAGTGAGCAAGTAAGCAATGAAACTCTATTTCTACTTTAATTTGTTATTTATATAGCTAAAAGTTAATTAAGAAATTATATAGTTTATCTAATATATTTATATAAAACATAAAACTTAATATAATAAAAGATAAATACGGCGATTTTACGGAACGAAGACTGTCTTTTTCAACTTCTTCTCCATTCAAACTGAAGTTTTTAAAAAATCATTGTTTTCGTCCTCGTGGTGATAAAATCTTCATCATATCCGTTCTTGATGGATTGAAGAATTTCGAAACTTCATCGAAGTTGAATACTTTTATCATCTCTATTTTTTCCCTACTTATCATGCACTAGATTCTTCATATGATATTTTTACAATATTTCATCACATATGTTTAATTTTTTTAATAAAGAAAATGCATTAATTCCAACAATAAAATGGTACAATGGTCCTATCATATAATTGCACTTACTTCTTCTCATTTGAGAAGTAGGGGTACCCAAATTCTCAAAATCAAGTTATAATCCCCCTTAAATTAAGCGCAATCAAGCAGATAAGTTGTGTTTTGTTTTCAATTATAAGCTAGTTTGATCAGTTTATAAGAGGAACCAAACATGCTTTATCTGTTTTTTTTCTTCTTCTTATTAGCTATAACTTTGAATTTAATCCAAGTTTGCCTGATATAGAGAAAGAAGGGAAGAAATGGGATAGAGAAGAGAGAAGAAGAGGACAAAAATCCTAAAAACCCAAATGTAATAAATAATAATATTATAAAATCATATAGGTTACCGGAACCTGTACAGAGGCACTCTTGTATAGGTATCAAAAACACTTTCAAAACCTAAACTAAATTCCTATTAAAATATCCCAAACAATGTTTTCATGGGTGTTTTTGGGACTCGCTCGGAGTGCTTTTAGGGGCGGGGCGAAGCAAAAATACCTTGGAGCGCTTGAAGTTAGGTGTTTCTTTTTCAAGATGTTCATTTTTTTTCTTGGGACGTATGCCTGGGGCGCAAAAATTACACCCCGTGAAGTTTTTTTTAAAAATCTTAAAATTTAGAAAAAAATGCAAGTTAAAGGCTACCAATGACTTAATGAGTATCATAGGTCTTAACCACTAAATTAGTGTTCTTGTTGTCACATTATTACACTTCATAAATATATAATATATGTCATCTAGTTTAATAATAATTAAAAATTATTTAATTAATCACTTACAAGTTACAACAATATAGAAATATAAGTTATATTTCATATAATTTATATATAAATATTTATAAAATTATAATTATCACACTATAGAGAGTTATTGAAGTATTAAACTTTGATAAAAATTAATTAATTAAAATTAAATTATTTTTATTATTCTAATTAATTAATTAATTAATATTATTTTATTAAAATTTTGAAACGCCTCAACGTATTCAAAAGACTTACGCCCCAACACTTCGAGGTAAAACACCTCGCCAAATGCTTTTGCTTCTGAAAACACTGATCCCAAATCCATAAATCCTTATGTAATATGTATTATGTTTTATTAAATTATATATCTGTTATTTTTGTATCAGTGGATTTACAAGTTGTACGTATCCTCTAAACAAAACTTAATAAATGAAGAGTACAAATAAAAAGTAAAATAAAAAGTAACGATATTGATACTCTACAAATAGTTATTGGTACTACACTTATTTTTTTAGTTGTTAAAACTTACAATAATATCTTTAATCAAAATTAAATTCTCTTTTGAATTTTGAAATTTAAAATACTATTATTTATTCATTTAACAAGTTTTCATAACACAAAACATTCTATTAACACTTTTCTTCATCTCTCACTCTTTATCATATTTACTTTTGCAGCCAAAACTTTTTTTGCCTTAATTTTATTTATTTATTTTTCTTTTTTTTTTGACCATGAGCCAAGAAAGAGTTAGATAAATACAGATGGGTCTATGAATGTTGATATATCACCTTTCTAAAATAAAATTTTTTTAATCTTCTAAAATATTTTATATCGAAAAGATTATGAAACTCTTCAAGTTTTGAAATTTCTACAAGATTAATATTCATTGCTATAAAAAGGTAAAAAAGAGAAGTAAAAAAAAAGGAAAAGATGTGTCTGCAAAGTGAAGAGGGTAAAGAGAAGTAAAAAAATATTAATAGAAGGTTTCATATTATGGAAACTTACGAAGAAAATAAATAGTAGTATTTTGTTTTTTAAAATTCAAAAGAGGATATGACATTAATTAGTGTATTATTGTAAGTTTTAGCAACTGATAAAATAAGTGGAATATCAATAACCATTTATGAAGCGCCAATATTATTACCCAAAATAAAATGCAATCAAAACCTAAACCTAAATCTAAACCTTTAAATTTTATAGTTCATAGCCACAGATTCTCTAGCTCTGTCTTCTTTAAAGTTCAGAGACACTTAGTTTCTTTTTCTTCCTCTAACTTCACGCCATCCAAACCAACACCAACAGATTGGATTGTTATTTGAAACTATGTTTTCTTATTTTTATTTTGCTAAAAGAACTTGTGTTTTGTTTAGATTAAAAACATGTATAATTATTATTATTATTTTTTATAGTGACAATTTAATCTACCCCTAATACTCACCCACACAACAATCCTGTTTATTCATAGGGAGTTGTTGGCATCAACTCTCTTCATTTTTAGGGAGTTGTTGGCATGAGAAATTGAACTCAGAACCTTAAAGTACCCAAAGTATATTTGATTTGGAACAATAACCAATGAGTCAAAGACAATTGATTCATATATTGTTTTTTTTTTGAATGTGAGACATATATTGATTTTATTTATTTCAGTTTGAAAATGTTGGTTTAATTATAAATTATTATATCAATTGATTTGGATTTTTAAAAGTAAGAGAACCGATGTACAAAAAACGATTCAAACAGAGTAAAATTAAGTTAAATTAATTGATTTGGATTTTTTATGTTGTTTGCTCGGTTTGATTCAACCGCCAATGATAGTATTTTGGGTTTCATAATGGTTGATGTATGCGTGGTGAGATAGCACATGAATATTCATTGCTAGGAACGAGGAGATCTTCCTTATAGGTTGATATAATTGGATAAACACTAACTTGATCCCTAAAGCTTAATCATTTTAGTTTTAGACCAAAGTATGTAGGCATGTATTTTAGATTTGTTTAAACAATATAGCTTTATGCCCATTACGTAAAATTTATATAAAAAAGTGTCAAATCAAATCAAAATAACATATTATAGATAATTGACGCTTTTTGGAATCAGCTTTAATCATTGATTAAAATTGATTTTCCAATCAATTCTGATGTTAATGACTAAATATACAGATTTAATTCTTACTATGAATTTGGATTTATTTCAAATCGAATCATAGTTGGATTTCTATTAATTTATTCATACCTCCTATAAGGGGCTAATAGCGTTATCTGTATCTTGCATGAATGGATATATTTTGTGTAGGCAGAGATAAATGTACTTTCCATTTTGTTAATTTATCAAAAGGAAAAAAATCTACATAGTTAAGAAATAATTTTATATTCATTCTTCTTAATCCTGGTAGAAATACCATTCGCTGCTCTCCAATATTCAGCAGAAAACAATGGCCAAGTATGGATTCATTTTGTTCTTTTACTTCTCCTCTGTTCTCATACTCAGTATGAGCCTATTTTGCGCTGCCATAGACGAGGATAGAAAGGCAAGTATTTTATCTATTGTCTAACTATTGTTTTTCTCTTCTGTCTGGTACAGTGAGCATATGACATTTTCTATATCACTATGAATGCATTACAGATCTTATTCACCAGGCCTATTTTATTGCTTGCACTTTTGAATTTTGATGATGATCATGATACAGGTCTATATTGTGTACATGGGATCGCTTCCTGATCATGGGGACTACTTACCATCATCTCACCATCTTAGCATGCTTCAAGAAGTTGTCGATGCCAGGTAATATCTCTAGATCTAATAGTACTATTTCTTTTACATACTTTAATTTAACTAGTTCGTTTGATCTTTCTCTTATCGATCTGTCCTTTGGCAGCTCTCTAGAAAATTGTTTGATTAGAAGTTACAAAAGGAGTTTCAATGGATTTGCAGCCAAGCTTACTGATATTGAGAAACAGAAGCTGGCTAGTAAGTGATTCAAAATCATTTATGTGCTCTTTCAATTAAAAATATGTTTAGTGGTAAGATAAGTATAATGTCATTTGAACTTTGAAACAAAGGCATGAAAGGAGTGGTGTCAGTTTTTCCAAGTAGAACTTATCAACTTCAAACAACAAGATCTTGGGACTTCATGGGTTTCAATGAGACTGTGAAACGCAATGCGAAAGTTGAGAGTGATACTATAATTGGTGTAATTGACACTGGAATCTGGCCCGAATCTGCAAGTTTTAATGATGAAGGTTTTGGTCCTGCTCCAAAAAAGTGGAAGGGTGCTTGTAAAGGCGGCACAAATTTCACTTGCAACAAGTATGTTTTTTCCTCAAAACTTTATCAAATAGTGATACGATCTAGAGATAGTAGTCAGTTGTATAAACAATCTCAAAACGGGATTGTCCTTACATATGCATAAGTTGTTCAGTAATTTTTAACAGTTATTTTGGATTTGCCTGAAAAATAAGTGATTCTATTAACAAAATTAAATGCTTAACTTACAGCAAGATTATTGGAGCTCGATTTTATGAATCTGAGACTGCAAGGGATGACCAGGGTCATGGAACCCACACTGCTTCTACAGCTGCAGGAAACCAAGTAAAGGCTGCAAGTTTTTATGGGCTGGTTAAAGGTACTGCAAGAGGAGGGGTTCCTTCTGCAAGGATTGCAGCATATAAAGTCTGTAATCCAGAAGGGTGTGCTTCAAATTCCATCTTAGCGGCATTTGATGATGCTATTGCAGACGGAGTTAACATTATATCACTTTCTATAGGACCAGATAAAGCAACTGCTTTTAACTCTGATCCTATTGCAATTGGTTCTTTCCATGCAATGGAGAAAGGCATACTTACCTTAAATTCTGCCGGAAATAGTGGTCCAAGAGCTGGATCAGTGGCTAGTGTAGCTCCATGGATTCTTACAGTTGCAGCAAGCAGCACAGATCGTTTGTTCATCGACAAGGTTGTTCTCGGGAATGGGAAGACACTAGTAGTAAGCATCACAAGCATTTTATCCTCAATACCCTATGTCACTCTTCTATGCCTGTACATATTTGATATATTCAAAATTTATATACTAATGACCAGCTGAACACAAACAGGGAAATTCAATCAATTCTTTCACTCTAAATGGAACTAAATTTCCTTTGATATATGGACAAGATGCCTCACCTCAGTGCTCTGTTGGGTAGGTGTTTTATAAAGAAAATCATTTCAACTTCAATTTTTTTCATACAAATTTAAAAATATTAGGGTAAGACATTTTAATTCTTGATCCATTTCAGGTTGTGCCGGCAAGGGTGCTTAGAAAGTAATTTAGTAAAGGGGAAAATTGTGGTGTGTGATCAATTGAAGGGAAACTTTGAAGCTCATAGAGCTGGAGCTGTGGGATCAATCATGTTCAACAGATTTGTTAATGAATCGATTATTGTCTCCTTACCTGCATCTGCTTTAGGCGAGGATGACTACAATGCACTTATGGCTTACATGAGTTCCACAAAGTGTGGATATCTATAGTTTTCCATATATTGATTGGACCATTACTTCCAGTTTTTCTTCCTTTAAAATGAATTATCGTTGCGCCGTATTTTACAGAGATGCTGAAGCAGAAATATTGAAAAGTGAGGCGATTAAGGATTTAACAGCTCCTGTAGTGGCTCTCTTTTCTTCACGTGGGCCAAATGATGTTACTCTGGACATTTTGAAGGTACATAATACACAATTGCACAAGCCTAATTAAACTCTCTTTTTTTTAAAGTTATATTGTTTTTTTTTCCTGATATAACGCTTACGTAATGCAGCCAGATTTAACAGCTCCTGGGGTAGATATATTGGCTGCATATTCACCTCTTGCTTCTCCCTCAGGTAATTCTGCAGATACTCGGCATGCAAAATACAGTATATTGTCTGGAACCTCCATGTCATGCCCCCATGCTGCTGGGGTAGCCGCTTATGTTAAAACATTTCACCCTGATTGGTCTCCTTCAGCCATCAAATCTGCTCTTATGACTACTGGTAATTTTCTATCACCTATTTTTTTAACAACAAAGATACTTTATTGATGATAAACTAGATACGAGAGCTGCAGAAAAAAAAAAGCTACAGAAGAAAAAAAACACTGCAAAAGCAGAGGAAGCTGCAGAAGAATTGTAGAGCTCAACGAAAAAAAACTGCAGAAACGGAAAACAAAGCCCACTGTAGGGAACCACAATAAAATCAAGCTGACAAAAAAAACTGCAGAACCAAAAAACTAAACCACCAGAAATAGAACACAAAAAGACTGCAGAACCAAACGATAAAATCACCAATAAAGGCACCATAAAAAATGCAGAAACACTGCATGAGACCACCTGAAATTGCAGAGAGACAGCGGACAAACACCACAATGTCCTTTAATTTTCTTGGTTAATTTCATGATAACTTGATGTTTCTTACTCACAGCATTAATTTTCTTATTCGTGTAGCTTGGCCCATGGATGCTTCCAAAAATCCGGATGCTGAATTTGCTTATGGATCTGGGCATATCAATCCAGTAAAAGCTGTTGATCCTGGACTAGTGTACGAAGCTTCTAAAGCGGACTACATAAAAATGCTTTGTGGCTTGGATTATGATGATAGCATGATTGGACAAATATCAGGAGACAACAGCACCTGCCTTAAGGGGGCTAAGGAAACATGGGTGAGGGATCTCAATCTTCCTTCAATGATGTCCAAAACTACAGAAAATGAAGCATTCAAAATTAGTTTCAATAGATCAGTAAGGAATGTTGGCCCCGCCAACTCTACTTACAAGGCAAAAATCTCCTCGAATTCGAAAATTAATGTGACAGTGGAGCCTGAAGTTCTCTCATTCAAATCCTCAAATGAGAAAAAATCTTTCATCGTGACTGTTGCTGGAGAAAGTTTGCAGAATGAAGCAACAGTGTCTGCGTCTTTAGTGTGGTTGGATGGGACTCACAGTGTGAGAAGTCCTATTATTGTGGTGTTTGTAAGCTAAAATTAACATGAACAATAATATCATACATAAAATTATAACATAAATACTTGCCTAAGTAATTGCATAATTAAATCATATACTTGATTGAGCTAGCGTCATAGTAGAAGTGATCAAGGTTAGGTGTTCCTCTTTGTACTTCCACAATAGTAGTAACTTTCTCACATTAATAGAATAACGTACTTGGAGCTAAAGAGGGACCTAACCTGTTTATATACACATCAATAACCCTAGTTATTGAGAGTCAAAATTGGCCCTTCCATCTACAGGCTATATTGGGCTAAGACCTACACTAACTATTGACCCACATTAATAATATTAAGATATGTACAAATTCAAACAACATGATTACCAATTAACAGCAATTGGCTCTCATACTTTTCTCATTGGACCAAATCAGCTAACCGGGTTTATAAAACCAAAATCATTATAATTAGTGATAGCTCACGTAGAAAAATTCCAACACTCTCCCACTTGGGCAAAACTAATTATGGCTCTCAAAGTTTTTAAAACATTTTTTCTCAATTTAAAACGACTCCCGGGAAAGACAACTTGATTTTATTGTGGCCACATTTGAAAAACAATTTGGTCCTTAGAGACAATATCTTAAACGACACAGTCCCATGAAAAACACCATACATGGAATCATGGTAGCCATTGTGCTCTATTATTCACACAAGACCAATCCATAGTTACTCATGCAAATTGTTCCATTGACATGGATCCAATGTGGTAGTGTGGCAAGAAAATAGCATCCAACAGGGTGATAAAAAAATGTTATTTTCATTGTCAGTTCTCAACATGACTCTCCATACAACTTGCCTAATAAAAGGGTAAAGAAGTCATCAATAACATGGTATGTCTCAAAATACCTCGAGGTTTCAACAGGGTATCAACCACGAGACATACCCAACCAAACTTAAAACTGACACCATGTTTTAAGTTTCCACAACACAGCTCTCCGTACAATATGTCTATTAATAAGTGTCATTAACAATATGGTATGTCTCAAAATATCTTGAGATTTCAACAGGGTGTCAACCACGAGACATATCCAACCAAACTCAAAATTGACACTAAGTTTTAAGTTACCACAACATGACATGTCATATGTTCAAATGCATTCATATATAAATAGTAATAAGATAACATAATATGAATGAAAATATGTATGATGATCATCAATCAATATCATAATATTCAACTATCATACCCAAAACATGATGGATTCCAAAATTACATAAATCTAACAACAAAAAATATTAAAATATAAATAACTCCCACTTACCCAGCACAGTAAAAGAATTTAAAACACCCATACTATCAACATGTTTCTTAAAAACAATGGGTACCATGTTCTCTGTTTGAATGTACTCAACAATGATGTTTTATTGCTTTACCAAATCCTTGACTGTAAGGTATTTCAGCTCTTGTTATAACCCAAGATCATTACTAGCAAGCAAAATATCATCAACATAAAGAGCCAGGGAAATAAATTTGCTCTCACTGACCTTTAGGTATATACACTGATCTATCTTACTTTCATCAAAACCAATAGAAGTCAACACCTCTTCAAATTTTAGGTACCACTAATATCAGTGTGCATTATTTCTAGAAGATCAGAACTACGAGTTTAACCTTTTTCTTGGTTTTGGTTAACTTTCTCCGAATACAATCAACACAGGTCTCCATATCCTCAAAATCAAGAATGGGTAAAATATCATCCTTAACAAGCCTTTTAACTCTTTATCTCTAGAATTGTAACCTAGGTGCCTATGCTATATAACATAAGATTTTTCTTTAATAAGAGGTCATTTGGAGGCAACTGTTTCAACACCAAGCACAAGTATACTCATTGTTTGAAACCAAACACAATTTGTGTATGCCATCGGATAAAATAAAATTTCTAACAACCCAAGAATTTTTAAGCAAACTAATGTTTCCATTCCTAATCTGATAAAAAAAAATATCCAAATCTATCCAAAACAGAAACCAAAATAACAATATGCCTAAAAGAAGGCGCATAAAAAGTGTTGTTATTTGTCTAAGTTTCAAACATGTCCAAACATGGTCTAAGATTGGTTAAACTCCAAACTATATATGGAGTATCAAAGTTCAGCAAGTCTAATGGCTGCACACATGTGTGTGCTTAAGGTTTGAGCATGGGAAGGTCATGCACACTGCTATGCAAACTTCTGCACACAGGCAGGAAGTGTGCGCACTGCAGCAGAAGGCAGCGGCATTAGGTCAGGGCGCAGCGCACACGCCCAGCACCGCGCCTCACAGCATGCACGCCATCAGGGACAGCCCCAGCGCCGCGCCCTCCAGAGTGTCATCCTTCACACCCTGCCTCAGCACTGCACCGCGCCCTGCTGAGCGCTGCACTGCCCAGGCAAAAGGCTGCACACATAGGCAGCTCGCACAAAGTCCTCTCCAATGATGTGTGCACCACACCAAAACGCATAGCATCACTTGGAGAGTGATGAAGGGCTAAGATTCAAGGAAGAACATGATCAAAGGGAGGAGAATGAATCTCAAGAATGTCCAAGAATTAAGAGGCTATAAAAGGGGTTCTCAAGGCCTCATTTCACAAGATATACAACACACATACAAGTGAGATTTGTGACATTGTGAGATCATTGTAAACACTTAGAATTGTGTAGAGTGACAAACACAAGAGGGACTCTTTGTTAGGCTGGTTGTAAAGAAGAGATGATAGTATAGAATTGATAGAAAACTTTGTAATAGGACTATCACTTTCTAGTTCTCTTCTTGTTTCTTCAAAAACTTGGATTCTTGAAGGGGGTTGCTGTAACTTTGTAAGAACCACTGAGATAGTGCAGAGAGTTCGGAGGAACTCACGGGGACGTAGGCACATTGTCGAACCTCGATAACAATTGCTTGTCTTCTTTTCTTTATTTGATTTTTATGTTCTTGTGTTCGATTGCTGTTTTTCTTTCTACAAGTCATTCAAGACTTGAGTGTTTGGAAGATCACCACCTGGGCATCTTGCTAAGGTGATTTCCAACAGTGGTATCAGAGCCTGGTGGTGATACCGACAGTGGTATCAGGGCTGGAAGAGCTTGCACAGCTGGTTATTGGAGCAAGAAGTAGAAGGTGACGGAGCCAAGACTCCAAGATTCAAAGATCAAACTTCTTGGGTGATTCAAGAACAGAGTTAAGATCTATATCTGATCGTGTTCTTGAGGGTGATTCAAGAACGGTGTAAAGATCAAGATCTGATCATGTTCTTGAGGTAGATTCAAGAACGGTGTTAAGATCCATCTTCCATCTGTGTTCTTGAGGTTGAAAAAAGCATTTGTGGGTAGTGCGTAAATCTAGGATCTTGTCCGTAAGATGGCTTTAAATTTCGGTATTGAGAAGTTTGATGGAAAAGGGAGATTTTTCTCTATGGAAGCGGAAGATCAAGGAGGTTCTTATGCAACAAAAAGTGGACTTGGCTCTTGGAGAAGATGATGCTTTTCCAGCAAGTACCACGGAGGACCAGCGGACCGATATGAAGAAGATGGCTTACAACACCATTTTCTTGCACATGTCGGATAATGTCACAAGGGAGTGCGGAGACTCGGAAGATCCAGCTGCAATATAGAAGAAACTAGATGAGTTGTTTCTTGCCAAGACTCTCCCGGATAAGAGGTATCTTTGGAAACGAATCTTTGCTTTTAAATTTGATCCTAAGAAAGAGTTGCAAGATAATCTTGATGCCAAGAAAAGGAGTGCATCAAGTGGTAAAGGTCAGTTCTTTAAAAGAAAATCAACAACTCAGTATAGAAGCAACTATGGCTACTACTGGGACAGAGGTAGAGGAGAGAGCCATGGGAGAGTGCACAGCAGCATGCATGGCTACTACCGGGACAGAGGTAGAGGAGAGAGCCATAGGGGAGTGCACAACAGCATGGCTATTACCGGGATAGAGGTAGAGGAGAGAGTTATGAGAGAGTGCACAACAGCATGCATGGCTACTACCGGGACAGAGGTAGAGGAGAAAGCCATGGGAGAATGCATTCCAAACTGAGATTTGGAGGGGAAGAGTTGCTACTACTGCCATAAGGAGGGTCATGTCAAGAAAGATTGCAAGAAGATGACAAGGGATAGAGAAGGAAGCCATACCAAGAATGGAGATGCTTCGGTTGCCAAGAAAGTACAACAAGATGATGAGGTTCTTGTTGTGTGCTCAAGTGTGAGCAAGGGGCAAGATAGCAGCAAGAAATTGATCTTGGACACCGGGTGCACTCATCACATGTGCCCTCACCGGAATTGGTTCAAGAATTTCAAGGAAATAAATGATGAAAAGATTTTCTTGGGGAATGATAATTCTTGCCAAGTGAGGGGGATAGGAGACATCCAAGTGAGGATGTTTGATGGAATGATAAGGCTGCTGGAAAGTGTGAAGTATTTCCCAGATTTGAAGAGGAATTTAATCTCATTGGGGCAGTTGGATTCCATAGGATACATATGCAAGATAGATGGAGGAAAGATTAAGGTAGCCAAGGGATCTTTGGTAGTGATCAAGGCAACAAGAAACGATGGACTCTATGAGATGATCGGAGAAACAGAAACCAATGCTCAAGCAGCAAGCTTGATGGCTGAGCTGGACAAGGCAGCCCTTTGGCACACTCAC
Organism: Bretschneidera sinensis; assembly: GCA_023935145.1. Lineage (NCBI taxonomy): Eukaryota > Viridiplantae > Streptophyta > Magnoliopsida > Brassicales > Akaniaceae > Bretschneidera > Bretschneidera sinensis. The sequence continues at coordinate 15,701,472 of CM043699.1, read as the reverse complement.
TTGGGACACATGAGCGAAAAGGACCTTCAAGTGCTTAGCAATGAAGGTCTACTTGGTGGTGACAAAGTAGAAAAACTGGATTTCTGTGAGAGTTGTGTTCTTGGGCAACAACATCGGGTCAGCTTCAACACCGGAGTGCACAAGTCTAAGGGTATTCTTGACTACATTCATGCGGACCTTTGGGGACCAGCAAGGACACCAACACAGGGAGGTAACATTTACCTTCTGTCTTTAATTGATGATTATTCAAGAAGAGTGTGGGTTTATTTGGTTAAGAATAAACCAGATGCCTTGAATAAATTAGTGGTGTGGAAAGGGCTGGTTGAGACTTAAATAGGTAGAGTAGTTAAGGGGATAAGAACCGATAATGGCTTACAAATTTTTAACCAAGAACTTAATCAATTTTGTAGGTTAAATGGCATTTTAAGACATAGGACGGTTGTGGAAACCCCTCAGCAAAGTGGAGTTGCTGAGTGGATGAATAAGATCCTTATGGAGAAGATTAGATGTATGTTAGTAGGATCCGGATTACCAAAATATTTTTGGGGAGACGCTGTAGCTATAGCTGTATACTTGATGAATAGATCACCCTCTAGAGCTTTAGAGCTTAAGACTCCCATGGAAATGTGGAGTGGAAAACCCCCTGAGTTGGACAACCTAAGGACTTTTGGGTGTGCTGCATATGCACAATAAAAGGATGATAGACTTAGCCCAGGATCTAGAAAATGTGTGTTTCTAGGATATGGGGAAGGGGCTAAAAAGTATAAGTTGTGGTCCTTAGAGAAAGAAGGATTGAAACTCATAATAAGTAGGGATGTTAATTTTAATGAATTGTTATTTCCCTACTTGGAGAAAACTAACCCTACAGGGGCTAGTGAGCAAACCAGTTTGGTTCTTATGGAGCATAGCATCAAGGGAGAGTTTGTTCAGGTAGAGCAGATGAGGCAAGAGGGTTCGGACCAGGTAAAGCCCTTAAATGAATACCAAGCTCAGGACACTCAAGAAGAGGCTGAACTAGAAGAGGTTGATGCAGCAAGTCGAAAGGACTATCCACTCACAAGAGACCGAGAAAGAAGCTTGGTCGGACCACCTTCAAGATATGGGTTTATGGATGCTACGGATGCAGTAATTCTTTGGACAGAAGGAGGGATGAGTAAACAAGAGACTTACACGGATGCCATGGAGTGTAAGGATTCATCAAAGTGGAAGCTAGCTATGGAAGAAGAAATAGATTCTTTGATGAAGAACAACTTCTGGGAATTGGTGAAAATTCCAGGAAATCAGAAAGTTATGGAATGTAAGTGCACTTACAAGATCAAAGAAGGGTACCATCCAAGAGATGAAGTCCATAACAAGGCTAGGCTGGTGGTGAATGGGTTCACAAGAAGAGAAGACATAGGTTTCACAGAAACTTTCTCACCTGGACACAAGGTGGAGAAGATGGTGAGTATCTTCACCAATGTCATTGATGGGCTGTTAGTTTGGAACAGTAGGAAAAGGATGGAAAGGTTTACACCTCAACTCAGTGAGGAGTTCGAGAGGAAGGATCTTAGCCTCACACAAAAGATCATTGGGATGAGGAGAATCATCCGGGAAAAGAAGAGAAACTGGTTAAGGGTTTCTCGGGCAATTGGTGTTCTCAGCAAATTTGTGAGTAATCTCGGAAAAGAGCATTGGCTTGTGATGAAGTGGATGCTGAGGTACGTGAAGGCTCAGTGGCAGCTAGTGGTAGCACTCATAACAACAGGGGCAGAATGCATAGCAGCTACGGAAGCCATAAAGGAGGCTATGGGGTATAAAGGGTTGTTGGACGAGTGGGAGGTCCTAAAAGAGCAGGTGGTGGTATCTTTGGATAGCCAGAGTGCGGGGCACTTATGGAGGTATCCAGTGTTCCATGAGGGGAAAAAGCATATGGATGTTCGGTATCATTACATTCTGGAAAATGGTACGAAATGATGCATTCATGTTGACAAGAAGACCACTGAGAAAAGTCCTGCAGATTTAGGCACCAAGGTTCTACCTCTAAGAAGGTCCAATCATTGCATTGGACTTCTTAGGATTGGAGTTGGTTAATTAGTAACTCAAGATGAGTTTGGATCCCAAAGCTTTCTGCACAATGGTTCATGTTTTTTGAACACTTAGACAAAGGTAGAGATTGTTATTATTTGTCTAAATTTCAAACATGTCCAAACATGGTCTAATGTTGGTTAAACTTCAAACTAAATGTGGAGTATCAAAGTTCAGCAAGTCTAATGGCTGCACACATGTGTGTGCTTAAGGTTTGAGCATGGGAAGGTCATGCACACAGCTGTGCAAACTTCTGTACATAGGCAGGAAGTGTGCGTACTGCAGCAGAAGGCAGCAGCATCAGGTCAGGGCGCAGTGCGCACGCCCAGCGCCACGCCTCACAGCATGCACGCCATTTGGGACAACCCCAGTGCCACGCCGCACAGCACCAGCACCGCGCCCTCCAGAGTGTCATCCTTCACGCCTTGCCTCAGCACCGCACCGCCCAGGCAAAAGGCTGCACACATAGGCAGCTCGCACAAAGACCTCTCCAATGATGTGTGAACCACACCAAAATGCACAAAATCACTTGGAGAGTGATGAATGGCTAAGATTCAAGGAAGAACATGATCAAAGGGAGGAGAATGAATCTCAAGAATGTCCAAGAATTAAGAGGCTATAAAAGGGGTTCTCAAGTCCTCATTTCACAAGATATACAACACACATACAAGTGAGATTTGTGACATTGTGAGATCATTGTAAACACTTAGAGAGAATTGTGTAGAGTGACAAACACAAGAAGGACTCTTTGTTAGGCTGGTTGTAAAGAAGAGAGGATAGTATAGAATTGATAGAAAACTTTGTAATAGGACTATCACTTTCTAGTTCTCTTCTTGTTTCTTCAAAAACTAGGATTCTTGAAGGGGGTTGCTGTAACTTTGTAAGAACCACTGAGATAGTGCAGAGAGTTCGGAGGAACTCACGGGGACGTAGGCTCATTGCCGAACCTCGATAACAATTGCTTGTCTTCTTTTCTTTCTTTGATTTTCTGTTCTTGTGTTCGATTGCTATTTTTCTTTCTACAAGTCATTCAAGACTTAGGTGTTTGGAAGATCACCACCTGGGCATCTTGCTAAGGTGATTTTCAACAAAAAGTGTTTTCTAAAAAATTTTAAAACCAAATTGTAAATCCAAACTAATATTTCTTTAAATTTTAACTTCCACTTCAACATTATTCCCAACTCTAAGCTTGGATTCCTCCTCACTTGGTTTATGTCTGTTTATGAACCCCTACAATGGAATAGCAATATGAACAATTGCACCACTGTCTAACCACCAAGAATATAATGGGGCACTAACTAAAATAGATTCAAAACAAACTAAAACTAAGGAATTACCTTCCAGTTTGTCTTTCTGTTCTATCTAAGCTTTAAAGACAGGACATTCAGGTCTAATGTGACCTTTTTTCTGCAAAGAAAACATGCAACATCCTTGTTTTCTTTCTTGATGGCAGTCCTTGGACCTCCCACTCCATAATTCTCACAATTTTCATGTCTCTTGTTATCTTGAACCCTCTTTGAACTACTATAAACATAATGACCATTGGGTTTAAACTTTCTAGGTTTGGCAAAGGTCTCACTACTACTAGGTTTGATATGGGACACCAACAAGGTAGTTTGAGATTTCTCTTTTTGAAGTTTGTCTTCCTCTAAGGAGGACTTAGAGATCAAATCATTCATACTCTGGGTTTCATTCAAGGTATTGTAGGTAGTTTTGATCTGACTAAACTCAATAGGAAGGACATTAAGGGCATGATGGACTATGAACTGATCATGAAGGGTAATGTTATGGGGTTTCAGTTTGGATTGAATATGGACCATCCTCATTATGAAATCTCTCACCCCCAACATTTTCATACCTCATACCCGTTAACTCAATCATTAGATTTTCAGCCTCAGACTTATTGGATACTTGGTACATTTGTCCCAGTAGTAAAGTATTCTTTGGCATTAGTGGTTCTAAAATGATATTTTTCATGGCGTGGAGGCTCAAACGGTTAGACCTCTCCCACTTAACAAAATTTTACCTCTGCTCAACCATTCTCTCTTTAATGGTCTCAGTAGGTTGGTCCAATCGTAGGGATAAATCATTGTCACCCATACTTAAAGCAAACTCTACATCATTCTTCCATCTCTTATAATTCGAACTAGTCAGGATCTCAATGGTTGTTTGGTTATTGTTTATAGAAAATGAGATTGATTCAAGATAAAAATGCAACACATTAGTATAAGGGCAATAACTAACATATTCTAAAACAGAGAATCTAAGAGTTTAGTTATAAACTCCCATTTGGGTAGAGAATACAATATACAATTAGAAACTCTACACATGAAGCATATGAAAACAATGTCTCAATTTTCGAAAGAACTGTTCCTTTTGGGCTTACAAACCTTCTAAACTGACCCATCATCTTCCCATAGTGATTCCATGTATTTCCACAAATTACAGCGCATAACTACCCCCTTTGGGCAAGTAACTGCATGATGCAATTGAAATCATCCCGCAACATGTTTTAGTGAAATCCCACAAGTATCAATGAGTGTGCCACTTTGATAGTTAACACCTACATTAACCCATGAAATTTCTCAAAATCGGGATACACAGTAATCATCCCGTAACATATTTTAGTGAAATCTCACAAGTATCAATGAATGTGCCACTTTGGCGGCTAACACCCACATGTACCATTGAAAATTTCCAAAATCGGGATACATAGTAATCATTTCGCAACATATTTTAGTAAAATCTCACAAGTATCAATGAGTGTGCCACTTTGATAGCTAACATCCACATTAACCCATGAAATTTTCTCAAAACCGGAATAAACAGTAATGCTCTTTATAGCCTCAAATGCATGCAAAACTACATACATGCATGTGACCATACAACAGGAGGTACTCTAAACAACACGTACTTCTATAAGTCACAAACAATTAACAGTTGCATCATTACTATAGGTCTTGAGCATAGTAAAATATATTTAAATGATTTAATCAATTATTTATCATAATATGCATATTTTCTACATTTTCTTTCAAGCTGAGAGTACAATAAATAAGACAACTAATCTAGGAGAGTACCTTTTGTTAACAACATTTCAACTCATCAAAATATTTTATTGTGAAATAAAATTTTGGAATATGCGCGTATTTTTTTTTTAAAAAAGCATCTTAATTATCAAAACAATAATAATCTTAATGTAAATATTACACCAATCAATACCAAAAGGAAATCAAGCAAATCTGATACCATATTTAGAGGAATCAGATTGCAAGAAAATGAGAAGGAAATTGCCGTGTATTGGTTGGTTGATTTCCTCTTGATATTGATTGCTGTAATAGTAAAGACAATTGCAACAATCAGGTACCTGAATACATATTTAATGCATTAGGATAGCAATCCGAAAAGTCATTGGTTTTTTAAACAAACTACAGTAAAAAAATTAAAAAACCATAATCTCCTACAAACGACAATTATAACGTTATCGCATGATAATTAAGAAAGCACCGTATACTCGAGCTAAGTTTTAAATTCATGTATATACGCTATGATATCACATGTTAGTTAAAATTAGCATAAATAATAATATCATACATAAAATTAAAACACACATAATTGCCTAAATAATTGTGTAATTAAATGATGTATCTGATTGAACTATTATCACAGCGAAAATTTGAATTACCTTACAGCTAAAATGATCAATGTTAGGTATTTTTTTCCTCTTCATGTTCTCACAACAACAACTTTCTCAAATGGATAACAAGATTGAATACTCAAACGTACTTAGAGCTAAAGAGAGACCTAACCTCTTTATATACACACCAGTAACCTAGTTATTGAGAGTCCAAATAGATCATTCCATGTACAGATCATATTGGATTAAGACCTACACTAATTGTTGACACACATTCAACACATATTTTTTCATTGAACCAAATTCGTTGACCCGATTTTATAAAATCAAAACCACACTAACACACAGCAAAATTTCAATAGTGTACACTACGTAATCATCACTTTTTTAATTACCAATATTATCATCTTGTCGTATCCAACATTAACTTTTTGTAATAATGTTTTCTTTCATTCCGACATTCATGATTAGATTGTACTAGTGGTTAACCAAATGCTGCTGGGTGAAAATTATTCTAATCTGTTGAATAATTATGCCTTAAATTAGTGGTGGACTAAAAGTTGTCTAAAGTTAAGTCCACTTCTTGCATAATTTGTGGGTCAAAAGCATCTTCTCTCTTTTGGCCATGGTAGAAGACAAAGTGGAAGAAAAAGTTCACTTTGGTATAATTGGAGAACAAAATGATGAGCAACAAAATGATAAGCATTCATTGATGTTTGTCCTTTGAAACTTTTGTGAGCCTATAAAAGGCATTCCAATGTGAAGCATTCCATCATCAAGTAACATAAAGAATCATCAAGTGAAAGAGAAGTTAAGAGAGAAATTGTGAGATTGTGTGTATTGGCTAAAGCCAATTTTGTAAACACTCTTTGTATATTCTCTCACTATAGTGAAATTTACCTGCTGGCCTCTGTCCCTGAACGTAGGCTTTAAGCCGAACCACGTAAATTTGTTGTCTCCCATTTTATCTTACTTTATTGTTTTGTCATTATTACTCGATCAATTTACGATCCTGTCACGATCAATTCTAACAAACTGGTATCAGAGCTTGCACGTGATAAATTTCTATCTGTTTTTCTGCGAGTTTACTATTCATGTGAATAGTAAATTTCATGAATAGTAAAATTTTGTTCAGGATCATTTTGTTCGATCGAGATGTCAACAATGAAGTTTGATATTGAGAAGTTTGATGGAAATAGCAGTTTCAGTCTATGGCAAGTTCGTATGTTAGCCATTCTAACACAGAATGGCTTGAAGAAAGCACTACTGGGGAAAGCCAAGATGCCTACCGGCATGAATGATGAAGATTGGGATGACCTGGATGACAAGGCTCTATCCACAATCCAACTGAGTCTTCCAATGATGTCTTACAACAAGTTCTGTCAGAGAAGACTTCTGTAGACTTATAGGCCAAGTTAGAGGAATTATACTTGACTAAATCCTTGGCCAACAGGTTGGTTTTGAAGCAACGCCTTTATGGTCTCCACATGACGGAAGATTCCTCTCTCAAGTCCCATATCAGTGAGTTTATCTCAATTATTAATGATTTAAAAAATCTTGAAGTTATTATTGGGTCTGAAGATCAAGCTCTCTTATTATTATGTTCATTACCACTCTCATACAAAAATTTTAAAGACACTATAATTTATGGTAGTGAAGAATTAAATTTTGATGATGTAATATCTTCCCTTATGAGTAAGGAGAAATTAAATAATGAACTTTTGTCTAGTAAGTCTGATGATTAGGGCTCTAGTCTTGTTGCAAGAGGTAGATCCAATGACAGAGGCTTTGATGGTGGCAAGAATAGAAGAAGATCAAAGTCAAGAGGAAAGCACAAAAATTTGACTTGCAATTATTCTAAGAAGAAAGGACACATCATAGCAGAATGCTACAAGCTGCAGAACAAAAAAGAAGAATGAATGGCAAAATGACAAGGGCAAGCAGAAGGAAGAAACAGCTGATGCTGATGTAGCAGAAGAAAAAGGTGATGATGTTCTATTTGCAACCAACAAGTCCAGATCCAACGACGAGTGGATTCTTGATTCTGGATGTTCTTATCATATGTGCCCCAACAAAGATTGGTTCTCCACATATATTCTGTTGAAGGTAGAGTTGTGCTAATGGGCAATAATGCCACTTGTAAAACTGTTGGTGTAGACACAGTAAAAATCAAGCTGCATGATGGAGTTTTCAGGACATTGACTGATGTCAGACATGTACCTGATTTGAAGAAAAATCTTATTTCTTTGGGCATTCTGGATACCAATGGCTGCAAATATGTGATTGAGTCTAAGAACATAAAGATTTCCCGTGGTGCTCTTGTTCTCATGAAAGGAAAGAAGTCTGGCAATCTATACACCTTATTGGGTTCAACAGTTACAGGATCTGCAGCAGTTTCCTCATCCATGTCAGATTCAGACTCTACCAAGTTATGGCATATGCGCCTAGGGCATATGAGTGAGCAGGGATTAGCTGTACTCAGTAAAAGAGGTCTTTTGCCTGAAAGAAAGATTGGGAAGCTGGATTTTTGTGAGCATTGTGTCTTTGGAAAGCAGAAAAGAGTCAGCTTCAACACAGCAATTCACAGAACCAAAGGTACTCTTGATTACATTCATTCTGATCTATGGGGGCCTTCTCGTGAAATTTCCAAAGAAGGAGCCAGATACTTGGTAACAATTATTGATGATTTTTCTAGAAAGACTTGGGTCTATTTTCTCAGGCACAAGAATGAGGTATTTGGCATTTTCAAGCAATGGAAGACCTTATTGGAGAAGTAGAACGGGAAGCAAGTTAAGAGACTCAGAACAGATAATGGTCTTGAGTTTTATGATTCAGAGTTTAATCAATTCTGTAAAGATGAAAGCATTGTCAGACATCGGACGGTGAGAAAGACACCACAGCAGAATGGTGTCGCACAGAGGATGAATCGAACACTGTTAGAAAGAGCTCGATGTATGCTTTCTAACGCAGGTCTTGGCAAAGAATTTTGGGCAGAAGCAGTCAATTTGGCATGTCATTTGGTGAACCGCTCTCCTCACAGATCACTTGAACTTAAGACACCTGAAGAGGTATGGTCAGGTAGCCCTCCTGATTACTCTAACTTAAGAATATTTGGTTGCCCTGCATATGCTCATGTGAATGAAGGAATATTGGAGCCAAGGGCGAAGAAATGCATTTTTCTTGGTTATGCTTCTGGTGTTAAGGGTTTTCGCTTATGGTGTCCTGATACTCATAAGTTTATGATTTGCAGAGATGTTACTTTTGATGAATTTGCTATGCTTCACCCTAGAAAAGAATTGCCTATTCAGTGTGATACAGGAAAGAAGAATGCATAAGAAAAGGTGGAGCTTGAGGTTAGTACCTCATCATCTGCAAATCCTAATCCTATTCAGTCAGGAAGTTTGTCTGCAAGTGGAGAGACACACCATGAAGCTGAGCATCACACTCTAGCTGGTGGAAGACAAAGGAGACAGATAAAGCCACCTCAATGGTATGGTTTTGAAGATATGTTGGCTTATGCATTAAATGTTGCAGAAACCATTGATGTCACCGATCCAACCTCATACTCTGAGGCCATCAGTTCATCTGATTCAGACAAATGACTCGTTGCGATGCATGAAGAGATAGAATCTTTAAAGAAAAATAACATCTGGAAATTGGTTGAACCACCTAATGGTAAGAAAATTATCGGGTGTAAATGGATATTTAAGAAGAAGGAATGAGTCACAGGTGTTGAAGACACCAAGTATAAGGCATGATTAGTAGCGAAAGGCTACGGCCAGGTGGAGGGAGTTGATTTTAATGATGTTTTCTCTCCAGTTGTTAGACATACTTCTATTCGTGTCTTACTTGCTTTAGTTGCAATGCATAATTTGGAGTTGGAGCAACTTGATGTGAAAACAACCTTTCTTCATGGTGATCTTGATGAACAAATCTATATACAGCAACCAGAAGGTTTTGAAGTTGAAGGCAAGGAAGATTATGTTTGTCTTATAAAGAAATCCTTGTATGGACTCAAGCAGTCTCCACGCCTGTGGTATCGAAGGTTTGACTCTTTTATGCTGAGTATTGGATTTTCTAGATGCAAGTATGATAGTTGTGTCTACTATCAAAGACTTGATGATGGTACTTTCATATATTTGTTGCTATATGTTGATGACATGTTGATTGCAGCAAAGAACATAGATTAAATTAATAGATTGAAATCTCAGCTAAATGATGAATTTGAGATGAAAGACCTAGGTGCAGCAAAGAAAATTTTTGGAATGGAGATCAACAGAGACAGAGGTGCAGGTAGATTATTTCTGTCACAACAGAAATATATTGAGAAAGTCCTGAAACGTTTTGGTATGCATGATGCTAAACCTGTGAGTACTCCTTTAACTTCTCACTTTAGATTATCAGCATCCATGTCACCACAGTCAGAAGAAGAGATAATGTATATGTCTAGAGTTCCTTATTCTAGTGCAGTGGGAAGTATTATGTATGCAATGGTTTGCACTCGACTAGATATCTCACATGCTGTCAGTGTAGTTAGCAGATATTTGTCCTGTCCAGGAAAAACTCATTGGCAAGCTGTCAAGTGGATTTTGAGATATTTGAAGGGTACTTCTACTGCTCGGTAAAACTTCTGACAATCTAGCTGGATATGTTGATTCAGATTTTGCAGGTGATTTGGACAAGAGAAGATCAATTACAGGTTATGTATTTACTATTGGGACTTGTGCAGTCATTTGGAAAGCTACCTTGCAGCCGACAGTTGCATTGTCTACTACAGAGACAAAATTTATGGCTGTTATAGAAGCTACCAAAGAAGTCATTTGGTTAAGAGGTATACTTAATGAACTCAGTTTGGAAACAAATAAAACTGTAGTTTATTGTGACAGTCAGAGTGCTATACATTTGACGAAGGATCAGATGCATCATGAGAGAACTAAACACATTGATGTGAAGTATCACTTTATTCAGGATATTATGGCTCAAGGTGATGTTATTATAAGAAAGATTGGCACTCTGAATAATCCAGTTGATATACTGACAAAATCTCTTCCCATTACCAAGTTCACACACTGCATGGACTTGGTTGGTGTTGCACAGCATTTGCATTAGACCCTTTCGGGTTTTTTGGCAGAGGTTGAAGCTTTTATTTTCACTATTGTCAAATTCAAGTCAATGTGGAGATTTGTTGAATAATTATGCCTTGAATTAGTGGTAGACCAAAAGTTGTCTAAAGTTGAGTCAACTTCTTGCATAATTTGTGACTTTAATTTGTGGGTCAAAAGCATATTCTCTCTTTTGGCCATAGTGGAAGACAAAGTGGAAGACAAAGTTCACTTTGGTATAATTGGAGAACAAAATGATGAGCAACAAAATGATGAGCATTCATTGATGTTTGTCCTTTGGAACTTTTGTGAGCCTATAAAAGGCATTCCAATGTGAAGCATTCCATCATCAAGTAACATAAAGAATCATCAAGTGAAAGAGAAGTTAAGAGAGAAATTGTGAGATTGTGTGTATTGGCTAAAGCCAATTTTGTAAACACTCTTTGTATATTCTCTCACTATAGTGAAATTTGCCTACTGGCCTCTGCCCGTGGACGCAGGCTTTAAGCCGAACCACGTAAATTTATTGTCTCCCCTTTTATCTTACTTTATTGTTTTGTCGTTATTACTCGATCAATTTACGATACTGTCACGATCCATTCTAACATAATCAATTGCTTTTGTGACTACTGATAATCTCAACCAACCCTCAACCAGTCAAGATGATATTAAGAAAGTCATTTCAATAGATGTTGATGATAAATATTGTGAAACACACCGGAACCAAAAATGTTAGGGCATGTTTGGATAGAGTTTTCGAAAACTGTTTTCAGTTTTCGAAAATTCTTTTTTATGTTTAGCAAATAGTTTTTAAAAGTAATTTTTTAAAACATTTTTCAAAAAACTAGTTTTCAAAAATTGTTTTATGAAAACTCCAAATTGGTGTTTTCTGACATAATTTTCGAAAAATAGCCATAAAATCAGTGTTCACTTCTCTGTTTCATTCTTCTTCCATGAGTGTTCACTTCTCTGACATAATTTTCGAAAAATAGCCATAAAATCAGTGTTCACTTCTCTGTTTCATTCTTCTTCCATGAGTGTTCACTTCTCTATTTCATTCTTCTTCCATGAGTGTTCACTTCTCTATTTCATTCTTCTTCCATAGTATATAAAAAAATATCAAAATTTTGAAAATAAAATAATATTAATTAATTTTAAATATTTTGTAAATATGAGAAATAAAATTAATATAGATTTTAAATTTAAACTCAAAACTAAAAATAATTACAAGGTGTATCAAAACAATTTTCAAAATAAACTTATTTAAAAAACATTTCATTGTTTTCTGTTTTGGAAACAGTTTTCGAGTTACAGTTATCCAAACTTGTTTTCTGAAAACTGTTTTCAGTTTTCATTTTTGAAAACAGTTTTCGAAAACTGAAAACAGAAAATTGTTACTCAAACATACCCTTAATATTTGAACTTAAAAATACTGAAAAGAATGACAACAAAATCCACCAAAAACTCGTCAAATTTCGTAACTGCTATCGAAAATACCTATAGCAATTTTTTTGAGAATTGAATATATATCGCAAAATTAGCACAACCTGGAGTACTGACATTTTTTATTCCCATGATTTATGCATATTGAATAAAAATAAATGTTGAGGAACTCTATATAACAAAATTATGGCATAAGAACATACAAAAGGATATATTTCATTATTGACGAGAATAAAGAGCTCTAAAATTAAAGAAAAATAAGACAACACAAGTTCATCTTGTTTTTTTTTTCCTGAGAGAAATGTTGATTTTCACTAAACCAAATATAAATCAGACGTCACAACTTGCTCAAGAAATTCAGGAGCCATAATGAAACAATACAAGTATGCAGATTCCCTAATTGCATGTTGAGGTAATTCATGAGTTGCTTGATCACCAAGTCTATTAGTGTGCGCAAAACTTGCTTCATCAAAACCAGCAGCTAAAGACCTGATATCAGAAAGAACTGACCCAATGGCATATAAATTCTCGTCACTGGTAGCATAGGCCCTCATCACCACCACAACATCTCCTTCAACCTCCAGCAACTTCACTCTTATATCAGCCATGAAGAGCAAGCAATCACGCACTGCATAGGCTTCCAAGAACTTGGAACTGCAGATTGAAGCTATGATTGGGCTTGAAGTTCATCATGTTAAAGGTCAAAACATTGGATTTTTTTAAAGTATAAATAAATAATTGGTTATTTCCCATTAGCTTAAACTTTTTAAATAATTGGTAACTCAACAATTCTTAGTTCTTTCTTTTCCAGAGTGTGATGTCCTAATGTAAGTAACTATTAATTTAGATGTCAACATTTTTCTAGCACAATTTGACCGTATCTTATAACTCAATGCATTTGTGGCCACAAAATTGGAGTATATTATTCGAGCCTTGGAAAATTATTCTCTCTAACAATAGTGCTTTAAATTGTAAAACAATACTTTGAGGATTATCTTGCTTTTAAGCAATCATCTTATACTTCTCATCTTTATAAAAGGGATTTGTATATCCTTAGTTGAGAAAAGAGAGTTCTTGAGAGAATCTCTTTATAGATCTTAGTGTGAAGCTTGAAACATTTGTGAGAGTTTTATATGATATCGTGAATATATCGAATTAAGTGTTAACTCGAAAAACATTTTGTAAGATTCTTGTTGAGAGTTCAAAAATCAATTTACTGTAATCAGGTTTGATTATCCAGAGTGGACGTAGAGTCGAGAAAATCTAACATTGCCGAACCATTATAACTCTTGTGTTTGCAATCTCTTTAATTTAAGCACTTAAATTCCGCACTAATTATTTCTGGTTTGCAAAAAGGATCATATTTGTAAAAGGTTATATATTTGTTTTACAACCCAATTTTATACCGATTTGGCCCAACAATATATATAGAAAGTAAAAACCAACTCTAACTATGGTTTACCAAATATGATTAATTAACCAATCAAATATACATGTGATGTTTTTCTTATTAACCGGGTTTACAGTCACATGATCGTAGACGAAATTTACCTAAAAATTTCATCGTTCGATTGTTTACGAGCGTTTTAATTGGTCAAGTGCCAAAGCATTGTGCATAAGCAACAATTTTTTCCCTTTTTAAAAGAAAAATGTAAAAGCTCCAGAAAAACAGCTCAGGTATGCTCAAACAATCAAATTACAGGATTGGCTGGGCTTATAAACACTGAATTTAGTCCATCATTCCATTGGTTGGTTCTATTAAAGAAAATGATTAGAGAAGACATTAATGTACTTGCCTTTCAAATTGAACCTAGTTGACTCTATTCTTTTTTAACCATCTATAAGTGGCTATTAGTGGTTATCTGTATCTTGCATGGATGGATATATTTTGTTTAAGCAGAGATAAATGCAATATCCATTTTGTAAATTTATTAAAAGGAACAAAATCTAGATAGTTAAGGAATAATATCATATTCATTCATCTGAATCCTGGTATAAATATCATTCGCCACTCTCCAATATTGAGCAGAAAACAATGGCCAAGTATGTATTCATACTGTTCTTTTACCTTTCCTCTGTTCTCATACTCAGTATGAGCCTATTTTGCGGTGCCATAGATGAGGATAGAAAGGCAAGTCTTTTATCTATTGTCTAACTATTGTTTTTCTCCTGTCTGGTACAGTGAGCATATAACATTTTCTAAATCATTATTAATGCATTACAGATCTTATTCACCAGGCCTATTTTTTTGCTTGCACTTTTGAATTTTGATGATGATCATGATACAGGTCTATATTGTGTACATGGGATCACTTCCTGATCATGGAGACTACTTACCATCATCTCACCATCTTAGCATGCTTCAAGAAGTTGTCGATGCTAGGTAATATCGCAAAGATCTAATAGTACTATTTCTTTTATGTACTTTAATTTAACTAGTTCGTTTGATCTTCCTCTTATTGATCTCTCTTTTGCCAGCTCTCTAGAAAATTGTTTGATTAGAACCTACAAAAGGAGTTTCAATGGATTTGCAGCCAAGCTTACTGATATTGAGAAACAGAAGCTGGCTAGTAAGTGATTCAAAATCATTTATGTGCTCTTTCAATTAAAAATATGGTTTAATGGTGAGATAATTAGTGTCATTTGAACTTTGAAACACAGGCATGAAAGGAGTGGTGTCAGTTTTTCTAAGTAGAACTTATCAACTTCAAACAACAAGATCTTGGGACTTCATGGGTTTCAATGAGACTGTGAAACACAATGCGAAAGTTGAGAGTGATACTATAATTGGGCTACTTGACAGTGGAATCTGGCCCGAATCTGCAAGTTTTAATGATGAAGGTTTTGGTCCTGCTCCAAAAAAGTGGAAGGGTGCTTGTAAAGGCGGCACAAATTTCACTTGCAACAAGTATTTTTTTTCCTCAAAACTTTATCGAATAGTGATATGATCTAGAGATAGTAGTAAGTTGTATAAACAATCTCAAAACGGGATTGTCTTTACATATGCACAAGTTGTTCAGTAATTTTTAACAGTTATATTGGATTTGCCTGAAAAATAAGCGATTCTATTAACAAAATTAAATGCTTAACTTACAGCAAGATTATTGGAGCTCGATATTATGAAACTGAGTCTGCAAGGGATGATGATGGTCACGGAACCCACACTGCTTCTACAGCTGCAGGAAACCAAGTAAAGGGTACAAGTTTTTATGGGCTGGCTAAAGGTATTGCAAGAGGAGGGGTTCCTTCTGCAAGGATTGCTGCATATAAAGTCTGTGATCCAGAAGGGTGTGATTCAAATTCCATCTTAGCTGCATTTGATGATGCTATTGCAGACGGAGTTAGCATTATATCAATTTCGATAGGATCAAATAGTGCAATTCCTTTTAACTCTGATTCTATTGCAATTGGTTCTTTCCATGCAATGGAGAAAGGCATACTTACCTTAAATTCTGCCGGAAACAGTGGCCCAACAGCAGGATCAGTGGCTAGTGTAGCTCCATGGATTCTTACAGTTGCAGCAAGCACCACAGATCGTTTGTTCATCGACAAGGTTGTTCTCGGGAATGGGAAGACACTAGTAGTAAGCATCACAAGCATTTTATCCTCAGTACCCTATGTCACTCTTCTATGCCTGTACGTATTTGATGTGTTCAAAATTTATATACTAATGACCAGCTAAACACAATCAGGGAAATTCAATCAATTCTTTCACTCTAAACGAAACTAAATTTCCTTTGATATATGGAAAAGATGCCTCACCTCAGTGCTCTAATGGGTAGGTCTTTTATTCAGAAAATCATTTCAACTTCAATTTTTTTTTCATACAATTTTAATACTCATTTTGTAAGACATTTTAATTCTTGATCCATTTCAGGTTATGCCAGGAAGGGTGCTTAGAGAGTAATTTAGTAAAGGGGAAAATTGTGCTATGTAATCAAGAAGTGGGAAGCTTTGAAGCTCATAGAGCTGGAGCTGTGGGATCAATCATGCTCACCAGATTTGTTAATGAATCGATGGTTGTCCCCTTACCAGCATCTGCATTAGGGGAGGATGACTACAATGCAGTCATGGCTTACATGAATACCACAAAGTATGGATATCTATAGTTTTCTATTTTTTTATTAGATCATTACTTCCAGTTTTTCTTCCTTTAAAATGAGTCATCCTTACGCCATATTTTACAGAGATGCTGAAGCAGAAGTATTGAAAAGTGAGGTGATTAAGGATTTAACAGCTCCTGTAGTGGCTCCCTTTTCTTCGCGTGGGCCAAATAGTATTACTATGGACATTTTGAAGGTATATAATGCACAATTGCACATAGCCTAATTAAACCCTTTTTTTTTAAAGTTATATTATTGTTTTTTTTTGCTGATATAACGCTTATATGTAATGCAGCCAGATTTAACAGCCCCTGGGGTAGATATCTTGGCCGCATATTCACCTCTTGCTTCACCCTCAGACTATGCTAAGGACACTCGACATACAAAATACAGTATATTGTCTGGAACCTCCATGTCATGCCCCCATGCTGCTGGGGTAGCGGCTTATGTTAAAACATTTCACCCTGATTGGTCTCCTTCAGCCATCAAATCTGCTCTTATGACTACTGGTAATTTTCTATCACCTGTTTTTTTTTAACAGCAAATATACTTCATTGATGATAAACTAGATACAAGAGCTGCAGAAAAAAAACTACAGAAGAAACATAAACACTGCATAAACAGATGAAGCTGCAGAAGAATTGTAGAGCCCAACAAAAAAAAAAAAAAACTGCAGAAACGGAAAATAAAGCCCACTGTAGGGAACCACAATAAAACTACCGAAAACAAGCTGACCAAAAAATAAACTGCAGTAACAAAAAACTTAATCCATAACAAAATGAAGAAACAGCCCACCAGAAATAGAGCACAAAAAAAACTGCAGAACCAAACAACAAAATCACTGATAAAGCCACCATAAAAAATGCAGAAACGCTGCAGGAGACCACCTGAAATTGCAGGCAGACAGCGGACAAACACCAAAATGTCCTTTAATTTTCTTTGTTAATTTCATTATAACTCGATGTCTCTTACTCAGAGCATTAATTTTCTTATTTGTGTAGCTTGGCCCATGGATGCTTCAAAAAATAGGGATGCTGAATTTGCTTATGGATCTGGGCATATCAATCCAGTAAAAGCAGTTGATCCAGGACTAGTGTATGAAGCTTCTAAAGCAGAGTACATAAAAATGCTTTGTGGCTTGGATTATGATGATAGCACAATTAGACAAATATCAGGAGACAACAGCACCTGCCCTAAGGGGGCTAGGGAATCATGGGTGAGGGATCTCAATCTTCCTTCAATGATGTCCAAAATTACAGAAAATGAAGCATTCAAAATTAGTTTCAATAGAACAGTAACGAATGTTGGCCCCGCCAACTCTACTTACAAGGCAAAAATCTCCTCGAATCTGAAAATTGATGTGACAGTGGAGCCTGAAGTTCTCTCCTTCAAATTCTCAAATGAGAAAAAATCTTTCATCGTGACTGTTGTTGGAGAAAGTTTACCGAATAGAGCAACAGTGTCTGCGTCTTTAGTTTGGTCGGATGGGACTCATAGCGTGAGAAGTCCTATTGTGGTGTACAGTGATGAATAAATCACCACCTTTTCATTGCCAATATTATCAGCTTGTCGTATCAAACTTTAATTTGTTGCAATAATATTTTTTTTTTTTCATTCGGACATTCAGGGTTAGATTGTACTAGTGGTTAACCAAGTGCTGCAGGGTGAAAATTATTATGATCAGTTGCTTTTGTGACTTCGCTGATAATCTCAACCAACCCTCAATCAGTCAAGATGATATTAAGAAAGTCATTTCAATAGATGTTGATGATAAATATTTTGAAACACACCAGAACCAAACATGCTAATATTTGAACATAAGAAGACTCAAGGGGTGAAAAGAATGACAGCAAAAACCACCAAAAAGTCTGATGTCAAATTTCATATCTCCACTGTTGAAAATACCTATAAATTTTTTTAGAATTGAATATATATAGCAAATTTAGCACAACCTAGAGTTCTGACATTTTTTTTCCCATGATATATGCTTATTTAATAAGAATGAATGTTGAGGAACTCTATACATCAAAATTATGGCATAAGAACATACAAAAGGACAGATTTCATTACTAACAAGAATAAAGAGCTCTAAAATAAAAGAGAAGTAAGACAACACAAATTCATCTTGTTTTTTTTTTTTTTTTTTTCTTGAGAGAAATATTGATTTTTATTAAACCAAATAAAAATCAGACATCACAACTTGCACAAGAAATTCAGGAGCCACAATGAAACAATACAAGTCAGCAGATTCCTTAATTGCCTGTTGAGGTAATTCATGAGTTGCTTGATCCCCAAGTCTATTAGTGTGTGCAAACCTTACTTCATCAAAACCAGCAGCTAAAGACCTTATATCAGAAAGAACTGGCCCAATGGCAGATAAATTCTCGTCACCCCTCATCACCACTACAACATCTCCTTCAACCTCCAGATCCTTCGCTCTTATATCAGCTGTGAGGAGCAAACAATCACGCACCGCATATTCTTCCAAGAACTCGGAACTGCAGATCGAAGCCATGACTGGGCTTGAAGTTCATCATGTTAAAGGTCAAAACATTTGATTTTTTTTGGTTAAAATATAAAGAAATAATTGGGTATTTCCTATAGCTTAAACTTTTTGGATTATTGGTAACTCAATTATTCTTAACTCTTTCTTTTCCAGAGTGTGATGTACTGATGTAAGTAACTATTAATTTACATTTCAATATTTTCCAGCATAATTTGGCCGTATCTTATAACTCAATGTATTTGTTGTAAAGTTCATTCTTTAAAAAAAATGTTTATTATTCACTGTCTATTGGTTAATAGTTATTTATTAGACTTTCTTGCTATGAAAAGATTGAAATTTGTTTTGGGTTCAAGTGGAAGAAGTATGGAAATTGAAGGAAGGACTTGCGATTGAATAAAATAAAAAGAAGAAGGATAGATTGGTAAAATACCAAGGCTTGGTGAGAGTATTTAAGCCTAAACTAAATCTAGAATAAGTCTCTCATTTGGTCTTGGAGAGCTCGAGCTCGGGTAGAAGGGAGAAAGGAGAGAAAACTTTAGAATTTTTTTCTCAAAACCCATTTCCTTCCCAAACTTTGATCTAACCTTAACCCAACCATTCGAGATCTGTTTGCCCCCAAATTTTAAATACCATCTTTTGTCACCATAATTTTTCATCTGGTCTGGAAGGTGGACCACCACGAGCGGCGGAGGCCGGGATTTGTGTTCCACGTGCCAAACGGGGGAGAAAACCCTGTTTTTTTCCTTTGGCTTTTTCGTACAGAATTTGGGGTAATTTAGAAAAGTGATAAACTAAAAACTTAAACTTGACTTCTTGAAGTTAATTTTTGGATTTTGTTTGAGGTCATTTGGATTTAATTTGATGAAGTTATGAATTTCTGAAGTTGAAAGAGTTTATGGTGAATTTATGTTCAAAGTTTGAAATTTGATTCTTGTATAACATAATCTGGAGATGGGTATTGTTAGAAATTTATGCTTTGGGCTGGAAGTTTGAAACCCTTGTTAGAATTAAAAGAAATCTCTCTAGCTAAGAGACTTTCTTGATTTGGAATTAATATATAGAAAGAAGACTCTTTACAAGTTAGAAATTGTTAGTAATTACTCTAAGTTGGAGTTGGAAAAATGAAGAATATGTAAATTGAGAATTTTATGGTATGAAGGTGGTTAGACTTGAATGAATTCTTTGAGTTGGAAGAAGTTTTAAGTAAGTAATAGAAGCTTTGTTAACAAAAGCTTAGAAAATGAAGATTTGGAAAGTAAAGGAAACAAGTCACTTTGAGTAATGTTATTACTTAAGAAGTTGAATTTTCTTATCTCTTAAATTGAAATTTTGATTATGTAAATGAAGAGTCTCATTTTTGGATATGAATCTCAAACTTGGATAAGGAAGGAATAAGGAAAATAAGTAAAAAATGAAGGAAAGAATGAAGAAAGCTAGTTAAAGAGAGAATGGAACTTTTAATATTATTTCCTTTTGATTATATTTATAAATAAATGGAATGATTGTTTGCTTATTAAGTTTTTACAGTTTTAAATACTATACTAAATGATATATAAATATATTTATATAATCTTTAGGTGTAACGGGAGATTGTAACAAAGGCAAGAAAGTAATTCGACAATAAACTTGGTGCTAAAGGTGAGTATCACTTTACTTCTAGTAAGTGTGATGAATCTTTAAGAAATTTTACATGCCTTATAAAATATGAAATTTGATATGGACAATAAATTGTCTTGTTGCTTATGTTTGAAAGCAGTGTGTGATGTGAATGAGACAATGAAATTATAATTGAGAAATTGCCTATGTTATGGAATGTGTTTGTTAAGATTTGAAACTTTTGTTATATTGCGGAATCGAGTGAAAGAGTGAAAGTGAGGTGGAATCAAGTGAAAGAGTGAAAGTGAGGTGGAACCGAGTGAAAGTGAAAAGTGAGGTGGAACCGAGTTAAAGTGGAAAATGAAATGGAACCGAGTGAAAAAGGAAAAATGAGACGGAATCAAATTAATGTATTTGTATATGGGGAGACATCCCATTTTTATGATATATGTAATGATGATGATGTGGAATGGAATTGATTTGCTTATGAGGCTTGTTATATAAAATTGTTGAATGATTTAAAATCATTTTCGGAATGTATATTATATTTTGTTGTGATGAGAATGAAATAAATGTATTTTCCTTATTAATTGTGATTTATTGATTGAAATTATGATTAAATTAAATTCATTCACAAAGGAATGATTTCTTGAAGGCAATTACTTTAAGTAATGTGATTACTCACTGAGCTTTAAGCTCACCCCTCTTAATATTTCAGGAAAGTTGGCTGATTTGAACTGAATGAAGTAATTCATTAAAAGTTTGAAAAGACAAGTGATCTTAGGTGGGCTTTTCATGCGAGACATTCTCATGCCCCTTTTTAATTGAAAGTTTAGCTAAATGGATGTATCTCCATTTTGGAAAGATTGTATTTGTGTTTTGTAATTATTATGGATCTAATTCCATTAGGAAAATTATATGTTGTGTAAGTTATTGGTTTCAACCAAATGTACTTTGACATGAAAGAAAAAAATTGTGGAAGTATGCTTGCTTGTATCAGAATTATATAATGTTGTGGAAAGTATCAAATTTAGTTGTAGTCGGTGTTTTCAGAGACGATGGTGTTGGGCGAGGCGTTTTGCTCCAGTGAGGCGAAACATAAGCCTTTTGAAACTTTGGGGCGTTTTAAATAAAATAATAATAATAAAATAAAATAAAAAATAAAATTTAAATAAATAAATTATAAACCAACTTTAATAATTTAAAACCTAAAAATAAATATTTATCACAAATTCACAAATTTTAACAATTTAAAACCTTATAATTCACAAATTTAGAGTGCAAAATGCAAATATATAAAATAAAAATATAGGGTGCAAAATGCAAATAAAAAAATTTAATCATTTAATAAAGTAAACAAACTTATTTTTACCAAAAAAATAAACAAATTTATCTAAAGTCTACAACACGCGTAGACATCTTAGGAACATCATATCACAAAATCTTATCCCATCATACCCAAGTACCCAGCCACTCCCACTCCCAATCCCAAATCCCAAGTCTCATCTCTGCGCAACTGGCTAGTCTCCGAAGTGATCTCGTATTCTCATTTCTACACAAATGGGTCTCTCAAGTATCATCTCTCCAAAGTTCATAGTTTAAACTCTCATCTTTGCAACTCTGAACCCTCGTCAAACCCATCATCTCCCAAATCCGCCTCTAATCTCGCTAAGGATTGCGTTAAGGACAACACTATCTTGCCCAAGGATAGCCCCAAACCTCCCTCGAGCTCTGTCAATGGAGAAGTTTCTAGCTGTAATTGGGTTTTTTTTTTTTTTTTTTTTTTTTTTTGTGGTGTGGGGTTTGATGTGTAGTTGTTTACTTGTTTTTTTTTGTAGTTTTGTTTTTGTTGTGATTTTTGAGGTGTTGAGTAGTGGGTTTTATGTGGCAATTCTGTTATTCTTAAAAAAGTTTCCGACGAACGAGAGCTCCATTCAAGCGGCTGTTCCTTCCTTCGTCGCCAACCAAAAAATACCATGAGGCATACGTCTCGTCATCCTAGGCGTGAAATAAGTACGTCTTGGGTAGGGGCGTACGCCCAAGCAAAAAAACGAATACCTCAAGAAAAAAACACCTAACTTCAGGCGCCCCAGGTGTTTTTGCTTTGCTCCGCCCCTGGGCGCACCCCGAACAAGTTCCAAGAACGCCCATGAAATCACTGGTTGTAGTATTACTTAAAAGTAATGATTTTATTCTGAGTGGGATTACTTGGGATGGGTTGTTACATTTGTGGCCACAACATTGGAATACTGTAGTCTTTGAGCCTTGGTAAGTTATTTTCTCTGACAATAGTGCTTTAAATTGTAAAACAATACTTTGAGGATTATCTTGCTTTTAAGCAATCATCATATACTTCTCATCTTTATAAAAAAGGATTTGTATATCCTTAGTTGAGAGAAGAGAGTTCTTGAGATAGACTCTCTTTATAGATTTTAGTGTGAACCTTGAAACATTTGTGAGAGTTTTATATGATCTTGTGAAAATATCGAATTAAGTGTTAACTTGAAAAACATTTTGTAAGATTCTTGTTGGGACACCAAAAAATCAAGCTACTGTTATCGGGTTTGATTCTTGAGAGTGGACGTAGGATAAAGAGAATATGACATTCCCGAACCATTATAACTCTTGTGTTTGCAATCTCTTTAATTTAAGCACTTTAATTTCGCATTAATTACTTGTATTTTGCACAACAAAAAAGGGGATCAAATTTGTAAAAGGTTTTATATTTGTTTTTGTTGAAATTAAGAACTGAAAGAATTCTCTGTTTTATTGATTTATTTGAATACAATTTAGTGGTCCAATATATAGACATACAAATACTAAATCTAATAAGACTAGGATACATTAACTAAATAAGATAAACATAAGTTAGGCCTAGTAGGACATATAATAGGAATCCTATTAGAATTCTCAACACTCCCCTTCAAGTTGGAGCATAGATGTCATATGCATCCAACTTATTACAAATATATCTAACTCAAGAACCATCCAATGGTTTAGTAAATAAATTTGATAACTGATTTGTTGACTTCACATGTCTGTTACTGAGCACATTTTGTAAAAGCTTTTCTTAAACAATATGAGAATTAACTTCAATATGTTTAGTTCTCTCATGAAACACTGGATTATTTGCAATATGAATAACTTCTTGATTGTCACACACCAAGCTCATCGGACTTGATTGGTTAACCCCAAATTCCGCTAATAACTGTTTTAGCCAAACCATCTCACAGGTAGTATGCATCATTGCTCTGTATTCGGACTTAGTACTGAATCTAGCCACCACAGTTTGCTTCTTACTTTTCCATTATACTAAATTAACTCCAACAAACACACAATATCCAATAGTGGACCTCCTATCAGATGGAGAGCTTGTCCAATTTGCATCAATATAAACCTCAATTTGAGTATGACCATGGATTTGGTAAAGTAAACTACGACCAAGAGCACTCTTAAGATATCTCATAATTCGAATAACGACATCCCAATGACTATTTCGTGGAGTATCAAGAAATTAACTAGCCACACTTATTGCAAATGAAATATCAGGTCTGGTAACAATCAAATAATTCACTTTCCCAACCAAACACCTATATTGTCCTAGATTAGATAATAGTTCACTTTGATCAGCAATAAGTTTTGTGTTGGGATCCATAGGACTATCTATAGGCTTACACCATAATATTCCAATACCATTCAACAAATCAAGAACATATTTTCATTGAGACAAAAAAAAAAATACCATGACGAGATCTAGCAACCTCGATATTAAGAAATACCTTAATTTTCCTAAATCCTTCATCTGAAACTTAGTACTCTAGAATTGTTTCAGCTCTAGAATTCCTTCGTTGTCATCTCCTGTGATCACAATATCATCCACATATACAATTAACAATATTATACTTGACTTACTATGTTTATAAAATACATAATGATTAACACCACATCTATTGAGGCCAAAATCAATCACTACTTTACTGAACCGATCAAACCATGCTCAAGAAGATTGCTTTAATCTATATAAATACTTCTTCAATCGATATGCTAACCCAGACTTCCCCTGAGAAACAAACTCGGGAGGTTGCTCCATGTATACCTTTTCCTACAAATCATCGTTTAGAAACTATTTTTCACATCTAACTGATGTAGTGGCCAATAAAAGAAGAACAGAAAAATGTACACATAACAACTTCGTAGTAGCTGAAAAACATTTACTTTCCTTTTACAGGGTGATAACATTAGCTTAAATAAGCAGATAAGAAATCACATAGCTACTGTCTCAAACATAGTTGAATTACTAGGAAATGAGGATTTAGCTGCAGATCACATTAGGAAATGCTTATATTCAGTTGGAATGGGCAACAACGATTACATTAACCACTAATTCTTGCCTGAATTTTACAAAACAAGCAGCCAATATACCCCAGAAAAATTTGACGAAGTTCTTATTGATGAATATTCAAAGTAGCTAAGGGTAATTACTAATTAGCACTGTCATTTCATTGACATTTTTCTTTATTTTCGTTCTAATGGTGGTAATTCATAATCTAACATGAAGATGACAAGAATCCGTTCTGTTTTTTCATAGTTTGTACAATTATGGATCAAGGCGGGTGTCCTTGAATGTAGTGGGACTAATAGGCTGCACTCCAAATGCAATAGCATTGTATGGCAAAAACAACACCTCTTGTGTAGAGTACATGAATGATACAGCCGATATTTTTAACATTTACTTTCCTTGAATCACTAGTTGATCAACTCAATAGCAATCTCACTGATGCAAAATTTACCTTTGTCAATTATTGTTCTCGCAATGGTATAGACCCTAAACTTTCTAGTTTCTACTATAAATTTTTTATCTCTTTGGCCAGTATAACTGATACTCAATTATTGTGAGACACTAACAAAGCTTATGCAGAATTCATCCACCAACTTATCATTGACATCCTCACCATTTGAGCCCAAATTATGAATAATTAAGCTAATAACCTATCATCAGTCTAAATCCTCACTGATAGGAGCTTAAATATTCATATTTAAGCCCTTTAATTTACATTTGTTAAGCCATAGTTTATGTTAATTTAGTCTATTTTACTTCATTTCTGTGTTTTACATGTTTTTATAGGGTTTTGGAGAAGAAATAAGCATTTGGGCACTTAAAGGAAGAAATCTGGAAATCCTAAAGCAGTTGCTGTCTGTAGTGCGATCGAGCGCACCAAGCATGCAATCGAGCGCAGAAGTGCGATCGAGCGCACCTGTACGGGCATAAACAGTAAAGCAGCAGAACCAGTTTTTGAAATAAAAGAGTTTTGTGTTTTAGGAAAGTTTAGGGTTTCCTGAGTCTTCTAGGAGTATTCAACCCCTACAAATACACTTGTAAAACACACAAATAGATATCTTTTGCTTTAGCTTGGAGTTGTAAGGTTTGGGAGAGAATTGACGCATCTTCTCTCGAGTTTATTCTTCCCTTTATATTTATGTTATATATGATGTTTATCTTAGACAGCATGTGTAACTAACTCTTTATAAGGCTCGATTGAAGCCCTAGTTATGCTTTCCCATATATATATATATTCAATGATTATCTTTGCCAATAGCCTTTATTATGTTGCTTAACTTGATTAATGCATGTGTTTATTTAAATTCCTCATATGTATGTGTATGGCCAACGTATGCATGTGGTATGGATTGCTTAGTTAGATCAATTTGGATGACCGAGTCCAGGGTCTAACAATAGTAACAAAAGATAGCCACACCGGATTCTTGGATTAATCAACATGGGAAACCGGGATTAGATACCATGCCTTAGGTCTCATGTGGTTGTCGATTTTCACAAAACCTATGTTTTCTTAAGGATCAACTCAATAGATATCATGCTGAATCCCTTAAGAAAGAAAAGAGTTAGAGTAGATACCATGCCTAACTCGTTGCTTAGGGAAAACAATAGCTTAAGGAGTAGATACCATGCCCTTAGGTTGGCGACCATTAGGTATTCATGATAAGGCTAATGCATTGACTTACTACTCATTAGGAAAATATGACTAGAGGTGGATATCAAAGCCTCATGTTCTTATTACTGTTAAATCACACTCAACTGTTATTTCTATCTTTTTATTACTGTGAAACTAATTCTAAATTTAAATTTACTAATCCCTGTGGAGATGATCGTGCATTCACACACTATACTACTATTGACCTTGTGCACTTGAAAGTAAAACGAGTGCGTTTATTTGCTTATTTATTTAGGTGGATAAACGCTCAACAAGTTTTTGGCGCCGTTGCCGAGGATTGCGCTAAATTTTCTTTTAGCATTATTTTCATCATTATTTTTATTCTGCTTTAAATTTTCTAAAAATTTTAAGTTTATGTTTTTCACCTTTATTTTTATTTTTCATCAAACCCTAATTGATTTCCTTTCTGTTTCAGGCACTTCAAACCCTAATCGTACTTTCTGTGGTATTTGCAATCGATCACAACCTCTTGTACGATTGAGTGCAATTAGGGCAGAGAGTTACCCGAGCAACAGAGTGGAACTGCTGCCCTGAAACTGGTTTATCTGATTTATGCACGGACTTCGATCCCAAAATCCAACAGTCTTTCCACTCGATCCAGAGCTTGAACGGACCATCCAACAAAGGCTTAGGAACAACTTCGAGGAGAATGAAGAAGAATTCGAGAACGAAGCACCAATGGCGGAATAACTAGAAAACCAGCAACCACCAGCACGAGTACCAATGAAGAAATCCTTCATCCCACGGAACCTTGATCAGTCATCGTGCATTGCATATCAACCTGAGGCAGAAGGCAATTACTACATATCTCCGCAAATACTAAGTGCACTAACTCACTTTCGGGGTACACCCAACGAAGATCCACACTTGCACTTCCGGGAATTTTTCGATCTTTGTAAGTTCCAGCATATCCGAGGCCTAGACCAAGAAGGAATAAGGTTAATTCTATTTCCCTTTTTCTTAAAAGATAATGCTAAACTATGGTACAATTCTTTGCCTGCAGTTTCAATCCACACTTGGGAGGAGTTGGCTGGCAAATTCCTAAGGAAGTTCTTCCCAGCCCAGAAGACGAGGCAAATGAGGAAGGAGATCCAATCCTTCCAACAAAGGAATGGAGATCTGTTCTTGGAGGCATGATGACACTTCAACGAGCTACTACTCAAATGCCCACACCACAACCTACCTCAAGATGAGCTGGTACTAGCCTTTTATGAAGGTCTAAATGAAATGAATAAAGGTATTGCTGATTTTGGTTGTGGAGGTGTGCTAATGGAGAAGAGCAGTGAAGAAGCCATGGAGCTGTTTGAGGCATTGAGTGAGTATACCCAACAATTCTCCTCTAGATGTAGACAAGGAGTCAAGATCAAAGGTACGTATGAGGTTACTCTAAATGGTGGACCCTCTACCCAAATAGTTGCTTTAGAGAGGAAGTTAGATATGAGGCTAGATATGATTGTAAATGCCATGTCTACTCAAAACATCTCTCATCGACCACAAGCTACACAAAGCCAGGTATGTGTTTTATGTTCTTAATTTGATCACACTACTGAGACCTGCCATTTGTATTCATCTACAGATCCCGAGCAAGCGAACTATATGAGACTGAATAGTGCATATGCACATACCTACAATCTGGGATGGCGAAACCACCCTAACCTCTCATGGAGCAACAATCAAAACACCTTGAACCTTCAAGGGCAATAAAGGAACTTCCATAAAGCAGCTCAACCAGTTTCAGAACCTAAGAAGGATGATCTAGAAAGTCTTGTAAAGCAATTAGCCACTCAATAACAGCAACTAATGACAACATTGATGACTTCACTAGATCAGCAAAGACAAACCACTGCAGCACATGAGCAAGCAATTCAAAGGTTAGAGGTACAAATGGGGCAATTGGCTAAGGAGCTAAGTGAAAGGAAGCAAGGTGAACTCCCTGCACAATCACTACCAAATCCAAGAGGACATCAGCAGCTAAAAGCCATTACAACTCTCCAAAATAGTAATATCATAGAAGTTAATGAGCCAGCTCAAGCATCTCCAGCTAAGCCATCCACATCCAAGGTAAGTGAAGTAGAGAAGTGGAATGCACCACCCTTCCCTCAAAGGTTAGTAACGCCAAAGAAAGATAAATTGTTTGATATTTTTGAAACTTTGAGAAAAGTAGAAATTAACATTCCTTTATTAGATGCAATTAAACAAGTTCCAGCTTATGCTAAAATTTTAAAATATTGTTGCACTAATAAAAGAAAGTTTCAAGAGCATGAAATAATGGCTCTAACTGAAGAGGTCGGTGCAGTATTATTAAGAAAACTACCACCAAAACTAAAAGATCCGATAGTTTTACTATTCCCTGTAGGATAGGTGATCAGTTGTTTGAGCGAGCATTACTAGATTTAGGAGCAAGTGTCAATTTGCTACCATACACAGTAGTTGAAAAGCTAGGTTTAGGGGAGCTTCAACCAACCTTCATCACTTTGCAATTGGCAGATTGAAGCATCAAAAGACCTAGAGGTATACTTGAAGATGTCCTGGTAAAGGTAGGTGAATTTATTTTGCCTGCTGACTTCATTGTGTTAGATATGGAAGAATGCCCTATGCCATTATCTCTGCCCATCATCTTAGGAAAACCCTTTATGAGAACTGCTGATACAATAATTAATGTGAAAAAGGGTATTGTAAGTATGACGGTAAATGGAGAGACAATAGAATTTAAGATATTTGATGCAATGAAATTACCCCAAGATGATAATGTTGATGAATGTTTTAATGAATGTATGATGCAAAGTGCTGTCAAGCAAGCTTTTCAGGTCCATCACACTGATCCATTGGAGGCCGCCCTCACCCATAGTTTTAAAAGATTAGATATTGAGCCTGCATCAGAAACTGTCCCTGATGACATCTTTAAAGCTATGCACCTCCCTAAAGTCTATCCTATGCATCCAAGACCGGGTGATAAGAAGAAATCACATTTGAATAAACTGAAAAGATTGAGTCATGATGAATGTGCAGCACTACCAAGAGCACTTGAGCAACATGAAGTGGACTTTAAGTACTCCCTGCTAAAAGACTAAAATTGAGAGAATACCTCGTCTGGCTGAAGACGTTAAACTTAGCGCTCATGGGAGGTACCCCAATGCATATCTTTTTTAGTTTTATTAGTAGTATTTGATTTTCTATATTTGTTTAGTATTACTTGTTTTCCATTTTATATTTGTTTATCTTTCTTTTTCAAGGACTGAGTGAGTGTATCCAGTTGAAGTTTGGGGGCGTGCTACGATCCATGCCAGCCATATAGTTCTCTATCTCCCAGGTCAGCTCTCTCCATACTATTCTCACATTGGAGACAATGTGCAATTTCAGTTTGGGGGTATGGGGACACACTCACACACCCACTATGTCCCAATATTTTTTTGTTTTTATAGATAAATTCATGTTCATACTGTTCTAAAATTTTTGATGATCTAAACAAAACTTTATGATTCGACTTCATCAGCGAGCTTAAACACCTTGAACATATAGGCCAATAATCAAGTTTTGAACCTAGATCACTGCCTTTTAGGTATTTAAGGATTCACAAGTTTGACCTAAACTATCACGAGCACATTAGCACATAATTGTGTGGGGTATGACATGTAATTTTGATTTGTATGTCTCTTTTGCTTGACTGTGAACCGAATGACCTATTAGATTAACATTTTGGCATAAGAAAATAGAAAAAGATTATTAGTACTCAAAAAGAAAAATGCTCCTAATGATCAATAAAACAAATTTTCTGCTGAGTAACTTGCCCTATTGCCTCAGTAAGCATTGAGTGTCACGTTAAAAGGTGGAAATTCTGATGGGTAGCATTGAGACCAGTTAGTTTCGTAGCCTTTTTGACTCGAGCTAGTAAGTCCTTAAGGGTGTCTTTACACCTAATGCCCTAAAACCATCTGGTTTGGGAGTCATTGGCTAAACACTCGTTACAAGAGTCAAATAGAAAGCTTAAGGGAACTAACTTAGGAAAAATCTCACAAATAAAAGAAAAGAAGAAAATCTGTGCCATCTTTGTTGACCCTAATAGGAAATTGGGTGAATCTTGAGTCATCGAGACACTACACAATTGAATTATTTGGAAACCCAATCTTTTATGTGCTAGTTCACCACACACTAAAGTCAAACCTGTGATGTCTTAAACTGCCTCATAAAAGTGATTTACGTTCAAAACTCTTATTCATTGCAAAAATGTGTTTATATTTGTTAAGCTTACTCATGAATGCGCATCATAGTTTTGTGTAAGATCTAAACTTTTGTTGGACACCATGAACATTGGATTTATCTGTGTTTTTTTATTTTAGTTTTTAGTTTTGTATTGCTAAGGGACTAGCAATATGTAAGTTTGAGGGTGTGATAGGAGCTTAAATATTCATATTTAAGCCCCTTAATTTACATTTGTTAAGCCCTAGTTTATGTTAATTTAGTCAATTTTACTTCGTTTCTGTGTTTTACATGCTTTTATAGGGTTTTGGAGAAGAAATAAGCATTTGGCACTTAAAGGAAGAAATCTGGAAATCCTGAAGCAACTGCTGTCTGTAGTGCGATCGAGCGCACCAGGCATGCGATCGAGCGCAGAAGTGCGATCGAGCGCACTGCGCATGCGATCGAGCGCACTTATACGGGCGTAAACAGTAAAGCAGCAGAACCAGTTTTGGAAATAAAAGAGTTTTGTGTTTTAGGAAAGTTTAGGGTTTCCTGAGTTTTCTAGGAGTATTCAACCCCTATAAATACACTTGTAAAACACACAAATAGATATCTTTTCTTTTATCTTTTGCTTTAGCTTGGAGTTGTAAGCTTTGAGAGAGAATTGACGCCTCTTCTCTCGGGTTTATTCTTCCCTTTATATTTATGTTATATATGATGTTTATCTTAGACAACATATGTAACTAACTCTTTATAGGGCTTGATTGAAGCCCTAGTTATGCTTTCCCATATATATATATATTCAATGATTATCTTTGCCAATAGCCTTTATTATGTTGCTTAACTTGATTAATGCCTGTGTTTATTTAAATTCCTCATATGTATGTGTATATCCAACGTATGCATGTGGTATGGATTGGTTAGTTAGATCAATTTGGATGACCAAGTCCTGGGTCTAACAATAGTAACAAAAGATATCCACACCGGATTCTTGGATTAATCAACATGGGAAACCAGGAGTAGATACCATGCCTTAGGTCTCATATGGTTGTCGATTTTCACAAAACCTATGCTTTCTTAAGGAACAACTCAGTAGATACCATGCTGAATCCCTTAAGAAAGAAAAGAGTTAGAGTAGATACCATGCCTAACTCGTTGCTTAGGGAAATCAATAGCTTAAGGAGTAGATACCATGCCCTTAGGTTGGCGACCATTAGGTATTCATGATAAGACTAGTGCATTGACTTACTACTCATTAGGAAAGTATGACTAGAGGTGGATATCAAAGCCCTATGTTCTTATTACTGTTAAATCACACTCAACTGTTATTTCTATCTTTTTATTACTATGAAACTAATTCTAAAGTTAAATTTACCAATCCCTGTGGAGATGATCTTGCATTCGCACACTATACTACTGTTGACCTCGTGCACTTGCAAGTAAAACAAGTGCGTTTATTTGGTTATTTATTTAGGTGGATAAACGCTCAACACTCACCCACTTACACTCTAGGTGGCCTTGCTTAATTACTTTCTCTGATTTATGCAGAAATTCAATTTTACATGCTTAAGTTCGACAGATACTAAAATTCAACATTTCAACCAATTCTATTTTCCTGTGCAACCAAACGGGCTCTAAATGACAATCAAATTACAGAGAACTAGAACACATCTGCTAAAAGTCCTAGTATGCTAGAACTCACCCCTCTAATATATTAAAAGGGCAATATTCAACTTGGGTAAACAATCCACAATAATCTCTAATTCCTTGATAGCACTCACTAAAG
Organism: Bretschneidera sinensis; assembly: GCA_023935145.1. Classification (NCBI taxonomy): domain Eukaryota; kingdom Viridiplantae; phylum Streptophyta; class Magnoliopsida; order Brassicales; family Akaniaceae; genus Bretschneidera; species Bretschneidera sinensis. Next base: position 15,669,042 of record CM043699.1, on the reverse strand, counting down.
ATTGCATGTCGAAAAAAAAAACATATAATAACAAACATTGAGCTCATGTAAAATAATTATACTCAGTTCCCAGATTTGAATTGAAAATTTTTCCTCTCAATCAACAGGGTCACCTTTTCGCTTTGCTTCTTCGAATTCAATTCATAGCTTGTAGAAAAAACAGAATCATCTCTACGTGTATTCAGACTACTACACCAGATAGATGCTTATTCTGACACAAGAAAGTAGGAAATAATAGGTATGCCTAAAAGTTACCTAATTAGGATTCCTCACTCTGAAACCACTATATGGCTGCTACCCCTTGGAATTTTTTCGTGTAAAATAAAGCTGGAGCAGAATCAAGCGCATCCCCTTTTCCTTCTGATGAAGAATTCATTACTGTCTGTCTCTTTCGCCAAGCCATTTTCCGGACAAAACCTTTTCTCACGCTGTTTGCCAAGGAAAGAACAGAAAGCTTCTCTTACAATGAAGAAGCGAACCCAGATTTTCTACCACTAGATCGGCCGACAACTTCACAGCTTCTAAAGCCGCATTTCGCCAACCATCAGAGATCAAAGTTGTGAAGCGTGAAAACAAAAAAATGGGATAAACTTATTTAACTAAATAGTTGAGATTGTTAAAGGGAGACTACTTACTTGAAGGCTAACACAAAGAATCTGATTATCTCCCAAAAGTTAGAAGAGTTGTTTTGCCTGTGAAGCAAAATTTTGAAACCGTAAACAAAAATTTTGAAATCATAAGCACAGCAGCTTAGGGTGTAGGACCTCAAATTTTGGGGGAAAGTCACGGCACGGGGGAGCTTAGGGCAGGACAAAAATTTCAGGGAAAAATATGGGCGCGGCAAAGAACTAAAAGGTTATTTATACCTGATATTTTTTAGCATATTCCGGTGCTTTAAAGCTCCAAAATATGAAATGAGCATATACCGGAGCTTTAAAGCGCTGGAATATACTCATTTCATATTCTGGCGCTTCAAAGCGCTCGTATATGCTCATTTCATATTCCGACACTTTGAAGCGCCGGTATATACAAAGGAGTATATACCGGCGCTATGCAATCAGCTGCGTGACCGTTATATGTTCTTTGAATATTGCGGCGCTTCAAGGAAGCGCCACCAAAAAAGCGCCGGAAATAAAGCACCGGCAAATGTCAATTCTCTTGTAGTGTTAGTTCCCATTAAAGTGATTCCATGTACACAATAGACATGTATCATCATCATCAAAATTTAATCAACTATGGTTAATGGATAGTCGACTGCTATTTGGACAGAATCTTTTACAGTCGACTTTTGACAATTGACTGTCATCCAGTCGACTATGGTATAGGATAGTTGACTATCATCCCGATATTGAAACTTAACAGTAATTTCTTCCTGAGTTATATCCTTTAGTTCATAGCTCTTCGTTTTTCTGACTATTGCAAGTTTGGAAAACGTTATAAATACTTCAAATAACTTCTCAATAACCAACTTTAATCTCTCTTATTTTTTCATCAAATTCAAATAATTCTTCTTCTTCAAATTCAAATTCTTCTTTTTCAAGTTCTTCCTAACATTCAAAGCCATTGTTAATGATTGTTTCACAAAAGAACTTAAAAAATAATATCTGAATTTGCTCTAAGAGATGCCCAATGACTTTAATATCTTGGAGAACTATTTATTAGAACCCAGAACAATTAAGTGCAAACAAATAAAGTCTTAAAGACCACATTTATTCATGACTCAAAGTTATCAGCTTTTTGTATTTCAGACTCTGCATCCATCATCTTTCCCAACAACAGTTTTGACATCAAAGTTTTTGGTGGTTTTTGCTGTCATTCTTTTCACCCCTTGAGTCTTTTCTGTTCAAATATTAGCATTTTTGGTTCTGGTGTGTTTCACAATATTTATTCAGCCTGTTGAAATAAATTTCTTAATAACATCTTGACTGATTGAGGGTTGTCTTGAGATTATCGGTGAAGTCAAAAAAGCAACTGATCATAATAATTTTCACCCAACAGCGCATGATTACAAATAAAACATTATTGCAACAAATTGAAGTTTGATACGACAATCTGATAATATTGGTAATGAAAAGGTGATGATTAGACATTGTACACCACAATAGGACTTCTCACGTTATGAGTCCCATCCGACCACACTAATGCAGACAATGGCAATCTGCTTCCGACAACAGTTACGATGAAAGATTTTTTCAATTTGAGGATTTGAAGGAGAGAACTTCAGGCTCCACTGTCACATTAATTTTCGGATTCGGGGAGACTTTTGCCTTGTAAGTAGAGTTCACAGGGCCAACATTCGTTACTGTTCTACTAAAACTAAATTTGAATGCTTGGATTTCTGAATTTTGGGACATCATTGAAGGAAGATTGAGATCCCTCACGGATGATTTGTTAGCCCCTTTAGGGCAGGTGCTGTTGTCTCCTGATATTTGTCCAATTGATCTATCATTATAACCCAAGCCACAAAGCATTTTTATGTAGTCCCCTTTAGAAGCTTCGTACACAAGTCCAGGATCAATGGCTTTTACTGGATTGATATGCCCAGATCCATAAGCAAATTCAGCATCTGAATTTTTGGAATCATCCATGGGCCAAGCTACACGAAAAAGAAAATTATTGCTGTGAGTCAGAGACATCAAGTAATCATGAAATTAACAAAGAAACATGAAGGACATTGTGGTGTTTGTCCGCTGTATGCCTGCAATTTCAGGTGGTCTCCAGCAGTGATTTTTTATGGTGGCTTTATCAGTGATTTTGTTGTTTGGTTCTACTGTTTTTTTGTGTTCTATTTCTGGTGGGCTGTTTCTGCATCTTGTTTTGGGTTTGGTTTTTTTGGTTCTGCAGTTTTTTTTTTGGGTCTGCTTGTTTTCTGTAGTTTTATTGTGGTTCCCTGCAGTGGGTTTTGTTTTCTGTTTCTGCAGTTTTTTCGTTGGGCTTTACAATTCTTCTGCGGCTTCCTATGTTTCTGCATTTTTTTTTTATCTGTAATATTTTTTTCTGCAGCTCCTGTATCTATTTTATCATCAATGAAGTATCTTTGCTGTTAAAAACAATAGTTGATAGAAAATTACCAGTAGTCATAAGTGCAGATTTAATGGCCGAAGGAGACCAATCAGGGTGAAATGTTTTGACATAAGCGGCTACCCCAGCAGCATGGGGGCATGACATGGAGGTTCCAGTCAATATACTGTATTTTGTATTCCGAGTGTCTCAGCATTACCCAAGGGTGAAGCAAGAGGTGAATATGCGGCCAAGATATCTACCCCAGGGGCTGTTAAATCCGGCTGCATAGGTATAAGCGTTGTATCAGCAAAAAAACTATAATATAACTTTAATAAAAAAAAGATTTAATTAGGCTATGTGCAATTGTGCATTATATACCTTCAAAATGTCCATAGCAATACTATTTGGCCCATGCGAAGAAAAGGGAGCCACTATAGGAGCTGTTAAATCCTTAATCACCTCACTTTCCAATACTTCTGCTTCAGGCTCTCTGTAAAATATGCGTAAGGATGACTCATTTTAAGGAAGAAAAATTGGAAATAATGATCTAATCAATAAATGGAAAACTATAGATACCCATACTTTGTGGTATTCATGTAAGCCTTGACTGCATTATAGTCATCCTCGCTTAAAGCAGATGCAGGTAAGGAGACAACAAATGAAACATTAACAAATTTGGTTATCATGATTGACCCCACAGCTCCAGCTCTATGAGCTTCAAAGTTTCCCTTGGTTTGATCACATAACACAATTTTCCCCTTTACTAAATTACTCTCTAAGCACCCTTCCTCGCACAACCTGAAATGAATCAAGAATTAAAATGTCTCACTCTGATTTTTAAATTTGTATGAGAAAAGAATTGAAGTTGAAATGATTTTCACACCTACCCAGAACTTATATCAGGGCACTGAGTTGAGGCATCTTGTCCATGTATCAAAGGAAATTTAGTTCCATTTAGAGTGAAAGAATTGACTGAATTTCCCTGTTTGTGTTCGGCTGATCATTAGCATATAAATTTTGAATACATCAAATAAGTACTGGCATAGCAGGTTACTGAGGATAAAAAGCTTGTGATTCTTACTATTAGTGTCTTCCCATTCCCGAGAACAATCTTGTCGATGAACAAACGATCTGTGCTGCTTGCTGCAACTGTAAGAATCCATGGAGCTACACTAGACACTGATCCAGCTATTGGACCACTATTTCCGGCAGAATTTAAGGTAAGTATGCCTTTCTCCATTGCATGGAAAGAACCAATTGCAATAGGATCTGAGATATAAGGATTTGCATTTTCTGATCCTATCGAAATTGATATAATGCCAACTCCGTCTGCAATAGCATCATCAAATGCAGCTAAGATGGAATCTGAAGCACACCCTTCTGGATTACAGACTTTATATGCTGCAATCCTTGCAGAAGGAACCTCTCCTCTTGCAGTACCTTTAACCAGCCCATAAAAACTTGCAGCCTTTACTTGGTTTCCTGCAGCTGTAGAAGCAGTGTGCGTTCCGTGACCCTGGTCATCCCTTGCAGACTCAGATTCATAAAATCGAGCTCAAATAATCTTGCTGTAAGTTAAGCATTTAATTTTGTTAATAGAATCACTTATTTTTCAGGCAAATCCAAAATAACTGTTAAAAATTACTGAACAACTTATGCATATGTAAGGACAATCCCGTTTTGACATTGTTTATACAACTGACTACTATCTCTAGATCGTATCACTATTTGATAAAGTTTTGAGGAAAAAAACATACTTGTTGCAAGTGAAATTTGTGCCGCCTTTACAAGCACCCTTCCACTTTTTGTGAGCAGGACCAAAACCTTCATCATTAAAACTTGCAGATTCGGGCCAGATTCCAGTGTCAGTTACACCAATTATGGTATCACTCTCAACTTTCGCATTGCGTTTCACAGTCTCATTGAAACCCATGAAGTCCCAAGATCTTGTTGTTTGAAGTTGATAAGTTTTACTTGGAAAAACTGACACCACTCCTTTCATGCCTGTGTTTCAAAGTTCAAATGACACTATAATTATCTCACCATTAAACATATTTTTAATTGAAAGAGCACATAAATGATTTTGAATCACTTACTAGCCTGCTTCTGTTTCTCAATATCAGTAAGCTTGGCTGCAAATCCATTGAAACTCCTTTTGTAACTTCTAATCAAACAATTTTCTAGAGAGCTGGCAAAAGATAGATCGATAAGAGAAAGATCAAACGAACTAGTTAAATTTAAGTACATAAAAGAAATAGTACTACTAGATCTAGAGATATTACCTGGCATCGACAACTTCTTGAAGGATGCTAAGATGGTGAGATGATGGTAATTAGTCCCCATGATCAGGAAGTGATCCCATGTATACAATATGGACCTGTATTATTACCATCAGTAGTGCATTTGCAGTGTTTGATCTTTAATAATTTAGAAAACATCATATGCTCACTGGTTACCAGACAATAGAGAAACAATAGTTAAGATTAATAGATATAATACTTTCCTTTCTATTCTCATCAGTGGCACCACAAATTAGGCTAATACTGAGTATGAGAACAGATGAAAAGTAACAAAACAGAATGAATCCATAATTAGCCATTGTTCTATGCTCAATATTGAGTACAGGGAATGGTATATATACCAGGATTTCAAAGAATAAAACTTACTATATCCTTTAATTGTCTAGATTTTGTTTCTTTTGATGTCAAATGCATCTTAGTTAATTGCAGCTTATTTTATGGATGAAATTGCTTGAAGGGCGTAACAGGCCCCAAGACGAGAAAAATTCTTGCCTAGCCTTGTGCCATGAATTTCATGGCACAAAGCATTTCATGCCTCATTTGGAAACTTTTATTGTAATAACCAATAAAAAAATTCTGATTGTAATAAAAAAAAAATATTTTTTTCCATCAATAACCCTTATTTGTTTACTTCCCTTGTAGAATGTATCACTTGATTCCCTTATTTGGAAAATGAAGAGTAGGCTGCAAATTTGGATAACAAATAAGGAAACAAAAATTATGATGATTCAAGTTGGAATAAAAAATCGTACTTGGATCCTCCGGTAATTTTTTCTCAAGTGCACCATTGGAATAACACGTCAAAACTATAGATGGTGTGTTATTTATCCAAGGGTGCACTTGGAAAAAAATTTCTCCAAGTTACTGGAGGGATCGTCCCCATAAAAAATCAATTGAGATTCTAAATTGAAGGCCAGTTATAGAGATTCCTTACTAATCACTAGTCAAAATGCATAATACGGAGCCAATAGAAAAAGCATAATATGGAGAAAATGTTAAATACATCAATATCTTCCATTTCCATGAACAGCAGTAATCTTATGTTCTAGGATGGCCAAGGCTTTTATATTTTTCCTAATGGAGTAGCACTAAAATAGTTTTTGGTAGAAGTTAAGTAGAGTTAAAGTTATTTAATTTTCGGTAAAAAGTATGCTAAATGAGTATTTTCATCTAACTATTTTGGTTATATAAGTAATTAAAAACTTTAGAGTTTGTACAATAAAAAATAATTACAAAGTAATTAAACTTTATAATTGAATCAAACTTTCCGTCTATTTTCTTAAGGGAAGTTGGACGGAGGTCTAACATTGAAAACAAAAATAATCATGGAGTCCAATCCATCCAATATTTTGAGTGATTGATGGTTAGGAATCAGATTGATAATGACCCCTATCTATGATGACAAAAACTATAATTTAGTTTCAAGCGCAGGAGAAATAACCAATTCGGCAATACATAAATCGGATAAGTAATCCACGTATCATGATAATCAAATTTGAAACTTGTAATCTCAGCGTTTCAACCTTAATGTTTAGATCCAGACTTATTGGAAAATTGATATTTTCAAATGAAACATTATTTCAAATGAATTCCACCAAACAAATGTAAGCCAAACAGAGTGTTACATGCTAAAATAAACGGTAATGATAGGGACCACCAAAATAAACACTATCTTGGCGGCAGTTTCATCCTCAAGAGAACAATCGGCGAGTTAAATACAGTATTTCATCTGGAACATCCATGGGTTGCTCCCATTCTGCTGGTGTAGCTGATTATGTTAAATCATTTCAACCGTCTCCTTCAGCAATCAAGTCTGCTCTTATGAATACTGGTAATCTTCTACCACCAAAATTAGCTCCCACGATTTATCCTTTTTCCTGCTTAATTTTATGATAACTAGAGTTTTTTTTCTTAATCATCAATTTCTAAAATCTTGTAGCTTGGCCGATGAATGCTTCCAAAATTCAGATGCCGAATTTGCTTATGCATATGGACATAATGATCCTGGACTCTGAATTTGCTTGATTAGACAAATAACATGAGACAGCAATAGTTTCTGAGGCTATAATTGGTAAAGAGGAAAAGTGAGAGGAAGGAAGAGATAGGAGAAAAAATGGATCTATTATTGTTTACTCGTAAAAAAAGTGAGAGGAAAGAAGATTGGGATGATCAGTGCTTTCTTTTCACATAAAAAATTGTAATCCCCCATATTAGGATTACTGGACTGAAAACTAATATAAATTATAATTATTTTTTTTTTGTTTTTTTTTCTTCTTTACTCTAATTTTTCACCAAACGGAACATGAAGATATCAATCATCTCATTTTTCTATTATTTCTCTTTTCTTTCCTCTTCATCTTTCTTCCTCCTGCTTTTCCTATGTACCAATTAGAGCCTAAAGGTATTGACAATTCATCGGAGAGAAATCTCAATTATTCTTCAATAACAGTTGAAGTTTCAGCTTAAACACCCTTTACAATTAGTGCAGGTAATTAACATTTTCTCAATTATGTGAAAGAGCAAAAATTTATAAGAAGATAATACCAGCTCTGATGGCAATGAGTACATTGCCGTGAAGATATCTGACTAGTCTATATCAGCACACTCATGTCAGCATTAGCTGACTGTGCAGGCATTGCAGTTAAAAGACGTAGAACAGATTGCGCAAATAAGGCACGAAATCCAGTCATATCTTCTATAAGTGTCTATAGTGGCTATTTAAGGTCATGTTAATTTATCGCATGCTTTTATACTTCAGAGAAGCCAGATACATAACATTGAAGGCTTTTGATGCATTTAACCTTTTGTTAGCTTGCATGGATAACGGTTGTTCAAGCAGACATAAATGCATATCCATTTTGTTAATTTATCAAAACAACAAAATATAGATAGTTAAAGGAAGGAGCTTAAATTCATCCATCAAATGGTTAGCTGTAATCCCTAAGAAGCATTTGATATCAGAGGATATATACCATTCCCTGGCCTCCAATATTGAGCATAGAACAATGGCTAAGTATGGATTCGTTCTGTTTTGTTACTTTTCCTCTGTTCTAATACTCAGCATTAGCCTATCTTGTGTTGCCACATATGAGGATAAAAAGGAAAGTATTTTATCTATTGTCTTAACAATTGTTTTTCTCTGTTGTCTGGTAACCAGTGACCATATGATATTTTCTAATTTTTAAAAAATAAAACACTGCAAATGCCCGATTGAATACTGATCAGGCAGGTTTTATTGTTTGTACTTCTGATGATGATGATACAGGTTTATATTGTGTACATGGGATCACTTCCTGATTGCGATGGGGATTACTTACGATCATCTCACCACCTTAGCATGCTTCAAGAAGTTATTGAGGCCAGGTAATATCTCTAAGATCTTAATATATAGTACCATCTCTCTTAGGTTCTTTAATTTTTAATGGTTCGTTTTATCTCTCTCTGTCTCTCTTTTGCCAGCTCTGCAGAAATTTTTTTGATTAGAAGTTACAGAAGAAGTTTCAACGGATTTGCAGCCAAGCTCACCAATGATGAGAAACAGAAGTTGGCTAGTAAGTGCTTCAAATGTCTTCTGGATGCTATTTTATTTAAATATATGGTTTAATGGTGAGATATAGTATCTTTAAACTTTGAACCGCAGGCATGAAAGGACTAGTGTCAAATTTTCCATGTAGAACTTATCAACTTCACACAACAAGATCTTGGGATTTCATAGGTTTCACTGAGACTGAATCGTAATGCCACTGTTGAGAGTGACACTATAATTGGTCTACTTGACAGTGGAATCTGGCCCAAATCAGTAAGTTTTGATGATGAAGGTTTTGGACCTGCTCCAAAGAAGTGGAAGGGTGCTTGTAAAGGTGGCATTGATTTTACTTGCAACAAGATTATGCAGTTGACTGGAATCTGGATGCTATTGCAATTGGTGCTTTCCATGCAATGGAGAAAGGAATACTTACCATAAATTCTGCAGGATATGATGGTCCAGAATCTGAATCTGTGACACGTGTAGCGCCATGGATTCTTACTGTAGCAGCAAGCAGCACAGATAGTTTGTTAATTGACAAGGTTGTTCTCGGGAATGGGAAGACACTAGTAGTACGAATCACATGGTCTTTTATTCTCATTAACTTATGTCGCTCTTCTATGTCTGCATATTTTATACATTCAAATTTTCATATAGTGATGATCAGCTCAACACAAGCAGGGAAATTCGGTTAATCCTTCTCTCTAAATGGATCCAAATTTCCTTTGATATATGGACTATGGGTCTCAACTCATTGCCCTGATTATAGATCTGAGTAGGTTCTTTTCAGAAAATTATTTCAGGTTCAACTTTTTTTCCATAAATTAAAATATAGAGTAAGACATTTTGATTCTTGATCCATTTCAGGTTGTGTGAAAGGTGCTTAGACAGTAATTTAGTAAAGGGAAAAGTTGTGCTATTTGATGTAGAAATGGGAAAATTTGAAGCTCATAGAGCTGGAGCTGTGGGATCAATCTTGCAAAATACTAGATTTGTTAATGTTTCCTCTGTCTTCTCCTTAGCTGCATCTGCTTTAATGCAAAGGTGACTATGACGCAGTCAAGGCTTACATGAATACCACAAAGTACATATATCTATAGGTTTCCATTTTTTGATTAGTTCTTTAGTTCTAATTTTCCTTATTTTAAATGAGTCGTATCCTTAATGCCTTATTTTACAGAGAGCCTAAGCAGAAGTACTGAAAAGTGAGGTCATTAAGGATTTGATGGCTCCTGTAGTGGCTCCCTTTTCTTCGCGTGGGCCAAATACTATTGCTGCTGACATTATGAAGGTTCATAATGGACATAGCATAACCTCTCTGGCTCTCTTTAGAGTTATAGTACTCTTTGTTGCTGACATATATTGCTCAAAATGTACTGCAGCCGGATTTAACAGCCCCAGAGGTAGATATCTTGGCCGCATATTCATCTCTTGCTTCACCCTCAGATAATCCTAAAGAAAACCAGCATGTTGAGTACAATATATTGTCTGGAACATCCATGGCATGCCCCCATGCTGCTAGTGTAGCTGATTATGTTAAAACATTTCATCCTGATTGGTCTCCTTCAGCTATCAAATCCACTCTTATGACTACTGGTAATTGTTGGGAAAATTATGCAAATTTTCCTATGAACTAAATTAGTGAGAATGCGAAATAATAGTGGAAATAACACACACACAAATTTGATAACGGAGTTCGGCCAAATGTGCCTACGTCTCCGGACTTACTGTAGATCATTTTTACTAAAGAGAGAAAAATATACAAAATGTTTACAATACTTACAACTCACAACCCACACTCAATTCTCTCAAGCTCTCTTTGATTCTCTAATTTTTGAGGTACTCTACAAATGAGAGCAAAGAGGTTTATATAGGCTTAAAATAAATGGGTTGTGGAAGTTAGGCAAAAAATTAGGCAAGAAGTTAGGCACCTCCATTGACAATTGCCTAAGTTAGGCACCTCCATTTTTGACCAAAAAATGGTTGGTGGCCTACTTCCTTAACAATCTCCCACTTGAAGACTGATTTCAATCTGTCTTCACACCTCGATCTATGCAGCAGATATTTCCAGTCTTGTTACTCTTGCAGGTCAACTTCAAACTGAAGTTGAGCACAACTTCAGTTTGTCGATAGCCACCGTCTTTGTCAACATATCCGCTGGATTCTTGCTTCCTTGGATCTACTCCAATATTAACACCTCATCTTCCAATAAAGATTTGATGAAGTGATAACGAAGTCCAATATGCTTGGTTCTAGAATGAAATGTTGAATTTTCGCCAAGTGTATCACACTCTGACTATTACTGTGCATAACATTCTTCTCCTGTTTGAATTCCAACTCAATTAATAAACCTTGAAGCCATATCATCTCTTTACTGGCTTCAGTCACTATTACATACTCTGCCTCTGTAGTGGATAGAGTGACAATTTTTTGTAACTGTGACATCCAACTAACAGTTGTAACTCCAACAGTGAATATATAACCGGTGGTGCTTCTTCAGTGATTGACATCTCCTCCAAAGTCTGCATCTACATAGCCTTGTACTTTTAACTCACCCTTACCAAAGTACAAACACTTCTCTGTGGTGCCTTGTAGATACCTCAAAATCCACTTTACTGTTTCCCAATGAGCTTTCCCTGGATTTGACATATACCTGCTAACAACTCCCACTGCATGGCCAATGTTTGGTCTCATACAAACCATCGCGTACATCAAACTCCCAATAGCTAAGGCGTAAGGAACCTTAGCCATGAAATCTCTCTTTTCCTCCGTCTGAGGAGACTGATCCTTGGATAAGCGAAAGTGACTTGCCAAGGGTGTGCTGACTGGCTTGGCGTTGCCCATGTTGAATATCTGCAAAACACGGTTGATTTACTTTGCCTGAGATAACTACAAAATCCCTCTTTGCTGATGTAACGACCCATCCCGAGTGGGCCCACTCAGGACGATGTCAATTACCTTTCAGAATCGAGCACCTGGACACACAAATATATACTACAACAGAACAACATTATATATATATATATAGTTAAGATCATATAGAGATTTCAACTATAAGGTTGTAGCTTTACAAGGTGTCTAAAGAGACACAGCCAACCGGTTACAACTTCACACCTAGTATACAATATAACGCTAAAAAAAAAGGCTTGACCGAGGATGCGACGCTCGTGGACCCACCTAAAACTTCGTTGAACTTCAAAGCTTCTCCATTTAAAATCCGGAATCACCTGGAAGCTTACCTGAAAGGTTATAAAGAGAATGGGGAGGGTGAGCTATAAAGCTCAGCGAGTTCTTACACTACACAAAGTCATCACTTGTTAGAAAAAGTTGAGGGCTTATTATTATTATTTTCCTTTCTACTTTATTTGTTCGTATACATAGTCATTTAGCACTTTGCAAAACAACAATCTTATTAATCATAATACGGTCCTATAAAACCCACAACCAACTTGTATTCGCCATTCCATAGTCAATCAAAACATCACAATTTATCGATACAACCAAACATTTCACATGCCCCTTACAGGCCAAGTAGTTCAAATTCATGTATGGTATGCCAATGCAGCATGATGCAATGCAATGTATCATCTCATAATCAATCATAATCCATCGGGGACGTCTCCCCAGGTATCGGTATGCTTCACAAACAATAAATTTTCGGAACCTCCCTTGATCCGGGTCGTGTCCAATCATCCAATATATTCGGTACCCTTACACCCCTTGTGGGAAGGGACCTATCGTCCTCACACATCACTCCCCCCTCAATAACATACCGTAATTTCAATGCATGAAATAAAATGAAATCAAGTGATGAACATCATCAAATTCTCATCAATCCATACAATCACACAACATTCAACACAAAGGTTTTGAAATCACTAACTCATCATTAGTATATAATTAACTTATCTTACCATATAGTTATAAATATAATTATTATATCTAAATAGCAAATTACAATTCTTATGTAACCTTATTGTTTTGATTTCCCCACTAACATTCATGCTTACCAAGAGTAGGGTAATACTCACCTTACGCCCAATACTAGTCGTGGATCACTTTTTTACCTTTACTACGATCATCCACCACACCTATTGAAATGCCATTTAATAATTAAAGCAAACTACATATACAAATAGCCAATGAGTATAGTATTTAAAACTTAGACACTTAATAAGAAATCAATCATTTCATTTACTTACACATATAAATCAACGAAAATACTACTAAAGTTCATTCTTCTCCTTAATCACATATTTTCACTCTTTCCCTTCTTTCCTTCATTCTTTACTCCATAAAACTCTCAATTCATATGGACTTAAATTTCAAGACACTAACTTAGGGTAATTATTAACAAATCCCAACTTGTAAAAAGTATTCATTCTAAATATAATTTTCCAATCAAGAAAAAGTCTCTTACTTAGAGGAATTTCTTTTAACTCCTAAAAGGGTTTCAAATTTACAGCCCATAGTAACATTCTCTAACAATATCCATCTCGAAAATCATGTTATACAGGAATAAAACTTCAAACTTTGTACATACAATCACCCTAAAAATCTTCAAACTTCACACACTCTTATTACTTTCTTCCAAAGTTCCATAATACAGAAATTTCCAGATTTCTTTCAAATTCTCTCCCAACTTCAAATATTTCAAACTAAACCAATTTAAATTCAAATCATCCCAAATAAAGTTTTAGATTAACTTTAGGAAGTATAATTTAACTTAAAAATAGTTAGGACCCAAAACTTCCTCAAACTCTTGCTGAAAAACAGCTCACAAAACGGCCCAGAACACAAATAATTTCCAGAATTTCTGCACAATTCTCCCAACTTAGACAACTCATAAATCCCTCAATTTAACTCCAAATGACCTCAAACAAAAGCCAAAAATCAACATCAAGAAGTTTACTTTGAGTTTGTAGTTGAACACTTTTCGAAGTACCTCAAAATATGAATGCAATAGCCAGAGGAACAAAACGGGCTGTTCTTCCCCTGAACAAAACAGAACCAGTGTTTTTTTTTTCTCCTCTCTCCCTTCTGCCGATTTCTCCAAGCCAAATGAGAGATTTTGCTGTTCTAGGTCAACTTTTCCCTTATATACTACCTCTAAGACTTGGCCTTTTACCAATCTAGCATTCCCTTTCTTCTTTTATTAATTTACATGTCTTTTCCTTTAATTTTCCTTCTAGTATTTAAACACCCCAAAAGTTTTAGTTTCTTACTAAGAGATCCCTAAAAAAAACTGAATTATAAAAACAAGATTATAAAAGCTTAAAAGAAATATCGGGTTCTACAATTCTCCCCTCCTAAAAAAAATTTCGTCCTCGAAATTTTCAACTAACCTGGATTGACAAACAAATAAGGGTATTGGTTCTTTATTTCCACTTCGCTTTCCCAAGTAGCTTCTTCGACTTCTCTATTTCTCCAAAGCACTTTAACCAAGGGAATGAATTTGTTGTGAAGAACTTGAACCCTAGAGTCCAAGATTTTTACTGGCACCTCCACATATGAAAGGTCTTTTTGAACTTCTATGGATTGGAATGGAATGATGTGCGACTCATTTGGTACATATTTGCTCAAAGCTGACACATGGAAGACATCATGAAGTTGTGAAAGTTCTGGAGGTAAGGCTAATCAGTATGCTACAAGTCCAATACTTTCAATGATCTCGTAAGGTTCGCTGTAACGAGGGCTTAATTTTCCTTTTCGCCCAAACCTCAAAACTCGCTTCAAAGGGGAAACTTTAAGATGCACACAATCACCAACTTGGAACTCCAACGGTCTCCTCCTCTTGTCTGCATAACTTTTTTGCCTACTTTAAGCCGTCCTTAGATGTTCTCGTATTTTCTTGATCCTCTTTGTGGTTATCTCTACCAATTCTAGTCCTAAGACACTTCTTTCCCCCACTTCTTCCCAACATATCGGAGTCCTACACCTCCTACCATATAATGCTTCGAAAGGTGCCATCCCAATGCTGGTCTGAAAACTGTTATTATATGCAAACTCAATAAGGGGTAAGTACGCATCCCAACCAACCGAAAAGTTCATAGCACACGGTCGTAGCATATCTTCTAAGATTTGAATTGTTCTTTCTGACTGACCATCTGTTTGAGGGTGGAAAGTTGTGCTAAAATGTAACTGAGTACCCATAGCTTGCTGAAATCCCTTCCAAAATCGAGACAGAAACCGAGCATCACGATCCAATACAATACTTAATGGCACACCATGGAGTTTTACTATCTCAGCCATATATAACTCTGCTAATCTTTCAGGAGACCAAGTTATCTTGATGGATAGAAAATGAACAGATTTAGATAATCGATCAACTATGACCCAAATGGCATCAAAACCTCTCTGAGTATGAGGAAGTCTTGTCATAAAATCCATAGTCACCCTCTCCCATAGCCACTCCGGAATAGGAAGAGATTGCAGCAACCTTGCCGGATGTCTATGCTCAGTCTTCACCTACTGGCATACTAAGCATCGAGAAACATAGTCTGCTACTTCTCTCTTTAAACCTGACCACCAAAAATTTTGCTTAAGCCCTCTATACATTTTATTACTCCCCGGGTGCATAGAATAAATAGTGTCGTGAGCTTCCTTTAGGATCTCCTTCCTTAACTCCACTTCGCTGGGCACACAGATTCGATTTCCCATCATCACCATTCCATCCTCTCTCACCACAAAATCACTCCGCTTGTTTTCTAAAACCTCATTCTTAATAGCCATTAACACTGCATCCTTACCTTGAGCATCCAGTAGGCGACCTACTATTGATGATGTTACCATCATGATAGCTACTAACCCCCCAATGGTGTTGGCCTCAAGCTTCACTTCTAAGCTTCTTAATTCCTCAATTAACCTGGAATCATAAATCTTCAAAGGTCCCAACTTGCTATTGGATTTTTGACTTAAAGCATCAGCCACCACGTTAGCCTTTCCAGGATGATAACTTATGGTACATTCATAGTCATTGATCAGTTCCATCCATCACCTTTGTCTTAAATTTAACTTCTTCTGGGTAGATAGATACTTGAGGCTCTTGTGGTCCGTAAAGATCTCACATCTTACTCTATAAAGATGATGTCTCCAAATTTTTAGGGCAAAGACTATCACTGCCAACTCTAGGTCATGGGTGGGGTAGTTCCTTTCATGGTTCTTCAATTGGCATGAAGCATAAGCAACAACCTTCCCATGCTACATTAGGACACAACCTAACCCTTGATGTGAAGCATTACTATAAACCACAAACCCCTCATCACTCGAAGAAAGGATTAACGCCGATGCCATTGTCAGCTTTTCCTTCAATAATTGAAAACTTTGCTCACACTCTTCTGACCATATAAACTTTTCTCCCTTTCTTGTTAATTTGGTTGAGGGTACCACAATCAGTGAGAAATCTCCGATAATATCCCGCCAATCCCAAAAAGCTCCTAATCTCGGTCACATTTGTAAGTCTCTCCCAGTTTAGAACTGCTTCAACTTTCTGAGGGTCCACAACCACTCCTACTTCTGACACTACATGTCCTAATAAGGTCACTTCTTTTAACCAAAACTCACATTTGTTAAACTTGGCATAAAGCTTCTCCTTTCTAAGAGTCTCTAGTACTATCTTCAAATGTCTAGCATGGTCTTCTTCACTCTTCGAATATACCAGAATATCATCAATGAAAACTACCATAAATTTGTCTAGGAATGGCCTAAATACTCTGTTCATCAAGTCTATAAAGACTACAGGGGCATTAGTCAACCCGAACGGCACAACCAGAAATTCATAGTGTCCATAACGGGTGCGAAAAGCAGTCTTCAGAACATCCAAATATTTAATACGTAGTTGATGGTAACCTGATCTCAAATCTATTTTTGAAAACACCCGAGCTCCTTGCAACTGTTCAAACAAATCATCAATTCTCGGTAACAGGTACCTGTTACGAATTGTTATTTTGTATAGTTGTCTATAGTCCACACACAATCTCAAAGTCCCATCATTTTTCTTGACAAATAACACTGGAGCTCCCCAAGGCGATACACTAGGACGAATGAGTTTCTTGTCTAACAACTCTTGAAGTTGGATCTTAAGTTCCTTTAATTCGGCCAGTGCCATACGATAAGGAGGTATTGAAATAGGAGTAGAACCAGGTGTGAGATCAATAAAAAAATCAATTTCCCTAACAGGTGGTAAATCGGGCAACTCTTTAGGAAATACATCTAGAAATTCCCTAACTATAGGTACTCCTCCCAATTCCACACCTTCCTCAGAAGAATTGATCAAGTAGGCTAAATAAAATTCACATCCCTTCTTCAACAATCTCCTAGCTGAAAGGGCAGAAATGAGGCATTGTGAAAGTACCTTACATTCTCTTTGAAAAGAAAATTATTTTTCCCCTGGAACTCGAAACATTACCATCTTCCTGAAACAATCTACTGAGGCGTGATACTTAGCTAACCAATCCATACCTAAGATCAAGTCAAAGTCCTTCATCTTCAAGGGTAATAAATCAACCTTAAGTTCTCTATCCCCAATGTTCACAACATAGTCCCGGAACATCCATTGGATTTCCACATTCTCTCCTATAGGAGTCTCAACAATCATGATCTTATGCAAACATGTTCTAGGTATATCAACATATATAAGAAAAGAAGTAGAAATAAAAGAGTGTGTTGCACCAGGATCAATTAACATTCTAGCATTTCTACCTGAAAGAGAAATCATACCAGTCACCACGTCGGGTGTGGCCTGAGCATCTTGCTGAGTGATTGCATAAACACGACCTTGCCCTCTTTGACCTTGACTAGCATCCCCTCTGCTTGTCGTGACCCCTTGGCCTTGACTACCATTCCTACCACCTCCAGTCCCACTGCCTCGATCCACTTGGCCCCGTCCGAAGCCTCTAGCTGTACTCACACTACCAGTTGGCTTAAGTCTTGACCAACAGTCTGCTCCCATATGACCACCCTGACCACAAACAAAGCATACCACACTTTGCAACACATGACATTCCTTTTGAAGATGTTCAGCTGATCCACAATGATGACAGAACTTAACATTATAATCTCTAGATAAGTGACCCATCTGACCACATCGAAAACATCCTTTAGTATTCATTCCTAACATTGTACCGCTTCCTCTACCTTATGCACTTCCTCCTCTGCCTTGAGTTCTTAAAGGAAATGATTATCTTACAGTTCTTTGAATTCCTCCCACTGAACTTTGTACTACAGATGCTGCTGGTTCACTCTGAAGACCTTGACTCATCTTCAATAGCTTACCTCCCATACTTTGCCCTCCTTGGAAAACTGATCTACTCTACTGAAAAGGATGACCACCTCGGACTCCAAACCCATAACTACTTTCCCTAGCACTGTCTGACCTGCTTCTCCTTTGTCAATCCTGATGTCCCCTCAACTCCATTATATCTTTCTCTACAAGTAGTGCTTTATCCACCAGTCTTTCATAGTTTGGATGATCCAAATATGAAAGACGAGTGCAAATTTCATAATTTAAACCATCAAGGAATCTCTTACACTTTCTTCCTTTAGTGTTGATTAATTATGGTGCAAATCTAGACAGGGTAATGAATCTCGAATCATACTAAGTTACTGACATAGCACCCTGTTTCAGATAATTAAAGTCCTTCTCCATTTGAGCCTTAACAGATTCTAGGAAATACTTGTCATATAACACTTTCTTAAACTTCTCCCAAGTCAAAGGTTCATCAATGTCCCCCGATAATCTAGGAAGTATATCTTCCCACCAATTCGTTGCCTCATCTTCTAATTTAAATGATGCAAATGCGACTTTTTGTCTGTCCGACATTAGCAGTACCCTAAACAGACGTTCCATCTTTTTAATCCATGCCTTGGCATCTAGAAGGTTTTCAACACTTGAAAAACTCGGTGGCATTAGCTTGATAAACCTGTTAAATACATCCCCTTCCATTTCCTGCCTCAATCCATCCTCCCCTAAAGTTTCATCGTATGTTACAGGAACATCTGCATTCTCATCTGGAAAATCTGGAGCTCGTCTGTTTTGTTCTTCCAATCTATGCTCTAGCTCCCCAATTCTACCCAGTGCTTGGGCTAAAGCTTCCCTTAACTCATCCCTTTCTATAGTAGCATCTCTTACATTCCCATAAGCAGCACTGGTTGCACTACCAACATGTTCTCCCTCAGAGACTTCAGGTTCAACATTTTCTTCCACCCTATGTAACGGGGGTCGTCCACGCCCCCGAGTTGGAACACTACCCCTTCCTTGGGCACGCCCTCCTCCCCAAACTCTACATCTCTTTGGTCCACGAGGCATCCTCAAATCCTACACAAAAGAACTCATTTAGAAACAAAAACACTGGACTTATATTGTCTACAGAACCTTAAGCCTAAGGCTCTGATACCAAAATTGTAACAACCCATCCCGAGCGAGCCCACTCAGGATGGTGTCAACTACCTTTCAGAATCGAGCACATGGATACACAAATATATACTACAACAGAACAACATTATATATATAGTTAAGATCATATAGAGATTTCAACTATAAGGTTGTAGCTTTACAAGGTGTCTAAAGAGACACAACCAGCTGGTTACAACTTCACACCTAATATACAATATAACACTAAAAAAAAAAGGCTTGACCGAGGATGCGACGCTCGTGGACCTACCTAAAACTTCGTTGAACTTCAAAGCTTCTCCATTTAAAATCTGGAATCACCTAGAAGCTTACCTAAAAGGTTATAAAGAGGAAAAGGGGGGGGGGGGGGGGGAGGGTGAGCTATAAAGCTCAACAAGTTCTTACACTACACAAAGTAATCACTTGTTAGAAAAAGTTGAGGGCTTATTATTGTTATTATTATTATTATTATTTTCCTTTCTACTTTATTTGTTCGTATACATAGTCATTTAGCACTTTGCAAAGCAACAATCTTATTAATCATAATACAGTTCTATAAAACCCACAACCAACTTGTATTCGCCATTCCATAGTCAATCAAAACATCACAATTTATCCATACAACCCAACATTTCATATGCCCCTTACAGGCTAAGTAGTTCAAATTCATGTATGGTATGCCAATGCAGCATGATGCAATGCAATGTATCATCTCATAATCAATCATAATCCATCGGGGACTTCTCCCCAGGTGCCGGTATGCTCCACAAATAATAAATTTTCGGAACCTCCCTTGATCCGGGTCGGGTCCAATCATCCAATATATTCGGTACCCTTACACCCCTTGTGGGAAGGGACCTATCGTCCTCACACATCACTCCCCCCTCAATAACATACCTTAATTTCAATGCATGAAATGAAATGAAATCAAGTGATGAACATCATCAAATTCTCATCAATCCATACAATCACACAACATTCAACACAAAGGTTTTGAAATCACTAACTCATCATTAATATATAATTAACTTATCTTACCATATAGTTATAAATATAATTATTATATCTAAATAGAAAATTATAATTCTTATGTAACGTTATTGTTTTGATTTCCCCACTAACATTCATACTTACCAAGAGTAGGGTAATACTCACCTTACGCCAAATACTAGTCATGTATCACTTTTTTACCTTTACTACGATCATCCACCACACCTATTGAAATACCATTTAATAATTAAAGCAAACTACATATACAAATAGCCAATGAGTATAGTATTTAAAACTTAGACACTTAATAAGAAATCAATCATTCCATTTACTTACAAATATAAATCAAAGAAAATACTACTAAAGTTCATTCTTCTCCTTAATCACCTATTTTCACTCTTTCCCTTCTTTTCTTCATTCTTTACTCCATAAAACTCTCAATTCATATGGACTTAAATTTCAAGACACTAACTTAGGGTAATTACCAACAAATCCCAACTTGTAAAAGGTATTCATTCTAAATATAATTTCCCAATCAAGAAAAAGTCTCTTACTTAGAGGAATTTCTTTTAACTCCTAAAAGGGTTTCAAATTTACAGCCCATGGTAACATTCTCTAACAATATCCATCTCAAAAATCATGTTATACAAGAATAAAACTTCAAACTTTGTACATACAATCACCCTAAAAATCTTCAAACTTCACACACTCTTATTACTTTCTTCCAAAGTTCCATAATACAGAAATTTCCAGATTTCTTTCAAATTTTCTCACAACTTCAAATATTTCAAACTAAACCAATTTAAATTCAAATCATCCCAACTAAAGTTCTAAATCAACTTTAGGAAGTTTAATTTAACTTAAAAATAGTTAGGACCCAAAACTACCTCAAACTCTTGCTGAAAAACAGCTCACAAAACAGCCCAGAACACAAATTATTTATAGAATTTCTGCACAATTCTCCCAACTTAGACAACTCATAAATCCCTCAATATAAATCCAAATGACCTCAAACAAAAGCCAAAAATGAATATTAGGAAGTCTACTTTGAGTTTTAGTTGAACACTTTTCGATATTACCTCAAAATCTGCACGAAAAAGCCAGAGGAACAAAACGGGCTGTTCTTCCCCTGAACAAAACAGAACCAATTTTTTTTTCCTCTCTCTCTCCTCTCTTCCTTCTGCCTATTTCTCCAAGCCAAATGAGAGATTTTGCAATTCTAGGTCAACTTTTCCCTTATATACTACCTCTAAGACTTGGCCTTTACCAATCTAGCCTCCTCCTTCTTCTTTTATTAATTTACATGTCATTTCGTTTAATTTTCCTTTTAGTATTTAAGCACCCCCAAAGTTTTAGTTCTTACTAAGAGATCCCTAAAAAAACTGAATTATAAAACAAGATTATAAAAGCTTAAAAGAAATATCAGGTTCTACAATTATCTCTTGTGATTTGCATTCCAAGAATTTTCTTTGCTGGACCCAAGTCCTTCATGTCAAACTCCTTTGACAATTACTGTTTCAACATTCTGATATCATCCATATCTGAACTTGCTATAACATATCATCGACATAAAGTAGTAAAATGATATAACTGGACTTATATCTTTTGAAGTAGCAACAGTGGTCGGCGTTGCACTTATGGAAACCTTCCTTGTGCATGAAGCCATCATACTTTCTATACCACTGTCTTGGGGCTTGTTTCAGGCCATACAAACTCTTCTTAAGTCTACACACCATGTTCTCCTTCTCTCTTTCTGAGAAACCTTCCGATTGGTGCATGTATATCTCCTCATCCAAGTCTCCGTGAAGAAATGCAGTCTTCACGTCTAACTGTTCAAGATAAAGATCTTCAACGGCAACAATACTCAACACTGATCTGATAGTATTAAGCTTCACAACAGGAGCAAAAATATCGGTGTAGTCAATTCCTTCCTTCTGCTAGAATCCTTTGACAAATAGTCGGGCTTTGTATCTCTTAGAACCATCATGTTCCTCTTTCATCCGGTACACCCATTTGTTGTGAAGTGTGTTCTTCCCCACGGGCAACTCATCTAGTTCCCATGTCTGGTTGGAGATTAGAGAATTCATCTCGTCTTTCATGGCAAGCTCCCATTCGCTAACATCTCCAGTCTGACTAACTTCATCATAGCATTCAGGCTCCCCTCCATTAGTCAGCAACAAATAATTCATATATCTCCTATTAGGCACATGAGGCTAAGAAGACCTTCTCAATACAGGAGTTGGAGTAGGAGGCTGCGGTGTGTCGGATTGTTGCACACTGCTCTATCCAACGAGTTCCTCTAGTTGAGGACTTGATACAATCGACTCTGTCACGGGACTATCTGGGACATCATCTGCATCTGCATCTGCAAATACTGGCCCACTCTGCTTTGAGTCGTTGGTGTCAGTTTTATGTCTGTCTTTGTACATCACTCTTTCATTGAAAATCACATCTCTACTGCGGATCACCTTTTTGTTTTTGTTATCCCAAATGCGGTAGCCAAACTAATCATCGTCATAGCCGATGAAGGTGCATTTATTGGATTTGGGATTAAGCTTATTCTTGCCTTGATCACTAATATGCACATATGCTACACAACCGAAAACTTTTAGATGTGATAGTTTTACCTCTTTTCTGCTCCATATCTCCTCTGGTATTCTATGCTCCAACGGAACCGATGGGCCTCGGTTTATCAAGTAAGTTGTTGTGTTGACTGCTTCTGCCCAGAACTGCTTCAGTAGACCTGACTGTATACGAATGCTTCTAGCTCTTTCTGTCAACGTTCGGTTTATACGCTTAGCTACACTATTGTGTTGAGGCGTACCCGACACGGTTCTCTCCATTCTGATCCCGTGCTTATAGCAGAACTTCTTGAGTCCAATGTCTTCATATTCACCACCATTATCAGTTTTGAGTTTTTTAATCTTCAGACCTGTCTCATTTTCAACCATAGCTTTCCATCTTCTGAAAACCTTAAACATTTCAGACTTATTCTTTATAAAGTAAACCCACACCTTCCGAGAGTGATCATCGATGAAAGTCATGAAGTAGTGTTTCCCACCAATGGATGAAATGGTCATTGGTCCCCAAACATCAGAGTGAACGAGCTCTAGTCTTTCCTTCTTTGGGGTTCTGCCACTTGTCTGAAAGCTGACCCTCTTCTGCTTTATAAGTATTCAATCTTTGCACATGTCTATCTCAACTGACTGTAGACTTGGAAGTTTCCCTTTTGAGTGCATAATTTTCATCCCCTTCTCACTCATGTGACCAAGTCTTTGGTGCCACATATTGGGATTTTCGTTTCCTGCTACAATTGCAATTGAATAGCGTGCCTCTGCTGTCATGTAAAGAGTACTACCCTTTTTTCCCCGAGCAACCGTCATTGCACCCTTTGAAATCTTCCAGTCATCGCTATGAAAGATCGTAGTGTAGCCTTCGCTAGCCAACTGCCCTTATGAGATTAAGTTCTTTCTCAGGTCAAGAATATGCCTGACATCATTCAGCTCCTAAATAGACCTATTCAACTTAACCTTCACTACACCTTTACCAAAAATAGCACAAGGTTGATCATCACCAAGATATACCTTTCTAAGGCTTTCGAGGACATATCTCTTGAAGAATTCTTTCTGCGAAGTAGCGTGGAATGATGCTCTAGAGTCTAATACCCAAGACTCCTCATTGCTCTCCAAAGAGCATATCAACACATCATCTCCTCCTGAGGTGGAAGTAACATTTGCTTTTGCCTTCGCCTCTTGGTCCTTCGGTGCACTCTTGCACTGATTTTTATAGTGCCCAATCTTTTCGCAGTTCTAACACTCGACAGTCTTCGAGCTATGGGAATTATTAGGATTTTTGGATTTGGACCTCCTGTCCTTTAATCTGTCTTATCCATTCCATTTGGTTGAATTTCTTCCTTTTGACTCTGTATGCAAAACTGAAGAGGTTGATGATTCACCCGACTCTCTCCGTCGGATCTCTTCACTGAGAACCAGATCACGAACATCATCAAATTTCAACTTGTTGCTTCCCGATGAGCTACTCATAGCCGTGACAGTAGCATTCCAACTTTATGGTAAAGAAGACAAAAGTATTAATGCTCGTACTTCTTCATCAAATTCAATTTCAACTGAACTCAAATGGATTGTGACTGTATTGAGTTCATTGAGATGTTGAGCTACCGATGCGCCTTTTATCATCCGCAAATTGAATAACCGCTTCATCAAGTGAACTTTGTTAGAGGCTGATGGCTTCTCATACATATTGGAGAGAGCCGCCATAAGACTCGCCGTGGTCTTTTCCTTTGCTATGTTGAAAGCAACATTACGGTATAACGTTAATCAGATAACTCCGAGGGCTTGTCTGTCAAGAAGAGGCCAGTCTTCATCCTTCATAGTTTCAGGCTTCTTTCTTGAGAGAGATTGATACAAATTTATTTGATACAGATAATCCTCTATTTGCATTTTCCAGAACCTGAAATCTACGCCATCGAACTTCTCGAGTTTTATCTTCCCTTCATTTGCAGCCATGGCTCCCACTCGAATCTGACTTTCTCTGGCTCGTTTCTGACTATTCCTGTGAACCTCCGTGCATTAGAACACCGTTGCCGATGAACAAGTATCGCCGACAAAATTTCACTATTTATATGAATAGTAACCTCACAGAAAATTGACAGAATTCACCACCAAACGCTCTGATACCAGTTGTTGGGAAAATTACGTAAATTTTCCTATAAACCAGATTAGTGAGAATGCAAAATAACAGCGGAAATAACACACACAAATTTGATAAGGGAGTTCGGTCAAATGTGCCTACATCTCCGGACCTGCTGCAGATCGTTTTTACTAAAGAGAGAAAAATATACAAAGTGTTTACAGCACTTATAGCTCACAACTCACACTTAATTCTCTCAAGCTCTCTTTGATTCTCTAATTTTTGAGGTACTCTACAAATGAAAGGAAAGGGGTTTATATAGGCTTAAAATAAATGGGTTGGTTGAAGTTAGGCAAAAAATTAGGTAAGAAGTTAGGCACCTCCATTGACAATTGCCTAAGTTAGGCACCTCAATTTTTTACCAAAAAAATGGTTGGTGGCCTACTTCCTTAACAGTAATCTTCAGTGACCTTGATAGGAGACAACAGCACATGCTCTAAAGAGGCTAAAAATTTATTGGTGAAGGATCTCAATTATCCTTCAATGATGTCCATAGTTTCATCAAACAAGTCATTTGAAGTTAGTTTTCATAGAACAGTAACAAATGTTGGCCCCGCCAACTCTACTTACAAGGCAAAACGCTCTTTGAATCCAAAAATTAATGTAAAAGTGGTGCCTGAAATTCTCTCTTTTAAGTCCTCGTATGAGAAAAAATCTTTCAAAATGATTGTCGTTGGATGAAATTTGCCAAATGGAGCAACACTGGTGTGGTCAGATGGGACCCTCAGCGTGAGAAGTCTTATTGTGGTGTACACAGTTTGATTGAGTTTACTAAAGAAAACTACTTATCATTATTAGTATAATATTATAATTTGGTGTTTTAAGTTAAGAAAACAACTTATCATTATTGATTGAACAATCTTGTTTTAAGTAATGTGTTTGGTCAAAAAGTGCTGAAATTAATTTAACACTCCATTTAGTATGAACACAAGTATAGTACTTAATTCATTTTCAAATAAATTAAATTTAAAATTAATTTGCAAATGAATTGACACTTTATTTTCAATTGAGTTGAACTTAGAATTCATGTACTTAAATTATAGAATTGAAATGAATTTTATATTTCAAATTAACCAAATATTCAATTTGAGAGAAATATTGCGTGGATTTAACAGTCTTGAATACTTCTATATTTCAAATTTGTTTTTAGATTCATGTACTTTTTCAATTTCATCGGCTTTGTTTGCCTTTGGCTTAAGTGTAATTTAAAGTACAAAAAATTAAAAGTTTTACTCATTTATCTCTCACAAAACTTATAATGAAATTTTAGTTTTTATTATTTATTTATTTTTTAATTGCACTTAAATCATCATCAAACAACCCTAAATGTCTGCCCCAATTCTAAATCCTTTTTCCCTTCGCCTCGATCAACAAGGACAAAATTTTTGGAATCTCACATTCGATCGCATCATGAGCCTGCAGTCAACACCCTAATAGCTTTGATCACCACTATCATCGCATTGCTCGGCACCTCCTTGATCACCACGTCGAATTCTATCTTCCCTCCGGTATGACGACCCGATATATGCGACGAGGACTACATCAACGAAGGTGATTGGGATAAAGGTGGTTCTAGAAAGAGCATAGAGAATTGTTGTTATCTCGAAAGGTAGAGAGGGGTCGGGGTCGAGCTTGAGATTAGAGAGGTCGGTGCACAAGAGGTTGTGGATTTCGGTGGATAGGTACACGGGACGATGAAGAGAGGGACGAATGAAGGTGGATCTTGGGCTCCTCGTAGCGATTGTGGTGGCTAGCCGCTCATCCTGGTGTCATTTTTGATCGTCAATTGTCAATTAAGCACCTTCTGGATATGGACACTTTACTTATTTTTTTTTTGAAATTAATAATAATATTTTTAATTAAAGTGAGATACCTAATTTAATTTTTGAAATACAATTATTATTATTATATATTTTCTTTACAAGTTTTTATAATACAAATTTTTTTATTGATTATTCTTTTTTCATCTCTAACTCTTTATCTCTTCATTTTTTCAGTTAAAACTTTTCTTTTGAATTTACTTATTTCTTCACTTTATCATAACAATGGATAATCAACTGACGGAACATGTGTTTTACCTTGAACATTAATAATTCTCAAGATTACAGAGTTAATGACTCTTTTTAATCAATTTATTTATAATCACAAGCTGAAAATAGTAAATTTTAAGAAGATTTTTAAAAGATAGAACTTTTGTATACAATAGGATCAATCTTTGTTACATAGAAGTTGAATTCATGTCTTTAACAAAAACTGAAGGAAAAATGAAGGAAAACAAAAGAGAGAAAAGAAGAAAGAAAGAAAGAAAGATATTGAAGGAAGAAAAGTTTTAGTTTAAAAGTGAGGAGAGTAAAGAGTTAGAGACACTAAAAAAGGCTAGAATTAATAGAAGATTTTGTATCATATAAACTTGTAAAGAGAACATATAGTAGTAACTGTATTTCAAAAGTCAAATTGAGTGTGTAACTTTAATTAAGAGTGTTATTCTAAGTTTTAGAAAAAAAAGAAAAAAAAATGAAGTGCTAATAACCGTTCTTAGAGTGTTAATATGGCTATCCATATTTTTTTTTATAAATGTTTTGAAAATTTTAATTTGGGGCTAGATGTGAAAAGGAATGATAAAAAAAAAAGAGAGGGAATAGAGGAGGTTATCAATATATATATTTTGATAATGGATATTTATTAACATTAACAATAGTATTAAAAATTAACTAACTTACTTTTTTTTATGTAAAAATCAAATTCAAATTCATGACACTTATAAAAAAATCCAAAAAATGAAATTTAAATACATGAATTTCAAAGATTTAGTACTTATTCAAATGCATATATTTCAAATATATTAGCTTAAAATACATAGATTAAATACAAATTCGAGTTTCCATATATAACCTAAATGAATTTCACATTTTATTAATAAATCAAACACAGTAATGTATAAATTTCAAATGAATTTCTTAAAAATTATGAATTCATTTAAACTAAACGGAATGTAAAACTTTTTGAAAAACTTTTTTTTTTCTCTACTATCATGCAATCACTAAAACTCAAAGGTATTTACTTGCTGATAGAATTGTGACTTTGATTAACTAGAGGCTGTAACCAATCCATTTATGGTCCATGTTCAACCTTTGGCTGCCTCAACCTTTGGCTGCCCATCAACCTTTTGGCTGCCTCAACCTTTGGCTGCCCATCAACCTTTTGGCTGCCTCAACCTTTTGGTTACCTGATTGTGGTAACAAATGTATGGAATACGAATGGACGTTCTTGATGTGAGAACAAGTATAAATACAGGTTTGGTCCCTAGACTCAGGCTACTCATTTTTTTTCTTTTACACACCATCAAATTGGAGAGTCTTGAGAGTCTAGAAGAACTAATATCGAGAGAATAGTAGATTGTGTAAGTGAAAAGCTTCAATGGCTGGAGGTATGTTTACGGTCCTTTTAATTCCGCATTTGATCTATATGCTATTTAAATTGTTTAGCATGTTTAGATTATATTTAAGTTTTACATTTGGTATCAGAGCATTGTTTGCCTCTGCCTTGAAGTATTAAGCAATCTGTAAAACTTTCGATTTATACCCGAAAAATAATTTGATTTCAAAGTTTGTTTTTTGAGAATTTTTTGATGGAAAATAATGTTAGAAATCATTAGGAAATTTGATTTCTAGTATTTCTGAGTTTTAAAATCTTGCCTTGGTATCGTGGAAGGCAAGATTTAGTTGAGTTTTGAAAATGGGTCAAAAACGACTCGGCTGAAGGTTGAAGACAACTGGTTTAGGAAAATATCTTGCAGTTTTCAAATTTGGTAATTTTTCAGAAATACTATATATATATTTGGAAGTTCAGATTTTGGCCTAATTTTATGGATTTTCACAATTTTGCATATGATTTGTAATTATTTGCAAAAATAATGTTAATGAACCCCCCGGGGTAGCCTAGTGGTAAGGGAAAATTTGGGACTGTGTGGTAGGCACACAGTCTTGGGTTTGATTCCCCTTGGGATCAAACTTTTGATTATTTTGCTCAAATTAAGATTATGCATATATACTATTTATGCTAGTTCTATATATGCAATTTGATTAAATACTCATATTTAGCATGATTTTTTGTTTTTCAATTCATACTTTTAGAATGAGTCTATTTTATGCAATGAATTAAATTATGTGCATAATATTATATTTAATTATGCAATTTATGTTTTATTTATGAGAATTTTATTTACATATGATAACATATTATTAAGTTTAGATATTGTTAGATTATGTAAACTTAGATTATTCTCATAAAACATAATTTGTGCATAACACATTAAGGTTCATAATATATTAGTATGAACAATTAAGTTAAATTATGAATAATTCATAAACAATTTGTAGTTGGCATAAGACAGCATGATCTGGGACAATGCTCTGCCTAAGGATTCTAGTTTTTAATGAGGCTTTGTCTCGACCAATTATCCTGGGACCACTCTTAGTGATTGCCTATTATGTTACTGCATAATTGTTTTTAGACATTAAGTAGAGCCTAAAATATAGTAAATATAAATGTCTAGTGAACCATATAATTTTAAACATTTAAAGAGTAGCCACAACATCTTTAATTATATAAAAATTATATATTAAGTGGATTAGGATCACATAATGGATATTAATTGTGATTAATTAATAAATATAATGATTTTACCCCACAAGGATTTTATTATATTTATATAATTAATTAGGATAATATATTAAAATTAGTTTTTCTTAATTTACACACAGGAGTTAGGAAGAATTAATTTAATAGTTTTATCATAAAATTTAAAGATAGAAAAACATCAACATATAATTATAATATACATTATGAATTTAGTAAAAATAGTTTGATAAAATCTATCATAAAGTATAAAAAATCTTATTGAATTAAAAATTTAGCCCATGGGTAATTTTTAATGAAATTAGATTCAATTTCAGCGTGTTTTTACATTGGTAAAACATGCAATTTAGAAAATTAGACCTCAAATCTTGACATAAGCTTTTGGACTTTATGTAGTTACTCAACCCACTAGTTTTTCTGATATCCGTTGTGACATACCTGAACTTAGGGAAGATAACTATAAGATATAGAAGGAGAGGATTCTCCTCCATCTAGGGTGGATTGACATAGATTATGCTATTAGGAAGGACGAACCACCTGCAATCGCCGATAACAACACTCCAACTGTGGTCACGCTATATGAGCGATCCAACCGGCTCAGCGTGATGTTTATCAAGACTAAGATAACTGCTGGTATACGTGGTTCTGTCGACCAGCATGAGAAAGTCTGTGATTTGTTGAAAGCCATTGATGATCAATTCGTCACTTTAGAAATGGCATTGGCAAGCACCCTGATAATGAAATTATCATTCCTCAGACTCATCAGTGTAAAAGGTGTGCGCGAGCACATAATGCAAATGTGTGACATTGCAGCTCAACTTAAGAAACTCGAGGTTGATATGTCGGAGTCCTTCCTGGTGCACTACATTCTGAACACCCTTCAAACTCAATACAGGCCTTACAAAATCTCGTACAACACACATAAAGACAAATGGTCAATTAATGAATTAATGACCATGTGTGTTCAAGAAGAAGATAGACTTGTGATGGAACTGGGTGAGAGTGCAATGCTGACTACTACCCGTGGGAAGGACAAAGCTAAACCTATCAAACCTCAAGCCAATTACAAAGCTAATCAGAAGGGAAAAGGTAAAATACCACCTCAAGCTGATATCAAGAAGGAAGAAAAGTGTTTCTTTTGTAAAAAGAAGGGACATATGAAGAAGGAATGCATCAAATTCAAAAATGGCTTGAGAAGAAAAGTAATCCAACCTCATTTGTTTGTTATGAATCTAATATGGTTAATGTTAATATTAATACTTGGTGGATTGATTCTGGATCTACAATCCATATTGCAAACTCCTTACAGCGTATGAACAACCTAAGGAAGCCATTGGGAAGTGAGCAAAGCATTTTATCAGGTAATAAGATGGGCTCACATGTGGAGGCGATTGGAATTTGCATTTTAACTTTAAGTAGTGGCTTTATTTTAAAATTAGAAATGACCTTTTATGTACCAAGTTTCTCACGAAACTTGATTTCTGTTTTCGAACTTGTACCATGTTGGAAATCACCCTAGCAAGATGCCCAGGTGGTGATCTTCCAAACACCCAAGTCTTGAATGACTTGTAGAAATAATTTCAGCAATCGAACACAAGAACAGAAAATCAAAGAAAGAAAGAAGACAAGCAATTTGTTGTCGAGGTTCAACAATGTGCCTACGTCCCCGTGAGTTCCTCCGAACTCTCTGCACTATCTCAATGGTTCTTACAAAGTTATAGCAATCCCCTTCAAGAATCCAAGTTCTTGAAGAAACAAGAAGAGAAGGAAGAAGATGAGAACTACCAATGTCCTCTCACTATTCTAGACTTCTCTATCTTATATACCCAGCCTTACTACAAAGAGTCTCTCTTGTGTTTGTCACTCTTACACTATTCTCTCTAAGTGTTTACAATGATCTCACAATGTCACAAATCTCTCTTGTATGTGTGTTGTATATTATGGTAGAAATGAGGCCTTTAGAACCCCTTTTATAGCCTCTTAATTCTTGGACATTCTTGAGATTCATTGTTGACCCTTTGATCTTGTTCTCCCTTAGATCTTAGCCCTTAATCATCTCCAAGTGAAGCTGTGCATTTTATCCTTGCACTCACACACTTGAAAGGGTCTTAAAACAGGTTGTCCATGTGTGCAGCCCTTTGCCTGGCGCCTAGGCGCTCAACAGGGGGTGCCATGGTGCTGGGTAGAGCACCTTTGCACACCTTCTGGGCACCATGGTGCTGGTTCTGGGTGCCATAGTGCTGATCCAGTCCTTCAGCACACCATTCTGGACGCCATGGTGCTGGTGCTGGGCGCCATGGTGCTGATTATGCTGCTGCTGTGCGCACACTTCCCTGATTGTGTGCAGAAGTGCGCACACTAGTGCGCATGGCCTTCCCTTGCTCCAAATTGATGCACACATATGTGAGCAGTCTTCTAACTTGCTGAACTTTGATAATCCACCTTTTTTTTGGACTTTAACCATTTTTAAACCATGGTTGGATCGGTTTGAACCTTAGACAAATAAAAACAATCTCTACCTTTGTCTAAGTGTTCAAAAAACCTAAACCATTGTGCAGAAAGCTTCGGGATCCAAACTCATCTTGAGTCACCAATTAACCAACTCCAATCCTAATTAATTCAAGGTAATGATTGAACTTACTTAGAGGTAGAAATTTAGTACCTAAATCTGCAGGACTTTCCTCCATGGTCTTCTTGTCAACATGAATGCATCATTTCGTACCATTTTCCAGAATGTAATGATACCAAACATCCATATGCTCTGTCCCCTCATGGAACACTGAATTCCTCCACAAGTGCCCCGCACTTTAGTTATCCAAAGATACCACCACCTGCTCTTTTAGGACCACCCACCCGTCCAACAACCCTTTGCACCCCACAGCCTCCTTTATGGCTTTCATAGCTGCTATGCATTCTGCCCCTGTTGTTATGAGTGCTACCATTAGCTGCCACTGAGCCTCCTTGTTCCTCAACAACCACTTCATCCGAAGCCAATGCTCTTTTTCAGGATTACTCACAATTTTGCTGAGAACACCCATTGCCCAAGAAACCCTCAACCGGCTTCTCTCCTTTTCTTGGATGATTCTCATCCCAATGATCTTTTGTGCAAGGCTGAGATCCTTACTCTTGAACTCCTCACTAAGTTGAGATGCAAACTTTTCCATCCTCTCCCTACTGTTCCAAACCAACAGCCCATTAATGACATAGATGAGGATACTCACCATCTTCTCCACCTTGTGTCCAGGTGATAAAGTTCTTGTGAAATCTATGTCTTCTTTCCTTGTGAACCCATTCGCCACCAGCTTAGCCTTGTTCTGGACTTCATCTCTTGGAGAGCACCCTTCTTTGATCTTGTAAGTGCACTTACATTCCACAACTTTCTGATTTCTTGGAGTTTTTACCAATTCCCAGAAGTTGTTCTTCCTCAAAGAATCCGTTTCTTCCTCCATAGCCAGCTGCCACTTTGACGAATCCTTACACTCCATGGCATCCATGTAAGTTTTTGGTTCAGCCATCCCTCTTTCTTTCCAAGGAGTTGCTGCATCCACAGCATCTGCAAACCCACATCTTGAAGGTGGTCCGACCAGCCTTCTTTCCCGGTCTCTTATGAGCTGAAAGTCCTTCTGACTTGCTGCAGTATCCTCTTCTTGTTCAGCCTCTTTTTGAGTTTCTTGAGCTTGGCAATCATCCAAGGGCTCTACCTGGTCCAAACCTTCTTGCCTCCTCTGCTCTACCTGAACAAAATCTCCCTTGATGCTATGCTCCACAAGAACCAAACTGGTTTGCTCACTAGCCCCTGCAAGGTTAGTTTTCTCCAAGTAGGGAAATAACAATTTATTAAAAATAACATCCCTACTTATTATGAGTTTAAATCCTTCTTTTTCTAAGGACCACAACCTGTACCCCTTAGCCCCTTCCCCATATCCTAGAAACACATATTTTCTAGATCCTGGGCTAAGCTTATCCTCCTTTTGGAGTGCATACACAACACACCAAAAAGTCTTAAGGTTGTCCAACTTAGGGGGTTTTCCACTCCACAACTCTTCGGGAGTCTTATGGTATACAATCCTAGAGGGTGATCTATTAATCAAATATGCAACTGTAGACACCACTTCCCCCAAAAAACATTTGGATAATCCGGATTTATTTAACATGCACCTAACCTTTTCCCTAAGAGTCTTATTCATCCACTCAGCAACTCCACTTTGCTGAGGGGTTTCCACAACCGTCCTATGTCTTAGAATACCATTTAACCTACAGAATTGATCAAGTTCTTGGTTAAAAATTTCTAAGCCATTATTGGTTCTTATCCCCTTAACTACACTATCCATTTGAGTCTCAACCAGCTCTTTCCACACCACTAACTTATTCAATGCATCTGATTTATTTTTCACCAAATAAACCCACACTTTTCTTGAATAATCATCAATTAAAGATAGAAAGTAAATGTTACCTCCTTGTGTTGGTGTCCTTGCTGGTCCCCAAAGGTCCGCATGAATGTAGTCAAGAATGCCCTTAGACTTGTGCACTCCGGTGTTGAAGCTAACTCGATGTTGCTGCCCAAGAACACAGCTCTTACAGAAATCCAGTTTTTCTACTTTGTCACCACCAAGTAGACCTTCCTTGCTAAGTACTTGCAGGCCCTTTTCGCTCATGTGTCCCAAGCGAGTGTGCCAAAGGGCTGCCTTGTCCAGCTCAACCATCAAGCTTGCTGCTTTATCATTGGTTTCCATGTCTCTGATCATCTCATAGAGTCCATTGTTTCTTGCTACCTTGATCACTACCAAAGATCCCTTGGCTACCTTGATCTTTCCTCCCTCTATCTTGCATGTATAGCCCATGGAATCCAGCTGCCCCAATGAGATCAAGTTCCTCTTCAAATCTAGAACATACCTCACATTTTCCAGCAGCCTCGTGACTCCATCAAACATCCTCAATTGGATGTCTCCAATCCCTCTCACATGGCAAGAATTATCATTCCCCAAGAAGACCCTTCCTTCATTGATCTTCTTGAAATTCTTGAACCATTCTTTGTGAGGGCACATATGACTAGTGCACCCGGAATCAAGAATCCACTTTTTGCTGCCTTGCCTCCTGCTCACATCCGAGCACACAACAAGTACATCATCACCTTACTGTTCTCCCATGGCAGCCGAAGCTTCTCCATTGTTGGTATGGCTTCTCCTCTCATCCCACATCCTCTTCTTGCAATCTTTCTTGAAATGGCCCTCCTTGTTGCAGTAGAAGCACCTCTTTCCTCCAACCCTTGGTTTAGAGTGTGCTCTCCTATGACTTTCTCCTCTACCATTGTCCTGGTAGTAGCCATTGTTACTGCCATTCCGAGCTGCTGGCCTTCCTCTTATGAACAGCCTTTCGCCACTTGATGTCTCCTTCATATTGGCTTTGAAATCATGTGCCCTTATGGCATTGATCACAATCTCCTTTGTCAAACTATCTCTCCCATACTCAATTGGATTAATCAAATTTTCAAAACAATCTGGAAGTGAATTTAATAAAATGATGGCTAATTGTTCATCCGGAAAAGTAATGCTACAGCTATTCAAATCTTGAACTAGCTTGTTAAAGACATCAAGATTATCTTGCAATTCTTTACTAGGGTCCATTTTAAAAGCAAAGATTCTTTTAAGAAGATAAATTTTGTTAAGAAGAGTTTTGGTAAGAAACAACTCATCTAGTTTCTTCCATATGACAGCCGGATCCTCCGAGTCTCCGCACTCCCTTGTGATACTATCCGACATGTGCAAGAAGATGGTGCTATAGGCCGTCTTCTTCATCTCGGTCCGCTAGTCCTCCATGACATTTGCTGGAAAAGTATCATCTTCTCCAATAGCCAAGTCCACTTTCTGCTGCATTAGAACCGCCTTGATCTTCCGCTTCCATAGGGTAAAGTCCCCCTTTCCATCAAACTTTTCCACACAGAAATTTGAAGCCATCTTTTGCGGACAAGATCCCAGATTTGTGCACTAACCACAATTACTTTCTTCAACCTTAAGAACACAGATCGAAGATGGATCTTTAACACCGTTCTTGAATCAACCTTCAAGAACACGACCGGATCTTGATCTTTACATCATTCTTGATTCACCAAAGAAGTTTGAGCTTTGATTCTTAGAGTCTTGGCTCCGTACCTTCTACTTCTTGTTCTGATAACCAGATATTGTGCTCTGATACCAATGTTGGAAATCACCCTAGCAAGATGGCCAAGTGGTGATCTTCCAAACACCCAAGTCTTGAATGACTTGTAGAAATAATTTCAGCAATCGAACACAAGAATAGAAAATCAAAGAAAGAAAGAAGACAAGCAATTTGTTGTCGAGGTTCAGCAATGTGGCTATGTCCCCATGAGTTCCTCCGAACTCTCTGCACTATCTAAATGGTTCTTACAAAGTTACAGCAATCCCCTTCAAGAATCCAAGTTCTTGAAGAAACAAGAAGAGAAGGAAGAAGATGAGAACTAACAATGTCCTCTCACTATTCTAGACTTCTCTCTCTTATATACCCAGTCTTACTACAAAGAGTCCCTCTTGTGTTTGTCACTCTTACACAATTCTCTCTAAGTGTTTACAATGATCTCACAATGTCATAAATCTCTCTTGTATATGTGTTGTATATTATGGTAGAAATGAGGCCTTTAGAACCCCTTTTATAGCCTCTTAATTCTTGGACATTCTTGAGATTCATTGTTGACCCTTTGATCTTGTTCTCCCTTAGATCTTAGCCCTTAATCATCTCCAAGTGAAGCTGTGCGTTTTATCCTTGCACTCACACACTTAAAAGGGTCTTAAAACAGGCTGTCCATGTGTGCAGCCCTTTGCCTGGCGCCTAGGCGCTCAACAGGGGGCGCCATGGTGCTGGGCAGAGGCGCCATAGCGCTGATCCAGTCCTTCAGCACACCATTCTGGACGCCATGGTGCTGGTGTTGGGCGCCATGGTGCTGATGATGCTACTGTTGTGCGCACACTTCCCCGATTGTGTGCAGAAGTGCGAACACTAGTGCACATGGCCTTCCCTTGATGCACACACATGTGTGCAGTCTTCTAACTTGCTGAACTTTGATAATCCACCTTTGGTTTGGACTTTAACCATTTTTAAACCATGGTTGGACCTGTTTGAACCTTAGACAAATAACAACATACCATTTGGATATTCCTTTAATTTTCAAGACACATCTTTTAGTTTATTTTATAAAACTGATTGTGTTGAGAATGGTATTTTGTCTGATGGTCTTTATTTACAAAATGATGCCACTTATAGTTCAATGCATGTTCAAACTGGCATTAAAAGGTGTAATATTAACGAGGACTCCTCTATGTTATGACACCGAAGATTAGGACATATCTCCATAGAAAGAATTAAAAGATTAGTGAATGAAGGGGTACTTAGTACTCTAGATTATACTGATTTTGAGACTTGTATGGACTACATTAAGCGAAAGCAGACTAACAAGTCCAAGAAAGGTGCTAATAGAAGTTCAGAAATATTAGAAATTATTCATGCTGATATATGTTGTCCAGACATGGACGCACGTGGTCAGAAATATTTCATCACTTTTATCGATGATTACTCATGATATATGTATATCTATTTGCTTCATAAGAAAAATGAAGCATTGGAAGCCTTCAAAGTCTTTAAGGCTGAAGTTGAGAACCAATGCGGAAAGCAAATACAAATTGTGAGATCCGATAGAGGTGGAGAATATTAAGGTAGATACAAAGAAAGTGGACAAGCACTTCGTCTTTTTGCCAAGTTTCTTCAAGAATATGGGATTGTTGCCTAATACACTATGCTTGGTTCCCTGGACCAGAATGGTGTTTCAGAAAGAAGAAACCGAACATTGATGGACATGGTGCGGAGTATGCTTAGCAACTCCAACCTTCCTACATCCTTGTGGACTGAAGCACTAAAGACGGCTGCGTATATATTAAACCGAGTTCCAATCAAGACTGTTCCCAAAACACCATTTGAATCATGGAAAGGTTGGAAACCGAGTTTGCGACATATGTGCGTTTGGGGATGTCCATCTGAGGTGAGGATTTATAACCCAAAAGAGAAGAAACTGGATCCGAAGACCATTAGTGGGTATTTCATTGGATATACCGAAAGGTCCAAGGGTTATAGGTTTTATTGTCTAACTCATACTACTAGGATTGTGGAATCAAGAAACGATAAGTTTCTAGAGAATGACATGATTAGTGGGAGGGATCGGTTCAGGAACTT
The DNA here is from genome assembly GCA_023935145.1 of Bretschneidera sinensis. NCBI lineage: Eukaryota > Viridiplantae > Streptophyta > Magnoliopsida > Brassicales > Akaniaceae > Bretschneidera > Bretschneidera sinensis. Next base: position 15,631,247 of record CM043699.1, on the reverse strand, counting down.
AGTTCCATGCACATGATCATACAGAATCTCAACCTTCATCAAATGATAGATTGGTTATAGTTCATAACACGCCTCAAGTATAAGCTCTTGTTGACCAATCGATCATTGAGGTTCCACAAACTACTAACAACATTCTAATAGATCAAGCAGTTCGGGAAATACCATAAGCTCCTAAACAACCAGTTGAACCACAAGCTCCCCTGGGAGATATTGGTACAACATTAAGAAAATCTACTAGAGACATGAGATCAGCAATTCCTAGTGATTATATTGTGTATCTACAAGAATCTGACTATAATTTTGGCACCGAAAATGATCTTGAAACCTTTTCATAGGCCATGAGTTGCAAAGGGTCAACCTTGTGGCACGATGCAATGAAGGAAGAGATGAATTCCATGAAAAGTAACAGAGTCTGAGATCTTGTAGAGTTGCCTAATGGGGCAAAGGCCATTGGTTGCAAATAGGTCTTTAAGACTAAGAAAGATTCATTAGGCAACATTGAGAGATATAAAGCGAGACTCGTTGCTAAGGGATTTACTCAAAAAGAAGAAATCGATTACACGGAAACTTTTTCTCCTGTATCTAAGAAAGATTCTCTTCGTATTATTTTGCATTAGTTGCTCATTTTGACCTTAAGCTGCAACAAATAGATGTGAAAACCGCATTTCTTAATGGAGATCTGGAGGATGAGGTTTATATGAAACAACCTCCTCTAACGATGGTGAGCATTTGGTTTATAAGCTTAAGAAATCCATATACAGTTTAAAACAAGCCTCCCGTCAATGGTATTTTAAATTCAATGAAGTAATTTCTTCATTCGGTTTTGTTGAAAACCCCATGGATCAATGTATATACCAGAAGGTCAATGGGAGTAAAATTTGTTTTCTTGTTTTATATGTGGATGATATTTTACTTACAACCAATGATAAGGGCTTGCTACATGAGGTGAAACAATTTCTCTCTAAAAATTTTGATATAAAAGATATGGGTACAATGGTCCTACCATATAATTGCACTTACTTCTTCTCATTTGAGAAGTACGGGTACCCAAATTCTCAAAACAAGTTATAATCTCCTTAAATTAAGCGCAGTCAAGCAGATAAGATGTATTTTGTTTTCAATTATAAGCTAGTTTGATCAATTTATAAGAGGAACCAAACATGCTTTATCTGTGTTTTTTTTTCCTTCTTATTAGCTATAACTTTGAATTTAATCCAAGTTTGCCTGATGTAGAGAGAGAAGGGAAGAAATGAGACAGAGAAGAGAGAAGAAGAGGACAAAAATCTTAAAAACCCAAATGTAATAAATAATAATACTAAACAAACATATAGGTTACCGGAACCAGTACAGAGGCACTCTTGTATAGGTATCAAAAACACTTTCAAAACCCAAACTAAATTCCTATTAAAATATTCCAAAAAATGTTTTTATGGACGTTCTTGGGACACGTTCGGAGTGCTTCTAGGGGCGAGGCAAAGCAAAAACGCCTTGGGGCACCTGAAGTTAAGTGTTTCTTTTTCAGGATGTTCGTTTTTTTTCTTGGGGCGTACGTCCGGGGCACAAAAATTACGGCACGTGAAGTTTTTTTAAAAATCTTAAAATTTAGAAAAAGAAATGCAAGTTAAAGGCTACTCATGACTTAATGAGTATCATAGGTCTTAACCACTAAATTAGTATTCTTGTTGTCACATTATTACACTTCATAGATATATAATACATGTTATCTGGTTTAATAATAATTACAAACTATTTAATTAATCACTTACAAGTTACAACAATATAGAAATATAAGTTATACTTCATATAATTTATATATAAATATTTATAAAATTATAATTATCATACTATAGAGAGTTAATAAAGTATTAAACTTTGATAAAAATTAATTAATAAATTTAAATTTAAATTATTTTAATTTTTATTATTCTAATTAATTAATATTATTTTATTAAAATTTTGAAACGCTTTAATGTATTCAAAAGACCTACGCCCCAACGCTTCGAGGCAAAACGCCTCGCTCAACGCTTTTGCCTCTAAAAACACTAATCACAAATCCATAAATCCTTATGTAATATGTATTATGTTTTATTAAATTATATATCTGTTATTTTTGTATCGGTGGATTTACAAGTTGTATGTATCCTCTAAACAAAACTTAATAAATGAAGAGTACAAATAAAAAGTAAAATAAAAGGTAATGATATTGATACTCTACAAATGGTTGTTGGTACTGCACTTATTTTTTTAGTTGTTAAAACTTACAATAATATCCTTAATCAATATTAAATCCTCTTTTGAATTTTAAAATTCAAAATATCATCATTTATTCATTTAACAAGTTTTCATAACACAAAACCTTCTATTAGCACTTTTCTTCATCTCTCACTCTTTACCATATTTACTTTTGCAGCCAAAACTTTTTTTTGCCTTAATTTTATTTATTTATTTATTTATTTATTTTCTTTTTTTTATGACCATGAGCCAAGAAAGAGTTAGACAAAAACAGATGGGTCTATGAATGTTGATAAATCACCTTTCTAAAATCAAAAAAATTTTGATCTTCTAAAATATTTTATATTGAAAAGATCATGAAACTCTTCATGTTCTAAAATTTCTGCAAGATTAATATTCATTGCTATAAAAAGGTAAAAAAAAAAAAAAAGAAGTAAAGAAAAAGGAAAAGATGTGTCCGCAAAGTGAAGAGAGTAAAGAGAAGTAAAAAAATATTAATAGACGGTTTCGTATTATGGAAACTTACGAAGAAAATAAATAGTAGTATTTTGTTTTTTAAAATTCAAAAGAGGATATGACATTAATTAATTAGTGTATTATTGTAAGTTTTAGCAACTGATAAAATAAGTAGAGTGTCAATAACCATTTATGAAGCGCCAATATTATTACCCAAAATAAAATGCAATGAAAACCTAAACCTAAATCTAAACCTTTAAATTTTATAGTTCATAGCCACAGATTCTCTAGCTCTCTCTGTCTTCTTTAAAGTTCAGAGACACTAAGTTTCTTTTCTTCCTCTAACCTCACGCCATCCAAACCAACACCAACAGATTGGATTGTTATTTGAAAACTTTGTTTTGTTTTGGGGACTATGTTTTCTTATTTTTATTTCGCTAAAAGAACTTGTGTTTGTTTAGATTAAAAACATGTATTATTTTTTTATAGTGACAATTTAATCTACCCCTAATACTTATAATCACCCACACAACAATCCTGTTTATCCATAGGGAGTTGTTGGCATCAACCCGCTTAATCCTTAGGAAGTTTTTGGCATGAGAAATTGAACTCAGAACCTCAAGGTACCCAAATATATTTGATTTGTAACAATAACCAATGAGCCAAAGACGATTGATTCATGTATTGTTTTTTTTTTTTTTTTGGTGAATGTGAGACATATATTGACTTTATTGTGTTTTATTTATTTCAGTTTGAAAATGTTGGTTTAATTATAAATTATTATATCAATTGATTTGGATTTTTAAAAGTAAGAGAACCGATGGAAAAAAAAACAATTCAAACAGAGTAAAATTAAGTTCAATTAATTGATTTGGATTTTTCATGTTGTTTGCTAGTATTTTGGGTTTCATAATGGTTGATGTATGCGTGCTGAGATAGCACATGAATATTCATTGTTAGGAACGAGGAGATCTTCCTTATAGGTTGATATAATTGGATGAACACTAACTTGATCCCTAAAGCTTAATCATTTTAGTTTTAGACCAAACCATGTAGGCATGTATTTTAGATTTGTTTGGCTGGGTTTAAATATAGCTTTATGCCCATTCTTATACGTAAAATTTATATAAAAAAGTGTCAAATCAAATCAAAATAACATATTATAGATTATTGACGCTTTTTGGAATCAGCTTTAATCATTGATTAAAATTGATTTTCTTATCAATTCTGATGTCAATGATTAAATATACAGATTTAATTCTTACTATCAATTTGGATTTATTTCAAATCGAATCATAATTGGATTTATTTTGTGTAGGCAGAGATAAATGCAATTTCCATTTTGTTAATTTATCAAAAGAAAAAAAATCTAACATAGTTAAGAAATAATATTATATTCATTCTTCTGAATCCTGGTATAAATACCATTCGCTGCTCTCCAATATTGAGCAGAAAACAATGGCCAAGTATGGATTCATTTTGTTCTTTTACTTCTTCTCTGTTCTCATACTCAGTATGAGCCTATTTTGCGCTGCCATAGACGAGGATAGAAAGGCAAGTATTTTATCTATTGTCTAACTATTGTTTTTCTCTTCTGTCTGGTACAGTGAGCATATGACATTTTCTATATCACTATGAATGCCTTACAGATCTTATTCATCAGGCCTATTTTACTGCTTACACTTTTGAATTTTGATGATGATGATGATACAGGTCTATATTGTGTACATGGGATCACTTCCTGATCATGGGGACTACTTACCATCATCTCACCATCTTAGCATGCTTCAAGAAGTTGTCGATGCCAGGTAATATCTCTAGATCTAATAGTACTATTTCTTTTATGTACTTAAATTTAACTAGTTCGTTTGATCTTTCTCTTATCGATCTCTCTTTTGCCAGCTCTCTAGAAAATTGTTTGATTAGAAGTTACAAAAGGAGTTTCAATGGATTTGCAGCCAAGCTTACTGATATTGAGAAACAGAAGCTGGCTAGTAAGTGATTCAAAATCATTTATGTGCTCTTTCAATTAAAAATATGGTTTAATGGTGAGAAAATTGTAGTGTCATTTGAACTTCGAAACACAGGCATGAAAGGTGTGGTGTCAGTTTTTCCAAGTTGAACTTATCAACTTCAAACAACAAGATCTTGGGACTTCATGGGTTTCAATGAGACTGTGAAACGCAATGTGAAAGTTGAGAGTGATACCATAATTGGTGTAATTGACACTGGAATCTGGCCCGAATTGCAAGTTTTAATGATGAAGGTTTTGGTCCTGCTCCAAGAAAGTGGAAGGGTGATTGTAAAGGCGGCACAAATTTCACTTGCAACAAGTATGTTTTTTCCTCAAAACTTTATCGAATAGTGATACGATCTAGAGATAGTAGTCAGTTGTATAAACAATCTCAAAACGGGATTGTCCTTACATATGCATAAGTTGTTCAGTAATTTTTAGCAGTTAATGTTGGATTTGCCCGAAAATTAAGTGATTCTATTAACAAAATTAAATGCTGAACTTACCGCAAGATTATTGGAGCTCGATTTTATGAATTTGAGACTGCAAGGGATGACCAGGGTCACGGAACCCACACTACTTCTACAGCTGCAGGAAACCAAGTAAAGGCTGCAAGTTTTTATGGGCTGGCTAAAGGTACTGCAAGAGGCGGGTTCCTTCTGCAAGGATTGCTGCATATAAAGTCTGTAATCCAGAAGGGTGTGCTTCAAATTCCATCTTAGCTGCGTTTGATGATGCTATTGCAGACGGAGTTAACATTATATCACTTTCTATGGGACCAGATGAAGCAACTGCTTTTAACTCTGATCCTATTGCAATTGGTTCTTTCCATGCAATGGAGAAAGGCATATTTACCTTAAATTCTGCCGGAAATAGTGGTCCAAGAGCTGGATCAGTGGCTAGTGTAGCTCCATGGATTCTTACAGTTGCAGCAAGCACCACAGATCGTTTGTTCATCGACAAGGTTGTTCTCAGGAATGGGAAGACACTAGTAGTAAGCATCACAAGCATTTTATCCTCAGTGCCCTATGTCACTCTTCTATGCCTGTACATATTTGATATATTCAAAATTTATTTACTAATGACCAGCTGAACACAAACAGGGAAATTCAATCAATTCTTTCACTCTAAATGGAACTAAATTTCCTTTGATATATGGACAAGATGCCTCACCTCAGTGCTCTGTTGGGTAGGTGTTTTATAAAGAAAATCATTTCAACTTCAATTTTTTTTTTCATACAAATTTAAAAATATTAGGGTAAGACATTTTAATTCTTGATCCATTTCAGGTTGTGCCGGCAAGGGTGCTTAGAAAGTAATTTAGTAAAGGGGAAAATTGTGCTATGTGATCAATTGAAGGGAAACTTTGAAGCTCATAGAGCTGGAGCTGTGGGATCAATCATGTTCAACAGATTTGTTAATGAATCGATTATTGTCTCCTTACCTGCATCTGCTTTAGGCGAGGATGACTACAATGCACTTATGGCTTACATGAGTTCCACAAAGTGTGGATATCTATAGTTTTCCATATATCGATTGGACCATTACTTCCAGTTTTTCTTCCTTTAAAATGAATTATCGTTGCGCCGTATTTTACAGAGATGCTGAAGCAGAAATATTGAAAAGTGAGGCGATTAAGGATTTAACAGCTCCTGTAGTGGCTCTCTTTTCTTCACGTGGGCCAAATGATGTTACTCTGGACATTTTGAAGGTACATAATGCACAATTGCACAAGCCTAATTAAACTCTCTTTTTTTAAATTTATATTGTTTTTTTTTTTTTTTTTCTGATATAACGCTTAGGTAATGCAGCCAGATTTAACAGCACCTGGGGTAGATGTATTGGCTGCATATTCACCTCTTGCTTCTCCCTCAGGTAATTCTGCAGATACTCCGCATGCAAAATACAGTATATTGTCTGGAACCTCCATGTCATGCCCCCCTGCTGCTGGGGTAGCCGCTTATGTTAAAACATTTCACCCTGATTGGTCTCCTTCAGCCATCAAATCTGCTCTTATGACTACTGGTAATTTTCTATCACCTATTTTTTTAACAACTAAGATACTTTATTGATGATAAACTAGATACAAGAGCTGCAGAAGAAAAAACTACAGAAGAAAAAAGACATTTCAAAAGCGGAGGAAGCTGCAGAAGAATTGTAGAGCCCAACGAAAAAAACTGCAGAAACGGAAAACAAAGCCCACTGTAGGGAACCACAATAAAATCAAGCTGACAAAAAAAACTGCAGAACCAAAAAACTAAACCACCAGAAATACAACACAAAAAAGACTGCAGGACCAAACAATAAAATCACCAATAAAGCCACCATAAAAAATGCAGAAACACTGCATGAGACCACCTGAAATTGCAAAGAGACAGCGGACAAACACCACAATTTCCTTTAATTTTCTTGGTTAATTTCATGATAACTTGATGTTTCTTACTCACAGCATTAATTTTCTTATTCGTGTAGCTTGGCCCATGGATGCTTCCAAAAATCCGGATGCTGAATTTGCTTATGGATCTGGGCATATCAATCCAGTAAAAGCTGTTGATCCTGGACTAGTGTACGAAGCTTCTAAAGCGGACTACATAAAAATACTTTGTGGCTTGGATTATGATGATAGCATGATTGGACAAATATCAGGAGACAACAGCACCTGCCCTAAAGGGGCTAAGGAAACATGGGTGAGGGATCTCAATCTTCCTTCAATGATGTCCAAAACTACAGAAAATGAAGCATTCAAAATTAGTTTCAATAGAACAGTAAGGAATGTTGGCCCCGCCAACTCTACTTACAAGGTAAAAATCTCCTCGAATTCGAAAATTAATGTGACAGTGGAGCGTGAAGTTCTCTCATTCAAATCCTCAAATGAGAAAAAATCTTTCATCACGACTCTCGCTGGAGAAAGTTTGCAGAATGAAGCAACAATGTCTGCATCTTTAGTGTGGTTGGATGGGACTCACAGTGTGAGAAGTCCTATTATTGTGGTGCTAAAAATAACATCAACAATAATATCATACATAAAATTATAACATAAATAATTGCCTAAGTAATTGCATAATTAAATCATATACTTGATTGATATCGTCACAGTGGAAATTTGAATTATCTTACAGTAGAAGTGATTAAGGTTAGGTGTTCCTCTTTGTACTTCCACAATAGCAGCAACTTTCTCACATTAATAGAATAACTGAATACTCAGACGTACTTGGAGTTAAAGAGGGGACCTAACCTGTTTATATACACATCAATAACCCTAGTTATTGAAAGTCAAAATTGGCCCTTCCATCTACAGGCTATATTGGACTAAGGCCTACAATAACTATTGACCCACATTAATAATATTAAGATACGTACAAACTCAAACAACATGATCACCAATTAACAACAATGGGCTCTCATACTTTTCTCATTGGACCAAATCAGCTGACCGGGTTTATAAAACCAAAATCATTATAATTAGTGATAGCTCACGTAGAAAAATTCCAACACTCTCCCACTTGGGCAAAACTAATTATGGCTCTCAAAGTTTTTAAAACATTTTTTCTCAATTTAAAACGACTCCCGGGAAAGACAATTTGATTTTATTGTGGCCACATTTGAAAAACAATTTGGTCCTTAGAGACAATATCTTAAACGACACAGTCCCATGAAAAACACCATACATGGAATCATGGTAGCCATTGTGCTCTATTATTCACACAAGACCAATCCATAGTTACGCATGCAAATTGTTCCATTGACATGGATCTAATGTGGTAGTGTAGCAAGAAAATAGCATCCAACAGGGTGATAAAAAAATGTTATTTTCATTGTCAGTTCTCAACATGACTCTCCATACAACTTGCCTAATAAAAGGGTAAAGAAGTCATCAATAACATGGTATGTCTCAAAATACCTCGAGGTTTCAACAGGGTATCAACCACGAGACATACCCAACCAAACTTAAAACTGACACCATGTTTTAAGTTTCCACAACACAACTCTCCGTACAATATGTCTATTAATAAGTGTCATTAACAATATGGTATGTCTCAAAATATCTCGAGATTTCAACAGGGTGTCAACCACGAGACATATCCAACCAAACTCAAAACTGACACTAAGTTTTAAGTTGCCACAACATGACATGTCATATGTTCAAATGCATTCATATATAAATAGTAATAAGATAACATAATATGAATGAAAATATGTATGATGATCATCAATCAATATCATAATATTCAACTATCATACCCAAAACATGATGGATTCCAAAATTATATAAATCTAACAACAAAAAATATTAAAATATAAATAACTCCCACTAACCCAGCACATTAAAAGAATTTAAAACACCCATACTATCAACATGTTTCTTAAAAACAATGGGTACCATGTTCTCTGTTTGAATGTACTCAACAATGATGTTTCATTGCTTTACCAAATCCTTGACTGTAAGGTATTTCAGCTCTTGTTATAACCCAAGATCATTACTAGCAAGCAAAATATCATCAACATAAAGAGCCAGGGAAATAAATTTGCTCTCACTGACTTTTAGGTATATACACTGATCTATCTTACTTTCATCAAAACCAATAGAAGTCAACACCTCTTCAAATTTTAGGTACCACTAATATCAGTGTGCATTATTTCTAGAAGATCAGAACTACGAGTTTAACCTTTTTCTTGGTTTTGGTTAACTTTCTCTGAATACAATCAACACAGGTCTCCATATCCTCAAAAATCAAGAATGGGTAAAATATCATCCTTAACAAGCCTTTCAACTCTTTATCTCTAGAATTGTAACCTAGGTGTCTATGCTATATAACATAAGATTTTTCTTTAATAAGAGGTCATTTGGAGGCAACTGTTTCAACACCAAGCACAAGTATACTCATTGTTTAAAATTAAACACAATTTGTGTATGCCATCGGATAAAATAAAATTTCTAATAGCACAAGAATTTTTCAGCAAACTAATGTTTCCATTCCTAATCTGATAAAAAAAAATCTAAATCTATCCAAAACAGAAACCAAAATAACAATATGCTTAAAAGTAGGCGCATAAAAGGTGTTTTCTAAAACAAGTTTAAAACCAAATTGTAAATCCAAACTAATAGTTCTTAAAATTTTAACTTTCGCTTCAGCATTTTTCCCAACTTTAAGCTTGGATTCCTCCTCACTTGGTTTACGTTTGTTTATGAACCCCTACAATGGAATAACAATATGAACAATTGCACCACTATCTAACCACCAAGAATATAATGGGGCACTAACCAAAACAGATTCAAAACAAACTAAACCTAGGGAATTACCTTCCGGTTTGTCTTTCTGTTCTATCTAAGCTTTAAAGACAGAACATTCAGGCCTAATGTGACCTTTTTCTGCAAAGAAAACATGCAACATCCTTGTTGTCTTTCTTGATGGCAGCCCTTGGACCTCCCACTCCATAATTATCATAATTTTCATGTCTCTTGTTATCTTGAACCTCTTTGAACTACTAGAAACATAATGACCATTGGGTTTAAACTTTCTAGGTTTAACAAAGGTCTCACTACTACTAGGTTTGATATGGGACACCAACAAGGCAGTCTGAGATTTCTCTTTCTGAAGTTTTTATTCCTCTAAGTCAGATTTAGAGATCAAATTATTCATACTCTGGGTTTCATTCAAGGTATTGTAGGTAGTTTTGATATGACTAAACTCAATAGGAAGGACATTAAGGGCATAATGGACTATGAACTGATCAGGAAGGGTAATTTTATAGGGTTTCAGTTGGGATTGAATATGGACCATCCTCATTATGAAATCTCTCACCCCCAACATTTTCATACCTCATACATGTTACCTCACTCATTAGGTTTTCAGCCTCAGACTTATTTGATACTTGGTACCTTTGTTCTATCAGTAAAGTATTCTTTGGGATTAGTGGTTTTGAAATGGTCTTTTTCATGGCGTGGAGGCTCAAATGGTTAGACCTCTCCCACTTAACAAAATTTTATCTCTGCTCAACCGTTCTCTCTTTAATGGTCTCAGCAGGCTGGTCCACATGTAGAGATAAATCATTGTCACCTATACTTAAAGCAAACTCTACATCATTCTTCCATCTCTTATAATTCGAACCAGTCAGGATCTCAATGGTTGTTTGGTTATTGTTTATAGAAAATGAGATTGATTCAAGACAAAAATGCAACATATTAGTATAAGGGCAATAACCAACATATTCCAAAACAGAGAATCTAAGAGTATAGTTATAAACTCCCATTTGGGTAGAGAATACAATATACACTTAGAAACTCTACACACGAAGCATACGAAAACAATGTCTCAGTTTTCGAAAGAATTGTTCCCTTTGGGCTTATAAACTTTCTAAACTAACCTATCATCTTCTCATAGTGATTCATGCATTTCCACAAATTACAGCACATAACTACCCCCTTTGGGCAAGTAACTGTATGATGCAATTGAAATCATCCCGCAACATGTTTTAGCGAAATCCCACAAGTATCAATGAGTGTTCCACTTTGATAGCTAACACCTACATTAACCCACAAAATTTCTCAAAACCGGGATACACAGTATTCATCCCGTAACATATTTTAGTGAAATCCCACAAGTATCAATGAGTGTGCCCTTTTGGCGGCTAACACCCTTATGTACCTATGAAATTTTCCAAAATCGGGATACATAGTAATCATTTCGCAACGTATTTTAGTGAAATCTCACAAGTATCAATGAGTGTACCACTTTGGCAGCTAACATCCATCTTAACTGATAAGGATTCATAATATCTATATGTTTGTTATATTTCCTCATGTTGTAATGGTTATAAATGCTTAAATCTTAGATTTTCATTATGTTTCGTATTTTGTGGAGTAGATTGAGGAGTTATATCAAATTGAATTCAAAATCAAGAGATTTGGAGAGGAAAAATTGGAGCTAAAAAAAATATACATTCCAGAAGCGGTTTTTGCTTAAAAGGTGGGCACGTCCTATTTTCCCAGAATGTTCACAGAAGCAGTCAGCAGATAAAGCGTGAGCGTGCCTTACTGGATCCGAGGTTCTGACCTAGGGTTGCGAATTTGTTGGAGAAAAAGGATATGTATGATAGTTGAAAAGATTTAGTTACCCATTCTTATCTTTAGGAAAGTATTTGCCAAGACTCCTTATTAAGGTAGGATTTGCTTTTAATTAGTTTCCTTATCTAGGTAGGGTAATTATTATAAATAGGGAGGGATCTCTCATAGAGAGAGCTTGCAGCCCTAGAGGCACAGATTATTCACAAGAAAAATTTATCTTCTCTTTTCTTTAGGCGTTCTTTTAATTATGAGTAGCTAAATACTTTTCTTCCAGCTAAAGGATAATTGAAGTTTTGGTTCTTCAAGAATTGTGAGATCTAAATAATTTTCATTGCTCTTTTATTTTTTCACTATTTATATATCTTCTATTGATGAGTCTTAAATATTACATATTTTAGACCCTTAATTTATATTTGTTATGCTCTTAGTTAGTAGTATTTCACTTTATTTTACGTCTTTCTTGTGTTTTGTGTATTTTTACAGATTTGTGGAGAAAATGAAGCATTTCAGGAGATGTGAAGCTTCTGGAGACATTGCGATCGATCGCACGAGATATGCGATCGAGTGCACCTACGCTCGAGCGCACTTGCCTACGAACGAGCGAAAGGTCAACATCCCACATCGAAATATTTGCAGTTCAGTGCATCTGCAATCGAACGTAACAGATATGCGATCGAGCGCACATGCGATCGATCGCACCAGTCTGCGATCGAGCGCACTCGGGCCAGTATCCCACATCGAATCTGAAACCCATATTGCTCTGGGTCTTCCCCTATATAAACACCACCTGGCTTCATCATTCAGTGTACAATTCCTAAGCCACTTTGGTGTTTACCGGTGGACGTCCGCTAGCATTCTAGTGGATCCCGAAGGCATTGCTACCACGAGGGGAAGTGCCGCCCGTCAGCGAGTGGAATTTCTCCCATGTAAAGTTTTTTTATTTATTTCTTTATATTCAGTTGTTTTAGTTTAAATGTTTAGCACTTTTTATTATAGTTTTATAGTTATGAGTGGCTAGACTCTTCAGCTAAGGTTGAAGATGAAGCCCCGCCGTTGTATGGCGTAGTAGTTCAGATTTGCTTGTACAAATCTGACAATTTTTAGTATAAAATGTTCTGTCAATTATTTGAGTTAATCTTATAATTGATTGAGTTTAAATTGTCTGTTGGATATTCTTTGTGTTTCATCTGATGGATACATTGAATGCTTTTCGATTAAATTAGATTTCCTTTGTGATTTGTTAAGAGCGGATACATTGGATGCTTTTGGTTTAGTTGGGATATTCTTTGTTTTTTGTCTTATAGTTGGATTCATGGAATGTTTTGATAGGCTATATTTTTAGAACATATATGCTTAACTTCGGTGGGGCGGATTCGGAAACCTTAGTGCTTTTTATTATTAGTTTTAAAATCAACTTAGTTTAGTTTTAATTTATTTTGCAATATCATTCTGAAATTTGGAACTAGGTTAAGATAGAGTTAGTTTAGATTAAAAATATATTTTCACAACGCAATTCCCTGTGAATTCGACCTCGCACTTGCACAATGCTATACTGCAAACGACTCGTGCGCTTGCGAGTAAATTAAAACTCACAACAAGTTTTTGGTGCCGTTGCCGGGGAATTGTTTGGTTTGTGAAAATTTTTGGTCTGAATTGATTTTATTTTTCTACTAGTTAGTTAAAAAAAAAATGTGGATGAATCCAGCGCCGGTTTCACAGTCTTTAGAGGATGCCCTCAAGGATTTCATTAAAATGACCGGCCCGTCCCTCAATGCTGCCAACACATTCAATGTTGATAGTTGTTCCATCTGTGCTAGTCCCATGCATTTAGCACAGAATTGTCCATCAATGCCGGTTTTTGCCAAGTATCCCATGGAACAAATGAACGCTTTCAATGAGTGTTGTTGGTAATCAAATGGATCTTACTCTGAAATATACAATCCAGGGTGGTGGGACCACTCTAATGTTTCATGGACGCAGAACCAACTGAGGAATCAGGGAGAAGACCCTTATCATGCTCACAATCAATACCCTCCTGAATTTCCTCCACCAATTCCAAGTTATGGTCACTCAGCTTATCCAGCACCATCACCCGCTTATCAAGCTCCCATTCAAGCACCAGTGTCGGTTTCACAGTCATTGGAGGACGCTCTCAATGATTTCATGAAAACGACTAGCCAATCTATAAGTGAAGTGATGAGTGCAACAATAGAAAACACCCAAGCGATTGCCACACTAGAGAGTCAAATTGATCAAATCGCAAGTTACGTGGGTGAAGGAGAGGAAGGAACGTTCCCCAGTCAAACTGATCCTAACCCAAAGGAACGTTCCCCAGTCAAACTGATCCTAACCCAAATGAACAGTTTGCGATGGGAAATTTATTAACTCCTATGCATTGGCAGGAACAAGTGCAATCAATTGTCCCATTGAGGTCTGGGAGACAAGTGCACAATCAAGTGGAAGAGAACCTTGCTATGCACCAAGGGCAAGAAAGTGGCAACAATGAGAAGAGAGATGCTGAGCCATCTACAGCCACACCTATTATTAATGATCTCTCTAGGTCATTTTTACCTAAAGCGCCTTACCCTGAGAGACTACAAGCGCCCAAGAAAGAAGGGAAGTCTGAGGACATTTTGGAGGCATGCTTTGCTCAATTTGAAGACGATTTGGATTTAGATAAGTTGTTTGAGCAAGCAAATGCTACGTTGGAGTCTGCTCCTCAAAAGATGAGATGGAGGAAACCACAACACCTGAACCCCCCAAGAAGGAACTTAAGCCTTTATCGGACAATCTTAAGTATAAGTTCCTAGGTCCAGCAGATTCTTTGCCTATAACGATAGCTTTAGATTTGGGTGATGCTCTAGAGGAGAAATTATTGGACATCTTAAGAGAGCATAAGGAAGCTATAGGCTGGACTATTGAGGTTGTCAAGGGAATCAACCCCTCGTTGGTAATACACACGATACAGTTGGAGGAGAATGCCAAGCCATCGAGGGAGCCAAAAAGAAGGCTCAACCCTGCTATGCAAGAGGTTATGAAGGCAGAAGATATTAAGTTGTTAGAGGCAGGGATCATTTATCCCATCTCTGATAACAAGGGGGTGAGCCTGATTAAAGTCGTGCCCAAACGTGCTGAATTGACGGTAGTAAATAAAGACGACGAGTTGGTTCCAACTCGAGTGCAGTCAACATGGAGAAAGTGTCTAGACTACCGTAAATTGAATGCTGCCACTAGGCCTGATCATTTTTCATTCCCATTTATTGATCAGATGGTGGAACGTTTAGTTGGGCATGTTTACTAATGTTGGGTCTGGCTGAAGACGTTAAACTTAGCGCTCATGGGAGGCACCTCACAGCTTATCTTTTTTGTTTATTTATTATTTCATATTTTTATTATTAATGGAGACCCTTAACTTATATTTGTTATGCTAATTCACTTTACACAGTGTCAGACTTGTGATGCCTTGACCTGCCTTTTGTAAGTAATTAGATTTTAACATTTCTATTCATTGCAAAGATGGGTTATCTTTTTAAGCTTGCCCATGAATGAATATCATGGTGATGTGTGCTCCTTAAATTTTTTGATACCATGAGTGATGAACTTATCTTTATGTTTTTTGTTTTTCATTGAGTCTTTTATTTTGTTTTGTTAAGGGACTAGCAAAATATAAGTTCGGGGGTATTTGATGAGTCTTAAATATTGCATATTTTAGACCCTTAACTTATATTTGTTATGCTTTTAGTTAGTAGTATTTCACTTTATTTTACGTTTTTCTTGTGTTTTGTGTATTTTTACAGATTTGTGGAGAAAATGAAGCATTTTAGGAGATGTGAAGCTTCTGGAGACATTGCGATCGATCGCACGAGATATTCGATCGAGTGTACCTGCGCTAGAGCGCACTTGCCTACGAACGAGCGCAAGGTCAACATCCCACATCGAAATATTTGCAGTTCAGTGCATCTGCGATCGATCGTAATAGACATGCGATCGAGCGCACATGCGATCGATTGCACTAGTCTGCAATCGAGCGCACTCGGGCCAATATCCCACATCGAATCTGAAACCCATATTGCTCCGGGTCTTCCCCTATATAAAGACCACCTGGCTTCATCATTCAGTGTACAATTCCTGAGCCACTTTGGTGTTTACCGGTGGACGTTCGCTAGCATTCTAGTGGATCCCGAAGGCATTGCTACCACGAGGGGAAGCGCCGCCCGTCAGCGAGTGAAATTTCTACCATGTAAAGTTTTTTATTTATGTCTTTATATTCAGTTGTTTTAGTTTAAATATTTAGCACTTTTTATTATAGTTTTATAGTTATGAGTGGCTAGACTCTTCAGCTAAGGTTGAAGATGAAGCCCCGCCGTTGTGTGGCGTAGTAGTTCAGATTTGCTTGTACAAATATGAAAATTTTTAGTATAAAATGTTCTGTCAATTATTTGAGTTAATCTTATAATTGATTGAGTTTAAATTGTCTGTTGGATATTCTTTGTGTTTCATCTGATGGATACATTGAATGCTTTTCGATTAAATTGGATTTCCTTTATGATTTGTTAAGAGCGGATACATTGGATGCTTTTGGTTTAGTTGGGATATTCTTTGTTTTTTGTCTTATAGTTGGATTCATGGAATGTTTTGATAGGCCTTATTTTTAAAACATATATGCTTAACTTCGGTGGGGCAGATTCGGAAACCTTAGTGCTTTTTATTATTAGTTTTAAAATCAACTTAGTTTAGTTTTAATTTATTTTGCAATATCATTCTGAAATTTGGAACTAGGTTAAGATAGAGTTAGTTTAGATTAAAAATATATTTTCACAACGCAATTCCCTGTGGATTCGACCTCGCACTTGCACAACACTATACTGCAAACGACTCATGCACTTGCGAGTAAATTAAAACTCACAACATCTATATTTATTAAAAATTATTGTCTTGATTGATTGATGCAAAAAGGGCCCATTGTTCAATTATCAGGTTAATAAATTGCCATTTAGAACTTTAAATCCGTAATTGTTTAATTGTTATAATATTAGTCGTAAAATAACATAGTTGGTTATATAGAGATTTTCGATTTATGTTATGAAGATATATAATCTAGTCTAAATGAATCGAGCTTATGTATTTGTTGGCTAGTATTGGTAGTCTCTTTAATTATTAATGTTGTCGATAGATTAAATCCTAAGAGCTTGTTTAGGGTTGTTTATTAACAAGGGAAGTAACCAAAGAGATTGTTTTGGTTATCGAGAAAGTAAGGAGAGATAGGTTGTTAGAGCTTGTTAATAACCATAACCAATTTAGTGAAGATTAGAAGATTTTATCCTTGTATCTGTGGTCAATTCTTTGAATCAATTCTTAAATTATACCTTTGGTTGGATATTTGCCTGATATTGATTTCTCTGTAGTTTTTAGTTGATTATAATTGCTTTCTCTTTTATTTCACTTCGAAATTTCAAACCCCCTTTTTTCTTTGCTTTAATTTTCATTACAATAAATCTACCCAATCTCTGTGGATATGACCTTGCTCATCACTATTACAATTTTTATTTTTTGAGAGTGAAATTTTATTATTTGTTGGATTCAAAAACCATCAAATTTTTGGCTCAATTGCCAGGGATTGGTGTTAATTAGATTTATTTTGATGCTTTGTTCTAGAGATTTGATCTCCATCATGGTTGCTAACTCACAACAATTTGGATTCAGGCAGGACACATCTCAAATAAGGGTGAATAAGGTAAGTATATCTTCCCTTGAAAATCAAATATCCAATCTAACTTCTATTATTCAACAGTTAGCTGTAGGAAATATGCAGCAAGTGAAAGCTTGTGGGATTTGTGCTACCATCGGTCATCCAACTGACATATGCCTTACACTTCGAGATGACTCCTATGAGCATGCCAATGCAGCTGGAGGATTTCCACGCCCACCACAAAGGAAATACGATTCCTATTCAAATACCTATAATCCATGATGGAGGGATCATCCCAATTTCAGCTATGGAGCAAGACCACAATTCCAACACTTTCAGCATAGACCACCTGCTCCACCACCACAACAAACCTCCACAAGTTCAGGTATGTCTCTAGAAGAAATTGTTAAATCACTTGCAACTAACACGCAACAATTTCAACAGGAGACAAGAACAAGCATTCAACAACTAGAGAATCAAATAAGTCAACTGGCATCTTCTATGAACAGATTGGAATCTCAAGGTAAATTGCCCTCACAAACTGTTGTTAACCCAAAGCAAAATGCTAGTGCAGTTACCTTGAGAAGCGGGAAGGAGTTGAAGGAACCCAGTAAGGAAACATGTGGAGAAGAAATTGAAAAAGAAGTAGTTGCTGCTCAACCTCAAACTGACTAGCCTAGAGGACTCGATAGTGAACAACCAAAGGAATTGGTGACAAATCCTCCCTTTCCTACTAGATTGACTAAATCCAAGAAAGAAGAGGAAGAGAAGGAAATTCTTGAAACTTTTCGCAAGGTTGAGGTAAATATTCCCTTACTTGATGCAATTAAACAAGTGCCTCGATATACTAAATTTTTCAAAGAGTTGTGCACCAACAAGAGGAAGTTGAAAGGTAATGAAAAGATAAGTATGGGGGAAAATGTTTCAGCCGTCCTCCAGAAAAAATTACCTCCAAAACACAAGGACCCAGGTATGTTTACTATCCCTTGCAAACTAGGTGATGTTAGGATTGAGAAAGCAATGCTAGATCTAGGAGCTTCAATAAATGTCATGCCTCTCTCTATTTATTCATCCTTGAATATTGGTCCATTAAAAGAAACATGTGTGATTATTCAACTTGCTGATAGATCTAATGTATATCCTGAATGAGTCTTAGAGGATGTCTTAGCACAAGTTAATGGGTTGGTTTTTCCTGCTGATTTTTATGTTCTTGACATGGAAGAAGATGACTCTTTTAATTCAACACTAATGTTATTAGGAAGGCCATTTCTAAAAACTTCTAGGACAAAAATTGATGTGCATGATGGTACACTCACAATGGAATTTGATGGTGAAATTATTAAATTCAATATTTATGATGCCATGAGGTACCCTTATGATGTGTCTTCTGTTTTTGTTATAGATGTTATGACCCGTTTGCGCAGGAAATCTTTGATCTAATTGATGATGATAAGCTAAAAGTTATACTTAGCAAGCATTTCACTCTTGAAGGGACTGCTACAACTGAAGAACTCGTCATTCAAGAAGAAGCAAGGAACTTTGAGTCCGAAATGGGAAAAGAAGTGCCAGAAGAACAAATAATAATAACTGAATTGAAAACTTTACTTGCTCATTTGTAATATGCTTATTTAGAGAAAAATATTTTCTTTGTTATAATATCTTCTTCGTTGACAGGTAAAATGGAAGAACGGTTGCTAGAAGTCCTAAGAAGGCATATATTTTCGGGAAAGCTGAAATCTCGGTGGACTGGACCATACACCGTGATAAGTGTATCACCTTTTAGTACCATTGAAATACGACACAAGAAAAACAAGGCGATGTTCAAGGTCGACGGGCATAGATTGAAGCACTACATCATGGGGACGTTTGACCCTCAATCGTCCACAACCATTCTCCAAGAGCCATAAATCGGAAAGTCTAGCCAAACACGTTAAAGAATGGCCCTTTTGGGAGGCAACCCAACTTTTTGTCTTACTTTCCTTGTTTTCTTTATTTTATTCCTTTTTCTTTTATTTAGATTATTTTTAGTTTTTGTTATCATTTATCGGAGTGCATTTGATTTTCTTTCCAATTTTTTTGGCAGAAGATGATTTTCGTAACCCGTGGGCACGCCTTATGGAAAATCTTGAATCCTGGAATTAGGCAACAAACTAGAAGAAATCTTTGAATGCAATGTGCCCACGCCTTAATCCAATTGTTCTACTGGTTGAAAAAGTAAAAAAAAAATCAAAAATCAAAAGTCAATATATATATATATAAATTTTGACAATTATTTCCTTTTCAATTTGTTTTCTTCTCAGTTTCCCTAACTCTTCTCTTGCTCTAAATTTTCTAGTTGCCTCCTTCAAATAGCCTCCCAACCCTGCACCAGACCAGCTGTACCACACCACTAGCAGCGAGGGCAGAACGGCGAGCTTCACTGCGTGCGCCACCCACGCACAGTGCGCGTTATGCCCAGCGCGGCACCAGGCACCGATCGTCCAGCACCACCAGGCGACGATCGTGCAGCACCAAGCACAGACCAACTAGCCTCTCACCACCACGCGACCGCCGAGCATCGACCCAGTCCACCCCTGCACATCACCCAACCCCACGCGAACAGAACAGTCCCTTGGAAGCCCACCACACACCACTCCACCGGTCCACTTCTATCTCTATTCTTCAAGCCATGGGAAAGAGAAAGATTGCTCCAAGCCCATTGAACACACAGTGAGGAACCCGTCCAGTGCGTACGAGAGCCAGAATTGGGAAAGGAAAGAACATTCTTCCACCTTCAGAATCGGATTTGAAAGGGCATTTGACATTCACTAAAAGGAAAGATAAGGCAAGGAATCAGGACATCTGTAGGCGATCAATAATCCCCTGTAAGTATATCCATCACCCTACAATGGAAGCTTTGGATATCTTTACTGCTGTGTTTAAGCTCATTGACAACATAGGGTGGCAAACTTACTTTTTCATTACTTGTCTGGCATTTATTGAACTAGTCAGAGAATTTTACACTACTTTTGAGTTCAACAAGCCTAATAATTTCACACTTCGTAGCCCACAAGTAGTCAAGTTTAGATTAATGGGAAAAGAATTTAAGCTCTCAATCACTGACCTTTGGATTTATCTTTGAAGAATATGCTAAGTCTGATGAATATTTGAACAGTTCTTGTGATTTTAGTGAGGCCTTTGAACCAATTAGATTGTATAACACTTTGTCCACTACTGATCATTATGACCCAAGTAAATCCAAAGATACCTACCTCTGTGATCATGTCTTGAAATACATTTATAGGTTTCTTGCATTTACTTTTTCGGGTAGGAAGGATTCTGCTGCTGTGTTGACAAAAGCTGAATTTTATTTTTTGTGGTGCATGCGAAACAAAATCAAAGTGAATCTTGGGTGTTGGTTGGCTTCACAATTTGCTGGTGTCCTTAAAAACAAGTGTCCTTTGATTTTAGGTTCACTAATCACCCACTTAGTTGTTCATGAACAATTGATTGATCTTGAGAATAATGATCTTCATGTTGCTTGTAAGATGTTACCCTTGGACTTATATTGTTTGGAGGGGATGGGTTTAGTTGGAAGAAAAGAGGGTATCTTCTATTTTTATCCACCAGGACCCATTCTGACATGATAACAACGCAAGCTCCTTGACGCCAACGATGATGACAAGGTTGAAGAATCTGCAGACTTGCCTTCCACGTCCGCCGCATCTTCCCAAGGACAATTTGGCGATCAGCTTGCGAGACTCGAAGACCAAGTTGCCAAATTGGACAGAAACATGACAGTTTTCTTTGCGTACATGGGATTCACACTACCTTCACCCCCAAGCACGTGACTGATATCTTGGTTGATGCTCAAAATTTTCAAGGGAGTTTTCTACTTACTCTTGTTCTTTTATAGTTTTTGAGTATCTATTTTTGATATATTGAGGACAATGTATGGATTAAGTGTGGGGGAGGGTCTTTGACATATGAATTTGATTTTACTTTGAACTTCACTTTTAGCTCCATTTTGATCAATTTTTGCATCATTTTTCAAGAAAATTTTCAAAAATCCAAGTGATATTTTAGTTCTTGTTTGTGATCCTTCTCTTCTTAATTCTAGATTCTGTCGATGCTTGTCTTAAATGATCTGGATTATTGTGGATTATTGAGATAAATTGAGGCGTAATAAGGGATTAACATGAATGGTTGAATTCTTATTTACTACACAGTGATTAATTGCTCTTGATGATTGATTGAATGAAAAATGTGTGGGATCTAATGCACATGACCCTTTTTGTGCGCTTTTGAGCCAATGAGCATTCATATTATATTATGCTCCATTTTCTTAATTGAGTGATTGTCATACATAGTTGATTTTTCTAGAACTTGCTTTGTTATGCATGTCAGGAGACTACATTGTTAAATTGGTTGCATTGAATTGATAAAGGCATTTAGGTGGAGCCATTTAGCTTTCTTAAAAAGCTTACCTTGACTTTTACCTTAGAAAGCCAATTTTGAACCTTGGCCCTTTTTGTTGGAACTTAACCATGGTATAAGCAACGTCAACCCATTCTTTTGTCGATTTCCCTCTTTTGAACCTTGAATTGAAGAATCGTACTAGCTTGTTCACATGAAGCTTCAAATTATCTTTGAAAGGATTGCAAGATGCTGGGAATAAAGTGATTCAAGTTACAAGTGCCTTGGTTTTTAAAAAAAAATAAAAAAAGAGAAAGAGAAAAAAAAAAGGAAAAATAGGCGGCCAAAAAGAGAGAAAAGTTGTGCAATTTCAATTGTTTGGAAGTGAATTGATTGAAGAAAACATTTGACGTTATTGAGTTGTGCTTTGTGTGGAGAAGTTGGTATAATTCCTTTGATAAAAGTACCTAAAAATTCCTTCTCACCACACCTTACCTAAGCCCCGTTACAACCCATTTAAGACCCTTAGATTCTTTGCATTCAATTCAATCCATTGATGAAAAAGATGTGATATATTAGCAAGCTTATGGTAAAGATCTTCTATGTTTTGACTTGAGAGTTCATTGATACCCTAAACACTTTGAGCGTATTGAGTGAATCCAATGAGAGGGTGTTAGATCCTATTACATTTTGATTTCGAGAAGATCATTGAGGTGATTGTTCATGGGTGTGGTTTATAAGAATTTACTCTATAAAATTGTTCGTTTCTCATTTGTCTTTAGATTTAAATCTTTAAGGCGTGATAATTTGGATTATAGAGGATGAGTATAGGTAGAAGAAGGAACGATGATGAGAAAAGGTGATGAATTTGAGCTATTGTATGCTTGAGGACAAGCATTGTTTAAATGTGTGGGAATTTGATAAGGATTCATAATATCTATATGTTTGTTATATTTCCTCATGTTTTAATGGTAATAAATGCTTAAATCTTGGGTTTTGATTATGTTTCGTATTTTGTGGAGTAGATTGAGGAGTTATATCAAATTGAATTCAAAATCAAGAGATTTGGAGAGGAAAAATCGGAGCTCAAAAAGATATACATTCCAGAAGCGGTTTTTGCTTAAAAGCGGTTTTTGCTTTTAAGCAATCATCTTATACTTCTCATCTTTATAAAAGGGATTTGTATATCCTTAGTTGAGAAAAGAGAGTTCTTGAGAGAATCTCTTTATAGATCTTAGTGTGAACCTTGAAACATTTGTTAGAGTTTTATATGATCTCGTGAAAATATCGAATTAAGTGTTAACTCGAAAAACATTTTGTAAGATTCTTGTTGAAACTTCAAAAAAATCAATTTACTATAATCGGGTTTGATTATCCATAGTAGATATAGAGTCAAGAGAATCTAATATTGTCGAACCATTATAACTCGTGTTTGCAATCTCTTTAATATAAGTACTTAAATTCCGCACTAATTATTTCTGTTTTGCAGAAAGGATCATATTTGTAAAAGGTTTTATATTTGTTTTACAACCCAATTTTATACCCACTTGGCCCAACAATATATATAGAAAGTAAAACCAACTCTAACTATGGTTTACCAAATATGATTAATTAACCAATTAAATATACATGTGATGTTTTTCTTATTAACCGAGTTTACAGTCACATGATCATAGACAAAATTTACCTAAAAATTTCATCGTTCGATTGTTTACGAGCGTTTTAATTGGTCAAGTGCCAAAGTATTGTGCATAAGCTACAAATTTTTTTTCCCTTTCTAAAAGAAAAATGTAAAAGCTCCAGAAAAACAGCTCAGGTATGCTCAAACAATCAAATGACAGGATTGGCTGGGCTTAAAAACAATGAATTTAGTCTTCCATGGCTCCTCCATCATTCAATTGGTTGGATCTATTAAAGAAAATGATTAGAGAAGACATTAATGTACTTGCCTTTCAAATTGAATCCTAGTTGACTCTATTATTTTTTAACCATCTATAAGTGGGTATTAGTGGTTATTGTATCTTGCATGGATGGATATATTTTGTTTAAGCAGAGATAAATGCAATTTCCATTTTGTTAATTTAACGAAAGGAAAAAATCTAGATAGTTAAGGAATAATATCATATTGATTCATCTGAATCCTGGTATAAATATCATTCGCAGCTCTCCAATATTGAGTAGAAAACAATATCCAAGTATGGATTCATTTTGTTCTTATACCTTTCCTCTGTTCTCATACTCAGTATGAGCCTATTTTGCAGTGCCATAGATGAGGATAGAAAGGCAAGTCTTTTATCTATTGTCTAACTATTGTTTTTCTCTTCTGTCTGGTACAGTGAGCATATGACATTTTCTATATCACCATGAATGCATTACAGATCTTATTCACCAGGCCTATTTTATTGCTTGCACTTTTGAATTTTGATGATGATGATGATACAGGTCTATATTGTGTACATGGGATCACTTCCTGATCATGGGGACTACTTACCATCATCTCACCATCTTAGCATGCTTCAAGAAGTTGTCGATGCCAGGTAATATCTCTAGATCTAATAGTACTATTTCTTTTATGTACTTTAATTTAACTAGTTCGTTTGATCTTTCTCTTATCGATCTCTCTTTTGGCAGCTCTCTAGAAAATTGTTTGATTAGAAGCTAAAAAAGGAGTTTCAATGGTTTTGCAGCCAAGCTTACTGATATTGAGAAACAGAAGCTGGCTAGTAAGTGATTCAAAATCATTTATGTGCTCTTTCAATTAAAAATATGGTTTAATGGTGAGATAATTAGTGTCATTTGAACTTTGAAACACAGGCATGAAAGGAGTGGTATCAGTTTTTCCAAGTAGAACTTATCAACTTCAAACAACAAGATCTTGGGACTTCATGGGTTTCAATGAGACTGTGAAACACAATGCGAAAGTTGAGAGTGATACTATAATTGGGCTACTTGACAGTGGAATCTGGCCCGAATCTGCAAGTTTTAATGATGAAGGTTTTGGTCCTGCTCCAAAAAAGTGGAAGGGTGCTTGTAAAGGCGGCACAAATTTCACTTGCAATAAGTATTTTTTTTTTCCACCAAACTTTATCAAATAGTGATACGATCTAGAGATAGTAGTAACTTGTATAAACAATCTCAAAACGGGATTGTCCTTACATATGCACAAGTTGTTCAGCAATTTTGGATTTGCCTGAAAATTAAGTGATTCTAACAAAATTAAATGCTTAACTTACAGCAAGATTATTGGAGCTCGATATTATGAAACTGAGTCTGCAAGGGATGATGAAGGTCACGGAACCCACACTGCTTCTACAGCTGCAGGAAACCAAGTAAAGGGTACAAGCTTTTATTGGCTGGCTAAAGGTATTGCAAGAGGAGGGGTTCCTTCTGCAAGGATTGCTGCATATAAAGTCTGTGATCCAGAAGGGTGTGATTCAAATTCAATCTTAGCTGCATTTGATGATGCTATTGCAGATGGAGTTGACATTATATCAATTTCGATAGGACCAAATGGTGCAATTCCTTTTAACTCTGATTCTTTTGCAATTGGTTCTTTCCATGCAATGGAGAAAGGCATACTTACCTTAAATTCTGCCAGAAACAGTGGTCCAAGAGCTGGATCAGTGGCTAGTGTAGCTCCATGGATTCTTACAGTTGCAGCAAGCACCACAGATCGTTTGTTCATCGACAAGGTTGTTCTCGGGAATGGGAAGACACTAGTAGTAAGCATCACAAGCGTTTTATCCTGAGTACCCTATGTCACTCTTCTATGCCTGTACGTATTTGATGTGTTCAAAATTTATATACTAATGACCAGCTAAACACAAACGGGGAAATTCAATCAATTCTTTCACTCTAAACGAAACTAAATTTCCTTTGATATATGGAAAAGATGCCTCACTTCAGTGCTCTAATGGGTAGGTGTTTTATTCAGAAAATCATTTCAACTTCAATTTTTTTTCATACAATTTTAATACTCATTTTGTAAGACATTTTAATTCTTGATCCATTTCAGGTTATGCCAGCAAGGGTGCTTAGAGAGTAATTTAGTAAAGGGGAAAATTGTGCTATGTAATCAAGAAGTGGGAAGCTTTGAAGCTCATAGAGCTGGAGCTGTGGGATCAATCATGCTCACCAGATTTGTTAATGAATCGATGCTTGTTTCCTTACCTGCATCTGCATTAGGGGAGGATGACTACAATGCAGTCATGGCTTACATGAATACCACAAAGTATGGATATCTATAGTTTTCTATTTTTTTATTAGATCATTACTTCCAGTTTTTCTTCCTTTAAAATGAGTCATCCTTACGCCATATTTTACAGAGATGCTGAGGCAGAAGTATTGAAAAGTGAGGTGATTAGGGATTTAACAGCTCCTGAGCGGCTCCCTTTTCTTCGCGTGGGTCAAATAGTATTGTTATGGACATTTTGAAGGTATATAATGCATAATTGCACTTAGCCTAATTAAACTCTTTTTTTATTGAAGTTATATTATTGTTTTTTTGCTGATATTACGCTTATATGTAATGCAGCCAGATTTAACAGCCCCTGGGGTAGATATCTTGGCCGCATATTCACCTCTTGCCTGGAACCTCCATGTCATGCCCCCATGCGGCTGGGGTAGCGGCTTATGTTAAAACATTTCACCCTGATTGGTCTCCTTCAGCCATCAAATCTGCTCTTATGACTACTGGTAATTTTCTATCACTTGTTTTTTTTAACAGCAAATATACTTCATTGATGATAAACTAGATACAAGAGCTGCAGAAAAAAAAACTACAGAAGAAACATAAACACTACATAAACAGAGGAAGCTACAGAAGAATTGTAGAGCCCAACAAAAAAAAAAAAAAAAAAAAAAAAAAAAAAAAAAAAAAAAAACCTGCAGAAACGGAAAATAAAGCCCACTGTAGGGAACCACAATAAAACTACAGAAAACAAGCTGACCAAAAAATTAACTGCAGTAACAAAAAACTTAAGCCATAACAAAATGAAGAAACAGCCCACCAGAAATAGAGCATCAAAAAACTGCAGAACCAAACAACAAAATCGCTGATAAATCCACCATAAAAAATGCAGAAACACTGCAGAAGACCACCTGAAATTGCAGGCAGACAGCAGACAAACACCACAATGTCCTTTAATTTTCTTTGTTAATTTCATGAAAACTTGATGTCTCTTACTCACAGCATTTTTTTTCTTATACGTGTAGCTGTCAATGGATGACAAAGTCCATATTCTTTTCTTTAATTAGGGTCACTAACTATTCCACTTCACCCACACTTGCCATATATTCATCTTTGTTTTAAGGCTTACTTTAGGCCATGTTTCCTTCCTTGTTTTAAGGCTTACTTTAGACCATGTTTCCTTCCTTGTTTTAAGGAATTTCTTTTTCCTTTAACAACCTATATATACTCTTAATTGTATTCTCAATAATATGAACTCAAGTAAGCATTTGTACAATCTCTTTACTCTCTTCAATTCTCACATCTCTTTACTATCTTAAATTCTAGCATGGTATCAGACCCAGTTGCTTAGGTTCTTCTCTTGTTTGTAATTTTTCTCGGTTTTGTGTTTCGGTGTGTTCTGTGTTGTTCTCGGTGAACCCGACGTGAAAGTTTTTTTTTTTTTTGGTTGTTTTTCGGTCTTCTCTTTCTGGGTTGGTGTTGTCGGCACCTTCTATTTTTTTGGTTTGAGCAGTTTTGGCATTCACAACATCCTCTATTTTCAGAGAGGTGTTTTGTGGCTTTTGGTCTTAGATTTTTCGGTGTTTTTTTTTGTTCTCAGATCTTTTTGGCAGTTTGTTTTTTTTTCTGCTTTGGGTGGTTTCAGCATTTTTTTTGGTCGGGCTATTTTTTTTGCACTTATTTGCAATGGACTCTGCACCTGTGTGTGTCAAATTTACGGGCAAAAATTATTCTACATGGGCTTTTCAATTTGAAATTTTCCTTAAGGGAAAAGAACTTTGGGGCCATATCGATGGCATGGATGTCGCACAAACATCCAGTACTGACCAATCGAAGGATGTTAGGTCTTCTCCTTCTTGGACTGTGCTTGATGCTCGGATCATGTCTTAGCTTCTTGGTTCGGTGGAGCCACATATTGTCACCAACTTGCGTACTCATCGCTCTGCTCAATCCATGTGGACTTATCTGAAGAAGGTTTATCATCAAGATAATGATGCTTATCACTTTCAGTTAGAGCATGCAATTGCCACCTTTCAACATGGCAGTCTTTCCATCCAAGACTATTACTCGGCCTTTCTGATTCTTTGGACTGACTATACTGATCTTGTTATAGAGGCTGTTCTTGTTGCCACTCTTTCGACTATTCAGCAACTCCACGAGACTAGATGGCGTGATCAATTTCTCATGAAACTACGCCCGGAATATGAATCTATTCGCTTCTTTCTGCTGAATAGATCTCCTGTTCCTTCTCTTGATGTTTGTTTTGGTGAGTTACTTCGTGAAGAACAACGTCTTAGTACTCAAGCCACTCTGGAGCAATCTTATGGTAGTCCAGGAACTGTTGCTTATGCTGCCCAAGGACACAGATCGCCTATGCATTCTAAAAACTTGCAGTGTTTTTGCTGTAAGGAATATGGGCATATTGCTGCCAATTGTCCCAAGAAATACTGCTCTTATTGTAAGAAGAAGGGTGACATCATCAAAGAATGTCGTCTCCGCCCACAGAATCATCAGGCTAAAGCATTTCAGACTTCTGTTATTGTACCCTCCGCAGCTCCTGGCTTTTCTTCCAGTGCCTCTCCAGTTACGGGACCTCCTGCAGCGAATTACTGCACACCCGAAATGGTGCAACAGATGCTAATTTCAGCATTATTTGCAATGGGGTTTCAAGGTAAAAATTCTACCAAACTCTAGTACGTAGACTCGGGGGCCTCTAATCACATGACGAATACTCCCATCGCTCTGTGTCATGTTCGACCCTATGTTGGTCCATCTGCCATTCAGACTGCCAATGGCAGTTCTTTACCAATTGCTGCTGTCGAAGATGCCTCTTCTAAATTCACTGATGTGTTTCTTGCTCCTCAACTTTCCACGAATCTTATTTATGTTGGTCAATTAGTTGATAACAATTGTGTTGTTAACTTTTCTGGTGATGGTTGTGTTGTACAGGACCAGGTAACGGGAGAGCTGATCGCGAAGGGACCTAAAGTGGGGCACTTGTTTCCACTATTTTTATCTGTCCCAGTAATTTCTCCAGTTTTGTCTATTAAGTCTCTTGCTTGCAATAACGTTCCAAATCTGAGTATGGTGTGGCATCGTCATTTAGGCCATCCCAATACTCAGATCTTATCTCATGTATTGCACTCTGGTTTTCTTGATAATGAAGAACGTTCTTCTTTATCTTTTAAGTGTGATTCTTGCAAACTTGGTAAAAGCAAAATTCTTCCCTTTCCTTTACATGCTAGCAGAGCTTCTCACTGCTTTGATCTTATCCATAGTGATGTTTGGGGACCTTCTCTCGTTAGTTCACATGAAAAATTTAAATATTATGTGACTTTCATTGATGATTATAGCAGATTCATTTCGGTTTATTTTCTTCGCTCTAAATCTGAGGTTTTTCGTACTTTCACTAAATTTTTAGCGTATGTTGACAATCAATTTTCTACGACTATTAAGACATTATGCACAGATTCTGGTGGTGAATATTTATCTACTGAGTTTCAGGAATTCTTGGCTTCTAAAGGTATTATTCATCAACGTTCATGTCCTGCTACTCTCCAACAGAATGGAGTAGCCGAACGCAAAAATCGCCATCTTCTTGATGTGGTACGTACTCTCTTGTTAGAATCATCTGTTCCATCAATGTTCTGGGTCGAGGCTTTGAAAACTGCTACTCACTTGATTAATCATTTACCTTCTCAAATCTTATACATGGAGTCTCCATATTTCCGCTTGTTTGCTAATCAACCTAGTTATGATAATCTCCGAATCTTTGGTTGTGTATGTTTTGTCCATTTCCCTCCCCATGAGCGACATAAATTATC
Organism: Bretschneidera sinensis; assembly: GCA_023935145.1. Taxonomy (NCBI): domain Eukaryota; kingdom Viridiplantae; phylum Streptophyta; class Magnoliopsida; order Brassicales; family Akaniaceae; genus Bretschneidera; species Bretschneidera sinensis. The sequence continues at coordinate 15,601,382 of CM043699.1, read as the reverse complement.
TGCTCAATCTGTTAGATGTGCATTCTTGGGATATAATGTGTGTCAAAAGGGATTTGTTTGCTATGATCCTACCTTACATCGTACACGTATTTCTAAGAATGTTATTTTCTTTGAAAATCAACATTTCTTTCCTATGCCCTCTGAGCCCTCTTCTTCTACGGTGGTCCTCCCCTCATTTGAGCAACAATTTTAAGATCTTCATCAAGTGAGCTCTCGCTTTAAACCAGGTATTGTATATACGAGACGCTCCCGCCCACAGTCTCTTCCGATGGCTCAACCGATATCTGATCCTACCATGCTCCAGTCAGTTGCAGCACCTTTAGAACACTTGGTACATCGCTCTTCTCGAATATCTTTACCTCCGGATAGGTATGGGTGGTTTGCTTCTACTCTTACTACTGCATTGTCCAATTTTGATATTCCCACATGCTACTCACATGCTGTCAAGCATGATTGTTGGCGATAAGCTATGCAGGAAGAAATTGCTGCTTTAGAGGCCAATCACACCTAGGATATTGCACCTTGTCCTTCCACTATAGTCCCCCTGGGTTGCAAATGGGTTTACTCCTTCAAGGTTTGATCTGATGGAAGTTTGGATCGTTATAAAGCTCAGCTTGTTGCACTTGGAAATAAACAGGAATATGGTGTTAATTATGAAGAAACCTTTGCTCTTATGGCTAAGATGACCACTGTTCGTATGATTCTAGCTCTTGCTGCTTCCAATGATTGGCCACTACATCAGATGAATGTCAAGAATGCTTTTCTTCATGGGGATCTTAAAGAGTGTATTTATATGAAGCCACCCCCAGGATTGTTTCCTTCTCCAAACTCACATGTGTGTAAGCTTCGTCGCTCCCTTTATGGTCTCAAACAAGCTCTAAGGGCTTGGTTTGATAAATTTTGAACTAATTTATTACAATTCTCATTCAAGCAGAGCAAGTATGACACTTCTTTGTTTCTTCGAAAATCAGACATGAGTATTGTTGTTCTTTTAGTTTATGTTGATGATATTGTGATTACTGGTTCCGATTCTGTTTTACTTGGCCAGCTCAAGACCCATCTCTCCGAGTCCTTTCATATGAAAGATCTTGGGTCTCTTACATATTTTCTCGGTCTTGAGGTGCATCGTAGTCCGTCGGGTATTTCACTCAATCAACATAAGTATGCTAGTGACCTGGTGGCTACAGAAGGCCTACAGGAGGCCACTTCTGTTGATACTCCCATGGAATTGAATGTCAAGCTTCGTAAAGAGGAGGGTGATTTACTTGTTGATCCTAGTTTATACTGAAAGTTGGTGGGCAGTCTTGTCTACCTCACCATTACTAGACCGGACATTTCCTTTGCAGTACAACAAGTCAGCCAGTTTCTTCAGACCCCTCGTCACCTTCATTTGGTTGCTGTCCGTAGGATCATACGCTATGTTCAGGGAACTTCTGCCCGTGGCTTATTCTTTCCTGCAGGCAATTCTCCTCGACTTACTGCTTATAGCGACGCTGGTTGGGCTGGTTGTGCTGATACACGTCGCTCCATTACTGGTTGGTGTGTGTTCTTAGTTGATGCATTGATCTCATGGAAGAGTAAGAAGCAAGACAGAGTTTCTAAGTCATCTACAGAATCTGAGTATCGAGCAATGTCTTTTGCTTGTTCCGAAATTATTTGGCTTCGAGGTTTGCTTGCTGAGCTAGATTTTTCTGCAACTGATCCTACACCTCTACATGTTGATAATACAAGTGCTAATCAGATCACGGCCAATCCTGTCTATCATGAGCGAACGAAGCATATTGAAGTCGACTGTCACTCTATCCACGAAGCATTTGAAGCTTGTGTTATCACTCTTCCACATGTTTCCACTGACCTACAAATTGCTGATATCTTCACCAAAGCGCTCAATCGCCATCGACATTGCTTCTTAAGCAGCAAATTGATGCTTATTGATCAACCTGCATCAATTTGAGGGGGGCTGTCAATGGATGGCAAAGTCCATATTCTTTTCTTTAATTAAGGTCACTAACTATTCCACTTCACCCACACTTGCCATGTTTCCTTCCTTGTTTTAAGGCTTACTTTAGACCATGTTTCCTTCCTTGTTTTAAGGAATGTCTTTTTCCTTTAACAACCTATATATACTCTTAATTGTATTCTCAATAATATGAACTCAAGTAAGCATTTGTACAATCTCTTTACTCTCTTCAATTCTCAAATCTCTTTACTCTCTTAAATTCTAACAGTAGCTTAGCCCATAGATGCTTCCAAAAATCCGGATGTTGAATTTGCTTATGGATCTGGGCATGTCAATCCAGTAAAAGCTGTTGATCTAGGACTCGTGTACGAAGTGTCTAACACGGACTACATAAAAATGCTTTGTGGCTTGGATTATGATGATAGCACGAATGGAAAAATAGCAGGAGACAACAGCACCTGCCCTAAGGGGGATAAGGAATCATGGGTGAGGGATCTCAATCTTCCTTCAATGATGTCCAAAACTACAGTTTATGAAGATTTAAAAATTACGTTCAATAGAACAGTAACGAATGTTGGCCCCGCCAACTCTACTTACAAGGCAAAAATCTTCTCGAATCCGATAATTAACGTGACAATGGATCCTGAAGTTCTCTCCTTCAAATTCTCAAATGAGAAAAAATCTTTCATCGTGACTGTTGTTGGAGAAAGTTTACTGAATAGAGCAACATTATCTGCGTCTTTCGTTTGGTCGGATGGGACTCATAGCGTGAGAAGTCCTATTGTGGTGTAAAGTGATGAATAAATCACCACCTTTTCATTGCCAATATTATCAGCGTGTCATATCAAACTTTCATTTGTTGCAATAATGTTTTCTTTCATTCGGACATTCAGGGTTAGATTGTACTAGTGGTTAACCAAGCGCTGCTGGGTGAAAATTATTATGATCAGTTGCTTTTGTGACTTTACTGATAATCTCAATTAACCAACCCTCAATCAGTCAAGATGATATTAAGAAAGTCATTTCAATAGATGTTGATGATAAATATTTTGAAACACACCAGAACCAAACATGCTAATATTTGAACATAAGAAGACTCAAGGGGTGAAAAGAATGACAGCAAAATCCACCAAAAAGTCTGATGTTGAATTTCATATCTCTGCTGTTGAAAATACCTATAAATTTTTTTTTAGAATTGAATATATATAGTAAATTTAGCACAACCTAGAGTTCTGACATTTTTTATTCCCATAATATATGCTTATTTAATAAGAATGAATGTTGAGGAACTCTATGCATCAAAATTATGGCATAAGAACATAGAAAAGGACAGATTTCATTACTAAGAATAAAGAGCTCTAAAATAAAAGAGAAATAAGACAACACAAATTCATCTTGTTTTTTTTTTTTTCCTTGAGAGAAATATTGATTTTCATTAAACCAAATAAAAATCAGACATCACAATTTGCACAAGAAATTCAGGAGCCACAAGCCACAATGAAACAATACAAGTCAGCAGATTCCCTAATTGCATGTTGAGGTAATTCACGAGTTGCTTGATCCCCAAGTCTATTAGTGTGTGTAAACCTTACTTCATCAAAACCAGCAGCTAAAGACCTTATATCAGAAAGAACTGGCCCAATGGTAGATAAATTCTCGTCACCCATCATCACCACTACAACATCTCCTTCAAACTCCAGATCCTTCGCTCTTATATCAGCCGTGAGGAGCAAACAATCACGCACCGCATATTCTTCCAAGAACTCGGAACTGCAGATCGAAGCCATGACTGGGCTTGAGGTTCATCATGTTAAAGGTCAAAACATTATATTTTTTTTTGGTTAAAATATAAAGAAATAATTGGGTATTTCCCATTGTTTAAACTTTTTGGATTATTGGTAACTCAATTATTCTTAATTTTTTCTTTTCCAGAGTGTGATGTACTGATGTAAGTAACTATTAATTTACATTTCAATATTTTCCAGCATAATTTGGCCGTATCTTATAACTCAATGTATTTGTTGTAAAGTCCATTCTTTAAAAAAAAAAAGTTTATTTTTCACTGTCAGTAATTAATTGTTATCAGACAAGTGTATGTCTAGGACTATTGGTTAATAGTTATTTGTTAGAGACTTTTTTGAAAAGATTGAAATTTGTTTTGGGTTCAAGTGGAAGAAGTATAGAAATTGAAGGAAGGACTTGCAATTGAATAAAATAAAAAGGAGAAGGGTAGATTGGTCTAGAATAAGTCTCTTATTTGATCTTGGAGAGCTCGGGTAGAAGGGAGAAAGGAGAGAAAACTCTAGAATTTTTTTTTTTTTTTTTTTTCCCATTTCCTTCCCAAACTTTGATCTAGCCTAGCCCAACCATCCGAGATCCATTTGCCCCCAAAATTTAAATACCATCTTCTGCCACCACAATTTTTCATCCAGTCTGGAAGGTGGACCACCACGAGCGGCGGAGGCCAGGACGTGGGTTTCTCATGCCAAACAGGGGAGAAAACCCTGTTTTCTTCCTTTGGCTTTTTTGTACAGAATTTGGGGTAATTTAGAAAAGTGATAAACTAAAAACTTAAACTAGACTTGTTGAAGTTAATTTTTCGATTTTTTTTAGGTCATTTGGATTTAATTTGATGAAGTTATGAATTTTTGAAGTTGGAAGAGTTTATGGTGAATTTATGTTCAAAGTTTGTAATTTGATTTTTGTATAACATATCTTGAGATGTGTATTGTTAGAAATTTATGCTTTGGGCTGGAAGTTTGAAACCCTTGTTAGAATTAAAAGAAATCTCTCTAGGTAAGAGACTTTCTTGATTTGGAATTAATGTATAGAAAGAAGACTTTTTACAAGTTAGAAATTGTTAGTAATTACTCTGAGTTGGAGTTGGAAAAATGAAGAAAATGTAAATTGAGAATTTTATGGTACGAAGATGGTTAGACTTGAATGAATTCTTTGAATTGGAAGAAGTTTTAAGTAAGTAATAGAAGCTTTGTTAACAAAAGCTTAGAAAATGAAGATTTGGAAAGTAAAGGAAACAAGTCACTTTGAGTAATGTTATTACTTAAGAAGTTGAAATTTTCTTATCTCTTAAATTGAAATTTCGATTATGTAAATGAAGAGTATCATTTTTGGATATGAATCTCAAACTTGGATAAGGAAGGAATAAGGAAAAGAAGTAAAAAATGAAGGAAAGAAGGAAAGAATTAAGAAAGCTAGTTAAAGAGAATGGAACTTTTAATATTATTTCCTTTTGATTATATTTATAAATAAATGGAATAATTGGTTGCTTATTAAGTGTTTACAGTTTTAAATACTATACTAAATGATATATAAATATATTTATTTAATTTTTAGGTGTGACGGGAGATTGTAACAAAGGCAAGAAAGTAATTCGACAATAAACTTGGTGCTAAAGGTGAGTATCACCTTACTTCTAGTAAGTGTGATGAATCTTTAAGAAATTTTACATGCCTTATAAAATATAAAATTTGATATGGACAATAAATTGTCTTGTTGCTTATGTTTGAAAGCAGTGTCTGATGTGAATGAGACAATGAATTTATAATTGAGAAATTGCTTGTGTTATGGAATGTGTTTGTTAAGATTTGAAACTTTTGTTATATAGCAGAATCGAGAGAAAGAGTGAAAGTGAGGTGGAACTGAGTGAAATTGGAAAGTGAGGTGGAACCAAGTTAAAGTGGAAAATTAAATGGAACCGAGTGAAAAAGAAATGAGACAGAATCGAGTTAATGTATTAGTATATGGGGAGATGTCCCCTTTTTGTGATATATTTAATGATGATGATGTGGAATGGAATTGATTTGCTTATGAGGCTTGTTACATAAAATTGTTGAATGATTTAAAATCATTTTCGGAATGAAAGAAATGTATTTTCCTTATTAATTGTGATTTATTTATTGAAATTATGATTAAATTAAATTCCTTCACAAAGGAATGAATTTTTCTTGAAGGCAATTACTCTAAGTAATGTGATTACTCACTGTGCTTTAAGCTCACCAGTCTTAATATTTCAGGAAAGTTGACTGATTTGAACTGAAGTAATTCATTAAAAGTTTGAAAAGACAAGTGATCTTAGGTGGGCTTTTCACGCGAGACATTCTCATGCCCCTTTTTAATTGAAAGTTTAGCTAAATGGATGTATCTCCATTTTGGAAAGATTGTATTTGTGTTTTGTAATTATTATGGATCTAATTCCATTAGGAAAATTATATGTTGTGTAAATTATTGGTTTCAACCAAATGTACTTGGACATGAAAAAAAAAATTGTGGAAGTATGCTTGCTTGTATAAGAATTATATAATGTCGTGGAAAGTATCGAATTTGGTTGTAGTTGGTATTTTCAGAGACGAAGGTGTTGGGTGAGGCGTAAGCCTCAACGCATTGGGGCGTAAGCTTTTTGAAACTTTGGGGTGTTTTAAATAAAATAATAATAATAATAAATAAAATAATAAATAAATTTTTTTAAATAAATCAATTATAAACCAACTTTAATAATTTAAAACCTAAAAATAAATATTTATCACAAATTCACAAATTTTAACAATTTAAAACCTTATAATTCACAAATTTAGAGTGCAAAATGCAAATATATAAAATAAAAATATAGAGTGCAAAATGCAAATATATAATATATAAAATTTAATAATTTAATAAAATAAACAAACTTATTTTTACCAGAAAAATAAACAAACTTATCTAAAGTCTACAACACGATTAGACATCTTAGGAACATCTTATCACAAAATCTTATCCCATCATACCGAAGTACCCAACCACTCCCACTCCCACTCCTAATCCCAAATCCCAAGTCTCATCTCTGCGCAACTGGTCAGTCTCCGAAGTGATCTCATATTCTCATTTCTATGCAAATGGGTTTCTCAAGACTCATCTCTTTAAAGTTCATAGTTCAAACTCTCATCTTTGCAACTCTAAACCCTCATCAAACCCATCATCTCCCAAATCTGCCTCTAATCTCGCTAAGGATTGTGTTAAGGACAACACTATCTGGCCCAAGGATAGCCCCAAACCTCCATCGAGTTCTGTCAATGGAGAAGTTTCTAGCTATAATTGGGGGTTTGCCTGTGGTGTGGGGTATGATGTGTAGTTGTTTACTTGTTTTTTTGTAGTTTTGTTTTTGTTGTGGTTTTTGAGGTGTTGAGTAGTGGGTTTTATATGGGAATTATGGTATTCTCAAAGAAGTTTATAGCGAACGAGAGCTCCATTCAAGCAGTCATTCCTGCCTTCGTCGCCAACCAAAAAATACCATGAGGCATACATCTCGTCAACCTAGGCGTGAAATAAGTACATTTTGGGTCGGGGTGCACACCCAAGCAAAAAAACGAACGCCTCGGGAAAGAAACATCTAACTTCAGGCGCCCCGTGGCATTTTTGCTTCACTCTGCCCCTGGGCGAGTCCCAAGAACGCCCATGAAAACACTGGTTGTAGTATTACTTAAAAGTAATGATTTTATTCTGAGTGAGATTACTCAGGATAGGTCGTTACATTTGTGGCCACAACATTGGAATACTGTAGTCTTTAAGCCTTGGTAAGTTATTCTCTCTGACAATAGTGCTTTAAATTGTAAAACAATACTTTGAGGATTATCTTGATTTTAAGCAATCATCTTATACTTCTCATCTTTATAAAAGGAATTTGTATATCCTTAGTTGAGAGAAGAGAGTTCTTGAGATAGACTCTCTTTATAGATTTTAGTGTGAACCTTGAAACATTTGTGAGAGTTTTATATGATATTGTGAAAATATCGAATTAAGTGTTAACTTGAAAAACATTTTGTAAGATTCTAGTTGGGACACCAAAAAATCAAGCTACTGTTATCGGGTTTGATTATCGAGAGTGGACGTAGGATCAAGAGAATCTAACATTGTCGAACCATTATAACTCTTGTGTTTGCAATCTCTTTAATTTAAGCACTTTAATTTCGCATTAATTACTTGTATTTTACAACCAAAAAAAAGCATCAAATTTGTAGAAGGTTTTATATTTGTTTTTGTTAAAAATAAGAACTGAAAGAATTCTCTGTTTTATTAATTTATTTGAATACAATTTAGTGGTCCCATATATAGACATACAAATACTAAATCTAATAGGACTATGATACATTGACTAAATAAGATAAACATAAGCTAGGCCTAGTAGGACATATAATAGGAATCCTATTAGAATTCTCAACACTCCCCTTCAAGTTAGAGCATAGATGTCATATGCATCCAACTTGTTACAAATATATCTAACTCAAGAACCATCCAATGGTTTAGTAAATTGATGAGACTCATAAAATGCATCTTAACAGCACTTAATTATTGGCATTTGAGGGTTGATCTAGGTTTTAATTGCACTTTTATACGTTAACAACTCTAAAGTGTCATTCTTGGATCATTGATCTATTTCAGTGCATTTTCAAGTACTTTAAGTTTAAAAGAGATGGAAAAACTATCATTGCTTAAAGCACTAAGATTCCATGCACATCAAGGAGAAGGAGTGGTTGTGGAAGGATAAAATGAAGAGAACCTCCACCAACCAATAAGAGTCGCGGCTTGGACTAGTGAGAGTCGCGGCCTCTAGAAGCTAATCTAAAAGAGCTAAGAAGACCATCAGCCAGAGCCGCGGCCTGGACTAGGCAAGGCCGCGACGCCCAGAAGGTCCTCCAGCCAAAGATCAGGCAAGGCTGCAGCGCAAGGAAGAGAGAGCCGCGACGCGCACACGGTCCCCTTTCTCCGAGTTATGACCTAATTAGGACTTTAATGAGTATTTAAACCCTAAAAACCCTTGTACCCATTGTATTATAAATAGATCACTTAGGGTTTGAGAAGGGACAACTTTTAAAGTCTAAAAAACTCAAGAAAGCTACCACACTCTCCTCCATCAAAGTATTCAACCATGAACATCATGGCGAACTAATCTCCAAGCAAGGCGAAAGGATGAATCCCTAGGTGTAGTTGTTCTTATTTTCCTTTATTGATTCAGTTGTAGTTGAGATTCATTGTCAAAACATTGTTATGTGTTACTCTTTTATCTAATTAAAGGATTTTCTCTTAATCCGGTAATTTTATCTTTATCTTTGATATAAGTCTAGTCATGCTCTTCTTATGTCAAGATTATTGGATGTGATTGAGTCCGGTAGATTTATCTTTTAAGTTTGTCCATTACTGTGATATTGTCGTTTCTTGATAAACCTATAGGATAGGTCATGTGTGCTTAAATCGAAAGTAAGAGTAATTCATACCAATTACATTAGGATTTATATGTGCTCTAGTTGAATATTTGCCGATTGCTTGTTTGGGAAGTGAAACTTGAAATCGAGATAAAACAATTGAAACAAGATTGGAATAAGGCAACGAACCTAGGGAGGATTCCTAGAACCTTATTGTTTCTTTATCATATATTTCAATCTATTTACACAATTACTTCATCATTCATATCTTCTCACTTGATTATTATCGTTCATGTTAAGGTTTGCACTTTTCCTTTGTAGATCACTTTTCCCTGTGGAATCGACAACCCAAATTTGTGCTACAACTACCGCGTTATACTTTGGGCGTAATCAAATTTTGGCACCGTTTCTGGGGAAACCAGCTTACATACAAGGAAATATGTCAAACTCTAAGACAAGATGGTACTATCGTTCCTTTCTTTAAGTTTTGATTTTCTAATTTTCTTTTTTTTTGTTTTATTTATTACCTTTTAACTCAGTTGGTATATGCTTAGGCCAAGAGATTCGTGAGGTAGATTCACTAAGGGACCCGAAATAGAGTTACCCTTTCCTTCCACGTCCATTAGTGAAACCTCGCCTAGATCAAACCCTAGTGTACACCCAACCGAGAATTTAGAAAATTTTGCTAACATGGCTGAAAACCCTAATGAGAATGTTTCTAGGACACTTAAAGATTATTTACATCCTAGCCGGACAGCCACACCAGCATGAATTATGTTTCCAGCCAAGACTTGCCATCAAGATTTTAAATCAGGGATGATTGAATTACTTCCTACATTTCATGGCTTAGAAAATGAAAACCCATATGTACACATTAGGGAGTTTGAGGAAGTAGTTGCGACTTTTCATAGTCAAGATGCAATTGATGATATCGTGAGACTCAAGTTTCTTCCTTTCTCCTTGAAGGATAAAGCTAAGAGTTAGTTATACTCACTGAGACCACGATCTATTGGGTCATGAAATGAGATGACCCAGGTTTTCTTTAATAAATTCTTTCTTCAACATAAGACCAATGATTTAAAAAGAAAAATCTTCACCTTTGCACAAAAGGAGAACGAGACTTTGTATCAGTCTTGAGAGAAATTTAAGGAGCTATTAAGTATATGTCCACACCATGGGTATGAGAGTTAGCGCTTAGTGAGCTACTTTTATGAGGGACTTACCTATAGAGAGCGCCAATTCGTAGAGATGATGTGTAATGGTGAATTTCTGCAAAAAGACCTTGATGAGGCCATTGAGTACCTCAATGAGCTTTCTGAAAAAGCTCACACTTGGACTGAACCTAGTGCTACTGAAAACACCAATAGGTCACGACTTGTAGGAAACCCAAGTAGTGGTGGAATATACCATCTTAGGGTAAAAGGCAGCCTGAAAGCTAAGGTTGAAATGCTTACTAGGAAGTTAGATGCATTAAAGACTAAAGGCTCAAAGCCAACACACATTTTTAATCATGCTGAATATTCAGAACCATGTTTTGTGTGTGGCGAGGTAGATTATATCGCTCAAGAGTACCCCATATTCGTAGATATGAGAGGGATGTATGAGGAACAATGTAGTGCCTTAGGCATGTACAAGAAGCCTCTTGCACCCTTTTCTAACACCTACAATCCGGGATGATGAAATCACCCAAACTTCAGCTGGAAGTCTGAAAACCAGCAGCTTACACAACCCCCTAGACCATACCCTGCACCATATCATGCACCCTCATCCTCTAGGAGTTCTTTAGAAGACACTTTACATGCTTTTATATAGGCACAGGGTAAGACAAACCAAAGGTGTGAGGCATTAATTACACAGGTTGTTGAAGAGAACAAAGAGATAAAGACCTAAGTAACCAAACTGATGGGCTCCTTGAGTGTGAATGAGCGAGGGAAGTTCCCTTCTCAAACTCAGTCCACACCCCATGGTCAACACATGGCACAAAAATATTTGGAAAATGTAAATTCCATTGTGACAAGAAGTGGTAAGACATTACACATCCCAACAACGAACAAATCTGAGGATATGGAAAAGGGTCAAGATAGTAGTGATGCTGAACTGCCCAAGGACCTTGAGGTTACTATGAGCCCTGTTAAGGCACCATTGCCTCAAGCCTTAAAATCTAATAAGAAAAATCTGGATCTAAACAATGAAATCCTAGAGAACCTAAGGCAAGTTAAACTTAATCTTCCTCTTTAGCATGTGATTAAACAAGTTCTTACCTATGCAAAGGTTCTCAAGGATTTATGTTCAATTAAGAGGAAGCACCATGTAAAGAAAATAACATTCCTAACTGAGCAAGTTAGTGCTTTAATTGAGAAAAGAATTCCCCCAAAATACAAAGATTCTGGCTTTCCAACCATTGCATGTAGCATTGGAAATCATGAAGTTGGACAAGCTTTGCTAGATTTAGGAGCTAGTGTAAACCTGATGCCATTCTCTATCTACTTATAGCTGGGTTTAGGAGAAATCAAACCAACCACTGTGGTATTACAATTGGCTGATCTTTCAGTCAAAGTACCTCGGGTTGTGGTAGATGATGTTTTAATTCAAATTGATAAATTTTACTATCCTGTTGATTTCCTAATCCTTGATACTACTTCTGCTATTGACACTAACTCTAAAATTCCTTTGATTTTGGGTAAACCTTTCCTTTCTACTGCAAATGCTTTAATTAATTGCAAGAATGGACTCATGAAGCTGTCTTTTGGAAACATGACCCTCGAGGTGAACATCTTCAATGTTACAAAATAGCCTGAAGATGAGGACGAGAACCACCACTTATACATGATTGAGTCGCTCATCGATAGGAGAGTTTCCATAGCTCGTGATTTTGATCCTCTTGAATAATTTCTTGTTGATTTTGAGATTGATTCTATTAATGATAAAATTGATATAATTGATATTTGTGCTGCTTTTGACAAATCTTATGATTATGGCACTCGGGCATGGCAACCAAAGTTTGAGGAGCTGCCCAAAAGAAGCAAGAAACAAATCCTCTCAAGTGTGGAAGCACCTAAAGTCGAGTTGAAGCCACTACCTAAGGGTTTAAAGCATGTATTTCTCGGTCTAGGTGATACTTTTCCTATTTTTATCTCATCTGAATTATCTGAGCGCCAAGGTGAGAAATTAGTTCAAACCTTAAATGCACATAAATCAACCTTAGGTTGGAGCATGGCTGATTTAAAAGGAATTAGTCCCCTGATCTGTTCCCATAAGATAAATTTGGATGAAAGGACTAATCCTCGTAGAGTCCCTCAACGTAGGCTTAACCCCAGTATGAAAGAAGTAGTGAAGAATTAAGTGTTAAAACTATTAGATGTGGGAATTATATATCCCATAGCTGATAGTAAACGGGTAAGTCCTATGCAAGTCGTTCTTAAAAAATCCGGAGTCACTGTGGTAAAGATTGACCTAGAAGAGTTAGTCCCTACCAAACTTATGACCGGGTGGCGTATGTGCATTGATTATAGAAAATTAAATGCTGCCACCCGGAAAGACCACTTCTCACTCCCTTTTATCGATCAAATTCTTGAGTGTGTAGCTCGTTATCCTTTTAACTGTTTCTTAGATGGTTATTCTGGTTATTATCAAATTGAAATTGCATTAGAAGACCATGATAAAACCACATTAACTTGTCCTTTTGGTACTTATGCTTTTCGTAGAATTCCATTTGGATTGTGTAATGCACCTGCCACTTTTCAACGTTACATAATGAGCATTTTTTAGTGATATGGTTGAAAATTGCATGGAGGTTTTTATGGATGACCTAACTTTTTTTGGATCTTCATTTGATGCATGCTTAATGAAATTAGGAAGAGTGTTGATTCGTTGTGAGGAAAAGGAATTAGTCTTAAATTGGGAAAAATGCTATTTCATGGTACTATCCGGTATTGTCTTAGGGCATATTATTTCTTCTAAGGGGATAGAGGTTGATCAATCTAAGATTGAATTAATCTTTAAATTGCCCACACCTAAGACAGTAAAGGATGTAAGATCTTTCCTTGGTCATGCTGGTTTTTATAGGAGGTTCATACAAAATTTTTCCAACATATCTAGACCAGTATGTGCCCTCCTAGTTAAAGATGCCCCATTTGAGTGGACACAAGCTTGTCAAGAGGCCTTTAAAATGCTGATTGGCAAGCTCACTTTAGCACCCATAATGCAGTCACCTGATTGGACTTTAACTTTCGAAATCATGTGTGATGCTAGTGACTATGCTGAAGGTGCTGTTCTTAGACAGCGAAGAGAGGGAAAACCTTTTGTCATCTACTATGCTAGTAAAACTTTAAATAGTGCTCAAATGAACTACTCCACCACTGAAAAATAATTACTTGCTGTAGTATTTGCTTTGGACAAATTTCGTGCTTATTTAATTGGTTCTCCTATTCTTATCTTCACAGATCATGCAGCCCTTAAGTACCTCCTTACAAAGAAGGATGCTAAGGCACGACTAATACGGTGGATCCTACTCCTACAAGAATTTGACATCACCATCAAAGACAAGAAAGGAGTAGAGAATGTAGTGGCTAACCATCTCTCGAGGCTTACATTTGAGGACACCTCTAACGACATGTCAATCAAGGATGATTTTCTCGGTAAGCAATTACTCTCTATTACTTCTCTACCATGGTTTGCTTATATTGTGAATTATTTGGCTACCGGTGAGATTCCAATGGATTGGAGCGCTCAAGACAAGAGGAAGTTCTTGAATGAGGTACATAATTTTTATTGGGATGACCCATGCCTTTTTCAAGTACTGCCCCCTAGTTAAATTTCAAGGCGTTGCATCCCTAATGAAGAGATTGCTAGCATCTTGGAATTTTGTCATTCCCAAGCTTGTGGAGGCCACTTTTCAATAAAAAAAACCGCTGCAAAAATTTTGCAGTGTGGATTTTATTGGCCTACCTTGTTTAAAGATGCAAACATCTATTGTTGCTCATGTGAAATGTGTCAAAAGTTAGGAGCTGTGTCTCATCGTAATATGATGCCCTTAAGCCCAATTTTAGTGATCGAAATCTACGATTGTTAGGGCATTGATTTTATGGGACCCTTTTCCTCCTTCCTTCGGATACCAATATATCATCGTGGCAATAGATTATGTATCAAAGTGGGTAGAGGCAGCAGCTTGCTGAAGTAATGATAATAGAATGGTAATTAAATTTCTCAAAGAAAATGTGTTCTCTCAATTTGGTACACCACGTGCTATAATTAGTGATCGAGGTACACATTTTTGAAACCGTTCTTTTGAAGCTTTGATGAGAAAATATGGAGTGTTACATAAAATTTCTATAGCCTACTATCCTGAGACTAGTGGACAAGTAGAACTTGCTAATAGGGAAATTAAACAAATTCTAGAAAAAATGATCAACCTGGATCGCAAGGATTGGTCTTTGAGACTAGTTGATGCGCTATGGGCTTCCGTACAGCTTTCAAAACCCCCTTAGGTATGTCACCTTATAGGCTTGTTTTTGGAAATCCTTGTCAATTTCCTATAGAGCTCGAGCATCGAGCTTATTGGGCCATAAAGTCTTTCAATTTTGACATAGGAGAAGCGGGTAAGCTTAGGAAATATCAGTTGACCAAGTTAGAAGAGTTAAGAAACGATGCTTATGAGAACTCTAGAATCTATAAGGCTAAGATGAAAGTGTTTCATGATAAAAATATTTTGAGGAAAACATTTAAGCCCAATGATCGGGTGTTCTTATACGATTCTAGACTTCATAAGCATCCAGGAAATCTTCGGTCGAGGTGGATCGGTCCTTTTATAGTGAAAAATGTTTTTGTAAATGGGGCGGTAGAATTTGAGGATACAAGAGATGGTCGGATTTTTAAAGTAAATGGTCAATGCCTTAAGATCTTAATTGATAGGCAAGATCCGGAAGTGGAAGACATTCCGCTTTTGGATCCGGTCTATTCACCTTGACCACACCACAAAGGTATATTTTTACTTTTATTTTGTTTTGTTTTGTTTGTTTTATTTTTAATTAAGTCTATCTTTAGTTTAATTTTTAGCTTTTAGTTTCATTTAATCTAATTTTTATTTTAAGGTTATTCTTACTAACTTTATTTTATGTTTTTATGTTTTTTTTTTAAGTGAACAAACGAGTTTTTCCTATTAGAACCAGATTGGGCCGCGCCTAGGCCCAGTGTGCATTGCGCCTCACCCACCAAGAAGTGCACCAATCCAGCCCATCTCGCCCTTCCCACAGCGCCGTGCCCCAGCATTGTGCGCGCTACAGCGCACAGAATAGCCACACACACACACCTCAGCCCAAGCCATGGCGTGCCCTCAACCAAGCCGCGGCTTCACCTGTTCTGCCACTTGTCCCTGCACAATAAAACCAATTCTGCACTTATCATCTTCATTTCTCCCTCACGAAAATAGCAGTTCGCTTCTCTCTTTCTCATCCTTTCTCCGAACCCTCACTTACCCACTCATTTTTACTCAAAATTTCTTGATTCTAACATCATTTCTTGTAGGATTTTGCACTAATATTGCAGATTTTGTTGGAAATTTCTCCAAAAATATTGGTACTAAGAAGATTTTGGATTCATCAAGAAAACTTCAAGTTGGTGGGTGGTCTTTCTTCTATCCAACTTTGGGTATCAATTGCTTTCCTTTTTTTGTTTTGTTCTATATTGTAGATCAAAATTTCAGCAAGAGGAATGGCATGCAGTTCACATGATGGTGCACAATTTTCAGCGTGTGTGCACTTTTGCTTACAAAGGGAGTTTCCTTTACCTTTTCTTTCACATTGAGGACAATGCAATTTTTAATTTGGGGGTGGAGGAAACGTATTATTTTTTGAACTGCTTGGTGCTACTTTCCCTTTTTGTTTGTTTTTAGCATGCTTTATGTTAGCCTTGGAGTTAATTCATATGTCAATGATATGAACTTAATTGAGATAGCATATAGCATTTAGAAGAAGTTAAATCTTGCTTCGGTTTGAGAATAATTTTAAATGTCGATCTTGATTTGGTTGAGACTCTAGACTGTGGTAAGATTACATGATTAATTTAAAGTATCTAGAGAAATTTTATGAATACTTTTACGGCCTCGACAAGCTCTAGAACTTATTTAATAATCACTTGAGGTGAATTCCTAGAATGCACACCACTTAGGATATGATATAGGCCATTTTTGGACCGTTTGAGCCTTTCAAACTTACCATTGCTATATTTATCATTAGTCACCTATTTGAGCCTGTTTCTTAAAAAAAGAATTTGAGAATTGTTTCTTTCAATAACCCATTTACTTATGAGCCTAAAAATGTTTCATCCTTACCCTTCTTTTAAAAGACCTTAGTTATATACATTTGTTGTGAAGCACTTGAAAAGAGTAAGGATGGAAATATAAAAAAAAAATATTACTGCCATAACCCAAGTACATTAAAAGAGATAAGTTGGGGGTTGTGGAAAAGAGAAGAAAAGAAAAGAATGAAAGAGGAGGTAAATGGTCTTATGCCAAAATAGAAAAGAAAAGAAAAAAAGAAAAGAAAAGTGAAGTATGGCAAAGAAAGAAGAAAAGAAAAGAAAAGTGGTGACTTATCGAGGGATATACTCTTATAAAAAATGGTTGAAAGAGTTGGGTGTTGAAGTAAAGTTATCTAAATGCTTAAAATGGTTGTGTTTAACTTAAGAGACTGAGTTCTTTTACTTGTTTAATCCTTCCCGTTCTTTCTTAACCTTTACCTTAGCCTAACATTACAAGCTTATTAAAGACCTATTGATCCAATATAGTGTGATTTTTCTACAATAGTGGAGAGTGATTTGAAAAATAAGCCTATGAAGCTTGATTTGTGATTGATGTCACGCAATTCATTATGTTTTTAGAGGCCAAGACTTGTATTCATGAATGTTATGCATAAAATCATCCTGGTGTTCGAACTAATGGATTGTAGTAAGATGGATGTTAAGAGTCGATGACGATTTTAAGATTGACGTTTGGATTACTTTTAGACTTAAATGATATTTAATAATTCTATGTACTGTATATTATATGCAATTTCTGAGACAAAAAGTGAATTGCACTTGGTTTAACGCTAGCATTGCTTTACTTTGTTTTAATTCCTACCATAAAATTCATCTCTTGTTTTCGCTTGAATTGCTAGAGACTAGCAATAAGCTAGTTGGGGGTTATGATGAGAGTCATAAAATGCATCTTAACAGCACTTAATTATTGGCATTTGAGGGTTGATCTAGGTTTTAATTGCATTTTTATACGTTAACAACTCTAAAGTGTCATTCTTGGATCATTGATCTATTTCTGTGTATTTTCAGGTACTTTAAGTTTAAAAGAGACAGAAAAACTATCATTGCTTGAAGCACTAAGATTCCATGCATATCAAGGAGAAGGAGTGGTTGCAGAAGGATAAAATGAAGAGAACCTCCACTAACCAATAAGAGTCGCGGCTTGGACAAGTGAGAGTCGCGGCCTCCAAAAGCTAATCTAAAAGAGCTAAGAAGACCATCATCCAGAGCCGCGGCCTGGACTAGGCACGCGACGCCCAAAAGGTCCTCCAGCCAAAGATCAGGCAAGGATGTAGCGCAAGGAAGAGAGAGCCATGGCGCGCACACGGTCCCCTTTCTCCGAGTTATGGCCTAATTAGGACTTTAATGAGTATTTAAACCCTAAAAACCCTTGTACTCATTGTATTATAAATAGATCACTTAGGGTTTGAGAAGGGACAACTTTTAAAGTCTAAAAAACTCAAGAAGGCTACCACGCTCTCCTCCATCAAAGTATTCAACCATGAACATCATGGCGAACTAATCTCCAAGAAAGGCAAAAGGATGAATCCCTAGGTGTAGTTGTTCTTATTTTCCTTTATTGATTCAGTTGTAGTTGAGATTCATTGTCAAAACATTGTTATGTGTTACTCTTTTATCTAATTAAAGGATTTTCTCTTAATCCGGTAATTTTATCTTTATCTTTGATATAAGTCTAGTCATGCTCTTCTCATGTCAAGATTATTGGATGTGATTGAGTCCGATAGATTTATCTTTTAAGTTTGTCCATTACTGTGATATTGTCGTTTCTTGATAAACCTATAGGATAGGTCATGTGTGCTTAAATCGAAAGTAAGAGTAATTCATACCAATTACATTAGGATTTATATGTGCTTTAGTTGAATATTTTCCGATTGCTTGTTTGGGACGTGAAACTTGCAATTGAGATAAAACAATTGAATTAAGATTGGAATAAGCCAACGAACCTAGGGAGGATTCCCGGAACCTTATTGTTTCTTTATCATATATTTCAATCTATTTACACAATTACTTCATCATTCATATCTTCTCACTTGATTGTTATCGTTCGTGTTAAAGTTTGTACTTTTCCTTTGTAGATCGCTTTTCCCTGTGGAATCGACACCCCAAAGCTGTGCTACAACTACTGTGTTATACTTTGGGCGTAATCATAAATAAATTTGCTAACTGATTTGTTGACTTCACATGTCTGTTACTAAGCACATTTTGTAAAAGCTTTTCTTAAACGACATGACAATTAACTTCAATATGTTTAGTTCTCTCATGAAACACTGGATTATTTGCAATATGAATAACTTTTTGATTGTCACACACCAAGCTCATAGGACTTGATTGGTTAACCCCAAATGCTAATAACTGTTTTAGCCAAACCATCTCACAGGTAGTGTGCACTGTTGCTCTGTATTCGGACTTAGTACTGGATCTAGCCGCCACAGTTTGCTTCTTACTTTTATTGCCTACAACAAACACACAATATCCAGTAGTGGACCTCTTATCAGATGGAGAGCTTATCCAATTTGTATCAATATAAACCTTAATTTAAGTATGACCAAGGATTTGATAACGTAAACCATGACCAAGAGCACTCTTAAGATATCTCATAATTCGAATAACGGCATCCCAATGACTAGTTTGTGGAGCATCAAGAAATTGACTAGCCACACTTATTGCAAATAAAATATCAAGTCTGGTAAAAGTAAATAATTCACTTTCCCAACCAAACACCTATATTGTCCTAGATTAGATAATAGTTCACTTTGATCAGCAGTAAGTTTTGTGTTGGGATCCATAGGACTATCTATAGGCTTACACTATAATATTCCAATATAATTCAACAAATCAAGAAAATATTTTCGTTCAGACGAAAAAAAATACCATGACGAGATCTAGCAACCTTAATACTTAAGAAATACCTTAATTTTCCTAAATCCTTCATTAGAAACTTAGTATTTTAGAATTGTTTCAGCGCTAGAATTCCTTCGTTGTCATCTCTTGTGATCACAATATCATCCATATATACAATTAACAATATTATACTTGACTTACTATGTTTATAAAATACATAATGATTAACACCACATCTATTGAGGCAAAAATCAATCATTACTTTACTGAACCGACCAAACCATGCTCAAGAAGATTGTTTTAATCTATATAAAGACTTCTTCAATCGATATGCTAACCTAAACTTCCCCTGAGCAACAAACCCGAGAGATTGCTCCATGTATATCTTTTCCTACAAATCACCATTTAGAAAGCATTTTCACATCTAACTGATGTAGTGGCCAATGAAACATAGCTCCTAGAGAGATAAACACATGAATTAATGTAATCTTAACCACTAGGGAGAATGTCTCAGCATAGTCAATACCATATACTTGTGTATACTCTTTTGCTACTAGGCTAGCCTTTAACCTGTCAAGAGTACCATTGGATGAACCTTTACAATATAGACCCAGTAACAACCAACAACAGATTTTCCAGATGGAAGAGGAACCAAGTCTCATGTATCATTAGCACTTAAGGCATGTATTTCATAATCAATGACTAGTTTCCACCCAGAATGAGATAAAACTTTTGTAATAGATTTAGGAATAGAAATAGCAAAGATCAAAGAAATTATAAACCGAGGTTCAAACCCAAGAGGGGGGTGAATTGGAATTTAAAAAATTCTGTTAATTACTTTGCAAGTTTTTAAAAAGTTAAATGCACAAAGTACACAAATAAGTGATACGCTTGAAAGTAAAAAAGTTTAAGAAAGAGAAAATGCAAACTCTGTTTATAGTGGTTCAGCAATATCAGATTCCTTCTGACTTTACGTCCACTATCTTCAAGCAACCTCTTTGAAGTAATCCACTAAAACTTTAGTTGTACAACTTCGCGGGTGTTGTACAAACCTTACAACCGATTCCTTCCTCACGAAAGCTACAATGAAGTGTTTAATCCTAAACAATCTAAGAGTTATACCAACTTTTTCCCTTTACAATAAATGAAATTTGCTGTAAAATAAATGGTAAAGAAAGAGCAATAAGTGCTTTTACAAATGAACAATATCTCTCTTTCAAGAATAAGCTTGAAGAATGGCTCAATAATAAATTTTTCAAAGATTTTAAGTGAGTTTATATAGCCTTGAATCAATATGGTCGTTTGACACTGACTTGGTAGGTTTGGGGCATTAAATACTTAAATCTCGTGTCACAAACAGCCATATTTTTGAATTACCAGTCGACTAGGTCCTTGTACCAGTCGACTGGGTCAAATGAGAAATTTCACTTTTTAAGCTAAGGGAGAGTGTCAGTCGACTGGGTCAGAGGACCAGTCGACTGAATGAAGTTACCAGTCAAGGGTCCTCAACACCAGTCGATTGGGAATTTTCTGTCCCATATCCCAATTGACTGATATATAGACCCAGTCGACTGGGTTGTCCTTCAACCTAGTTTTTCTTTTCAAAAACAGCTTTTTTTTTTTTTTTTACTTAGAAACTTTTTATATAATAGTTTTGTTAAAGTCTTTTGTAAATTGAGCCATAGATCAAGCTAAGTAATTGAATTTAGAGATTTACAGACTAATTCAATTACCTTAATGCCTATTCTAGATCTTTTGTCTTCTTTTGATGTCTGAACATGTTGATTTCTTGTATCTTGTTTTTGAACTAAATGATTCTGTGGCTTAAACACTTAGATAAAGTTGTTAGTACAGTTTAAGTAGTGTTTTGTCATTATTAAAATCAAATACGGGTCAACAGAAACAAATGAAGCATATGAAAGAGATAAATGATCATAAGACACAAAATTTGTAATTGGATGAGCAGCACATAAATGTTTAACTTCATGAAGGGCAATAGGGCGATTATTGATGCGATGAAATTGACACTAGCAAGTGCACTAATCGTTCAAGTAATAAAATGATGAGTGAATATCGTTCCCAACGAGGACTAATCAAATACTACAAAAATTATGACTTAACTTTCACTGTTATTTGAGCAAACAAATAATTGTAGGGGAAAGATTTACTAACAATTAACTAAGGAAAAAAAAAACGCAATAGTAAATAATGGAAGATCAGCAAATTTTGGAATGAAAACTCTTATGAACTAACGTGCTAAGGACTCGACTTCACCTAAACCATAATTGACAAGAGTTTTGAATGGACAAGTTTCGTTTAATATGTTTTCCAAGATGGTAGAATCCCCAATAAATTGGTTATCCATATTTCGGGTCTAACCACAATCTCAAGAATCATTAACTTCGAATATCCGTATTCCAGGTCTATTCTAGATTAACTCAAATTGAGAAGCATTAAGTGTTTTTGGATTCCTTTCAGTTAAATCTCCCTATTCGGTTACGATTTAAACGGACCACATGAACTTCCTAGAATCCCTATTCGGTTACTCCTATTCCATTCATGGCATGTTTTACCCTGGCCTTTGTATACATAAAAATCCAATATCATATTTATTAGTTCAACCATTCATAAGAGCATGGCTTCTCTATTCGACACATCACCATGCCCAAAGAAGGAATCAAAATAATAAAAAGCATTAAGAATAATAAAACACACTCTTTGAAAAACACATTAAATTCCACTTGTCCAAACAACAAATCAAGATAAAGGTTTAAGATCCATCTATCCTTAACACAAAAATATCTACTCCATAATCATGTTCAAACAACCCATGTTCATATTATAAAACATCAACATAGATAGAATAGAAAAGTACAAAACCGGAGAAGAATGATTAAAAGCTTGATGTGTAGCCTCCCGGAGTGTCTCCAAGCCTCCTTTCGTGTCTCCTCTCCTCCAAATTCTGTTTTCTTTCTTCTCTTTTCCCCCTCCCCTTTTCCAGATGCCCTTCTTGTTCAGCTAGGGTTTCAATTTATAACATTTAAAATTCACGGGCTGGCGCTGCAGCGCCAACATCCCAGCGCTGCAGCGCCAAGACATAAAGAAACCCTAATTCTGGCGCTGCAGCTCCAACTTTCTGGCACTGCAGCGCCAAATTTCTGTCCAAATCCTTCTTTGTGTAAGCTACCAGCGCTGCAGCGCCAACATCCTGGTGCTGCAGCCTTGAGTTTCTGTCCTTTCTGTGCATTTTGGTTCTGTGAGGTGCGGCTGATGCTGAACCAGGAGGTATGACTCTGTCTGCTAAAATCGTCATAACTTTCTCTAGAAAAATGATTTTAATGAACCATAAAATCCTCCAGAAAGTAGACTTCCAGATCTTTCTGAGCATATATGGCACACTTCCTGGTTCTTCCTATATCAATACAGTTTAATTTGTAAAGATGGTTGATTCGTATGGCAACTCCAACAACTTAGTGAAAACTCCTTTCTTAGTTTCTCTTCATCTTGGCTCTTCCATGACCATTCTTTTGCTTGAGTGTTCAATGGAGCTTCGTGTTTAAAATGATGATAGTTCTTCCATCTCTTTTAAATCAAGATACCTGAAAAATGCACCGAAATAAGTTAATGCTCCAAAAATACCACTTTAGAGTTGTTAATGAATAAAAATGCAATTAAGACCTAAATCAACCCTAAAGTGCTAACAAATAAGTACGATTATAATGCATTTTATGGCTCTTATCACAGAGTTATCACACCCCCAAACTTATGTTTTTGCTAGTCCTCGAGCAAACTAGAACAAAATTCTATGCACACACATCCTAAGAGTGCGAGATGGTTTGATTAGATTTGATATAGCATGCCTCAAAGATTGCATAAAAATTATAACGCACGAAAAACTTTCCAAATGCTGCCAATGTCTAGAATTTCAAATTTATTGCTAGCCTTATCTTAAATCGAATTCTTTAAACGTGTGTGTGTGCAACACCATTATAAACTTAATCGTCTCGCCACTCTGATCGGTTTATGCAAGCAAGTAGGATAATGCCAATCTTTCAAAGTCCATAAGCTTACTTTTCACACCACTCTCCACTAATGTAGGCCATGACAATACCCGAGATCACCAGGACTTTATTCAGCTTATAACTTTGGCTAAGGTTAAGGTATGGTGAAAGATTGATTTGAGGTTCACATCACCTTAAGCACATCAACCAATAAATATTTTATTTCAAACTTTCCCTTAGTTATCATGGAATACTTCCAATACTTTTGCTCTTGTCACATCTTCTTCTTCTTCTTTACTTTCTTTTTTTTTTTTTTTTTGTATGCTTGTACTATAGTAGCACTAGTATTTGTTTCCGTGTGCATTACTGAAACTATAGCATAGCATGTACATGACGATCAAACACAGCTTTTCCAGCTGCCTGTGATAAGCAGAATACAACTTTATCAAATAGTTCATGTGATAAACCTTTTTGACTTCGATCTTTTCCTTGGTCTCTCTCGATGGGAAATATGTAAAACATATCATAGCCAAGGGAAAGCCGCTTCCTCTTGCTCAATCCTCTGTCACCACTTAAGAGAATAGTCCCTTTATTAATCAATGTGCTTATAGGTGAAAGGTGGAGATAATTTTTTTTTTTAATATATATTTGAAAGGGAAATAGGTTATATGATTGGGTGACAAAACAATATGTATCCAAGCTCAAAAGGGGAATACTAAGGATAGTCACATATCAAGGGTTGGCTAAAATGGCTCAAACTTTCCAAACATGGCCTGGATCCTTTCTTTGGTACTGTACTACCTAGGATTTACCCTCGAGTGGTCTTCAAACAAGTTTTAGAGTCCAAGAGATCACAAGACTACACTGCTCACATAAACACTCTCCGAAACAGCAAGACAACAAAGTGCTTAGGTGTAAGTGCTCATTGAGTTCAAAGAGTTCGATGTAAAACAAATCCAAACAAAAAATTCAAGCACACAGACAAACGCAACATTTTTCAAATTTTCAATGGCTATAATCAAGTCAATCTATTTCTCATCATTGGAAAAATCAAAATCAAACAACAGAAAGCACTCAGAAAACACAAATAGAAAAATAACTAGAAACATAAGCAGTGCATACATTCAGATAAAGTTCCCACCCCCAAACTTAAATAATACATTGTCCGCAATGTATAGAATTTGAATTATAAAGTAAGAGAAGAGAACTCCCCTGATTAGTTGGAGGTCGAATCAATCGTCTTTGTCAATGTTCTCATCCTCATGATCACTGCTATGATTAGGATATGGTGGTAATGGAGAGGGAGAGCAGCTGGGAATTAAATTTTAGAGTGCCCTAACTGTGGAAGGGATGTGCATTTAAATGTCAGCTTGCAGCCTATCTGGATTATTTGTTTTGAACGATCAGGTCCTGGCGCTGCAGTGCTGAGTTTATGAGGCTGCAGCGCTGGATTTCTGGGTTGATGCGTGAAATTGAAGGCCTTGGCGCTGCAGCTCCAATTTTCTGGCGCTACAGCACTGAATTTCTGTCATGGCTCCACTTAGAGCTGAAAAATAAATCAAAAATACACATCATAAGGCCATGAAAATTGAAATAACAAATAAATTAAGCAACAAAAAAAAATTGAAACACCCTAAATAATTTCAAAAAGCAAGAAAAAAAATTTAAAAGTAAGATTCAAAATGGTAGTTCTAATTTATAGTCTTTAGCTTGACTTTCTATTTTATGGCTCTTGGAGAACAGTGGTGGACGATTTAGGGTCAAAAGTCCCCGTAATGTAGTGCTTCAATCTGTGCCCACTAATCTTGAATGTCTTCTTGTTTTTCTCGTGTCGAACCTCAACGACACCAAAAGGTGATACACTTATCATGGTATACGGTCCAGTCCACCAAGATTTCAGCTTTCCTGGAAATATGTGCCTTCTTAGGATTTCAAGCAACCGTTCTTCCATTTTACCTGTCAACGAAGAAGATATTATCACAGGGAAAATATTTTTCTCTAAATAAGCATATTTTAAATGAGCAAGTAAAGTTTTCAATTCAGTTATTATTATTTGTTCTTCTGGCAATTCTTTTCCCATTTCAGACTCCAAGTTCCTTGCTTCTTCTTCGATGATGAGTTTTTCAGTGGTATTAGTTCCTGTTTCCATGATACATCTCTCCAAAGTATCTTCATTTAATGTTTTCTCCTGAAACTCCTCAAATTGGTTATCAACAATATCCACATGAAAACAAGAAGAAGTAGATAAGCCAGAAGGGTATTTCATAATTTTATACATATCAAAAACTACTTGCTCATCATTGACTCTCAAAATCAATTTCCCTTGTTGTACATTAATCAGGGCTCTCCCTGTAGCAAAGAATGGACGTCCAAGTATAAGAGGTACCTCACGATCCTCTTCCATGTCAAGAACAATGAAGTCTACAGGGAATATAAATTTATCGACCTTTACCAGTACATCTTCTATAATTCCCCGTGGTCTCTTAATAGATCGATCAGCTAATTGCAATGACACTGTTGTTGTTTTGATTTCTTCTAATCTAAGTTTCTTGAAAATTGAAAGAGGCATAAGATTGATACTTGCACCAAGGTCACATAAAGCTTTATCAAAAAATGAATTTCCTAAAGTACAAGGTATAGTAAAACTCCCTGGATCTTTCAATTTTGGAGGTAGCTTGTTTTGCAGTATGGCACTGCACTCTTCAGTTAACATCACCGTTCCATGTTCCTCAAGATTTCATTTATTAGACAAAATTTCCTTCAAAAATTTAGTGTAACTTGGCATCTGTGATAGAGCCTCTACAAATGGAATGTTAATATGCAATTTCTTGAAAATCTCTAAAAATTTTGAAAATTGCTTATCTAATTTTTCTATCATAAATTTCTGAGGATAGGGAAGAGGTGGCATATAGTTAGTTTCAGAGTTAGAATCGATCAAACCTTTACCAATAGACTTTTTTTCTGAAACATGTTCTTCTTGCTTGGTCTCTTATTTCTCCCCTTCTTGATGAGTGATTTCTTTAGGTTGTGGCTTTTCCAATTGTGTGCCGCTTCTTAGTGTTATGGCCATGACATCCTCCTTAGGATTCTTTTCTGTGTTGCTCGGGAGGGAACCTTGTGCACGTCCAGAAATTATGTTTGCTAGTTGACCGATTTGAACTTCCAGATTTTTTATGGATGCTTCTTGATTCTGGAATCTTGTTTCTGCTGTACTTAAAAATTTGGCCATCATATCCTCCAAGTTGGACTTCTTTTCTTGAGGAGTGTATTCAGGATGAGGTTGCTTTGCATTGCTTTGATTCCACGAGAAGTTTGGATGATTACTCCATCCCGGATTATATGTGTTGCTGTATGGATTGTTCTGCCTGTGAAAATTTGAAACAAAATTAGCTTGTTCAGCAAATGAATTACATGCAAACTGATTACCTTGACAACTACTGCTGTGATGGCCACTACCACCACACAATTCACATATTGAATGTGAGTGGGGATTAAATCCATCAATCTTCTTGTTGAGAGTCTCCAGTTGTGCTGCTAGAGCTGTAACAGTATCTACATTGTGCAATCCTGGGGCTCTGTTGATAGGTAACCTTTCAATTGGCCATTGATAAGAGTTGGTAGCCATTTCTTCTAGTAATTCGATGGCTTCTTCTGTAGTTTTTCTCATGATAGTGCCTCCTGCAGCTGCATCAATCATGTTTCGGGTTGTATTAGTTAAACCATTATAAAAAGTTTGTACATGCATCCAGGTGGGCAACTCGTGATGAGGACATCTTCTCAACAAGTCTGTAAAGCGCTCCCATACCTCATAGAGTGACTCTCGATCAACCTGCAAAAACATAGTAATTTCATTACGTAACTTTGCAGTTTTTGCAGGGGGGAAATACTTCCCTAAAAACTTATGTGCCAATTCTGCCCATGTTTTTATGGATCCGGCAGGCAAAGAAGTCAACTAGCTTTTTGCTTTATCCCTTAATGAAAATGGGAAAAGCCTTAAACGAATTGCATCCTTCGATACTCCGTTATGCTTAAATGTGTCACAAATTTCCAGGAAATTCGCCAAGTGAACATTCGGATCTTCTTGCGATAAGCCCCCAAATTGTACTGAATGCTGAATCATTTGGATGATGGCGGGCTTAATTTCAAAATTGTTCACTTGTATAGGTGGTCGCCGAATGCTGGATTCAACACCATCCATCTTTGGCATGGCATAATCCCACAGTGCACGTTGCACCTCTGCATTGTTTCCTTCTGCCATTGTATTAATTGTTACTGGTGCTGCTCTTCTCAAAGAGTGAAACGTGTGCTCAATCTCTGGATTAGGTTTTGCAAGTATTCTCCCACTAGTACGTGTCATGCACTAGAATCGAAAGCCCTGCAAAATAGACTTAAAAACCAAATTAAAAAAAAAACTCTCAAATTAACAAGTTGAATCACAATAAATGTAATATTTTATTTCAGTCCCCGGCAACGGCGCCAAAAACTTAATGCGATGAAATTGACACTAGCAAGTGCACTAATCGTTCAAGTAATAAAATGATGAGTGAATATCGTTCCCAACGAGGACTGATCAAATACTACAAAAATTATGACTTAACTTTTACTGTTATTTGAGCAAAAGAATAATTGTAGGGGAAAGATTTACTAACAATTAACTAAGGAAAAACAGAACACAATAGTAAATAATGGAAGATTAGCAAATTTTGGAATGAAAACTCTTACGAACTAACGTGCTAAGGACTCGACTTCACCTAAACCATAATTGACAAGAGTTTCGAATGGATAAGTTTCGTTTAATATGTTTTCCAAGATGGTAGAATCCCCAATAAATTGGTTATCCATATTCCGGGTCTAACCACAATCTCAAGAATCATTAACTTCGAATATCCGTATTCTAGGTCTATTCTAGATTAACTCAAATTGAGAAGCATTAAGTGTTTTTGGATTCCTTTCAGTTAAATCTCCCTATTCGATTACGATTTAAACGGACCACATGAACTTCCTAGAATCCCTATTCGGTTACTCCTATTCCATTCATGGCATGTTTTACCCTGGCCTTTGCATACATAAAAATCCAATATCATATTTATTAGTTCAACCATTCATAAGAGCATGGCTTCTTTATTCGACACATCACCATGCCCAAAGAAGGAATCAAAATAATAAAAAGTATTAAGAACAATAAAACACACTCTTTGAAAAACACATTAAATTCCACTTGTCCAAACAACAACTCAAGATAAAGGTTTAGGATCCGTCTATCCTTAACACAAAAATATCTACTCCATAATCATGTTTAAACAACCCATGTTCATATTATAAAACATCAACATAGATAGAATAAAAGAATACAAAACCAGAGAAGAATGATTAAAAGCTTGATGCGTAGCCTCCCGGAGTGTCTCCAAGCCTCCTTTCGTGTCTCCTCTCCTCCAAATTTTGTTTTCTTTCTTCTCTTTTCCGCCCCCTTTTCCAGATGCCCTTCTTGTTCAGCTAGGGTTTCAATTTATAACATTCAAAATTCACGGGCTGGCGCTGCAGTGCCAACATCCCAGCGCTGCAGCGCCAAGACATAAAGAAACCCTAATTCTGTCCTCTCTGTGCATTTTGGTGATGTGAGGTGCGGTTGATGCTGAACCAGGAGGTATGACCTCTGTCTGCTAAAATCGCCATAACTTTCTCTAGAAAAATTATTTTAATGAACCGTAAAATCCTCCAGAAAGTAGACTTCCAGATCTTTCTGAGCATATATGGCACACTTCCTGTTTCTTCCTATATCAATACAGTTTAATTTGTAAATATGGTTGATTCGTATGGCAACTCCAACAACTTAGTGAAAACTCCTTTCTTAGTTTCTCTTCATCTTGGCTCTTCCATGACCATTCTTTTGCTTGAGTGTTCAATGGAGCTTCGTGTTTAAAATGATGATAGCTCTTCCATCTCTTTTAAATCAAGATACCTGAAAAATGCACCGAAATAAGTTAATGCTCCAAAAATACCACTTTAGAGTTGTTAATGAATAAAAATGCAATTAAGACCTAAATCAACCCTAAAGTGCTAACAAATAAGTAAAATTATAATGCATTTTATGGCTCTTATCACAGAGTTATCAATTATCCTCAAAAGATGAAGTGAAAGAAGGATCATGATATGTCAACAAGGGAGCAAATGGTGGAGTAACAGAGGTGAAAGGTCGTAGATGACAAGTAAACTTGCAACAGAGGAGCTAACGAAGAAGAAGGATTTGACTGTGACTGTGTAAAAGGCATTGGAACAAGCAATGTATAAGGAAATGACTCAGCCAGATCAGAGATAGAATGAGACTCGGAGTAATACAGGGTTAACTCAAATAATGTAACATCAACACAAACAAAGTACATTTGTAGTGATAGACTATAACATTGATAACCTTCTATATACGAGAAGAGCATAAGAAAATACATTCGATAGAGTGGGTCAAGTTTGTCAACTCTTTGATGGAGCTGATGAAAAAAAAAATGGACCCAAAAATACAAGAAGATAAGTGGAAGGTAACATCTCTAGGAAAGAGCACGGAGTGGGAGGATTGGCCATCAAGAATAAAGGATGTCATACGGTTAATTAAGTAACATGCACTGAGAATGACCTCACTCCAAAACAATTTGGGGATATGTATATGAAATAAGAAAGTATGAGAAGTATCCATAAGATGAAGAATCTTCCACTCCGCAAGCCCATTTTGTTGTACATTGAAAATTATTATGATTAATGTTTTTTCATAAAGGGTTAATGTTATGTTGTATATGAAGGAGATTTGGACTAAGAAGTTTATGACTAATTAAGATTATTAATGTTGTTGTGATGATTATTTCTTTTGGAATTTGGAAAATGATAATTATGTAAATTTGGAAAATGATAATTATGTAAATTTGAGAGTTTTATGGTATAAAGATGGTTAGACTTGTATGCTTTTTTTGAGTTGGAAGAAGTTTTGAATGATTAATAGAATCCTTGTTACCAAAAAGATTTGAAAAAAAAAGAGAGAATATGGGAAGTAAAGGAAACAAGTCATTTTAATTAGTTTTAATACTCAAAGAAGTTTAGATTTTCTTGTCTTTTAACTTTAAATTTGAGTATATAAATGAAAAAGTATATTTATCTTGAGACATAAATCTCAAGACTTAGGAAAAAAAAGAAGAAATGAGGACAAGAAGGAAAGAATAAGGGAATGAGGAAAGAATAAGAAAAGATAGACAAAGAAAAAGGAAGTTTGTAGTATTATACTCCTTGATTATTTTTGTAGTTAAATGGCATGAATGGATGCTTATTAAGTGTATACATCTTGAAATACTATACTAAATGAAGTATATATATAGATGTGATGGAAGATCGTAACAAGGACAAATAAGTAATTCGAGAATAAGTTTGGTGCTAAAGGTGAGTTTTGCCTTATTTTTAGTAAGCGTAAAGTAATAAATGATTATGTAAATGCATGTATATTTTGATAAAATTTTATTGGTCTATGAATATATAAAGGAATGATGATAGGACTAGCTTGATATGTTTGAAATTGTTGTGGATGGATCAAGTGTGACATGTTAGTTATGAATTTTGTATTGAAACTAGTTTTATCATTGATGTGGGAGAAATTTCCCCTACCAATAATGCAATGACATGTGTCATTCTTCAGGGTAAAAATGGTAATTTCCTAATCATGACAAGATGACAAATCACCTCCCGACATGTAACAAGGGGCGTAATGGTAGTTTCACACCGTAAAACCTGATGTTGTTCCGCCGTTCCAACTTCTGGATAAACTCGCACGGAAAATGGATAACTCCAAAAGAATACCACTCATATCCTAACATTGCTGTTTTTCTCCTGATCAAACTATACTCTCACACACTATAAATAGGGGCCCTTATAAACCAAAAAGGTACACATTATTTCTCAACACACAGCCCTTATTCTTTTTTATTTTCTTCATTCTCCAGAAAAAACCCTAAACTAACTTAGGCATCGAAGAGTCCTCTGGAGGCACCACCCCCCAACCTCCGTAAGTTTAGGTTTTAGCTCCGTTTCGTGTGTGTAGGTCCCACTCTTCGACAGTTCAGTAGAATTTCGTCATCAACAAATTGACATTAGAAGGAGGGCCTTTTATTATGAAGGATCAACAGATTTACCTGTTATCATGTTGCCCAAAAGCACTGCCAGGACTAGTTTAGTCACTACACGAGTGTCTATCCGCCAATGACCAGCTAATCCAAAACTCCCTGTTATTTCAAAGCGAACTGGCTTTGAGTGCGACGACAATCCATCAACCACACGGACTAGACATGATCCTCACCCAGATTCGATAGAACCCAGATATCAAGGGAGTCTGGGAACCTTCCCTAATTCGCAACTTACTGTCCCTCAGATTCATCAACAGTTCCAGGAACTCACCCGACTTGTCACTGATTTCACAGCCAATGTAAGGGGAAGAGCTGGTCACCCCACGCCTCCGCCTCTCTTACAACAAAACTCTCGCCAGAAGATGCCTTTTAGGGGCCCTTAATCCGTAGGAGGTCAGTCATCCACTGGATCCTCCTCGCACGCCAAGGAAAAGTCTTAGAACTACTTTGTCTCTAAGTTGTCTTTTAGAGCGAGATCCTGAGGTTTCTAAACATCCAAAAACCTCACTAATCTGGATAAGAGGTTGGAGGACATGGACCAAAGAATAAATAAGGCCTTTAGAGCAAGGAACACCAACGTCCTCGACGAGCTTAGCTCGAAAGATTTGCTTTTTACTCAGAAGATCCTCGAAGCTCCTTTCCCTTGACACTTTCGGATGCTGGTTATCAAGGCATATGATGGAACCACGGATCCAGTAGATCATCTCCAGTATTACAAGACTATCATGATGCTGCATCACCATCCTGCTACCGTTATGTGCAGGGCCTTTCGCCTAACCTTGGAAAAAGCTGCTAACACCTGGTATAACCATCTTAAAACTGACAGCATTGGCTCCTTCAAAGAGCTGAGCTGCACATTTGCATCTCACTTCTTGAGCAGCAAAACGCCACAGAAAACATTGCAAAGTCTCTTCAGCATCATCTAGTATAAAGTACAAAGGCTCTGGGAATGCATTTCCCGGTTTAACGCAGCTGCCTAGGAAATCTCTAACCTACACCCTACCATCCAGACTTTAGCCTTTCAAAATGGGCTTAAATCGAGAACTTTCAGCTTTAAGTTGACCAAACACCCTCCTAGGGATATAAACAACATACTCGAACGAGCCGAGGAATATATTATCGCAGAAGATGATAAGATCTTTAGAAAAGAAAGAGAAAGTGGAATGGACAAACGAAAAAAGGGACCTTAATGAACCCAAAGAAAGCTCCATCAAGAAGTCACGCCCGGAAGGGAGGGAAAAAGCCCCCCATATCTTCAAATACTTCACTCTTTTGTGCACCTCTAAGATAAATATACTCCTGATTATCCAAGTATAAGACCTCATTTGTTGGCCTCCAAGACTGCTTTATCCTAGCAGAAACTGATCCATGTAGTGTCACTTCTATAAGGACCATGGTCATGACACCGAGGAGTGCCACACACTCAAACAGCAACTTGAGTCCCTTATCCAAATGGGGTATCTAAGGGAGTACATCGGATCTCGTCAAGTTATAGATTAAGAAGATCTTCCCCACTGCCTATCTCAACGGGCCTTAGAGAGGCCGTATAGAGGATGTTAGAGTCTCAAGAGGAGCCCCAGGCAAAGTTCTAGAAAACCTGTCCAAGAAGAGAAGCGCTGTTAGAATGGCATTGTATTCATTTCTGATGAAGATTTGGAGAGAGTACAGACTCTGCATGACAGGTTCGTGCGCGAAAGAAGAGTCTACACCTAGTAAATGGTAACAGTTAGGGGGGTCCCATAAATAGATTAAAATGAACCAAGTAATATCTTTTTCTGATGAAGATTTGGAGAGAGTACAGACTCTACATGACAATGCTGTGGTTATCTCTCTAGTCATTATAAACTACAACATCGAGCGAGTTCTGATGGACAACAAAAGCTCGATAGATATCATTTTCTAAGAAGCCTTCTAGCAGATGAAGCTGAAGAAGGATCAACTCAAGCTAGTGTCGTCTTCTCTATATTGTTTCTCTGGGACACTAGTGTTTGCCGAAGGGAGCATAATCCTCACAATCATTATAGAGACTCTACTGTATATCACTACCAACAAACTACATTCTTGGTAGTAAGGCATCTGTCGTCATACAATGTAATATTTGGAAGACCAACACTTAATGAGATGAAGGTACTGGTTTCCATATACCATATGAAGGTAAAGTTTCCTACTAGTGAAGGTGTGAGAGAGGTTTGAAGTAACTAGCAAGCTTCTCGGTCTTGCTACTTGAATTCTATTAAGGGCCGAAGGAAGGTCGAGGCTTTGCCCTTAGACGTAAAAGACTTGAGGGATGAACTCAAGCTTCTAAGAGGGTAGTTAGAAGAGGAACTCATCTCCATTCCCTTGAGTGAAAGGGATTCTAAGACTATATTGATCGGGTCTGGTCTCGCTGAAGATTTCAAAAATTCCTTAAATCTCATTTCTACAGAGAAACCAAGATCTCTTCGCCTGGTCGGCCTCCAACATACCTGGGATCGATCCCTCAGTTATTGTTCATCGGCTAAACGTGGACCCGAATCATCGACCCTTAGTCCAAAGAAGAGGATGTTCGCCACTAAGGGACAAAGCACCATCAAAGAAGAAGTAGACATGCTCCTAATGGCTAGTTTCATTGAAGAAATCAATTATTTGGAATGGATCGCCAATGTGGCGATGGTTAAAAACCCAATGGTAAGTGAAGGATTTGCATCGACTTCACAGACCTCAAAAAGGCTTGCCCGAAGGACAATTTTTCCCTACCTCAGATCGACCACTGGTTAATGCCACCTCCAGGCATGAATTGCTTAGTTTCATGAATTCGTGCTCCAGATACAATCAAATTTTAATGCACAAGTCCCAACAACCCAAAACCGCCTTCATCATGGACCCAAGGCTTGTACTATTACAAAGTAATGCCGTTTGGGCTCAAGAATGCGAGAGCCACTTACCAGAGGCTGATCAATAAGATTTTCAAAAACCAGATTAAGAGGAACATGAAAGCCTATATGGATGACATGATAATTAAAAGCATCATCACCGGGGATCACGAGTCAGACTTGGAAGAAGCATTTGAGATACTCCATCACCACCAGATGAGGTTAAACCCAACCAAGTGTGCCTTTGGAGTCACCACTAGAAAGCTTATGAGCTTTATGGTAACACAAGGGATAAAGGCCAACCCCAAGAAAATAAGGGCGATCATGGATATGACTATTCCTTAGAACATTAAAGAAGTGTAAACATTGATCGGCCGAGTAGCTACACTCAACCGTTTTATGTCTAAATCTATCGAGATATGTTTGCCCTTCTTCAGATCAATTAAGAAATCCAAGGACTTGATGAGAGTCTTAAAGTGCATCTTAATAGTACTTATTTGTTAGCATTTTACGGTTGATCTAGGGTTGAATTACACATTTATACCTTAACAATTCTACAGTGTCATTTGTGGATCATTGACTTATTTTGGTGTATTTTCAGGTACTTTGAGTTTAAAAGAGATAGAAAAGCTATCATTGCTTAAAGCATGAAGATTCCATGCATATCGAAGTAAATGAGTGCTTTCAGAAGGATGAAATGAAGAGTTTATGAGCAAAAAGTTGAAGCTGTGTGCGCCATGGCCTGGAAGGGCTGAGCTGCGGCACCCAGAACTTTGCAAAACCCGGACAACAGTGTGCGCCGCGGCCTAGAGGGGCTGAGCCGTGGCATCTAGAACCACCATTGGCACCGCGGCGCACAAAACTTGATTTGGGGTTTAATTCTTCAAGCTGTGGCGTGGGTAAGTGTGAGCCGTGGCGCGCACACGAACCCCTGTTTTCGCACCAGACCTAATTAGGGTTTTTAATGATATTTTTGAGTCGAAAATACCCTTGAACTTTTGTATTATAAATAGATCACTTAGGGTTTGATAAAAAGGGAGTTTTTGAGAGGAAGGAAACAGAGGAGAGAGCTCGACATTCTTCTCCATTACGGTGTTCAAGCATGAGCCCCATGGCCAACTAATCTCCAAGCAAGGCAAATGGATGAATCCCTAGGTGTAGTTGTTCTTATTTTCCATTATTGATTTAGTTATAGTTTGGATTTATTGTCAAAACATTGTTTATAATTTACTCTTTGATTAAACAAGAAGAATTTATATTCATGTGACAGCTGCACTTTATGTTCTTCTTATCTTAGATTTTCTTAATCTGGTGATTGCATGCTTCTTCTTTATATAAGTCTAGTCAAGCTCTTCTTATGTCAAGTTGTTTGGACATGAATGATTCTGGTAGATTTATCTTTTAAGTTTGTCCATTACTGCGATGTTTTCATTGAGATATATTGTCATTTCTTGATAAATCTATAGGATAGGTCATGTGTGCTTGAATCGAAATCAATGAGTGATTCGTAGCAATTACATGAGGGTTTTTGTATACTTTGATTGAATACTTGCCGATTGCTTGTTTGGGATGTGAAACTAGTAATCGAGATAAAAACAATTGAATCGAGATTGGAATAAGGCAACAAACCTAGGGAGGATTCCCGGAACCTTGTTATCTCTCCATTATATTCTTCATTATAATTACACAACTCCTTCACACTATTTCATTATCAAACTCAGATTTACTCATTTGGATTTTATCGTTTCGTATTAAAGTTTACATCTTCTCTTGTAGTTCACTTTTCGTTGTGGGATCGACACCTCAACTATACACAATAACCACGTATTACTTTGAGCGTAATCAAGACTTCACCTGTGTAGACTGAGGTTCCAACCCAAGAGGGAGGTGAATTGAGTTTTTAAAAACTTTCACTAATTACTCGCATGTTTATAAAAACAGTTAAATGCACGAGTGTTAAACAAGTAATGTACTTTAAATAAAAGAGTTTAAGGAATAGAAAGTGCAAACTCAGTTTATAGTGGTTCAGTAATATCGGATTTGTTCCGACCCTACGCCCACTCTCTTCAAGGAACCTCCTTGAAGTGATCCACTAAAACTCTTAGTTGTACAACTTCACAGGTGTAGCACAAATCTTACAAACAATCCCTTCCACTTGGAAGCTTATCCCTTTGATAGGTGCTTAAATATTCATATTTAAGCCCCCTTATTTACATTCATTAAGTCCTTAGTTATGTTAATTTAGTCCATTTTACTTCATTTTTGTGTTTCACATGTTTTTATAGGGTTTTGGAGAAAAAGAAGCATTTTTGGCACCTAAAGGATGAAATCTGGAAATCCTGGAGCAGCTACTAGCAAAAGTGCGATCGAGCACACTATTGGGTGCGATAGAGTGCATAAGCGCTTGTGCGCACAGAAAAAGGATCGAGTGCAGCCTTGTGATCGAGCGCACAACACATGCGATCGAGCGCACATATACGGGTGTGAACAGTAAAACGACAGAACCAATTTTGGAAATAGATGAGGTTTTACGTTTTAGGAAGTTTACGGTTTCCTGAGTCTTCTAGGGTTATTCAAACCCTATAAATACACCTGTAAACACACACAAGATATCCCTTATTTTATCTTTTGCTTAGCTCAGAGTTATAGGCTTTGGAGAGGATTGACAACCCGTCTCTATAGTATTCTTCGGGTTTTATATTTTATGTTTAGTTTATGTTATAATGCTTATCTTAGACAGCATGTGTAACTAACTCTTTATAGGGCTCAATTGAAGCCCTAGTTATACTTTCCCATATATACATTCATTGATTATCTTTGCAATAGCCTTGATTATGATTCTTAACTTGATTAATGCCTGTGTTTATTTAAATTCCTCATATGTATATATCTGATCAATATGTGCATGTGGTATGGACTTGTTAGTTAGACTAATTTGGATGACTGAGTCCTGGGTCTGATATTAGTAACAAAAGATATCTACACCGGATTCTTCGGTTAATCAACATGGGAAACCGAGAGTAGATACCATACCCTAGGTCCTATGTGGTTGTCGATTTCCATAGTACCTATGCTCTCTTAAGGAACAACTCAGTAGATACCATGCTGAATCCCTTAAGACAGAAAAGAGTTAGAGTAGATATCATACCTAACTCGTTGCTTAGGGAAATCAATAGCTTAAGGAGTAAATACCATGACCTTAGGTTGACAACCATTAGGTATTCATAGTAGGGCTAAAGCATTGGTATATTACTCATTGAGAAAGTACGACTAGTGGTGGATATCAAAGCACTATCTCTCATTATTATTAATTTACATTCAACAGTTATTTTGATCTTCTTTTATTAAGAAATTGATTCTAAAAACGAAATTCACCAATCCCTGTGGAAATGATCTGGCACTTGCACACTATGCTACCATTGACCTTGTGCACTTGCAAGTAAAACTGTACGGATATTTACTTATTTATTTAGGTATATAATCGCACAACAAGTTTTTGGCGCCGTTGCCGGGGATTGCACTAAATCTCATTTTAGAATTATTTTCATTTAGTTTAATCATCATTAGTTGTTATTTTAATCTACTTTATTTTTATCTAAAATCTAAAAAATTAAGTTTATGTTTATCATCTTTATTTTTATCAAACCCTAATCGATTTCTTTTCTGTTTCAGGGCATCAGCAGAACTTTCTATGATACTTGTGATCAATCACACCCTCTTGTGAGATCGAGCGCAATTAGGGCAGAGAGTTACCCGAGCAGCAAAGTTGAACTGCTGCACTGAAGCTGTTTTACCTGATTCATGCGCGGACTTTGATCCTAACATCCAACATTCTTTCCCCTCAATCCCGAGCTTGAACGAACTATCCGACAAAGGCTTAGAAACAACTTCGAGGAGAACGAAGAAGAATTTGAGAACGAAGCACCAATGGCGGAACAGCTCAAAAACCAGTAACCACCTACACGAATACCGATGAAGAAAACCTTCATGCCACGGAACCTTGATCAGCCATCATGTATTGCATATCAACTTGAGGTGGAAGGTAACTACTACATATCTCCGCAAATATTGAGTGCATTGACTCACTTTAGGGGTACACCTAATGAGGATCCATATTTGCACCTTCGAGAGTTCTTTGTTCTTTGCAAATTCTAGCATATCCAGGGCCTAGACCAAGAAGGAATCAGGTTAATTCTTTTCCTTTTTTTCCTTAAAAGATAATGCTAAACTGAGGTACAATTCATTGCCTATCGTTTCTATCCACACTTGGAAAGAGTTGGCCAGCAAGTTCCTATGAAAGTTCTACCCAACTCAAAAGATGAGACAATTGAGGAAGGAGATTCAATCTTTCCAACAGAGGGATGAAGACCTTTTCTTTGAGGCATGGGGACACTTTAATGAGCTGCTTCACAAATGTCCACATCACAACCTACCTCAAGATGAGCTGGTACTAGCCTTTTACAAAGGTCTAAATGATATGAATAAAGGTATTGCTGATTCAGGTTGTGGAGGTGTGCTGATGGAGAAAAACAGTGAAGCAGCCATGGAGCTGTTTGAGGCATTGAGTGAGCACACCCAACAATTCTCATCCAAAGGGAAACAAGGAATAAAGAGCAAGGGCATGTATGAAGTTAACTTAATTGGTGGAATTCCAGCTCAGCTAGCTGCTATAGAGAGAAAGCTAGATATGCTTGTAAAAGTCATGACTGCTCAAAACACCTCACCGAGTCCACAAGCCACAAAACGCCAGGTATGTGCTTTATGTTCTCAATTTGATCACACTACTGAGACTTGCCATTTATATTCATCTACAGATCCCGAGCAAGTAAACTATGTGGGACCAAACAGTGCATATGCAAATACCTACAATCCTGGATGGTGAAACCACCCCAACCTCTCCTAGAGCAACAATCAAAATGCCCTAAACCTTCAAGGGCAACAAATGAACTTCCACCAAGCAACCCAACCAATTCAAGAGTTAAAGATAAGTGACCTAGAGAGTATGGTAAGGCAACTGATAACGTCACAAGAACAATTTATGGCAGATGTAAGGCAAATTCAAACTGAGCAAAGACAAAAAATTGCAAAGCATGAGCAAACAATCCAAAGACTAGAAGTTCAAATGGGGCAAAGAGCTAAAGAGTTAAGTGCAAGGAAGCAAGGTGAGCTTCCTGCCCAACCAATACCTAATCCGAGAGGACATCAGCAACTAAATGCCATGACAACTTTGAGAAATGGTAAGGTTGTAGGAGTTAATGAGCCAGCACAAGCATCTCCTGCTAAGCCATCCCCATCCAAGGTAAGTGAAATGGAGAAGTGAAATGCACCACCCTTCCCTTAAAGGTTAGTAAAGCCAAAGAAAGATCAATTGTTTGATATTTTTGAAACTTTGATAAAAGTAGAAATTAGTATTCCCTTATTAGTTGCAATTAAACAAATTCCTGCTTATGCTAAATTTTTAAAAGAATGTTGCACTAATAAAAGAAAGTTTCAAGAACATGAAACAATGGCTCTAACGGAAGAGGCAAGTGCGGTATTATTAAGAAAACAACCACCAAAGCTATAAGATCCGGGTAGTTTTACCATTCCCTGTAGGATAGGTAACCAACTTTTTAGCTTATTACCTTCGCATTCTTTGACGAAATACAAAACACATTGGAAGTTTATCTTGAAATTGCACCCCGAAAATGCATAGTGAAAGATTAATTGGTCCTATTCCAGAGGTTTTCTGCATAAATTGTGGGAATTTAAAGAATTCCAACTTTTTTCCTTAATGAGTGATGGTGGTCTGGGTGACTGGAGAGTTGGATAACTTGCATCATAAGCATATCGCAAGCATCATGTAGAAAGAAATTACATTGGTCATAAGCAAAGACCAGGCCGCGATAGTTTCTATTGAATGCAGAGCAATCAATTATATTGTCATCCTTCTCACCAAATTTAGACAACCAATGATCATGTGCTCAGTATAGCACAGTTCATGAACATAAATTTCACATTGGCTGATACCATAGGAAGGACCTAAGCACAGTTCAAAGCATAGGTCGCAGTAAACGTTTTCCTCCATCTTCTCATTAAGGACAAAGGGATGGTCATCTCTCTAATGTAAAATATCCATCTCTCTCTTTATTTTTTCTATGTTAGCTTAATTGTGTAGTGTTGAAAATCACCTTTGGAATCCCATGTGGCGATCTTCAAACACGCAAATCCATAATGATTTGGACTGAACAAGAATCAAACCATAAAAGATAAAACATAAGCAATTGTTATCAAGGTTCGAAAATTTGCCTACGTCCCCGTGAGCTCCTCTGAGCTCTCTGCACTAAATCAATGGAGTTCTTACAATTATAGCAACACCTCCTCAAGAACCATGTGTTCTTGATGAATGAAAGAAGAAAAAAGAAAGAGATAAGAACTAAGTGTTTCCCTGAAATTTTCCGCAAGAAAATTCCAATTACAAAGCCCTTGAACACCAATCTTGAATACTCTCTCTCACTAGAAACACCTCTGAAGAATTGAGAGCCTATCTCTCTAAACACCAGCCACTCTTGGAATGAGACTTCTTCTTGTGTTTCTTCCTTCTTGACACTTGTGACTTTGCACTCTCTTTTTGTTGTGTGTAGTTATTGCTTTTAGATGACCCTTTATATAGAGCAACAACTTCTTTAACCAATCTTGAAGTTAATCTCAACCCTTTGATCTTGAGAACCAAACAATCATGGCCCTCCAAGAGGTCTAAGTGATCCTGTGCATTTTAATCAAGACCCAATGCACCAGTTGGAAAAAAAATAGAGGCATCAGGCGTGATGTGCGCCATGGCTCGGAACAGGGCAGGCCGCGGCACACAATAAGGGAAAAAGCCTCCATCTGTTGAAGGCCGCGGCGCAGCCCAGCCTATGCCGCAGCTCACACCTGGAGGAGAAAATCCTCCTTGTTGGAGGCCGCCGCGCACAAACCTTGTGCCGCGGCTTAGAGGGCTGAAGCTGAAAAGATTCACCTTTTTAATTCTTAAACAAAATTCCTAACAAACTCTACTTTTGTCTAATCAATTAAACCCAAACCCATTGTACAAAGAACTCAAGATCCAAAATCAACATGAGTCACCACATCATCCGACTATAATCCTAAGATGTCCAAGGCAATAATTGAACTTGCTTAGAGGTAGAATTTTAGTGCCTAAATCTGCAGGATTTTCTTTCGTTGCCACTTTGTCCACATGAATGCTTCATTCCGTAACATTTTCCCGAATGAAATGATACCAACATCCCTATGCTTTGTCCTCTCATGGAACACCGGATTCTTACACAAATGCAACGCACTTTGGCTATCCAAATATATCACCACCTGCTCTTTTAGGACCTTCAACTCTTCCAACAACCCTTTACACCACATAGCCTCCTTAATAACTTTCGTTGCTGCTATGCACTTAGCCTCAGTTGTTGAGAGTGCTACCACCGGTTGTAACTGAGCCTTCCAACTAATATAACATCTGTTTAAATTGAAGAAGTATAAGGTAATCAATCTTCTCTTATCCCGGTCTGCTCCATAGTCTGAATAAGCATAACCTTCTAACCAGATAGACTTACCCCTCTTCTCATAAACAAGCCCCACATCTGAGCTTCTTTTCAAATACATCAGCAACCACTTCATCCTAAGCCAACGCTATTTTTCAGGATTACTCATAAACTTGCTGAGAACAGTAATGGTATGAGAAATGTCTGGTTTAGTGCTTACCATCATGAACATGACTGATCCAACCACACTAGAGTAAGGGACCTTTTCCATTTCCTTCTTCTCCGTATCTGATCTAGGACATTGATCACTGGAGAACTTGAAATGACCAGCAAGGAGAATTTTTACTGGTTTACTATCTTCCATAGAGAACTTAGATATCATCTTTTCTATGTAAAAAGTCTGAGAAATCTTCAACCTATTTCTCTCCATTTCCCAGATTATACTCATCCCAAAGATCTTTTGTACATGACCAAGATCCTTCATCTAAAAATCCAAACTGAGTTAAGACTTCAACCTTTCTATCCTCTCCTTGCTGTTACCAACCAACAGCATATCATCAACATAGATGAGGATAATCACCATTTCTTCCACCTTGTGACCTTTGTAATACAAACACGAATCATAGTAACGCCTCATGAGACC
Organism: Bretschneidera sinensis; assembly: GCA_023935145.1. Lineage (NCBI taxonomy): Eukaryota > Viridiplantae > Streptophyta > Magnoliopsida > Brassicales > Akaniaceae > Bretschneidera > Bretschneidera sinensis. Next base: position 15,558,911 of record CM043699.1, on the reverse strand, counting down.
TAAGTGATAAGTGCTTAAAGAGTCATATTTAAGCCTTTTAATTTACACTTTTTAGACTCTTTAATTATATATTTTAGTAGTTTCTACTTCATTTTCATGTTTTGTGTGTTTTTCACAGGACTTGGATAAAAAGATGATAAAATAGAGCTTTTAGAAGCAAAAGTCAAGATCTGCCATTCAGCAAGGTGCGCTCGAGCGAACCTCCCTTGTGATAGAGCACACAAGTATACAAGTGCACTTGAAGAAGGCTCGAGCGCACATATGCGCTCAAGCGCATTCTGCATACGCTCGAGCGTAATTACTCCAGAGGCAGCAAAGCTAGATATGGAAAGAAGTCTTCAGAATCCAAATAGAAAATTAGGGTTTCGGGACACCATGAGGACCCTATAAATAGCCCTGTAAAACACAAAAGCCATACCTTTTGTTTGAGAATCGAAGTAGCCAGCTTAGGAGAGGAATTGACGACTTGTCTCCCGAGTCTCCTTCGGTTTTAGTTTTCTGTTTAGAATGTTTAGTTTAACTAGCATGTGTAACTAAACTATTATAGGGCTCGATTGAAGCCCTAGTTATGCTTTTCCACATGTTTATTCATTGACTATCTTTGTTGTAGCCTGATTAGAATGTTTAACTTGATTAATGCCTGTTTGTATTTAAATTCCTTATATGTGTGTGTCTGATCAACATATGCATGTGATATGGATAGGTTAGTCGAATCAATTTGGATGACCAAGTCTTGGGTTCAACATTAGTAATAAGGGATATCCACACCGGATTCCTGGGTTAATCAACATGGGAAATTGGAAGCAGACCAAGCTCTAGGTCCCATATGGTTGCTGACCTCCACAGCCCTCATGCTCTCTTAAGGAACAACTCAGTATACACCCATACTGAATCCCTTAAGAGAGAGAAGAGTTAGAGTATACACTATGCCTAACTCGTTGCATAGGGAGATCAACAGCCTAAGGTATGGACCAAGCCCTTAGGTTGGCAACCATTAAATATTCATGATAAGGCTAGAACATTGACACCTTACTTAGTGGGAAAATATAATTAGTGGTGGATATCGTAGTCCTATGTTCTCATTATTGTTATTTACTCACAATCAACTGATATTTCTCTTTTTACCTTGAAGAAACTAATTCTAAAACGAAATTCACCAATCCCTGTGGAAAATGATCTCACACTTGCACACTATGCTACCGCTGACCTTATGCACTTGCAAGTAAAACTAGTACGGTTATTTGTATAATTATTTAGGTAGGTAATCATCACAACAAGTTTTTGGCGCCATTGCCGGGGATTGCACTAAATTTCTTTGTAGAATTAATTTTTCATTTAGTTTAATTATTGTTATTTCCTTTTTATTCTATTCCATTCTTTTATTGTGTTCATCTTATTTTTCGTTTCATTAGAAACCCTAATCAAATTCCTTTTTCTCTGTTTCAGGCACTCTAGGAGAGCTTTCTGTGCCACTTGTGATCGAGCGCACTCTCTTGTGCGATCGAGCACTTTTGAGGCAGAGAGTCTTCTGAGTAGCAGTATTTTACTGCTACACTTACATAACTACCACTGATTCATGCACAGACGTCGATCCACGCATTCGACATTCTTTCCCCTTGACCCCGAGCTTGAAAGGACTATCCGACTAAGGTTTAGAGATAACTTGGAAAAGGTTGAGGGAGGAATCGAGGAAGAGATACCAATAGCTGAACAGATAGCCGAACAACAATCACCTGAGCGGAGGCCGATGAAGCAGTTCTTCATCCCACAGAACATCGATCAACCTTCATGCATTGCGTATCAAACTGAGGCGGAAGAAAACTATTACATATCTCCACAGATACTCAGTGCACTGACTCACTTTAGGGGTACACCTAGTGAGGATTCACATTTGCACCTTCGAGAGTTTTACAACCTCTGCAAATTCTAGCACATCCGAGGCTTAGACAAAGAAGGAATAAGGTTAATTCTTTTCCCTTTTTCCTTAAAAGATAATACTAAATTATGGTATAATTCTTTGCCTGCAGTTTCCATCCACACTTGGGAAGAGTCGGCTAGCAAATTTCTAAGGAAGTTCTTCCCAGCCAAAAAGACAAGGCAAATGAGGAAGGAAATTCAATCCTTCCAACAAAAAGATGGAGATCTATTCTTCGAGGCCTGGGGACACTTCAACAAGCTACTACTCAAATGCCCCCACCACAACCTACCCCAAAACGAACTAGTACAAGCTTTCTATGAAGGTTTGAGTGACTCTAACAAAAATATTGTTGATTCAGGTTGAGGAGGAGTGCTGATGGAGAAGAGCAGCGAAGAAGCGATGGAACTCTTTGAAACTCTAAGTGAACACACACAGCAGTTCTCCTCTCGAGGTAGATATATAGCCAAGAGTAAGGGTGTGTATAAGGTAAGCCTGAATTGAGGGTCATCTTCTCAAATAGCTGCTGTGGAGAGGAAACTTGATCTATTAGTTAAAGCCATAGCCACTCAAAACACCTCAACTAACCCACCAGCTACTCCACTATAGATATGTGCCATTTGCTCACAATTTGATCATAATACTGATATATGTCCCTTGTATTCATCTGCAGATCATGAGCAAGCCAACTTTGTGGGACCAAATAATTATCCGTCGAAGAACAACCCCTATGCAAACATATACAACCCTGGATGGGCGAATCACCCGAATTTCTTGTGGAGCAACAACAAAATAGTCAAGGGCAGCAAAGACACTTCCAACCAGCAGCTCAATCTGCTCCTTGTTGTGCGAAAATATACCTAAATAAATAGGTGAATAATCGTACTTGTTTTACTTGCAAGTGCACAAGGTCAACAGTGTAGTATAGTGTGCGAATGCAAGATCATCTCCACAGGGATTGGTAAAGTTCAATTTAGAATTATATTCGCAATATAAAAAGATAGAAATAATAAAAGAGTTGATTTTGATAAAGATAAAATACTAAGGATAAAGGCGTAGGGACTTGATATCAACCACTAATTATGCTACCACAATATAATAGTATGCCAATGCTTTATTCATGCCATGTATACCTACTGGTCGCCAACCTAAGGGCATGGTATCTACTCCTTAAGCTATTGATTTCCCTAAGCAACAAGTTAGGCATGGTATCTACTCTAACTCTTTTCTTCCTTAAGGGATTCAGCATGGTATCTGCTTGAGTTGTTCCTTAAGAAAACATAAGTACTATGGAAATCGACAACCACATGAGACCTAGGGCATGGTATCTACTCCCGGTTTCCCATGTTGATTAACCCAGGTATCCGGATAAGATATCCCTTGTTACTAATGTTAGACCCAGGACTCGGTCATCCAAATTGATCTAACTAACAAGTCCATACCACATGCACATATTGATCAGACATATACATATGAGGAATTTAAATAAAAGCAGGTATTAATCAAGTTTAAGCAACACAACATAAATATTGCAAGGCGCCAATACTAAATTTATTGAGTAAACATAATTAGGGCTTCAACCAAGCCCTACTAAGAGAGTTAGTTACACATAATAAAATAAAAAGGAAAGAAGGAACCCGAGAGAAGAGGCGTCAATTCTGCTCCACGGTCTCCTTCTCCAAGCTAAAGCAAAAGAGAAAAGTGTTTACTATCTAAGGTTGTGGTCTCCTTTTGTGTGTGAGTTACAAGTGTATTTATAGGTCTTTGAGAAGTCCTAATAGACTCATGAGTTTCTAAACTTTTCTAAAACACAAAACTCCTTTATTTCCAAAATAGAGTTATTTCCAAAATAAGGTTATTTCCAAAATAGGGTTCTGCAGTTTACTATTCACGCCTGTACATTTGCGCTCGATCGCATGTGTCCTTGCGCTCGATCGCAGTGTGCGCTCGATCCTATAAGTGTGCGCACGACCGTATGTGCGCTCGATCGCACTGCATGTGCGCTCGATCGCACTCTATCCAGAAAGTGCTCCAGGGCTTCTAGATTTCTTCCTTAAAGTGCCAAAACTGCTTCTTTTTCTCCAAGACCCTATAAAAACATGTAAAACACACAAATGGAGTAAAAGATACCAAATTAACATAATAAAGGATCTAACAAGTGTAAATAAGGGGGCTTAAATATGTATATTTAAGCGTCTATCACACCCCCAAACTTACATATTGCTAGTCCCTTAGCAATACTAAATTAAAAACTAAAACAGAAATATAGATAAATCCAATGTTCATAGTGTCAATAAAAAAATCTAGATTTTACACAAAACAATGATGCGCATTCATGAGCAAGCTTAACAAGTGTAAACATATATCTGCAATGAATAAGAGTGTTGAACGTAAATCATATTCACTAGGTATTCTAAGATATCACAAGTTTGACTTCGGTGTGTGGTGATTAGCACATAAAAGATTGAGTTTCCAAGAAATTCAAATGGGTAGTGTTTCGATGACTCAAGATTCACCAAACTTCCTATTAGAGTCAACAAATATGGCATAGACTTTTATTTGCGAGATTTTTGCCAAGTTAGTTCCTTTAAGCTTTCTTGATGACTCGTGTAACGAGCGTTTGGCCAATGACTCCCAAACCAGATGGTTTTTAGGGCATTAGGTGTAAAGACACCCCTAAGGACTTACTGGCTCGAGTCAACAAGGCTACGAAACTAACTGATTTTTATGCTACTATTTAGAATTTTCCACCTTTTGACGTGACACTCAATGCTTACTGAGGCAAGAGGGCCAGTTACTCAGCGAAAAATTCCTTTTTAATGATCACTTAAGATTTTCCACCTTTTGACGTGACACTCAATGCTTACTGAGGCAAGAGGGCCAGTTACTCAGCGGAAGATTTGTTTTTATTGATCATTAGGAGCATTTTTTTTTCTTTTTTTTGAGCACGAATCAATCTTTTCTATTTTTATATGCCAAAATGTCAATCTAATAGGTCATCTAGTTCACAGTCAAGCAAAAGAAACATACCAATCCAAATAACATGTCATACCCCACACAACTATGTGCTAATGTGCTCGTGATAGTTCAAGTTAAACTTGTGAATTCTTAAATGCCAAAAGGGCAGTGATCTAGGTTCAAAACTTGTTTATTGACCTATATGTTCAAAGTGTTAAGCTCACTGATGAAGACAAATCATAACTTTTTGTTTAGATCATAAAAAGTTTATTGGACATAGTGAACAAGCATTTATTTATGAAAATAATAACAAAACAACAAAAAAAAAATGTGGGACATAATGAGTGTGTGAATGTGTCTCCCATACCCCCAAACTTAAATTACACATTGTCCCCAATGTGTGAATAACAAGGAAAGAGCTGACCTGGGAGATGGAGAACTAGCTAGGTCGGCATGGCTCATAGCGTACCCCCAAACTTGAACGGATGCACACATTGTCCCTAAAAAAGAAAAACTAACATAATACGGGAAAACAAGAAGTAATTAAAATAAATAAATAACAATAAATACGTAAAATAATAAAAATAAAAGGATAAGCTGTGGGGTGCCTCCCATGAGCGCTAAGTTTAACGTCTTCAGCCGGACCAAGCCTTATTTTTCCCCAAAACTACGAGTGGCAGCAGCTAGCATAGGAAGTGTCTTATTCTCTCCCATATAAGCATAAGATAAGTGCTCGGACAACTGCTTGAATTCCAAGTTAGGTGCCTGTACAATAAAAGGAAAAATAATATTAGTAGGCACATGATGGTCAAATGGATCGGTGTACTTACTTGGATGCTTTGGAAAGGCCTCTAGGACGTGCACAGTTTCAATGAGGTCTTTAGTAACATCTTCTGATTTTGGCTCAATATCTAATCCTTTGAAATAATGGGTGAAGGTGGTCTCCAAGGGATCAATATGATGGTCATGAAAGACTTGTTTAACAACACCTTGCTTTTGTTCACTTAGCTCCTTAGCCAATTCCCCCATTTGTACTTCCAATAAATGAATAGCTTGCTCATGCTTGGTATTGATTTGTCGTTGCTCAATCATGAACTGTTCTTGTGAAGTCATCAGTTGCCTCATAAGACTCTCTAGGTTACTATTTTCTGATTCCGGCACTGGTTGGGCTGCTGGTTGGAAGTATTGGTGTTGTCCTTGAACATTTAAACCATTGTGATTATTGCTCCATGAGAGGTTGGGGTAGTGCTTCCATCCAGGATTGTAGGTATTTGTATATGCATTGTGCGGTCCCTCATAATTTGCTTGCTCTTGATCTGCATATGAATACAAAGGGCAAGTGTTAGTAGTGTGATCAAAACGAGAACATATAGCACATACCTGGAGTGGTTTGCCTCGCGGACTAGGGGATATGTTTTGACTAGTCATAGCATATATGAGCATATCTAGCTTCCTCTCCATAGCATCTAGACAAGTATATTGAGCTTCTGTCATTGGTGCTTCTCTCTTTGAATGAATTAGTTGAAAAGCTTCAGTGCATCAGTTTTAGTACTGCTGCTCGGGTACTCTCTGGACCTTTTGCGCTCGATCGCAGCTCCTTTACGCTCGATCGTAGACTTGCGCTCGATCGCACAAGGCACTGCGCTCGATCGCAATGAGGACAGAAACTCCTCCTCTGCACACCTGAACAGAAAACGAAAAGAAGGAATAAATCTGATTTTTGATAAAAATAAAACAGAACAGAATAAAATAGAATAAATTAAAATAATAAAAAAAAACTAACGAAAATAATTCCAAAAAGAAATTTAGCACAATCCCCGGCAACGGCGCCAAAAACTTGTTGTGCGAAAATATACCTAAATAAATAGGTGAATAATCGTACTTGTTTTACTTGCAAGTGCACAAGGTCAACAGTGTAATATAGTGTGCGAATGCAAGATCATCTCCACAGGGATTGGTAAAGTTCAATTTAGAATTATATTCGCAATATAAAAAGATAGAAATAATAAAAGAGTTGATTTTGATAAAGATAAAATACTAAGGATAAAGGCGTAGGGACTTGATATCAACCACTAATTATGCTACCACAATATAATAGTATGCCAATGCTTTATTCATGCCATGTATACCTACTGGTCGCCAACCTAAGGGCATGGTATCTACTCCTTAAGCTATTGATTTCCCTAAGCAACAAGTTAGGCATGGTATCTACTCTAACTCTTTTCTTCCTTAAGGGATTCAGCATGGTATCTGCTTAAGTTGTTCCTTAAGAAAACATAAGTACTATGGAAATCGACAACCACATGAGACCTAGGGCATGGTATCTACTCCCGGTTTCCCATGTTGATTAACCCAGGTATCCGGATAAGATATCCCTTGTTACTAATGTTAGACCCAGGACTCGATCATCCAAATTGATCTAACTAACAAGTCCATACCACATGCGCATATTGATCAGACATATACATATGAGGAATTTAAATAAAAGCAGGTATTAATCAAGTTTAAGCAACACAACATAAATATTGCAAGGCGCCAATACTAAATTTATTGAGTAAACATAATTAGGGCTTCAACCAAGCCCTACTAAGAGAGTTAGTTACACATAATAAAATAAAAAGGAAAGAAGGAACCCGAGAGAAGTGGCGTCAATTCTGCTCCACGGTCTCCTTCTCCAAGCTAAAGCAAAAGAGAAAAGTGTTTACTATCTAAGGTTGTGGTCTCCTTTTGTGTGTGAGTTACAAGTGTATTTATAGGTCTTTGAGAAGTCCTAATAGACTCATGAGTTTCTAAACTTTTCTAAAACACAAAACTCCTTTATTTCCAAAATAGAGTTATTTCCAAAATAGGGTTCTGCAGTTTACTATTCACGCCTGTACATTTGCGCTCGATCGCATGTGTCCTTGCGCTCGATCGCAGTGTGCGCACGACCGTATGTGCGCTCGATCGCACTGCATGTGCGCTCGATCGCACTCTGTCCAGAAAGTGCTCCAGGGCTTCTAGATTTCTTCCTTAAAGTGCCAAAACTGCTTCTTTTTCTCCAAGACCCTATAAAAACATGTAAAACACACAAATGGAGTAAAAGATACCAAATTAACATAATAAAGGATCTAACAAGTGTAAATAAGGGGGCTTAAATATGTATATTTAAGCGTCTATCACTCCTGAACCAAAAAAGAATGACCTTGAAAGTCTTGTGAGGCAACTAGCATCTCAGCAGCAACAAATCCTGAATAAATGTTGCGCGTTTATCTACCTAAATTAATAAGTAAATAACCATACAGTTTTACTTTCAAGTGCACAAGGTCAGTGGTAGCGTAGTGTGCAAGTGCGAGATCATTTCCACAAGGATTGGTGAATTTCATTTTAGAATCAGTTTCTTAATAAAAGAAGGTCAAAATAACTGTTGGATGTGAATTAATAATAATGAGACATAGGGCTTTGATATCCACCACTAGTTATACTTTCCCAATGAGTAATAGGTCAATACACTAGCCTTCCTATGAATACCTAATAGTTGTCAACCTAAGGACATGTTATCTACTCTTTAAGCTATTGACTTCTCTAAGCACCGAGCTAGGCATGGTATCTACTCTAACTCTTTTCTTTTTTAAGGGATTCAGCATGGTATCTACTGAGTTGTTCCTTAAGAAAGCATAAGATTTATGGAAATCAACAACCACATGAGACCTAGGGTATGGTATCTACTCTCGGTTTCCTATATTGATTAATCCAAGAATCCGACGTGGATATCTTTTGTTACTATTGTTAGGCCCAGGACTCGATCATCCAAATTGGTCTAACTAACTAATCCATACCACATGCACATATTGATCAGACATACACATATGAGGAATGTAAATAAGCACAGGCATTAATCAAGTTAAAGCATCATAATCAAGGTTATGGCAAAGATAATCAATGAATGTATATATGGGAAAGCATAATTAGGGCTTCAATTGAGCCCTATAAAGAGTTAGTTACACATGCTGTCTAAGATAAATATCATAGCATAAACTAAACATAAACTATAAAACCCGAAGAATACTGTGGAGACGGGTTGTCAATCATCTCCAAAGATTACAACTCTGAGCTAAGCAAAAGATAAACGAAGTGATCTCCTTTATGTGTGTTTATAGGTGTATTTTATAAATAAGGGTTGAATAACCCTAAAAGACTTAGGAAACCCTAAACTTCCTAAAATTTAAAACCTTATCTTTTTTCAAAACTGGTTCTGCCGTTTTACTGTTCACGCTCGTACATGTGCGCTCGATCCTTCTTGTGTGCGCACGAGCGCTTATGTGCTCGATCGCACCCAATCGTGCGATTGATCGCACCTTTGCCAGTAGCTGCTCCAAGATTTCCAGGTTTCTTCCTTTAGGTGCCAAAAATGCTTCGTTTTATCCAAGACCCTATAAAAACAAGTGAAACACAGAAATGAAGCAAAATGGACTAAATTATCATAACTAAGGACTTAACAAATGTAAATAAGGGGGCTTAAATATGAATATTTAAGCACCTATCACACCCCCAAACTTATATATTGCTAGTCCCTTAGCAATACAAAACTAAAAACTAAAATGAAAAATAACGACACACAAATAGATCCAATATCCATAGTGTCCACCAAAGTTTAGGTCTTCACATAAAGTTATGATGCGCACTCATGAGCAAGCTTAACAAATATAAACATATATTTGTAATGAATAAGAGTTTTGAATGCAAATCACTTTCATGAGGCAGATTAAGACATCATAAGTTTGACATTAGTGTGTGGTGAACTAGCATATAAAAGATTAGGTTTCCAAATAATTATAATGTGTAGTGTTTCGATGACTCAAGATTCACCAAATTTCCTATTAGAATCAACAAAAATGGCATAGTTTTTTTTTTATTTTATTTGTGAGACTTTTGCCAAGTTAGTTCCCTTAAGCTTTCTATTTGACTCATGTAACGAGTGTTTAGCCAATGATTCCTAAACCAGATGGTCTTAGGGTATTAGGTGTAAAGACACCCCTAAAGACTTACTAACTCAAGTCAAAAAGGCTACAAAACTTAACAGGTCTTAATGCTTAGTTCCCTTAAGCTTTCTATTTAACTCATATAGCGAGTGTTTAGCCAATGACTCCCAAACCAGATGGTCTTAGGGCATTAGGTGTAAAGACACCCCTAAGGACTTACTAACTCGAGTCAAAAAGGCTACGAAACTTAACAAGTCTTAATACTACCAATAAGAATTTCCACCTTTTGACGTGACACTCACTACTTACTGAGGCAAGAGGGCCAGTTACTTAGTGGAAAGTTTATTTATTTATTTTTTATTTTTTTATGCCAAAATGTTAATCTAACAGGTCATCTGGTTCACAGTCGAGGAAAAGAAACATATAAATCAAAATTACGTGTCATACCCCACACAACTATGTGCTAATGTGTGCTCGTGTTAATTTAGGTCAAACTTGTGAATCCTTAAATGCCTAAAAGTAAGTGATCTATGTTCAAAACTTAATTATTGGCCTATATGCTTAAAGTTTTAAGCTCACTTGTGAAGTTATATCATATTGTTTGTTTAGATTACCCAACATTTTTGGAACAGAATGATCATGCATTTATCTATAAAAAAAAAAGACATAGTGTGAGTGTGAGTGTGTCCCCATACCCCCAAACGTAATTTCTATATTGTCCTCAATGTGTGAATAGCATGGAAGGAGCTGACCTGGGAGATGGAGAACTATATGGCTGGCATGGCTCGTAGCACGCCCCCAAACTTTAACTGGATGCACTCACTCTGTCCTTGAAAAAGAAAGGCAAACAAACATAAAATGAAAAACAAGTAATAATAAACAGTTATAGAAAAGTAAATACTAACAATAAAATAAAATAAAATACTAAAAAGGATATGCTTTGGGGTGCCTTCCATGAGCGTTAAGTTTAACGTTTTCAGCTAGATGGGGTATCCTCTCACTGTTGATCGTCGGGTGATGCAATCGAAGAGGTACCGGGTGTCGAAGGTAGGCGATCAAGAATGGCCTGTAGCATCGCCTTCTATCGTGCAAACCATGCCTCCAAGCCATTTATGCGCTGGTGCACGAGTGATGTGGCTGCAGAGACCTCATCTCGAAAGGAAGACAACTCAGCCAGAAAGTGCTGGGACTCTATGGTTCCAATGTCCGGATGGTCTTCCTCTCGCAATGGGCTAACTACAGGGGTCTCTGTCTCCATATGATCCTTCTCAACCCTCTCAGCTGCACGTGCAGGGGCTGGGAGTCCTCAAGGCATGTGCGAGAGACTATGTGTCTATTGAGCCTTCCCGAAGAAGGGATGCTCTCGCACTGGTCCGTCACTGGTGGTCCCCTTAATCCCTTTCTTCTTGAAGATGTACGAGGGTAGGAATAGGAATGGGAGCCCCCATACATTGGCCATGGTAGTCTGATGGCCATAGATATGATCCCATAATTTATGCAACTGGCTCCACATAACAGCTGGGAGAAAGTACCAGTGGCCTTTGTGGAAGGCATACAACGTCTGTAGAAACTGGTCTCTCCTCTGTGTCTTGTGCCCAAATGGACACACATTACGCTGGAGGATGGTGTCCACTAGCTAAAGCCATGGAGGCAACTTGGACCGGCTCACTGTGTTGTTGTGTCTATCGGCGTACTGGCCAACGCACATGTCCTCAATAATCATGGATAGGTTAATAGAGTCCGGCTGCTCCTCAATATCGGTGTCCTCCGGAGGGGACTCATCACAAAAATGAAGAGTAGTGGCTATGTCGGCACTAATTGATGAGTGCTAAATATTACATGTTTTAACCCCTTAGTTAACATTTATTGAGTTCTTAGTTATGTTATTTCGTGCTATTTTATCTATTTTCTGTGTTTTCTGTGTTTTTATAGGTTTTGGAATAAAATGAAGCAATGTGGAAACTTCAGGGCTTAAAGAGCAAAAGCTAAGGATGCTGTGAGACGATCGAGCGCACAGGACATGCGATCAATCGCACCTGCGATCGTGCGCACAAGGCATGATATCAATCGCACCTGCGCTCGAGCGCACCAGACTTGCGATCGATCGCAAGTGACTCGCACATCCCACAATGGAGAGGAAACATTTGATACTGCATATATATAGCAGCGCACTATGATGCACTGGAGTGCAACAGGGCTTCGATCGATCGCATTTGATACTGCATATATATTACAGCGCGCCAGACGCATTGCATTGCACCATGCTGCGATCGATCACACCAGACTTGCGATCGATCGCAAAGGACCAATATCCCACATCGAATTTACAGCTCATTGTACTCCGAGAATTCCCTTATATAAACACTACCTCACTTTATTATTCAGTATGCAGTCTGGTGGATTTCTACTAGCATTCTAGTAGATCTCCAAAGGGCTTTTTCCACTACCAAGGGAAGTGCTGCCCAACAGCGTGTGAAATTTCTCCCAATGTATCGTCAGTTTTAATTCTTTTCAAGTTTTAATGCTTAGCACTTTTTATTGTGAAATTTAGTTTCATGATCATGAATGGCTAAAATCTTCAGCTAAGGTTGAAGATGAAGCCTCGCCATTGTTTAGCATTATATTTTCAGATATGTTCATACAATTATGATATATTTAGTTTAAATGTTCTATTTCAATCGTTTGAGTAAATTCTTACGATTGATAGTTTTTAATTGTTCTGTTGGATATTCTGCGTGATTCATCTGATGGATACATCGAATTCTTTTCAATTAAATTGGATTTCCTTTGTGATTTGTTAAAAACGGATACATTGGATGCTTTTGGTTTAATTGGGATATTCATTGTTTTTTGTTTAAGTTGGATTCATGGAATGTTTTTATAGATTATTTTTTATAGAACATGAAGATATATGCTTTACTTTGGTTGGGTGGATTCAGAAACCGTAGTGTTTTCATCATTAGTTATTAAATCAATTTAGTTTAGTTTATATTTGTTTTGCAAAAATATAATTCACAATTCAGAACTAGGTTAAAATAAGGTTAGATAAAAAGCTATTTTCACAACGCACTCCATGTGGATTCGACCTCGCACTTGCACAACACTATATTGCAAACGATTCGTGCACTTGCGAGTAATTTAAAACTCACAACAAGTTTTTGGTGCTGTTGCCGGGGATGTTGTTTTTGTTTATGAAATTTTTGTCTAAATTGATTTTATTTTTCTACTAGTTTAGTTAGCATTTTTGTTTTATTTTATTTTGCTGCTTCTGCTAGTTTGTTTTACTATTTTCTGTTTGGTGTATGCTTGGTCGGAGATCCCTGAATTTAGAATTGACACCTTTAGATCCTGATTTAGAAAGAACTTTTAGAAGACAGAAAAAGTCACTTGTTGAACAAGAGACAATTGAGATGGGAGAAAACTTGAGGAACCAAGAGCAACCTGGAGCATGGAACGTGGACTCCACCACGTCCCTGAGAGATTTATTCGCACCAGTTGTGACTAACTCATCTTCCTGCATCATGTTGCCACCCACCAATGCTACCCATTTTGATTTAAAGCCACATGTCATCTAACTCCTACCTTCATTTCATGGCTTAGATCTTGAAAATCCTTACAGCCATGTAAAGAAGTTCAAAGATATTTGTGCCACATTCAAGTTCCAGAACTTCTCTGAGGAGTCAGTCCATCTTAGACTTTTCCCTTTTTCTCTTCATGATAGAGTTAGTGTATGGTTGGATTCCAACACGTCCGGGTCAATTAAATCTTGGGAAAATTTGCTAAGTAAATTCTATAATAAATTTTTTCCAATGTCTAGAGTGAATGAGTACCGAAAAGAGATTAGTTCTTTCACTCAGGAGGAGGATGAGAAGTTTTCTGAGAGTTGGGAGTGTTTTAAAGAGTTACTGATTAGATGCCCTCCACATGGATATGAGAAGTGGAGACTTGTTCAGTTCTTCTACCAAGGGTTGACTCAACCTAACTGTAGCATGATCGAGTCTATGAATGGGGGGCATTCTTAAGTCTGACAGGGGATGAAGCATACAAGGCATTGGACAAACTGTCCGACAACTCACAGCAGTGGGATTATTCAAGCTGTTGGGATAAGTCCATTCGTGCTCCTAGGAAAGGAGGCATCTATGAGATTAAGGAGGAGACTGACTTGAAGATAAAGATAGATGCTCTCACCAAGAAAATTGACGCTTTCACTATGGGCAAGTCCATCAATGCTGCCAATACAATTAATGACGATTGCTGTTCCATCTGTGTTAGTCCTATGCATTTAGCACAGAATTGTCCATCTATGCCGGCTTTTGCCGAGTGTCCCACGGAACATGTAAACGCTTTCAATGACTATTGGAGGAAATCGAGTGGATTCTACTCTGAGACTTACAATCCAGGGTGGTGAAATCACCCTAATTTTTCATGGAAGTAGAACCAATCGCTGAATCAGGGAGGAGCCTCTCATCATGCTCAATATCAATACCCTCCTGGATTGCCTCCACCAATTACAAGTCATAGTCACTCGATCCATCCAGCACCAGCATCTGCTTACCATACTCCCACTCAAGTGCCAACACCGGTTTCACAGTCATTGGAGGACACCTTTAAGGAGTTCATAAAAATGACCGGCCAATTCATCAGCGAAGTGATGAGTGCGACAAGAGTAAACACCCAAGCGATTGCCAATCTAAAGAGTCAAATGGGGCAAATCGCAAATCACTTGGGTGAAAGAGAAAAGGGAAAGTTCCCTAGTCAGCCCGTGACCAACCCGAAGAGACAGTTTGTGGTTGGAAATTCATCAAATCCTACGCACGGGCAGGAACAAGTGCAATCGATTGTCATATTAAGGTCTGGGAGACAAGTGGACAATCGAGTGGAAGAGAGCCCTGCTATGCAGCAAGGGCAAGAAAGTGGCAACAATGAGAAGAGAGATGCTGAGCCATCTACAGTGACTCCTACTGTGAATGACCCTCCTAGGCGTTTGTACCTAAAGCACCGTACCCTGAGAGATTACAAGCACCCAAGAAAGGAGGGAAGTTTGAAGAAATTCTAGAGGTGTTTAAGCGAGTCCAAATCAATATTCCACTTTTGGACACCATCGAGCAAGTGCCATCATATGCCAAGTTCTTAAAGGACTTAATCACTATCAAGAAGAGGACGAACATCCCGAAGAAGGCATTTTTGACTGAGCAGGTTAGCTCAATCCTTCAGTGTAAGCTGCCGATCAAGTATAAGGACCCAAGGTGTCCTACCATCTCTTGCATGATAGGAGTCAGCCAGATTGAGAGGGCTCTATTGGATTTAGGAGCCAGTGTGAATCTTCTACCCTATTCAGTCTATTTTCAGTTAGGGTTAGGAGAATTGAAGCCCACATCCACAACACTTCGATTAGATGACAGGTCAGTGAAAATACCATGGGGAGTAGTTGAAGATATTTTGATAAGGTAGATCAGTTTTATTTCCCCGTGGATTTTATTGTGCTAGATACAGAGCCGGTCCAAAATATAGGGATTCAGATACCGGTGATTCTAGGGCGACCATTCTTAGCCAAGGCTAATGCCCTAATCAATTGTAGGACATGGGTGATGAAGATTTCCTTCGGAAATATGACAGTGGAGTTGAATATTTTCGATATCACTAAGCAACCACTGGAATTTGCTGAAGTGAGAAATATATGCTTAATAGAGGCGATTATTAAAGAGACAGTGGATGAATCAAGCATGGAAGACCCCCTAGAGGCATGCTTTGCTCAGTTTGGAGAGGATTTGGATTTGGATAAGTTACTTGAACAAGCAAATGCCATTTTAGAGTCTGCTCCTACGGAGAGTAGTGAGAAGGAAAAAACTGAAAAACTTGAGCCTCCTAAGAAGGAACTTAAACCTTTACCATACAATCTTCAATATAAGTTCCTAGGTCCAGCAGAGTCTTTGCCTATGATTATAGCTTCAGATTTGGTTGAGGCTCAAGAGGAGAAATTACTAGATGTTTTGAGAGAGCATAAGGAAGCTATAGGCTGGACTACTGAAGATATCAGGGGAATCAGCCCCTCGTTGGTAATGCACAAGATACATTTAGAGGAGAATGCTAAGCCATCGAGGGAGCCACAAAGAAGGCTCAACCCAACTATGCAAGAGGTTGCGGGGGTAGAAGTAATTAAGCTGTTAGATGTAGGGATCATTTATCCCATCTCTGATAGCAAGTGGGTGAGCCCGATTCATGTCGTGCCCAAGTGAGCTGGATTAACGGTAGTGAAGAATAAGGACGATGAGTTGGTGCCAACTCATGTTCAGTCAGGGTGGAAAGTGTGTATAGACTACCGTAAACTGAACGCTGCCATAAGGAAGGATCATTTTCCACTCCCATTTATTGATCAAATGGTGGAGCATTTGGCTGGGCACGAGTATTATTGTTTTTTGGATAGTTATTTTGGATATAACCAGGTCCCCGTGGACCTTGAAGATCATGAGAAGACAACATTTACCTGTTCTTTTGGGACATTCGCCTACCGTCGCATGCCCTTTGGGTTATGCAATGCACCTACTACTTTTCAGCGGTGCATGGTCAGCATATTCTCCGACATGGTGGAGCGTTCTTTAGAGATTTTCATGGATGACTTCTTTGTTTTTGGTTCATCATTTGAGGAGTGTCTGCACCATCTCACTTTGATTTTAGTGCGGTGCAAGGAGAAGAACCTGGTGCTAAATTGGGAGAAGTGCCATTTTATGGTCAAGCAAGGTATTGTACTGGGGCATGTCATATCTCATCGAGGGATTAAGGTAGACAAAGCGAAGGTGGACCTGATTTCCAACCTTCCACCCCCACGTACAATGAAGGAGGTTCGATCTTTTCTGGGCCATGCAAGATTATACAGGCGATTTATCCAGAGTTTCAGCAAGATCGCCCGGCCCTTGTGCAAGTTATTAATGAAGGATTCCCCATTTGTAGATTGTAAGAAAGCATTTGGGGATCTGAAGAAGATTCTGACGTCCACACCCATTATTCAGCCACCCAACTGGGGTGTGCCTTTTGAAATTATGTGCGATGCATCAGACTATACTGTTGGAGCTGTTTTGGGGCAGTGTGTTGACAAACTTTCCCATATTATCTATTATGCAAGTCTAACTCTAAACGACGCACAACTCAATTACTTTACCACTGAGAAGGAGTTGCTAGCAGTCGTTTTTGCATTAGACAAGTTCAGATCCTACTTGTTAGGATCTAAAGTCATTATCTACTCGGACCATGCAGCATTAAAGTATATTTTCTCTAAAAAAAGGTGCTAAATCTCATCTTATCCGATGGATCTTGCTACTTCAAGAGTTCGACATAGAGATTCGGGATAAAAAAAGGTTCCTAAAATGTGGTGGCGGACCATTTGTCTAGATTGATTGTGGATTTCACTAAGGTCGCCACTCCCATTTTTGAGACCTTTCCTGATGATCAATTGATGCACATTGCTCACAATGCCACGCTATGGTTTGCTGATATAGTGAACTATCTTGTCACCGGTCAAATGCCTTTGCATTGGGGGCGACAAGATAAATCCAAGTTTTTGGCCATGGTTAAACATTTTTTCTGGGATGATCCTTACCTATTCAAGTATTGTCCCGATCAAATCATCAGAAGGTGTATTCCTGAGCATGACCAATCTAATTTCATCGCCTTTTGTCATGATCATGCTTGTGGAGGCCATTTCAGTGCTAAAAAGACCGCTGCAAAGATTTTACAATGCAGATTCTATTGGCCTACCTTGTTCCGAGACTCTCACATTTACTGTGTATCTTGTGAGCGTTGCCAAAAGTTAGGGAGTATTTCTAGGAGGAATATGATGCCCCTCAATGCCATTCTGATTGTTGAGATTTTTGACATGTGGGGCATTGATTTTATAGGACCTTTCCCAAACTCCTTTGGCTATCTGTACATTCTAGTTGTTGTGGACTATCTGTTTAAATGGGTGGAAGCAGTTGCATGCAAGACCAATGACCATAGAGTTGTGGTCCAATTTTTGAAGAACAATATCTTTGCTCGTTTTGGTACGCCTCGAGCAATTATAAGTGATAGAGGTAAGCACTTTTGCATTAGGATTTTTGAGCAGTTGATGAAGAACTATTTCATCACACACAAATTTGCCACCCTGTATCACCCACAGACGAGTGGACAAGTGAAAATTTCCAATCACGAGATTAAGCACTTTTTGGAGAAAACTGTGAACCCTAATAGAAAGGACTGGTCTCTGCGATTGACTGATGCACTGTGGGCATATCGAACAACATTCAAGACGCCAATTAGCATGTCTCCATACCGTATTGTGTACGAAAAAACCTGTCACCTTCCAGTCGAATTAGAGCATAGAGCCTATTGGGCTATCAAGCAGCTGAACTTTAATCTTTTGAAGGCTGGCTCCCAAAGAAAGCTCCAACTCAATGAATTAGAGGAGCTGCGAAATGATGCATATGAGAGTGCACGGTCATACAAAGCACAAATGAAGAAGACTCATGACCAAAACATTTTGAGATGAGCTTTTGAGCCGGGTCAAAAAGTTCTTCTTTACAACTCAAGCCTGCATCTTTTGCCAGGTAAGCTCAAGTCTCGATGGACCAGCCCTTTTATTATTCGGTCAGTTTTTCCTCATGGGGCCATCGAGATTGAGGATCCAAAGAATAGTAGCACTTTCAAGGTAAATGGACAGAGGCTAAAACCATTCTTGGAGTTGAGGAGTCTGGACATTGAGACGATATTGTTGATGGATCCTATTTACTCAGATTGAGGGTCATCTACTAAGGAGAGTCTGGTTGAAGACTTTAAACTTAGCGCTCATGGGAGGCACCCCATAGCTTATCCTTTTTGTTTGTTTATTATTTTACATATTTGTGATTAATATTTGTTTCCAGTATTTTTTGTTTTCCATTCTTTATTTTTCAGGGACAATGTGTACTTCAGATCAAGTTTGAAGGTATTCTATGAGCTATACCAGTCCAGATAGTTCTCCATATCCCAGGTCAACTCTTTCCATATTATTCACACATTGGAGTCAATGTGTAATTTAAGTTTGGGGGTATGGGAGACATATTACACACACTTTGTCCTAATTTGTTGTTGTTGTTTTTTTTAATGCATGCTCATGTTATTTTGAAATTTTGGTTGATCTAAACTATTTCTGTGATGTGATTTATTGGTGAGCTTAAATTTTGGAACACGTGATCTGTTGATAAAGTTTTAAAATTTAGTTACTTACCTGAGGCATTTGAGAATTCACATGTTTGATCTCTAATCTAACACGAGCACATTAGTACGCATTATGTGACGTAAGACATGTGATCTTAATGTGTACATTTCTATCTTAACTGAAACTGGATGACTTGTTGGATTAACACTTTGGCATATATATATATATATATATATATATATATATATATATATATATATATATATATATATATATATATATATATATAAATGATGATCATAAATAAACTTTCCACTGAGTAACTGGACCTCTTGCCTCAGTAAGCATTGAGTGTTCACGTCAAAAGTTTGGAATTTTGTTTAATAGTATTAAAGCTAGTTTAATTTCGTAACCTTTTTGACTCGAATTAGTAAGTCCTAAGGGGTGTCTGTACACCTAATGCCCTAAAACCATCTGGTTTGGGAGTCATTGACTCAACACTCACCACATGGGTCAATTAGAAAGCTTAAGGAAACTAAACATAACAGAGCCTTACAAAAAGAGAAGAAAATAAAAACTATGCCATTTTCGTTCATTCTGATGGGAAATGCGGTGAATCTTGAGACATAGAGACCTTACACATTGGACTCACTCGGAAGCTTCATTTTTATTTGCTAATTCACTTCACACTGAGTCAGACTTATGATGCATTAGCCTGCTTTTTGTAAGTAATTAGATTTTAACATTTCTATTCATTGCGAAGATGGATTTATCTTTTTAAGCTTGCTCATGAATCATTATCATGGTGGTGTGTGCTCCTAAAATCTTTGGATACCATAAGTTATGAACTTATCTTTATATTATTTGTTTTTCATTTAGTTTTTAGTTTCATATTGCTATGGGACTAGCAATATGTAAGTTTGGGGGTATTTGATGAGTGCTAAATATTACATGTTTTAGCCATTTAGTTTACATTTGTTGAGTTCTTAGTTATGTTATTTCGTGCTATTTTATCTATTTTCTGTGTTTTCTAAGTTTTTATAGGTTTTGGAATAAAATGAAGCAATGTGGAAACTTCAGGGCTTAAAGAGCAAAAGCTGAGGATGCTATGATACGATCGAGCGCACAGGACATGCGATCGATCGCACCTGCGATCGTGCGCACAAGGCATGATATCAATCGCACCTGCGCTCGAGCGTACCAGACTTGCGATCGATCGCAAATGACTCACACATCCCACATTGGAGAGGAAACATTTGATACTGCATATATATAGCAGTGCACTATGATGCGCTCGAGCGCAACAGGGCTACGATGGATCGCAGTTGGCTCGCACATCCCACATCGGATATGAAGCACTTACAGCGCACCAGACGCATTGCATCGCACCATGCTGCGATCAATCGCACCAGACTTGCGATCGATCGTAAAGGATTAGTATCCCACATCGAATTTATAGCTCATTATACTCCGAAATTCCCTTATATAAACACTACCTCACTTCATTATTCAGTGTGCAGTCTGGTGGATTTCCACTAGCATTCTAGTAGATCTCCTAAGGGCTTTTGCCACTACCGGGGGAAATACTGCCCAACAGCGTGTGGAATTTCTCCCAATGTACAGTTAGTTTTAATTCTTTTCAAGTTTTTAATGCTTAGCACTTTTTATTGTGAAATCTAGTTTCATGATCATGAGTGGCTAAAATCTTCAGCTAAGGTTGAAGATGAAGCTTCACCATTGTTTAGCATTTTATTTTCAGATATGTTCATACAATTCTGATATGTTTAGTTTAAGTGTTCTATTTCAATTGTTTAAGTAAATTCTTACGATTGATAGTTTTTAATTGTTCTATTGGATATTCTGCGTGATTCATCCGATGGATACATCGAATCATTTTCGATTAAATTGGATTTCCTTTGTGATTTGTTAAAAGCAGATACATTGGATGCTTTTGGTTTAATCGGGATATTCGTTGTTTTTTGTTTAAGTTGGATTCATGGAATGTTTTGATAGATTATTTTTTATAGAACATGAAGATATATGTTTTACTTTGGTTGGGTGGATTCAGAAACCTTAGTGTTTTCATCATTAGTTATTAAATCAATTTAGTTTAGTTTATATTTGTTTTGCAAAAATATAATTCACAATTCAAAACTAGGTTAAAATAAGGTTAGATAAAAAGCTATTTGCACAACGCACTCCCTATGGATTCGACCTTACACTTGCACAACACTATATTGCAAACGATTTGTGCGCTTGCGAGTAATTTAAAACTCACAACACTAATCACCTCGATGGATGTGTCCTGGACTGAGAAAGTCAATATTCTCGGTCTGCTGCAGTCAAACGATAGGCTCTCATAGAAATGGACTACCAGCTGGGTGTAAGCAGTCGAGCAGACTGGTTTAAAGAGCCTCTTCAACCCCTAGTGTTTAAAAGCTTGGACCACCCATTGAGTGGCATCCATTCGCTTGAAGACTTCATCAATGGCGAAAGTAGTCTTGAATAAAAGTTCTCTCTGCTCGATGCTTGGCAGGGATAACTGGGCACGGCTGCTCGAGGGACGGGAGGTGGAAGCAGTTTGCTTTGATATGTCGATCCTAGTTTTTGTCAAATTAGCAATCGATCACGAATAAATGCGCTCGATCACACACGGGACTATGCACTCGATCGCAAATGCCGTGCGCTCGATCACACACGGTCAGTCTTTTTCTCGAACAACTTGTGGGCAACGAAAGACCAAACTATGGTCTTGTGGATTCAAGTTTGCTTCACACCTCCTGTAAACATAAGAGCACCCAATCATACACAAGGTAACACATATATATAACTAAAAGTGTAAATAAAACATTAAAATCCATGTGTGTGTGTGAACAAAATGGATACCTTGTGTTTGGAGGGGATATATAATGGGGATAGGCATGTTGCGGTGCGGGGTGGTGGTGATGGTGGTTAGTGGCGATGTTTGGTGATGGTGGTGATGGGGCGAGGTGATGTTTGGAGTTGAGAGTGTGAGAGTGGTTGTTTGTAAACGGGAGAGTGTGAGTGAGAGGGTTGGAGTGAGATGTTAAGAGTGGGTGAGTGATGAGTAGGTGCGAAGAGTGAAGTGTTTAAATTTATTACGTGAGCTCGATCGCACTAGCTTGCACTCGATCGCACTCTTGTGCTCAGCATATTGAATGGTGCACTCGATTGCAAGCGGTGTGCTTGGACAAAAAATAAAAACTTACCGTAGCTGAAATGACAAAGTAGGAACAATACAACCTTACCATGTGTTAGTAGCCTTAGTGCCACTAACCTTAATAGAGATGCTTGAGCTGTATGGGTCATTGAATATGAACTGCTCAAGCACTCTCGTGCTACAGTGCTACTTGGTTGGAAGGAAGAACTTAGAGTCCACCTCTTGTGGCTCTAGTGCTTGTATCTTAGCTGTTTACTGTACCGATTCAAGTGCCATGTCTTCATCTCTCGAAGGGAAGTTAATATCGAGGTATGGCTTGGCTCTGTGTCCATTTATCGTAAAGGGCTGATTTTCGTTGGAACTACGGACCTCTAAAGCACCATGAGGGAAGACCTTGGTGACCATGTAAGGACCGTACCATCGGGACTTGAGCTTACCTAGGAACAGTCTTAATCTTGAGTTGTATTGCAGTACCTTTTGTCCCACATGGAACTTTTTCCTCACTAGTTGTTTGTCATGATAGGTTTTTGTCCGTTCCTTGTACAACTTGGCATTCTCATAGGCATCATATCTCAATTCTTCAAGTTCATTTAGATGCAACTTCCTCTTCTCACCCACCTGTTTCATATCGAAGTTGAACTGCTTTATGGCCTAATATGCTCAATACTCTAATTCTATCGGGAGATGGTATGCTTTTCCAAAGACTAGGAGGTAGGGAGACATGCCAATTGGAGTCTTATAAGCTTTCTGATATGCCCATAGGGCATCATTTAGGCATAGAGACCAATCCTTCCGATTAGGCTTCACTATCCTCTCTAAGATTCCTTTGATCTCTCGGTTGCTAATCTCCACTTGGCCACTTAGACATATAATCCACACCCATAAGAATGCATAAATAACCAAAGGAGTTAGGAAATGGACTCATGAAATCAACGCCCCATACATCAAAAAGTTCTACTACATGAATATTTTGTAGGGGCATCTGATTTCGGGAAGAGATGTTACATGTCCGCTAGCATCTATCACATGAGCTGCAAAAGAAGAAAGCATATTTAAATAGATTAGACTAATAAAAACCAGATTGTAGTACCTTAAAAGCTGCTCGTTTTGCCCCAAAATGTCCTCCACAAGCAAACTGATGGCAATGTTGTAATAAGCTTAAGTGCTCCTCTTCTGGAATACATCGTCTGATGATTTGATCGGGGCAGAATTTGAAGAGGTAAGGATCATCCCAATAGTAGTGTCTTAATAGAGATATTAACCGCTTCTTTTCTTGTGTGGTCATACCTAGGGGAAAAAACCTTAGCAGTTAAATAATTTACAATATCAGCATACCATGGAAGTTTTACCTCTAGAGCGAACAATTGTTCATCAGGGAAGTTCTCATTCAGAGGTAATTCATTATCGTCATTCTCATAGGGTAGCCTTGACAAATGATAAGCAACTACATTCTCACTGCCTTTCTTGTCTTTGATCTCCAAATCAAATTCTTGTAATAGGAATACCCATCTGATTAGCCTAGGCTTTACATCTTTCTTAGAAAACAAATATCTCAAAGCAGCATGGTCAGTGAATACAATAACTTTAGAACCAATAAGATATGATCTAAACTTCTCTAAAGTAAAAATAACAGCTAACAATTCTTTTTCAGTAGTAAAATAGTTAAGCTGAGCATCATTTAAAGTTCTAGAAGCATAGTAAATAGCATGAGGTACCTTATTGATTCTTTGACCTAAGACAGCTCCCAAGGCAAAGTCACTGGCATCACACATTAAATCGAAAGGGAGATTCCAATCCGGTGCCATCATTATCAGGGCAGAGGTAAGAACATCCTTCAATGTGTTGAAAGCTTGTATACAATCATTATGCCATTCAAACTTGGTATCTTTAGCCAACAACGCACAAAGAGGTCTCGAGATTTTGGAGAAATCCTTGATGAATCTTCTATAGAACCCGGTATGTCCAAGAAAACTTCTAATGCCCTTAACTGTGAGAGGGGGAGGTAGCTTTGAAATTATGTCTATTTTAGCCTTGTCTACCTCAATACCTTTGTTTGAGATGGAGTGACCCAACACAATACTTTGTTAAACCATGAAGTGATATTTCTCCCAATTCAGCACTAAGTTACTTTCTTCACATCTCTTTAGGACACTCTCTAAATGACTTAGGCATTCATCAAAAGTGGAACCAAAGACACTAAAATCATCCATGAATACCTCAATGTATTTCTCCACCATATCGGAAAAAATGCTCATCATACATCTTTGAAAAGTGGCTGGTGCGTTGCATAAACCGAATGGCATTCTTTGATAAGCAAATGTACCAAAGGGACATGTGAAGGTAGTCTTTTCTTGATCCTCAGGTGCTATGGCAATTTGGTTGTACCCACTGTACCCATCCAAGAAGCAGTAATAACTGTGACCGGTTAATCTCTCTAACATCTTATCAATGAATGGTAGGGAGAAATGATCTTTTCTGGTTACTTTGTTCAATTTTCGGTAATCAATACATACCCTCAAACCTGTTGTTTTTCTTGTAGGTATGAGCTCCTCATTTTCATTTTTTACAACGGTAATCCCACTCTTTTTAGGAACAACTTGGACGGACTCACCCATTTACTATTTGATATGAGGTAGATAATGCCAACATCTAGTAGCTTCAATACTTCGACCTTTACTACCTCTTTTATGTGTGGGTTAAGTCTACTTTAAGCATCTCGAGTGGGCCTTGCTTCTTCTTCTAGGTAGATACTATGCATGCATTTGGCTGGAATTATCCCCTTAATGTCAGCAATGGTCCATCCAATGGCACATTTATGCTCCTAAGTAGCTTCTCTTCATCTCCACTACTCAAATTAGTAGCTATGATCACAGGTAAAGTCTTATTTTCTCCCAAATAGGCATATGTTAAATGTTCGGGTAGCTGCTTTAATTCCAATGTTGGTGCCTGGATAATGGATGGAAGAAGAGTAGTATTAGTAGGTAAGAGAGATTTAAATGGAAGAGTATACTTACTTGAGTGTTTTGGAGAAGTCTCAAGGAGGTGCACAGTTTCAATGATCTTATTAGTCATATCTTCAAGTTCTTGCTTAATATCCTCTTTTATGAAGCCATGGGTGAGAGTGGTCTCTGATAGACGCTTAAATATACATATTTAAGCCCCCTTATTTACACTTGTTAAATCATTTATTATGTTAATTTGGTATCTTTTACTCAATTTGTGTGTTTTACATGTTTTTATAGGGTCTTGGAGAAAAAGAAGCAGTTTTGGCACTTTAAGGAAGAAATCTAGAAGCCCTGGAGCACTTTCTGGACAAAGTGCGATCGAGCGCACATACGATTATGCGCACACTTGTAGGATCGAGTGCACCTTGCGATCGAGCGCATGGACACATGCGATCGAGCGCACATATACAGGCGTGAACAGTAAACTGCAGAACCTTATTTTGGAAAGTACAAGATTTTCGTTTTAGGAAAGTTTAGGACTCATGGGTCTATTAGGACTTCTCAAAGACCTATAAATACACTTGTAACTCACACACAAAAACACACCTTAGAAAGAAACACTTTTCTCTTTTCTTTTACTTGGAGTGGAGAGCTTGGGAGAGAATTGACGCCTCTTCTCTCGGGTTTATTCTTCTCCCCTATGTTTAGTTTAATTATGTTTACTTCAGTTAGTATGTGTAACTAACTCTCTTATAGGGCTCGATTGAAGCCCTAGTTATGCATTCCCATATTTTTATTCATTGATTAAATCTTTGCATAGCTTATTATGTTACTTAACTTGATTAACACCTGTGCTTATTTAAATTCCTCATATGTATGTGTAAGGCCAACGTATGCATGTGGTATGGATGGGTTAGTTAGATCAATTGGGATGACCGAGTCCTGGGTCTAACATTAGTAACAAAGGACCATCTTATCCGGATACCCGGGTTCATCAACATGGGAAACCGGGAGTAGATACCATGCCCTAGGTCTCATGTGGTTGTCGATTTCCACAGTACCTATGTTTTCTTAAGGAACAACTCAAGCAGATATCATGCTGAATCCCTTAAGGAAGAAAAGAGTTAGAGTAGATACCATGCCTAACTCGTTGCTTAGGGAAATCAATAGCTTAAGGAGTAGATACCATGCCCTTAGATTGGCAACCAGTAGGTACACATAATAAGGCTAGAGCACTGATACCTTATATAAAATCGGGAATGTATGACTAGTGGTGGATATCAAAGCCCTATGTCTTTATTATTATCAAATCACCATTCAGTTGTTATTTACATCTTTTTTACTTTAGAGAAATATAATTCTAAATCGAACTTTACCAATCCCTGTGGAGATGATCTTGCATTCGCACACTATGCTACACTATTGACCTTGTGCACTTGCAAGTAAAACAAAGTACGATTATTCACCTATTTATTTAGGTATATTATCGCACAACAAGTTTTTGGCGCCGTTGCCGAGGATTGCGCTAAAAGTTCCTTTTAGGATTACTTTCATTGTTATTATTTTATTTTTACCATCTTTTATCAAAACTTAATCAAAGTTGTTTTATCTTTCAGGTACTTCACGAAACCCTACTTGCACTTTCTGTGGAATTTGCGATCGATCGCAAGCTCCTGTGCGATCGAGCGCATTTAGGGCAAAGAGTACCCGAGCAACAGAGTTGCACTACTGCACTAAAACGGTTTTTCTGCTTTATGCACGGACTTCGATCCCGACATCCGAAATTCTTTTCCCTCGATCCCGAGCTTGATCGGACCATCCGACAAAGGCTTAAGGACAACTTTGAGGAGAATAAAGGAGAAATCGAGAACGAAACACAAATGGCGGAACAGCTCGAAAACCAGCAACCACTTGCACGAGTTCCAATGAAACAATCCTTCATCCCTCGGAACATCGATCAACCATCATGCATCGCATATCAACCTGAGGCAGCGGAAAATTATTACATATATCCGCAAATCTTGAATGCCTTGACGTATTTTAGGGGAACTCCTAATAAAGATCCACACTTACATCTCCGAGAATTTTTTGATCTTTGCAAGTTCCAGCACATACAAGGGCTAGACCAAGAAGGAATAAGGTTAATTCTATTCCCTTTTTCCTTGAAAGATAATGCTAAACTTTGGTATAATTCCTTGCCTGCAGTTTCCATCCACACTTGGGAGGAGTTAGCAAGCAAATTCTTGAGGAAATTCTTCCCAGCCCAAAAGACAAGACAAATGAGGAAGGAGATCCAATCCTTCCAACAAAAGGATGGGGACCTTTTCTTCGAAGCATGGGGACACTTCAATGAATTGCTACTCAAATGCCCACATCACAACCTACCTCAAGATGAACTGGTACAAGCATTCTACGAAGGTTTAAATGATACTAATAAATGTATTGTTGATTCAGGTTGTGGAGGAGTCCTTATGGAGAAAAGCAGTGAAGAGGCAATGGAACTGTTTGAAACCCTCAGCGAACACACTCAGCAATTCTCCTCTCGAGGTAGACATATGACCAAAGGTAAAGGTGTGTATGAGGTAAATACGAATGGAGGATCTTCCCCTTAAATGGCTGCAATGGAAAGAAAACTAGATTTATTGGTAAAAGCCATGGCTACTCAAACTACCTCAGCTACACCACTACAGGTATGTGCGATATGCTCTCAATATGATCACAATATTAATGCTTCTCCATTATCTGCAGATCCGGAGCAAGTAAATTATGTGGGACCCAACAACTATCCGCCAAAGAATAACCCATATGCAAACACCTACAACCCTGGATGGCAGAATCACCCAAATTTCTCATGGAGCCACAATCAAAACAACCAAGGACAGCAACGAAATCAGCAGCCCACTGCCCATGCTAATTCTGAACCAAAAAGAAACAACCTCGAAAGTCTAGTAAGACAACTGGTGACGTTGCAAGAACAGTTCATGACTCAGCAAAAACAAACCAATACGGCACATGAGCAAGCAATTCAAAGACTAGAGGTACAAATGGGACAATTAACTAAAGAGCTCAGTAGCAGAAAGCAAGGAGAGCTCCCAGCTCAAACACTACCCAACCCTGGTGGGCATCAACAACTAAAAGCTGTCACAACCTTAAGAAATGGCAAGGTGATTGGATCCGAGGATTCGGCAGTAGCATCCAAAGAAACATCATCAAGGGTAAGTGAGACGGAGAAGGTGAATGCACCACCCTTCCCGCAAAGGTTAGTAAAACAAAAGAAAGACAATAAACTGCTTGATATTTTTGAGACCTTGCGGAAAGTTGAAATTAATATTCCATTACTAGATGTAATTCACCAAATACCTGCTTATGCTAAATTCCTAAAAGATTGTTGCACTCATAAAAGAAAATTTCAAGAACATGAGACTGTAGCATTAACTGAGGAGGTAAGTGCTGTACTACTTAGGAAACTCCCACCAAAACTGACAGACCCGGGTAGTTTTACCATACCCTGTAGGATAGGTGATCAACTGTTTGACAAGGCATTACTAGACTTAGGAGCAGGGGTAAATTTGCTACCTTACACAGTATTCGAAACCCTAGGTTTGGGGGAGCTACAGCCGACTTCTATTACCTTACAGTTGGCAGATCGGAGTATTAAAAGACCTAGAGGTATTCTCGAGGATGTCTTAGTAAAAGTTGGCAAGTTCATTCTACCTGCAGATTTTATTATATTAGACATGGAAAAATGCCCTATGCCATTACCTTTACCTATCATACTAGGGAGACCTTTCATGAGGACTGCCGACACTAAAATCTGTGTGAAAAAGGGTATAGTAAGTATGAAAATTAATGGTGAGAAGATAGAATTTAAAATATTTGATGCAATAAAGTTTCCTCAAGATGACTTTGACTGCTTTAATGTTTGTATGATACAAAACTTTGTTGAGCAAGCATTTCAGGTCCAACACATTGATTCATTGGAGACTACTCTCACCAATAGCTTCACTGAGATGGATATTGAGCAAGAATATGAAAATATTACTGATGACATCGTCACAGCTGTGCACTATCTTGCAACCTCTCCTAAATACTCCAGTATATATCCTCCTCCATTTGAAATTCTCATACCTACTAATACTACTCTTCTTCCATCCATTGTGCAGGCACCAACATTGGAACTCAAGCAGCTACCTGAGCATCTAACATACGCCTATTTGGGAGAACATGAGACCTTACCTGTGATAATTGCTGCCAACTTGAGTAGTGGAGAAGAAGGGAAGCTACTAAGAGTTCTTAGGGAGCATAAAACTGCTATTGGGTGGACCATTGCTGACATTAAGGGGATAAGTCCAGCAAAGTGCATGCATAACATCTACCTTGAAGAGGAAGCATGGCCCACTCGAGATGCTTAAAGAAGACTTAACCCACACATGAAGGAGGTAGTAAAGGCCGAGATACTAAAGCTACTAGATGTCGGCATCATCTACCTTATATCGGATAGCAAATGGGTGAGTCTAGTCCAAGTCTTTCCCAAAAAGAGTGGGATTTCTGTGGTAAAAAATGAAGATGAAGAGCTTATACCTACACGAAAAACAACGGGTTGGAGAGTATGCATTGATTACCGGAGGTTAAACAAAGAAAATAGAAAAGATCATTTTCCCCTGCCATTCATTGATCAAATGCTAGAAAGATTAGCCGGTCATAGTTATTACTGCTTCTTGGATGGATATAGTGGATACAATCAAATCGCCATAGCACTTGAGGATCAAGAAAAGACTACATTCACATGTCCTTTCGGTACATTTGCTTATAGAAGAATGCCATTCGGTTTATGCAACGCGCCAGCCACTTTTCAAAGATGTATGATGAGCATTTTTTTCGATATGGTAGAGAAATATATTGAGGTATTCATGGATGATTTCAGTGTCTTTGGATCTACTTTCGATGAGTGCCTAAATCATTTGGAAAATGTCCTAAGGAGATGTGAAGAAACTAATTTAGTACTGAATTGGGAGAAATGTCACTTCATGGTTCAACAAGGTATTGTGTTGGGTCACTCCATCTCAGACAAAGGTATTGAAGTAGACAAGGCTAAGGTTGACATCATTTCAAAGCTACCTCCCCCTCTCATGGTCAAGGGCATTAGAAGCTTCCTTGGACATGCGGGTTTTTATAGAAGATTTATAAAAGACTTCTCCAAAATCTCGAGACCCCTTTGTGCACTATTGACTAAAGATACCAAGTTCGAATGGAGTGAAGATTGTATGCAAGCTTTCAACACCTTGAAGAACGTTCTCACCTCTGCCCCAATAATGATGGCACCAGATTGGAATCTACCTTTCGAATTAATGTGTGATGCCAGTGACTTCGCCTTGGGAGCTGTCTTGGGTCAAATAAACATTAAGGTACCTCATGCTATTTACTATGCTTCTAAAACACTAAATGATGCTCAGCTCAACTATTCTACTACTGAAAAAGAATTGTTAGCTGTTATTTTTGCTTTAGAGAAGTTTAGGTCGTATCTTATTGGTTCTAAAGTTATTGTATTCACTGACCATGCTGCTTTGAGATATTTGTTTTCTAAGAAAGATGCAAAGCCTAGGCTAATCAGATTGATACTCTTACTCCAAGAATTTGACTTAGAAATCAAGGACAAGAAGGGCAGTGAAAATGTAGTTGCGGATCATTTGTCAAGACTCCCATATGAAAGTGATGATAAAAAGTTTCCCTTAAATGAGAACTTTCCCGATGAACAACTATTTGCACTTGAGGTAAAACTTCCATGGTATGCTGATATAGTTAATTATCTAACTGTTAAAATTTTTCCCCCAGGTATGACCACTCAAGAAAAGAAACGGTTAATATCTCTATCAAGACACTACATATGGGATGACCCATACCTTTTCAAGGTCTGCCCTGATCAAATCATCAGAAGATGTGTCCCAGAAGAGGAACATTCGAGCTTGTTGAAACATTGCCATCAGTTGGCTTGTGGAGGTCATTTTGGAGCAAAACGAACAGCTCTTAAGGTACTTCAATCTGGTTTCTATTGGCCAAAGTTATTTAAAGATGCTTTCTCATTTTGCAGCTCATGTGATAGATGCCAGCGGACAGGTAACATTTCTTCCCGAAATCAAATGCCCTTATAAAATATTCATATAGTAGAACTCTTTGATGTATGGGGCATTGATTTCATGGGAACCTTTTCCTAATTCATTTAGCTATTTATATATTCTTGTGGGTGTGGATTATGTGTCTAAATGGGTTGAGGCTGTCCCCTCAAGGACTACTGATCACAAAGTGGTTATCGAGTTTTTGCAGGCTAACATTTTTACTAGGTTTGGAACTCCAAGAGCGATCATCAGTGATGGGGGCAGCCACTTCCATCATCGTTCTTTCTCTACACTACTCCTAAAGTATGGGATTACTCATAGAGTTGGCACTCCTTATCATCCTCAAACCAGTGGCCAAGTAGAAATAAGCAACCGAGAAATCAAGGGAATCCTAGAACGGACAGTAAAGTCAAATCGGAAGGATTGGTCTCTACGCTTAAACGACGCTCTATGGGCATATAGAACAGCTTATAAGACTCCAATTGGCATGTCTCCCTACCGCCTCGTCTTTGGAAAATCATGCCACCTCCCAGTGGAATTAGAACATCGAGCAAATTGGGCCATTAAGCAGTTCAACTTTGACATGAAGCAAGCGGGTGAGAAAAGGAAACTGTATCTAAATGAGCTTGAAGAATTGAGATATGAGGCCTATGAGAATGCAAAGTTATACAAAGAACGGACGAAAGCTTATCATGACAAACTACTAAACCGGAAATAGTTCCATGTAGGACAAAAGGTGCTGCTATATGACTCACGATTAAGGCTGTTCCCAGGCAAGCTGAAATCCAGATGGTATGGTCCGTACATGGTCACCAAGGTCTTCCCTCATGGGGCATTAGAAGTCTATGGTCCCAACAGAAATCAACCTTTTACAATCAATGGACACAGAGCCAAGCCATACCTTGACACTAAATTCCTTCTAAGAAATGAAGACTTGGCACTTGAATTAGTCCAGGATACATCCAAAACACAAGCACTAGAGCTCCACGAGGTGGGCTCTAGGTGCTTCCCTCCGAACAACTAGCACGGTTGCAAGAGAGTGCTTGAGCAAAGTAAAAATTTGATCATCTATTAAGCTCAAGCACCTCTAGTAAGGTTAGTGGTACTGAAGCCACTAACAACTAGTAAGGTTGTGTTGTTTCAATTAGTCATTCTTTTTGCTAAGGTAAGTTTTTAATTATACTTATATACCACACTTGCGATCGAGCGCAAGAGTGCGATCAAACGTGTCCTAAAAACATAAGCGAGCGCACTCGAGGCAGAGACATTTATAAAATCGAACTCACTCACTCATTCACTCACTTCCCTCACTCGCCCCCTGCACATTTGCTCTCACTCTAACTCGTACACAACACCCCTACCCACATCACCCTACCTCACACCCAACCACCACAACACCTCATCATCACTTTACCCTCACCACCGTCCTCCACCAGCACCGTCGTCAACCCCCCTCCCTATTCACATTCCGTCATACATTGCACAAGGTATTGTACATATACACGAATTTTAAATAGAAACTGTGATTTCATTTTACATATACATTACTGTGTG
Source organism: Bretschneidera sinensis (assembly GCA_023935145.1). Lineage (NCBI taxonomy): Eukaryota > Viridiplantae > Streptophyta > Magnoliopsida > Brassicales > Akaniaceae > Bretschneidera > Bretschneidera sinensis. Next base: position 15,526,115 of record CM043699.1, on the reverse strand, counting down.
TTTGATTGAATGGTTGTTTGGTTACAGGAGGGGTAGGAACGAGTTCCACATTGAAAAGACCATAGCTTGCCTATTTGGTGCACATAAGCTGTTCGACGTAAATCCTGACCGGGTGCGATCGAGTGCATGGTAGGTGCGATCGAGCGCAAACCACTAAGCAAATCAGCCAGAAGCTAAGCACCAGTATGTCTCGACCATCTGTTTCCACGTCTGGCGCCTCCAGCAGTCGTGCCTCCTCATCCCGGCCCAGCATCGAGCAACGGGAGTTGTTGTTCGAGACCGCTTTCGCCATCGACGACATATTTCGGCACATGGATGCCACTCAATGGGCCGTCCAAGCATTCCAACTCCGAGGGTTGAAGAGGCTGTTTAAGCCGGTGTGCTCCACTGCCTACTCCCAGCTCGTAGTGCAGTTTTATGAGCATTTATCTTTCGACTACAGCAGACCGGGGGTCCTCACCTCTTCAGTGAGGGGCACGCCCATTGAGGTGACCAGTACCGATATTGCCACTGCTATTCATTGCACAGATGAGTCCCCTCCTGAGGGCACTGATATCGAGGAGCAGCCGGAGTCCTTTGCCCTGGTCGAGATCATCATGGATATGTGCGCTGGCCAGTATGTCGACAGGCATAACAATGCGGCCGGCCGATCCAAGCTGCCCCCCAGACTATGGCTTATCGATACGATCCTCCAGCGTAATGTGTGTCCATTGAGGCACAAGACACAGCGGCGAGACCAGTTTCTTCAGACATTATACACCTTCCATAAGGGCCACTGGTACTCCATCCCGTCTGTCACTTGGAACCAGCTGCACAAGTTCTGGGATCACGTACATGGCCGTCAGACTTCCACGGCCAATGCTTGGGGACTCCCTTTCCCGTTCCTACTCACCTTTATCCTCAAGAAGAAGGGGATTAAGGGGACCCATAGTGACGGGCCAGTACGAGAGCATCCTATCTTTGGGCGGGCTCAGTGGACACAGAGCATATCACACATGCCACGAGGTCCCCCAGTTCCTGCTCCAACAGCTGAGCGAGTAAAGGAGGATCACATGGAGACCGAGGCCCCTGTCATGAGCCCGGTACGGGAGGAGGACCATTCGGATATGGGACCCACCGAGTCCCAGCACTTCTTAGCTGAGCTATCCTCCTTCCGAGGCGAGATCGCTACTGCTACCACTCTTGTACATCAGCGCATCGATAGTTTGGAGGCACGATTTACACGCCAGGAGGCCATGCTGCAGGCCATACTTGATCGCCTACCTCCAGCACCCGGTACCTCTCCGACTGCACCACCTGATGATCAGCAGTGAGAGAGTACCACGTCTAGCTGAAGACGTAAAACTTAGAGCTCATGGGAGGCACCCCACTACATATCCTTTTTATAGTTATTAGTATTTTACTTGTTTATTATTTTGTTATTAGCACTTGTTTTCCATTTTATGTTTACTTTTCTTTCTTTTTCAGGACAGTGTTAGTACATCTAGTTGAAGTTTGGGGGCGTGCTACAAGCCATGCCAGCCATATAGCTCTCCATCTCACAGGTCAGATCTTTCCATGCTATTTACACATTGGGGACAATGTGCATTTTAAGTTCGGGGGTATGGGGACACATTCACACACTACACTATGTCCTATATTTTTAGTTTTGTCGCTATTTTCATATATAAAGGCATGTTCATTCTGTCCAAAAAAAAAACTTTTTTTTTTGTGATCTAAACAAAATGTTATGATTCGACTTCATCAGTAAGCTTAACACTTTGAACATATAGGCCAATAAACAAGTTTTGAACCTAGATCACTGCCCTTTTGGCATTTAAGAATTCACAAGTTTAACTTGAACTATCACAAGCACATTAGCACATAGCTGTGTGGGGTATGACATGTTATTTGGATTGGTATGTTTCTTTTGCTTGACTGTGAACTAGATGACCTGTTAGATTGACATTTTGGCATATAAAAATAGAAAAGATTGATTCGTGCTCAAAAAAAAAAAATAATAATAATAATGCTCCTAATGATCAATAAAAACAAATCTTCCGCTGAGTAACTGGCCCTCTTGCCTCAGTAAGCATTGAGTGTCACGTCAAAAGGTGAAAAATCTTAAGTGATCATTAAAAAAAGGAATTTTCCGCTGAGTAACTGGACCTTTTGCCTCAGTAAGCATTGAGTGTCACGTCAAAAGGTGGAAAATTCTAAATGGTAGCATAAAATCAGTTAGTTTCGTAGCCTTGTTGACTCGAGCTAGTAAGTCCTTAGGGGTGTCTTTACACCTAATGCCCTAAAACCATCTGGTTTGGGAGTCATTGGCCAAACGCTCGTTACACGAGTCATCAAGAAAGCTTAAGGGAACTAACTTGGAAAAAATCTCGCAAATAAAAGTCTATGCCATATTTGTTGACTCTAATAGGAAGTTTGGTGAATCTTGAGTCATCGAAACACTACCTGTTTGAATTTCTTGAAAACCCAACCTTTTATATGCTGATCACCACACACCAAAGTCAAACTTGTGATATCTTAAAATACCTAGTGAATATGATTTACGTTCAAAACTCTTATTCATTGCAGATATATGTTTACACTTGTTAAGCTTGCTCATGAATGCGCATCATTGTTTTGTGTAAAATCTAGATTTTTTATAGACACTATGAACATTGGATTTATCTATATTTCTGTTTTAGTTTTTAATTTAGTATTGCTAAGGGACTAGCAATATGTAAGTTTGGGGGTGTGATAGACGCTTAAATATACATATTTAAGCCCCCTTATTTACACTTGTTAGATCATTTATTATGTTAATTTGGTATCTTTTACTCCATTTGTGTGTTTTACATGTTTTTATAGGGTCTTGGAGAAAAAGAAGCAGTTTTGGCACTTTAAGGAAGAAATCTAGAAGCCCTGGAGCACTTTCTGGACAAAGTGCGATCGAGCGCACATACGATCATGTGCACACTTGTAGGATCGAGCGCACCTTGTGATCGAGCACAAGGACACATGCGATCGAGCGCACATATACGGGCATGAACAGTAAACTGCAGAACCTTATTTTGGAAAGTACAAGATTTTCGTTTTAGGAAAGTTTAGGACTCATGGGTCTATTAGGACTTCTCAAAGACCTATAAATACACTTGTAATTCACACACAAAAACACACCTTAGAAAGAAACACTTTTCTCTTTTCTTTTACTTGGAGTGGAGAGCTTGGGAGAGAATTGACGCCTCTTCTCTCGGGTTTATTCTTCTCCCTTATGTTTAGTTTAATTATATTTACTTCAGTTAGTATGTGTAACTAACTCTCTTATAGGGCTCGATTGAAGCCCTAGTTATGCATTCCCATATTTTTATTCATTGATTAAATCTTTGCATAGCTTATTATGTTACTTAACTTGATTAACACCTGTGCTTATTTAAATTCCTCATATGTATGTGTAAGGCCAACGTATGCATGTGGTATGGATGGGTTAGTTAGATCAATTTGGATGACTGAGTCCTGGGTATAACATTAGAAACAAGGGACCATCTTATCCGGATACCCAGGTTAATCAACATGGGAAACCGGGAGTAGATACCATGCCCTAGGTCTCACGTGGTTGTCGATTTCCACAGTACCTATGTTTTCTTAAGGAACAACTCAAGTAGATACCATGTTGAATCCCTTAAGGAAGAAAAGAGTTAGAGTAGATGCCATGCCTAACTCGTTGCTTAGGGAAATCAATAGCTTAAGGAGTAGATACCATGCCCTTAGGTTGGCAATCAGTAGGTACACATAATAAGGCTAGAGCACTGATACCTTATACAAAATTGGGAATGTATGACTAGTGGTGGATATCAAAGCCCTATGTCTTTATTATTATCAAATCACCATTCAGTTGTTATTTACATCTTTTTACTTTAGAGAAATATAATTCTAAATCGAACTTTACCAATCCCTGTGGAGATGATCTTGCATTCGCACACTATGCTACACTATTGACCTTGTGCACTTGCAAGTAAAACAAAGTACGATTATTCACCTATTTATTTAGGTATATTATCGCACAACAGTCTCCAATAGATCAATGTGTTGGACCTAAAAAGCTTGCTCGACAAGATTTTGTATCATACATACATTAAAGCATTCCAAATCATCTTGAGGCAGTTTTATTGCATCAAATATTTTAAATTCTATTTTCTCACCATTGATTTTCATATTCATTATACCCTTTTTCACACAAATCTTAGTGTCGGCAGTTCTTATGAAGGGTCTCCCTAATATGATGCGCAGGGGCATTGGTATAGGGCATTCCTCCATATCTAGCACAATGAAATCAACAGGTAAAAATGAACTCACCAACCTTTACTAGAACGTCCTCAAGAATACCCCTAGGTCTTTTGATACTCCTATATGACAACTATAAGGTAATGGAAGTCAGTTGTAGCTCCCCCAAACCTAGGGTTTCGAATACTGTGTATGGTAATAAGTTTACACCCACTCCCAAATCTAGTAATGCCCTTTCGAATAGCTGATCACCTATTCTACAGGGAATAGTGAAACTACCCAGATCGTTTAGTTTTGGTGGGAGTTTTCTTAGTAGTACAACACTTACTTCTTCAATTAATGCTACTGTTTCATGCTCTTGAAACTTTCTCTTATGAGGACAACAATCTTTTAGGAACTTAGCGTAGGCAGGTATTTGGTGAATTGCATCTAATAAAGGAATGTTAATTTCAACTTTCCACAAGGTTTCAAAAATATTAGTCAGTTTATTGTCTTTCTTTTGTTTTACTAACCTTTGCGGGAAGGGTGGTGCATTTACCTTCTTCGTCTCACTTACCTTTGCTGCCGATGGTTTTTCTACAGATGCTCTTTCAGATTAGTCGGACCCTATCACTTTGCCATTTCTCAAGGTTGTGACAACTTTCAATTGTTGATGCCCCCCCTGGGTTAGGTAATGTTTGAGTTGGAAGCTCACCTTGCTTTCTGCCACTTAGTTCTTTCGCCAGTTGTCCCATTTGTACCTCTAGCCATTGGATGACTTGTTCATTTTTGCTGTGGTTTGTCTAAATTCAGTCCAGAATTGCCTTTCTTCTACCATGAATTGATCTTGTGAGGTCATTAATTGTTGCTGCTGAGTGGCCAATTGTCTTACAAGACTTTTGAGGTCATTCTTCTTTGGTTCGGGAGCAGTATGGGCTGCTGGTTGGGAGTTTTTTTGCTGCCCTTGCTGGTTAAGGGAATTTTGGTTGTTGTTCTTAGAGATGTTTAGGTGGTTTCACCAGCTAGGGTTGTAAGTGTTTGCATATAGGTTGTTCTTCGGTGGATAGTTGTTAGGTCCCACGTAATTTGCTTGTTCCGAATCTGCAGGTGAATATAAGGGGCAAGTATCAGTATTATGATCGAATTGGGAACAGATCGCGCATATCTAGAGTGGTGTAGCTGGTAGGCTAGATGAGGCATTTCGAACAGCCATGGCTTTTACCAACAGGTCTAGTTTCCTTTCCACAGTAGCTATTTGAGGAGAAGATCCTCAATTTAGATTTACCTTGTACACACCCTTACTTTTGGTTACATGTCTTCCTCAAGAGGAGAACTGCTGAGTGTGTTCACTTAGGGTTTCGAAAAGTTCCATTGCTTCTTCACTGCTTTTCTCCATCAGCACTCCTCCACAACCTGAATCAACAATACTCTTGTTAGTATCACTCAAACCTTCATAGAAAGCTTGTACCAGTTCGTCTTGAGGTAGGTTGTGATGTGGGAATTTGAGTAGCAGTTCGTTGAAGTGTCCCCATGCTTCGAATAAGAGGTCCCCATCCTTTTATTGGAAGGACTGAATATCCTTCCTCATTTGCCTCGTCTTTTGGGCTTAGAAAAACTTCCTTAGGAGTTTGCTAGCCAACTCCTCCCAAGTGCGGATAGAAACTGTAGGCAAGGAATTATGCTATAATTTAGCATTATCTTTTAAGGAAAAAGGGAAAAGAATTAACCTTATTCCTTCTTGGTCTAAGCCTTGGATGTGCTGGAACTTGCAAAGATAGAAAAATTCTCGAAGGTGCAAGTGTGGATCCTTATTAGGAGAACCCCTAAAGTGAGTCAAAGCATTCAATATTTGTAGAGATATGTAATAGCTTCCTGCCGCCTCAGGTTGATATACAATACATGGTGGCTGATCAATCTTCCATGAGATGAAGGACTGCTTCATCGGTACTCGTGCAGGTGGTTGTTGGTTTTCGAGCTGTTCCGTTATTGGTGCTTCGTTCTCGAATTCTTCTTCGTTCTCCTAAAAGTTGTTCATAAGCCTTTGTCGGATGGTCCACTCAAGCTCAGGATCGAGGGGAAAGAATGTTGGATGTCGGGATCAAAGTCCGTGCATAAATCAGGTAAACTAGCTTCAGTGCAGCAACTCAACTCTGCTGCTCGAGTAACTCTCTGACCTAATTGCGCTCGATCGCACAGAAGGATGCGATCGATCGCAAGTATCACAGAAAGTGCGATTAAGGTTTGATGTGCGTGAAACAGAAAGGAATTTGATTAGGGTTTGATGAAAATAAAAATAAAGATGAAAAACAGAAATTAATTTTTTTTAGAAAAATTCAAGTAAAATAGAATAATGATGATTAAACTAAACAAAAGTAATTCTATAAGGAAATTTAGTGCAATCCTTTGCAACGGCACCAAAAACTTGTTGCGCGTTTATCTACCTAAATTAATAAGTAAATAACTATACAGATTTACTTGCAAGTGCACAAGGTCAGTGGTAGCATAGTGTGCAAGTGCGAGATCATTTCCATAGAGATTGGTGAATTTCGTTTTAGAATCAGTTTCTTAATAAAAGAAGGTCAAAATAACTGTTGAATGTGAATTAATAATAATGAGACATAGGAATTTGATATCCACTACCAGTCATACTTTCCCAATGAGTAATAGGTCAATGCACTAGCCTTCCTATGAATACCTAATGGTTGTCAACCTAAGGGCATGGTATCTACTCCTTAAGCTATTGACTTCCCTAAGCATTGAGTTAGGCATGGTATCTACTCTAACTCTTTTCTTTCTTAAGGGATTTAGCATGTTATCTACTGAGTTGTTCCTTAATAAAGCATAAGATTTATGGAAATCGACAACCACATGAGACCTAGGGTATGACATCTACTCTCGGTTTCTCATGTTGATTAATCCAAGAATCCGGTGTGGATATCTTTTGTTACTATTGTTAAGCTTAGGACTCGGTCATCCAAATTAGTCTAACTAACTAATCCATACCACATGCATATATTGATCAGACATACACATATGAGGAATGTAAATAAGTACAGGCATTAATCAAGTTTAAGCATCATAATCAAGGCTATTGCAAAGATAATCAATGAATGTATATATGGGAAAGCATAACTAGGGCTTCAATCGAGCCCTATAAAGAGTTAGTTACACATGTTGTCTAAGATAAACATCATAGTATAAACTAAACATAAACTATAAAACCTGAAGAATACTGTGGAGACGGGTTGTCAATCCTCTCCAAAGATTACAACTCTGAACTAAGCAAAAGACAAAAGAAGTTATCTCCTTTGTGTGTGTTTACAGGTGTATTTATAGGGGTTGAATAACCTTAGAAGACTCAGGAAACCCTAAACTTCCTAAAACGTAAAACCTCCTCTTTTTCCAAAACTTGTTCTATCGTTTTACTGTTCACGTCCATACATGTGCGCTCGATCGCATGTGTTGTGCACTCGATCGCAAGGCTGCACTCGATCGCATTTTTGCTAGTAGCTGCTCCAGGATTTCCAGGTTTCTTCCTTTAGGTGCCAAAAATGTTTCTTTTTATCCAAGACCCTATAAAAACATGTGAAACACAGAAATGAAGTAAAATGGACTAAATTATCATAACTAAGGACTTAACAAATGTAAATAAGGGGGCTTAAATATGAATATTTAAGCACCCATCAATAAAAATGAACAATTCATGGAAGAGTTAAGGCAATTTCGGACTGAAATAAGGCAAATCACTACAAAACATGATCAAGCCATTTAAAGACTAGAGGAACAAATGGGACAATTGGCCAACAAATTGAGTACCAGAAAGCAAGGAGAGCTCCCAGCCTAGCCACTACCTAATCCAAGAGGACATCAGCAGCTGAATGTTGTAACAACCTTAAGAAGTGGTAAAATCATCGGCACCAATGAGCCTACACAAACATCTCCAGACCAAGCCTCCACGTCTAAGGTAAGAGAGATGGAAAAGGTAAATACATCTCCACCCTTCCCTTAAAGGTTAGTGAAGTCTAAAAAGGAAACTAAAATGATTGTCATTTTCCAAACCTTGAAAAAGGTGGAAATAAACATTCCTTTATTAGATGCAATTAAATAACTTCCTGCTTATGCTAAGTTCTTAAAAGATTTTTGCACTAACAAACGGAAATTTCAGGAGCATGAGCTGGTGGCCTTGACCGAAGAGATGAGTGCAGTATTATTAAGAAAATTACCACCTAAACTAAAAGATCCAGGTAGTTTTACTATCCCTTGCAGGCTAGGTGACCAGCTTTTCGAGCATACATTATTGAATCTTGGAGCGAGTGTCAACTTGTTACCATACAGTGTATTTGAGACACTAGGTTTGGGGAAGCTCCAACCAACCTCCATTACTTTGCAATTGGCTAACAGAAGTATCAAACGACCGAGAGGTATCCTCGAGGATGTTTTGGTAAGAGTAGGTAAATTTATTTTACCTGCTGATTTTATTGTGCTAGACATGGAGGAATTCTATATGCCTGTGCCACTCCCTATCATCTTAGGGAGACCATTTATGATCACTACTGACATGAATATTAATGTAAAAAGGGGAATTGTCGCTATGAGAGTAAATGAGGAAGAGATAGAAATTAAAATATTTAATACACTAGAATCCACTAAAACTAATGATGATTATCATAATGTGAGCTTCATGCAAGATATTGGTGAGAAAGTTTCTAAGGTCCATTACACTATTCCATTAGAGACCATTCACAACCATGCTGACACAAGATTGGAAATTGGTCCAGAAGATAATGTGATTAAAGATGTCAATGGAGCCATGCACACCATCAAGAGCACACCTAAGCCTTCAAGTAAGTGTACTCCCCGATTTAAAAATATTGCACTTACTAATACTACTTTTCCGTATTTCATTGAACAGGCACCAAAATTGGAGACAAAGCAGCTGTCAGCGGCACTGGAACCACCTGATGGGGGCCCTAAGTGCCTCCTTCAAAGGACATAGCCATGAAGCTACCATAGAGAGTGCTTGAGCAATTCTACTTGCATAACATATAGCTCAAGTGCCTCTATCAAGGTTAGTGGTACTAAGGTCACTACAAGTTGGTATGACTATATCGTTCCTATTGTTACCTTTATTCATTTCTTTACTTTAACTTTTTTTTACTCTTAACAAATTATATGTCATGCGATCGAGTGCACACCATATGCGCTCGAGCACCTTCTTGCCCTGCACACCAGTGCGCATGAGCGCATCACATTAAGTAGTTCCGCACAAGTGCGATCGAGTGCACTTTACTATGCACTCTAGAGCACTCGGGGCAGAAGGCACGTGAGGATTTTTAAACAAACTCAGCTTAGAAACCTATTTTCACCCTTATGTTCAAACGCACTCTGACTACGCTCCCTCGCCCTCACACTGCCACCTGCTCTTAAACTCATCTTCCAAGCTAACTAACCACCAACACACTACTCCGACCACCACATTTGCATCGCTTATCCATCACAATCATCACCCATCCACAAGACTATCTTCCCCTGAAATTTCCCAAATCCAACACGGTATGCAAACCGATTTTTGTCCACTTACATGCACACCATCACAACATGGTTCTTAATCTTTAGTTTACATATTCATATATGTTTATCTTATATGTTAGTTGGGTATTTTTACATTTGTAAGAGGTTTGGATCAAGTGTGTATAAATTCTACAGTTTCTGGTTTTTAGTGCACATAAAGTGTTCGATCTATTTCTTGACCGAGTGCGATTGAACGCTTGGTATTAGTGATCGAGCGCACTTACTCTGTGCGATCGAGCACACCAGCAGCTATGCACGAGTGCAATCGCACTAGAAGCAACACCGTTTTTCTTCACAATATATGGCTTCCACATCCCAAGCTTCCAACAGCCGCCACCAGGAATCCTGGCCCAATTTCAAATAGTGTGAGATACTGTTCGAGGCCACATTTAATATAGATGCGAACTTCAAAAGTTTGGACGCCACAAGATGGGCGGTCCAAGAGTTCAAGAACCGGGGACTCAAGCGGCTATTCAAGCCCGTCTGTTCGACAGCATACACTCAATTCGTGGTCAGTTTCTACGAGAACCTATCCTATGACTACACCAGGCTAAAGATCTTATCTTCCTCAGTCCAGGGCAGATTCATAGAGCTGACCACCACCGACGTAGCCAGCTCTTTACACTGCTGTGATGAGTCTCCACCAGAGGACAGCCACATAGAGGAGTAGGCTGACCCGTTCCCTCTCCCACACATCATTGAGGATATATGTGTGGGGTAGTATGCAGACCACCACAACAATGCGTGGAGTCAGTCGAGGTTGCCTCCCTAGTTATGGTTTGTTGACTCGGTTCTGCAGCATAATGTGTCCTTTGAGGAACAAGACACAAAGGCGGGATCAGTTCTTACAGGCTCTCTACGCCTTTCATCGGGGTCACTGATACTCCATCCCAATGGTCATATGGAGTCAGTAACACAAGTTCTGGGATGGGGTGCATAACCGATAGACGACTATAGCTAATGCCTGGGGCTTTCCTTTCCTCTTCTTGCTCAGTCATATATTCAAGAAGAAGGGGTTTAGAGGCTCCTCTTTGAATAGCCCGGTTTGTGACCATCCTTTTTTTGGGAGAGTCCAGTGGAGCCTCAGCCAGTTTCATATGCCCCAAGGACCCCGGGCACAGATTCCAGCTGCCGAGCCTATTGCAGATGATCCGATGGAGGCCAAGCATCCACCAGTGAGCCTTTCATATGAGGAGAACCAGCCAGACATAGGATCTATGGAGTATCAGCACCTTCTAGATGAGTTGTCTTCCTTCCGTTGTGAGCTGTTCGACATCCGCTAGGAGGATCGTGAGGCAGCCCGTTTGATCCATCAGTGGATCGATGGGTTAGAGGCACAGTTTACATGACATTAAGCGATGCTACAGGTCATCCTTGACCGCCTACCTCCTCCACCCGGTACCTCATCGACTGCACCCACAGATAATCAGCAATGAGAGGATACCATGTCTGGCTGAAGACGTAAAACTTAGAGCTCATAGGAGGCACCCCAGACATATCTTTTTCATTTTAGTATTTTTACTTTTGTTTATGTTTATATTTACATATCTATTATTTATATTTCTTGTTTTCCATAACAACGTTTATTTTTCTTTGTCAGGTCCTTAACGCGTGCATCCAGTTCAAGTTTGGGGGTGTATTACGAGCAAAACAAGCAACCTAGTTCTGCACCTCCCAGGTCAGATCTTTCCATGCCATACACACATTGGAGATAATGTGGATTTTAAGTTTGGGGGTAGTGGGAGATACTGTTACGCACATACTTGTAACACATGCACACACTAGGTCCCAGTTTTTTATTTACAAAGATAAATGTATGTTCATTTGGTATTTAAAATTTTGGTTGATTTAAAAATTTGATAACACTTCATTAGTAAGCTTAAAATCTAGAACACATAGTCTTGTAATAGGAATTTTACAAAGTTTAGTTACCTACCTCAAGGCACTTAAGAATTCACGAGTTTGAACCAAATTTGCACGAGTACATTTAGCACGCATTTGTGTGGGGTATGACATATAATTCTTTTGTTATGTTTCCATAACCTAACTATAATCGGATAACTTTTTAAAAAAAAATACTTTGGCATAAAAAAATAAGGAAAAATGTTCATCATGCAAAAAGTGAATAAAAAGCTTCTAATGATCATTAAAAACTTTCCACTGAGTAACTGGGCCTCTTGCCTCAGTAAGCAGTGAGTGTTCACGTCAAAAGGTGGGAAGTAAGCCTTTAATGATCATAATAAAAATTTTCACTGAGTAACTGGGCCTCTTGCCTCAGTAAGCATGAGTGTTCACGTCAAAAGGTGGGAATTTCATTTAAAAGCATTAAAAACCTGTTAGTTTTGTAAGCCTTTTTGACTCGAGTTAGTAAGTCCTTAGGGGTGTTATTACACCTAATACCCTAAAACCATCTGGTTTGGGAGTCATTGTCCAAACACTCGTTACAAGGGTCGAATAAAAAGCTCGATGGAACTCAACATGGCAAAGATCGCATGATAAAAGAAAAAGAAGCAAGTATTGTGCCATTTTGTTCTCTTTGATAAGAAATTCGATAAAAGGTTTGGGCACCGAAACACTACACACTAAAATTATTTGGAAGCCCCATCTTATATGTGCTAATTCATCACATACAAATCAAACTTGCGATGCCTTAAGCCAGCCTTAGGTAAGTAACATGAGCTTTTGAAAATCCTTTTTTGATACAAAAATGTGTTTTTATTATAAGCTTACTCATGAACAGTTATCATAATTTTATGCACAACCTAAATCTTTGAGTATCATGGAAATGAATTTATCTTTAAATTTTGTTTTAACATAGTCTTTAGTTTTGTATTGCTAAGAGACTAGCAATATGTAAGTTTGGGGGTGTGATAAGTGCTTAAATAGTCATATTTAAGCCCATTAATTTACATTTGTTAGACTTTTTATTTATATATTTTAGTAGTTTCTACCTTATTTTCGTGTTTTATGTGTTTTTCACAGGACTTGGACAAAAAGATGATAAAATAGAGCTTTTAAGAGCAAAAGTCAAGATCTGCCATCCAACAACTTGTGATCGAGTGCACAAGTATATGAGTGCACTTGAAGAAGGCTCGAGCACACATGTAGCGCATCCCGCATACGCTCGAGCGCAATTACTCTAGAGGCGGCAGAGCCAGATATGGAAAGATTTCTTCAAACTCCAAATAGGAAATTAGTGTTTTGGGACACCATTAGGACCCTATAAATAGCCCTGTAAAACATATAAACCATACCTTTTGTTTGAGAATCGAAGTAGCCAGCTTAGGAGAGGAATTGATGACTCGTCTCCCAAGTCTCCTTCGATTTTAGTTTTCTGCTTTTATGTTTAGAATGTTTAGTTTAACTAGTATGTGTAACTAAACAATTATAGGGCTCAATTGAAGCCCTAGTTATGCTTTTCCACATGTTTATTCATTGACTATCTTTGCTATAGCCTGATTAGAATGTTTAACTTGATTAATGCCTATTTGTATTTAAATTCCTCATATGTGTGTGTCTGATCAACGTATGCATGTGGTATGGATAGGTTAGTTGAATCAATTTGGATGACCGAGTCCTGGGTTCGACATTAGTAACAAGGGATATCCACACCGGATTCTCGGGTTAATCAACATGGGAAATCGGGAGCAGACCAAGGGTCCCATCTGGTTGCTGATCTCCACAACCCTCATACTCTCTTAAGGAATAACTCAGTATACACCCATGCTGAATCTCTTAAGAGAGAGAAGAGTTAGAGTATACATCATGCCTAACTCGTTGCATAGGGAGATCAATAGCCTAAGGTGTGGACCAAGCCCTTAAGTTGGCAACCATTAAATATTCATGATAAGGCTAGAGCATTGACACCTTACTTAGTAGAAAAGTATAATTAGTAGTGGATATTGTAGTTTTATGTTCTCATTATTGTTATTTACTCACAATCAACTGTTATTTCTCTTTTTACCTAGAAGAAACTAATTCTAAAACGAAATTCACCAATCCTTGTGGAAAATGATCTCGCATTTGCACACTATGCTACCGCTGACCTTGTGCACTTGCAAGTAAAACTAGTACGGTTATTTACATAATTATTTAGGTAGGTAATCGTCACAACACCAAGCTAGTTACAAAGGAATCGAACCTCTTATTCCATTGCTGAGGTGATTGCTTCAGGCCATAGAGAGATTTCTTCAATTTGCACACCAAATCCCCCTACCTTCCTTCCTCATAGCCTTTGAGTTGCCTCATGTAGATGGTCTCATCAAGCTCTCCATGTAAGAACTCTTTCTTCACATCCATTTGCTCGATCTCCCAATTAAATTGGACCGCCATAGCTAGTACTATCCTTATCGTCTTGTATTTCATAACCAGTGAGAAAATTTTTGTGAAATTTATACCTTCTCTTTGTGTGAACCCCTTCGCCATCATCCTAGCCTTATACTAGACTTTATCCCCTGGAGTGTTTCTTTCTTTGATCTTGTAAATCCACTTACAATCCATAACTCTCTGTTTTTTTGGTTTAGGCACCAATTCTCAACAGTTGTTCTTCCTCAAAGAATGCATTTTCTCCTCAATAGCTAGCTTCCATCTTGATGAATCCTTATATTCCATGGAATCAATGTAAGTTTCTAGTTCATTTATCCCTCTTTCTGAATAAGGAGCTGCTATATTAGCATATGCAAAACCATATCTCAAAGGTGATCTGATCTGCCTCCTTTCCCGGTCTCTTGTGAGCTGATAATCATCCTGATTTGCTGCATCATCTCCTTCTAGTTCAGCCTCCTCTTGAGTGTCTTGAGCTTGGTCTTCATCAATGGGCTCTACCTGATCCAAACCCTCTTGCCTTCCTTGCTCTACCTAAACTGAATTTTCTTTGATACTATGCTCCACATAAACCAAGCTGGTTTGCTTATTTTTCCCTGCAGAGTTAGTTTTCTCCAAATAGAGAAATAAATGCTCATTAAAAATGGTATCCCTACTTATTATGAGTTTAATTCCTTTTAGCTCTAAGGACCATAACCTATACCCCTTAACCCCTTCACCATATCCTAGAGACACACACTTTCTAGATCTTGGGCTAAGTTTGTCATCCTTTTGATGTTCAAATGCAACACATCCAAAAGTCCCAAGGTTGTTTAACTCAGGGGGTTTTCCACTCCACATCTCATCGGGAGTCTTAAGATCCAAAGCTCTAGAGGGTGATCTATTAACCAAACACGCAGCAGTAGACATAGCTTCCCCCTAAAAACATTTGGGTAACCCGAAGCCAATAATCATGCACCTAACCTTTCCATAAGGGTCCTATTCATCCTTTTAGCAACTCCATTTTGCTGAGGGGTTTTCACAACCGTTTTATGTCTTAGAATCCCATTTAACTCACAAAATTTGTCAAAATCCTGATTGCAAAATTGTAAGCCATTATCGGTTCTTAAAACCTTAACTACCTTACCCGTTTGAGTTTCCAGCAACTTTTTCCACACCACAAACTTATTCAAAGCATCTGATTTATTTTTAAACAAATAAACCCAAACCTTTCTAGAATAATCATCAATTAAAGAAAGAAAGTAAAGATTACCTCCTTGTGTTGGTGCTCTTGTTGGTCCCCAAAGATCGACATGAATGTAGTCAAGAATACCCTTTGATTTGTGCACTCCGGTGTTGAAGCTAACCCGATGTTGCTTCCCAAGAATGCAAATCTCGCAGAAATCAAGTTTCTCTACCTTGTCACCATCAAGTAAACCATTCTTGCTGAGAACTTGCAGCCTCTTTTTGCTCATATGTCCCAAGCGATTGTGCCAAAGAACTGCCTTATCCATCTCAGCCATCAAACTTACTACTTGATCCTTGATGTCCGTCTCTCCAATCATCTCATAGAGACCATCCTTTATTGCTGCTTTGATCATTACCAAAGATCCCTTAGCGACCTTTATCTTTCCTCCCTCTGCTTTATATGTGTACCCCATGGAATCTAGTTGCCCTAATGAGATCAAATTTCTTCTCAAATCCGGAAGATATCTCACATTCCTCAACAGCCTTGTAACTCCATCAAACATCCTCAATTAGATGTCTCCTATGCCCCTCACTTAGCAAAAAGTATCGTTCCCCATGAAAACCTTTCCATCATTGGTTTCCTTGAAATTCTTGAACCAATCACGGTGAGGACACATGTGATAAGTGCACCCAGAATCCAAGATCTATTTCAGATGCTTTACCTTGATAGGTTCTTAAATATTCATATTTAAGCCCCCTTATTTACATTTGTTAGGTCCTTAGTTATGTTAATTTAGTTCATTTTACTTCATTTTTGTGTTTCACATGTTTTTATAGGGTCTTGGAGAAAAAGAAGCATTTTTGGCATCTAAAGGAAGAAACTTAGAAATCTTGGAGTAGCTTCTGGTTAAAGTGCGATCGAGCGCACTACTAAATGCGATCGAGCGCATAAGTGATCGTGCGCACACGAGAAGGATCGAGTGCAGCACTTGTGATCGAGTGTAAAATGCATGCGATCGAGCGCACATGTACGGGTGTGAACAGTAAAACAGTAGAACCAGTTTTGGAAATAGAGTAGGTTTTGTGTTTTTGGAAGTTAGTTTCCAAAGTCTTTTAGGATTACTCAAGCCCTATAAATACACCTGTAAAACAAACACAAAGACATCACTTCTTTTATCTTTTACTTTCACTCGGAGTTGTAAGCTTTGGAGAGAATTGACAACCCGTCTCCACAGTATTCTTCGGGTTTTATAGTTTATGTTTAGTTTATATTATAATGCTTATCTTAGACATCATGTGTAACTAACTCTTTATAGGGCTTCAATTAATGCTTTCCCATATATACATTCATTGATTATCTTTGCAATAGCCTTGATTATGATGCTTAACTTAATTAAATCCTGTGTTTATTTAAATTCCTCATATGTATATGTCTGATCAATATGTGCATGTGGTATGGACTTGTTAGTTAGATCAATTCAGATGACCGAGTCCTGGGTCTGACATTAGTAACAAAATATATCCACACTGGATTCTTGGATTAATCAACATGGGAAACTGGGAGTAGATACCATGCCCTAGGTCTCATGTGGTTGTTGATTTCCATAAATCTTATACTTTCTTAAGGAACAACTCAGTAGATACCATGCTGAATCCCTTAAGGAAGAAAAGAGTTAGAGTAGATACCATGCCTAACTCGGTGCTTAAAGAAATCAATAGCTTAAGGAGTAGATACCATGCCCTTAGGTTGACAACCATTAGGTATTCATAGGAAGGCTAATGCATTCACCTATTACTCATTGGGAAAGTATGATTAGTGGTGGATATCAAAGCCCTATGTCTCATTATTATTAATTTACATTCAACAGTTATTTTGATCGTCTTTTATTAAGAAACTGATTCTAAAATAAAATTCACCAATCCCTGTGGAAATGATCTCGCACTTGCACACTATGCTACCACTGACCTTGTGCACTTGCAAGTAAAACTGTACGGTTATTTACTTATTTATTTAGGTAGATAAACGCACAACAAGTTTTTGGCGCTGTTGCCGGGGACTGAGCTAAATTTCCTTTTAGAATTACTTTCGTTTAGTTTAATCATCATTATTTTTATTTTATTTTACTAAAAAATTTAAGTTTCTGTTTATCATTTTTATTTTCATCAAACCCTAATCAAATTTTCTTTCTGTTTCAGGCACATCAAACCCTAATCACAGCTTCTGTGATACTTGCGATCAATCGCATCCTTCTGTGCGATCGAGCACAATTAGGGCAGAAAGTTACCTGAGCAGCAGAGTTAAACTGCTGCATTGAAACTGTTTTACCTGATTTATGCACGGACTTCGATCCTGATATCCCACATTCTTTCCCCTTGATCCCGAACTTGAGCAGACCATCCGACAAAGCCTTAAAAACAAATTCGAAGAGAACGAAGCACCAATGGCGGAACAACTCGAAAACCAGCAACCACCTACACGAGTACCAATGAAGCAGTCCTTCATCCCACAGAACCTTGATCAACCATCATGTATCGCTTATCAACCTGAGGTAGAAGGCAACTATTACATATCTCCACAAATATTGAATGCCTTGACTCACTTTAGGGGTACACCTAATGAGGATCCACACCTACACCTTCGGGAGTTCTTCGATCTTTGCAAATTCCAGAACATTCGAGGCCTAGATCAAGAAGGAATAAGGTTAATTTTGTTCCTCTTTTCCTTAAAAGATAATGTTAAACTGTGGTACAATTCTTTTCCTGCAGTTTCTATCCACACTTGGGAAGAGTTGGCTAGCAAATTCCTAAAGAAGTTTTTCCCAGCCCAAAAGACAAGGCAGATGAGGAAGGAGATCTAGTTCTTCCAACAAAATGATGGAGACCTCTTCTTTTAAGCATGGGGACACTTCAACGAACTGCTACTCAAATGCCCACATCACAACCCGCCTCAAGATGAACTAGTGCATGCTTCTTATGAAGGTTTGAATGATACTAATAAAAGTATTGTTGATTCAGGTTGTGGAGGAGTGTTGATAGAGAAAAGCAGCGAAGAAGCGATGAAGCTCTTTGAAACCCTCAGCGAACACACTCAGCAGTTCTCCTCTCGAGGTATACATGTAACCAAAGGTAAGGGTGTGTATGAGGTAAATCTAAATGGAGGATCTTCTCCTCAAATAGCTACTTTAGAAAAGAAACTAGACTTATTAGTAAAAGCCATGGTTGCTCAAAATGCCTCATCTAGCCTACCAGCTACACCACTCTAGGTATGCGCGATATGTTCCCAATTCGATCATAATACTGATAATTGTCCTTTATATTCATCTGCATATCCGGAACAAGCAAATTACGTGGGACCTAACAACCATCCACCAGAGAACAACCCATATGCAAACACTTACAACCCCGAATGGAGAAACCACCTAAATTTCTCTTAGAACAACAACCAAAATACCCTTAACCAGCAAGGGCAGCAAAGAAACCCCTAGCCCACTGCTCATACTACTCTTGAACCAAAGAAAAATGACCTCGAAGTCTTGTGAGACAATTGGCCACTCAGCAGCAGCAATTAATGACCTGGCAAGATCAGTTCATGGTAATGAAAGACAATTCCGGACTGAACTAAGACAAACTACAGCAAAACATGAACAAGCCATACAATAGCTAGAGGTACAAATGGGACAACTGGCAAAAGAGTTAAGCAGTACAAAGCAAAGAGAGCTTCCAGCTCAAACACTACCCAACCCTGGGGGGCATCAACAACTGAAAGCTGTCACAACTTTGAGAAATGGCAAGCTAATAGGTCCGATGAATCTGCAACAGCATCCAAGGAGACACCATCGGCATCAAGGGTAAGTGAGACAGAGAAGGTGAATGCACCACCCTTACCGTAAAGGTTAGTAAAACAAAAAAAAAG
Source organism: Bretschneidera sinensis (assembly GCA_023935145.1). NCBI lineage: Eukaryota > Viridiplantae > Streptophyta > Magnoliopsida > Brassicales > Akaniaceae > Bretschneidera > Bretschneidera sinensis. Next base: position 15,506,905 of record CM043699.1, on the reverse strand, counting down.
ACAATAAACTGACTGATATTTTCGAAACCTTACGGAAAGTTGAAATTAACATTCCTTTATTAGATGCAATTCACCAAATACCTGCATATGCTAAGTTCTTAAAAGATTGTTGCACTCATAAGAGAAAGTTTCAAGAGCATGAAACAGTAGCATTAACTGAAGAAGTAAGTGCTGCACTACTAAGAAAACTCTCACCAAAACTAAAAGATCCTGGTAGCTTTACTATTCCCTGTAGAATAGGTGATCAGCTGTTTAAAAGAGCATTACTAGACTTGGGAGCGGGTGTAAATTTATTACCATACACGGTATTCAAAACCCTAGGTTTGGGAGAGCTACAACCGACTTCCATTACCTTATAGTTGGCAGATAGGAGTGTTAAAAGACCTAGGGGTATTCTTGAGGATGTCCTAGTAAAAGTTGGTGAGTTCATTTTACTTGCTGATTTCATTGTGTTAGACATGGAGGAATGCCCTATGCCATTACCCTTTCCCATCATATTAGGGAGACCCTTCATGAGAACTGTTGACACTAAGATTTGTGTGAAAAATGGGTATAGTGAGTATAAAAATCAATGGTGAGAAAATAGAATTTAAAATATTTGATGCAATGAAACTGCCTCAAGATGATTTGGAATGCTTTAATGTATGTATGATACAAAATTTTGTTGAGCAAGCTTTTCAGGTCCAACACATTGATCCATTGGAGACCACTCTCACCCATGGCTTCATAGAAGAGGATATTAAGCAAGAACTTGAAGATAACATCATTGAAACTGTGCACCTCCTTGAGACTCCTCCAAAACACTCAAGTAAGTATACTCCTCCATTTGAATATCTCATGCCTACTAATACTACTCTGCTTCCATCCATTATCCAGGCACCAACATTGGAATTAAAGCAGCTGCCAGAGCATTTAATGTATGTCTATTTGGGAGAAAAGAAGACTTTACCTGTGATCATAGCTGCTAATTTGAGTAGTGGAGAAGAAGAGAAACTATTAAGAGTTCTTAGGGAGCATAAATCTGCCATTGGATGGACCATTACTGACATTAAGGGGATAAGTCCAGCCAAACACATGCATAGTATCTACCTAGAAAAAGAAGCAAGGCCCACTCGAGATGCTCAAAGAAGACTTAACCCACACATGAAAGAGGTAGTAAAGGCCGAGGTATTAAAGCTACTAGATGTTGGCATTATCTACCCCATATCAGACAGTAAATAGGTGAGTCCAGTCCCAGTTGTTCCTAAAAAGAGTGGGATTACCGATGTAAAAAATGAAAATGAGGAGCTTATACCTACAAGAAAGACAACGGGTTGGAGGGTATGCATTGATTACTGAAAATTGAACAAAGTAACCAGAAAAGATCATTTTTCCCTGCCATTCATTGATCAGATGTTAGAAGGATTAGCCGGTCACAGTTATTACTGCTTCTTAGATGGGTATAATTGGTACAACCAAATTGCCATAGCACCTGAGGATCAAGAAAAAACTACCTTCACATGTCGCCATTCGGTTTATGCAATGCACCAGCCACTTTTCAAAGATGTATGATGAGCCTGTTTTTCGATATGGTGGAGAAATACGTTGAGGTATTCATAGATGATTTTAGTGTCTTTGGTTCCACTTTTGATGAATGCCTAAGTCATTTGGAGAGTGTCCTAAAGAGATGTGAAGAAAGTAACTTAGTGTTGGGGAGAAATGTCACTTCATGGTTCAACAAGGTATTGTGTTGGGTCACTTCATCTCAAACAGAGGTATTGAGGTAGACAAGCCTAAATTAGACATCATTTCAAACCTACCTCCTTCTCTCACAGTCAAGGGCATTAGAAGTTTCCTTGGACATGCCAATTTCTATAGAAGATTCATCAAGGATTTCTCCAAAATCTTGAGACTTCTTTGTGCACTGTTTGCTAAAGATACCAAGTTTAAATGGAATGATGACTGTATGCAAGCTTTCAACACATTGAAAGATGTTCTCACCTCTGCCCTAATAATGATGGCACTGGATTGGAATCTCCCTTTCGAATTAATGTGTGATGCCAGTGACTTCGCCTTGGGAGCAGTCTTAGGTCAAAGAGTTAATAAGGTACCTCATGCTATATACTATGCTTCTAGAACTTTAAATGATGCTTAGCTTAACTATTCTACTACTTAAAAAGAATTGTTAGCTGTTATTTTTGCTTTAGAGAAGTTTAGATCATATCTTATTGGTTCTAAAGTTATTGTATTCACTGACCATGCTGCTTTGAGATATTTGTTTTCTAAGAAAGATGCAAAGCCTAGGCTAATCAGATAGGTACTCCTATTACAAGAATTTGATTTGGAAATCAAAGACAAGAAAGGCAGTGAGAATATAGTTATAGATCATTTGTCAAGGCTACCCTATGAGAATAATGATAAAGATTTGCCTTTGAATGAGAACTTCCCAGATGAACAACTGCTCGCACTAGAGGTAAAACTTCCATGGTACGCTGATATAGTAAATTATCTAACTGCTAAAGTTTTTCCCCCAGGCATGACCACTCAAGAAAAGAAACGACTGATATCTCTGTCAAGACACTACCATTAGGATGATCCTTACCTCTTCAAATTCTGCCCCGATCAAATCATCAAACAATGTATCCTAGAAGAGGAGCAGTTGAGCTTATTACAACACTGTCATCAGTTTGCTTATGAAGGATATTTTGGAGCAAAACGAATAGCTCTTAAGGTGTTACAATCTAGTTTTTATTGGCTTAATCTGTTTAAAGATGCTTTCTTCTTTTGCAGCTCATGTGATAGATGCCAGCGGACAGGTAACATCTCTTCCCGAAATCATATGCCCCTACAGAATATTCATGTAGTAGAACTTTTTGATGTATGGGGCATTGATTTCATGGGGCCCTTTCCTAACTCCTTTAGTTATTTATATATTCTTATGGGTGTGGATTATGTGTCCAAATGGGTCAAGGCTGTCCCCTAACAAACTAACGATCACAAAATAGTTGTAAAGTTTCAGCAGGCTAACATCTTTACACGGTTTAGGACTCCAAGAGCAATCATCAGTGATGGGGGCAGCCACTTTCATCATCGCTCTTTTGCTGAACTACTCCGAAAATATGGGATCACTCATAAAGTTAGCACTCCATATCATTCTCAAACCAGTGGCCAAGTGGAGATAAGCAACCGACAGATCAAGGGAATCTTAGAAAGGACAGTGAAGCCTAATCGAAAAGATTGGTCTCTACGCCTAAATGATGCTCTATGGGCATATTGAACAGCTTATAATACTCCAATTGGCATGTCTCCCTACCGCTTAGTCTTTGGAAAAGTGTGCCATCTCCCGGTAGAATTAGAACATTGAGCATATTGGGCCATAAAGCAGTTCAACTTCGACATGAAACAAACGGGTGAGAAAAGGAAGCTGTATCTAAATGAACTTGAAGAATTGAGATATGATGCCTATGAGAATGCCAAGTTGTACAAAGAACGGACAAAATCCTATCATGACAAACAACTAGTATAGAAGGAGTTCCATGTAGGACAAAAAGTGTTGCTATATGACTCACGATTAAGACTGTTCCCAGGCAAGCTCAAGTCTAGATGGTACGGTCCGTACATGGTCACCAAGGTCTTCCCTCATGGTGCTTTAGAAGTTCGTGGCCCCAACGAAAATCAGCCCTTTACGATAAATGGACACAGAGCCAAGCCATACCTCGATATTAACTTTCTTTCGAGAGATAAAGACTTGGCACTTGAATCAGTACAGTATATAGCTGAGATACAAGCATTGGAGCCACAAGAGGTGGACTCTAAGTGCTTCCTTTCAACCAACTAGCAATGTGGCACGAGAGCGCTTGAGCAGCTCACATTTAATTACCCATACAGCTCAAGCATCTCTATTAAGGTTAGTGGCACTAAGGCCACTAACACATGGTAAGGTTGTATTGTTCCTACTTTGTCATTTTCAGCTGCGGTAAGTTTTGATTTTTTTTTTATATATTTTGTGTCCATGCACACTGCTTGCGATCGAGTGCACCATTCAATGTGCTCGAGCACAATAGGGCGATTGAGCGCACTCTAGTGCGATCGAGCGCACTCGTAGCAGATAGTCACGTAATAAACTTAAACACTTCACACTTCACACTTACTCACTCACTCACCCACTCTTCATATCTCATAGCTTCTCACTCACGCTCTCTCGTTCATATACATTTCACCCACGCTCTCGACTCCAGCATCACCACACTCCATCTCCACCATTACCAATCACCACCACCACACTCCCATCACCGTTAACCACCATCATCGCCACTGTCACCACCATGTCTCTTTCCATTACACATTCATCCCATTTACAAGGTAACCCCTTTTTGTTCTCACACACGGTTTTGTGTAACATTTACTTTACATTCTAAATGTGTTGTCTGGTGTGTGATTGGCTCTTTTTCATATTTACAGGAGGTTGACAATTGTATTTGAGGGCTACCCATAGTTTTCAACTTTTGTTGCCCACGAGCTGTTCGACAAAACGTTTGACAAGGTGCGATCGAGTGCAAGTCAAGTGGCGATCGAGCGCATGATCCAAGTGCGATCGAGTGCACATTTCCACGATCGAGCGCAATTCTGGCAGAAACTAGTATCAGCATGTCCAAACCATCTGCCTCCATCTCCCATGCTTCAAGCGACCGTGCCCAGTCATCTCAGCCAAGCTTCGAGCAACTTGAGCTATTGTTAGAAACCACGTTCAGCATCGATGAGGTCTTCAAACACATGGATGCCACTCAATGGGCCGTCCAAGCATTTAGACATCGAGGGTTGAAAAGGTTTTTCAAGCCAGTTTCCTCAATTACATACACCCAGCTCGTAGTTCAGTTCTATACGGGCCTATCCTTTGACTGCAGCAGACCAGACGTGATGACATCTTCCGTCCAGAATGCACCCGTACAGGTGACTGGTGTCGACATAACCAATGCTTTTCACTGCTGTGATGAGTCCCCTCCGGAGGACACTGATATTGAGGAGCAGCTGGACTCTTTGACCTATCCACGATTATTGAGGATATGTGCGCTGGTTAATACGCCAACAGACACAACAACGCAGTGAGCCGATCAAAGTTACGTCCACGCCTTTGGCTCGTAGATACCATCCTTCAGTGCAACGTATACCTATTGGGGCACAACACACAGCGACGAGATCAATTTCTACAGACCTTGTATGCCTTCCACAAAGGCCACTGGTACTCTATCCCGGCTATTATTTGGAGCCAGCTGCATAAATTCTGGGATCACGTTCATGGCCATCAGACCACCACAGCCAATGCGTGGAGCCTCCCTTTCCCATTCTTACTCTCTTACATATTCAAGAAGAAGGGGATTAAGGGGACCACCAGTGACGGACCAGTAAAAGAGCATCCCTTCTTTGGGAAAGCTCAGTGGATATAAAGCTTATCGCATATGCCTCGAGGACTTCAAGCACCTGTACCTCCTGCTGATAGGGTTAAGGAGGATCACATGGAGACAGAGACCTTTACGGTTAGTCCATTACGAAAGGAGAACCACCCAGACATGGGATCCATTGAATCCCAACACTTTCTCGCCGAGTTATCCTCCTTCCGAGGCGAGGTCTCTGCAGCTACATCCCTAGTACATCAGTGCATAGATAGTTTGGAGGAACGGTTTGCACGCCAGGAGGTGATGCTACAGGCTATCCTCGATCGCCTGCCCCCTGCCCACAGTACCTCCTCGACTGCACCACCAGATGACCAGTAGTGAGAGGATACACCGTCTGGCTGAAGATGTTAAACTTAGCGCTCATGGAAGGCACGCCAAAGCATATCCTTTTTAGTATTTTATTTTATTTTATTATTAGTATTTACTTTTCTATAGCTGTTTATTATCACTTGTTTTCCATTTTATGTTTGTTTGTTTTTCTTTTTCAAGGATAGAGTGAGTGCATCTAGTTGAAGTTTGAGGGTGTACTACGAGCCATGCCAGCCACATAGTTCTCCATCTCCCAGGTCAGCTCCTTCCATGCTATTCACACATTGGGGACAATGTGCAATTTAAGTTTGGGGGTATGGGGATACACTCACACACACACCATGTCCCAATTTTTTTGTTTTGTTGTTTCTTTTTACAGATAAATGCATGTTCATTCTGTTCCAAAATTTTAGGTGATCTAAACAAACAATATGATTTGACTTCATAAGTGAGATTAACACTTTGAAAATATAGGCCAATAATTAAGTTTTGAACATAGATCACTTACTTTTAGGCATTTAAGGATTCACAAGTTTGACCTGAACTAACACGAGCACATTAGCACATAGTTGTGTGGGGTATGACATGTAATTTTGATCTGTATGTTTCTTTTGCTCGACTTTGAACCAGATAACCTATTAGATTGATGCATTGGCATAAAAAAAGAAAAAAAAGAGATTTTTATTATTCAAAAAGAAAAGTGCTCCTAATGATCAGTAAACTAACTTTTCACTGAGTAACTGGCCCTCTTGCCTCAATAAGCAGTGAGTGTCATGTCAAAAGGTGGAAATTCTGATTGGTAGCATTAAAACTTGTTAAGTTTCGTAGCCTTTTTGACTCGAGTTAGTAAGTCCGTAGGGGTGTCTTTACACCTAATGCCCTAAGACCATTTGGTTTGGGAGTTATTGGCTAAACACTCGCTACATGAGTCAAATTAAGACCAGTTAGTTTCATAGCCTTTTTGACTCGAATTAGTAAGTCCTTAGGGGTGTCTTTACACCTAACGCCCTAAGACCATCTGGTTTGGGAGTCCTTGGCTAAACACTCGCTACATGAGTCAAATATAAAGCTTAAGGGAACTAACTTGGCAAAAATCTCACAAACAAAAGAAAAGAAAAAAAACTATGCCATTTTTGTTGATTCTAATAGGAAATTTGGTGAATTTTAAGTCACTGAAACACTACATATTAGAATTATTTGGAAGCCTAATCTTTTATGTGCTAATTCACCACACACTAAAGTCAAACTTGTGATGTCTTAAACTGCCTCATGAAAGTGATTTGCTTTCAAAACTCTTATTCATTGCAAAGATATGTTTATATTTGTTAAGCTTGCTGATGAGTGCACATCATAGTTTTGTGTGAAGACTTAAACTTTTGAGGACACTATGAATATTGGATCTATCTGTATATCGTTATTTTTTATTTTAGTTTTAATTTTGTATTGCTAAGGGACTAGCAATATGTAAGTTTGGGGGTGTAATAAGTGCTTAAATATTCATATTTAAGCCCCCTTATTTACATTTATTAGGTCCTTAGTTATGTTAATTTAGTCCATTTTACTTCATTTTTATGTTTCACATGTGTTTATAGAGTCTTGGAGAAAAAGAAGCATTTTTGGCACTTAAAGGAAGAAACCTGGAAATCCTAGAGCAGCTTCTGGTCAAAGCGCGATTGAACGCACTACTGAGTGCGATTGAGTGCATAAGCAATCATGCGCACATGAGAAGGATCGAGCGTAGCACTTACGATCGAGTGTAAAACGTATACGATCGAGCGCACATGTACGGGTGTGAATAGTAAAACGACAAAACCAGTTTTGGAAATAGAGTAGGTTTTGCGTTTTTGGAAGTTAGGGTTTCCAGAGTCTTTTAGGATTACTCAAGCCCTATAAATGCACCTGTAAAACACACACAAAGACATCACTTCTTTTATCTTTTACTTTCGCTCGGAGTTGTAAGCTTTGGAGAGGATTGACAACCCGTCTCCACAGTATTCTTCGGGTTTTATAGTTTATGTTTAGTTTATATTATAATGCTTATCTTAGACATCATGTGCAACTAACTCTTTATAGGGCTCAATTGAAGCCCTAGTTATGCTTTCCCATATATACATTCATTGATTATCTTTGCAATAGCTCTGATTATGATGCTTAACTTGATTAAATTCTATGTTTATTTAAATTCCTCATATGTATATGTCTGATCAATATGTGCATGTGGTATGGACCTTTTAGTTAGATCAATTTGGATGACCGAGTCCTGGGTCTGACATTAGTAACAAAAGATATCCACATCAGATTCTTGGATTAATCAACATGGGAAACCGGGAGTAGATACCATGCCCTAGATCTCATATGGTTGTCGATTTCCATAAATCTTATGCTTTCTTAAGGAACAACTCAGTAGATACCATGCTGAATCCCTTAAGGAAGAAAAGATCTAGAGTAGATACCATGCCTAACTCGGTGCTTAAGGAAATCAATAGCTTAAGGAGTAGATACCATGTCCTTAGGTTAACAACCATTAGGTATTCATAGGAAGGCTAATGCATTAACCTATTACTCATTGGGAAAGTATGACTAGTGGTGGATATCAAAGCCTTATGTCTCATTATTATTAATTCACATTCAACAGTTATTTTGATCGTCTTTTATTAAGAAATTGATTCTAAAATGAAATTCACCAATCCTTGTGGAAATGATCTCGCACTTGCACACTATGCTACCACTGACCTTGTGCACTTGCAAGTAAAATTGTATGGTTATATACTTATTTATTTAGGTAGATAAATGCACAACATGTCTCTCAGTCACATTTGAGCACACAACAAGAAAATCATCATCTTGTTGTTCTCCCTTGGCAATCAAAGTCTCTCCATTGTTGGTATGGCCTCTTCCTTTATCATCATTTATCATCTTCTTGCAATCTTTCTTGAAATGACCCTCCTTATTGCAGTAGTAGCATCGCTTTCCTCCAAACTTCGGTTTAGAATGCGATCTTCCATGACTTTGTCCTCTACCCTTTGGTTTGCCCCAGTAGTTGCCATAGATGTTGCTGCCATTCCGAGTTGCAAGCCTTCCTCGTACGAACAGGCCTTCTCCACTTGATCCTTTCCTCATCTTAGCTTTGAAATCATGAGCCTTTATAGCATTAATCACAATTTCCTTGGTTAGTGTATCTCTTCCATGTTCAATAGCATTAATCAAGCTTTCAAAACAATCGGGAAGATAATTCAATAATATAACAGCCAATTGTTCATCCGGGAATGTTATACTACAACTAGTCAAATCTTGAACTAGTTTATTAAACACATCAAGATTATCTTGCAACTCTTTATTAGGATCCATTTTAAAAGCAAAGATTCATTTTAGAAGATAGATTTTATTTGGGAGAGTTTTAGTAAGAAATAACTCATCTAGTTTCTTCCAAATGACAACTAGATCTTTCGAATCTCCACATTCCTTTGTCACACTATTCGACATGTGTAGAAAGATGGTGTTATATGCCATCTTCTTCATCTCATTCCACTAGAGCTCCGTGATACTTGCTGGAAAATCATCATCTTCTCTAATCGCCAAGTCCACCTTTTGTTGCATAAGAACTGCCTTGATTTTTCGCTTCCAAAGGGCAAAATCTCCCTTTCCATCAAACCTCTCAACAATGAAGTTTGAACCCATCTTGCAGAAAAGATCCCAAGATTTATGCAGCACCCATAATTGCTTTCCAAACCTCTTTTCTCCAACTTCTAAACTTCAAGAACCCGATCAAATCTTGATCCCAGTACTGTTCTTGAATCCCTCAAGAATCCGATCAAATCTTGATCCCAGCACCGTTCTTGAATCACCCAAGAAGTTTCCTTTGATTCTTGGAGTCTTGCTCTGATACCGTTGTTTTAGCTTTGATACCACTATTGAAAATCACCTTTGGAATCCCAGGTGGTGACCTTCAAACACCCAAATCCAGAATGATTTGGACCAAACAAGAATCAAACCATAAAAGAGAAAACACAAGCAATTGTTATCAAGGTTCGACAATTTGCCTACGTCCCCGTGAGCTCCTCCGAGCTCTCTGCACTAAATCAATAGAGTTCTTACAATTACAGCAACACCTCCTCAAGAACTATGTGTTCTTGATGAATGAAAGAAGAGAAAAGAAAGAGATAAGAACTAAATGTTTCCTTGGAATTTTCCCCATGAAAATTCCAATTACAAAGCCCTTGAACCCCAATTTTGAATACTCTCTCTCACTAGAAACACCTCTGAAGAATTAAGAGCTTATCTCTCTAAACACCAGCCACTCTTGGAATGAGACTTCTTCTTGTGTTTCTTCCTTCTTGACAATTATGACTTTGCACTCTCTTTGTGTTGTGTGTAGTTATTGCTCCTAGATGACCCTCTATATAGAGCAACAACTTCTTTAACCAATCTTAAAGTAAATCTCAACCATTTGATCTTGAGAACTAAACAATCATGGCCCTCCAAGAGGTCTAAGTGATCCTATGTGTTTTAATCAAGACCCAACACACCAGCTGGAAAAACATAACAGACGCATCAGGTGTGCTGCACGCAGCGGCTGAGAACAGGGGAAAAAGCCTCCACCTACTGGAGGTCGCGGCACAGCCCAGCCTATGCTGCGGCGCACACCTGGAGAAGAAAATTCTCCTTGCTAGAGGCTGTGGCTCAGAGGGCTGAAGCTGAAAGTCTTCACTCTTTTAATTCTTAGATAGAATTCCCAACATATAGATGTGTGTTAGTATACATGGTGTTGATAATTGGAAGAGGAATTTAAAATTTTTGGGGAATAGGTTGATGACAAAGGGATTAGAGACTTAGTTTTTTGAAATTATAATTTTTTTGTTCAAAAACGAAAAACATTATTCTTCTTTTTTTCTTTCTTGTGAGTTTCTAAAACCATATCGGTCTAACTTTGTTACAATAAATATATATTTTTTTCTGATGCTTTACCCGTATTTGCGGGCTCACCTCACTAGAATTGTTTTCTGTCTAGTTGTTGAACTGTTAAAATGTAGCATTGACTGTGCTAGAATTTGAGGAGGGGATGAAAACATATAGCAAGAGCAGAACTTTTGAGCATTTAATTTAGAGGAACTTTATGAGCATTAATACAATACTGTTAATTAAGTTGGCTTTTGCTGAATTTGATTTGCCAAATAGCTATATTTAATTTTAATGCCAATTGAAGGACAATTTGAGAAGACTAAAAAAACAAGTGGACAATAGGATGAAAGATTGATGTGGGCGTAAATGCTAAGTTTCCCTACTTCAACAACTATCTATTTCCACAAAGTCCTTTTTTGTGATATGGGTATATCTACGAAAAGACACATACAGGACTGACCCATTAGACTTTGTATCGAGCCATTGAGTGTAATCAAACTCGGACAAGATGCTTGTGGCCACAGTGCGATTGTTGAACCCAAATGGGAAAATGGGTTGCATGAAATAGAATCTTGGCTTGTAGAGCTGTTATGATCTCAAGTTCAAGCTCTTATATTGGATCATTTTGGATGCTTAAAACCTTCTTTATCCATAAAACAATAGGTAGAAATTAATTAATCACTTATGCTTGCAACTTTCTTTATACATAAAAATTGACCCTTAAGTAATAGCTGATCTTAAGTACATAATTTTCCACCTATTTTATTGGTCTAAACAACAATGTGATATGTAGCGAGAAACAAAAGCCGGCCACCTAGGAACCTAACCAGCCTTCATGTGAGGAACAACTGTAATAACTCAATTTTTTATACTACTCCAATCAAATTTTAGTCAAATTGTCTACAACAAGTCATTTTATATTTCATTTTCTAGCTGATCTAGATTACATAATTTTGTATTTTCAAAGTCAATATTCAATAAAAAAAATAACAATTAGCCAGTGATTTATTTTCAACTGATTTTGTTACTAAACTACCAAGTCAATTAAGCTAGCTATAGTTGAAGAAAATTAAGAAGAATTGTTTTTGTTGATGCCAAAAATGTGTCGCTGAGCTGGACCTTTGGTACCTGCGCAAGGAAAGAGAAGTGAACTATGGGGTCACCGGAGGGAGTCCTCCGGGGATGCTCCGATGCTTAAGTTAGAGTGTGATACGATACAAGTAAGGTTTGAATGGTGTGTTTTTCTTATCTGTTTTTGTCTGTCTTGTTGAGGGAGTACCTTATCCTTTTTATAGGGCATTGGAGGCAATTTTGGGCCTGAGTTGGCAGTGATTATACTTTTACCTGAGTCAGGTAATGATGCCTAGGAAATCCAGCTAGGTGGATAGGAACCATCCGCTAGGACTTTGTCTTGTTGGTTTGATCAGGAACCACCCACGTGTAAGGGCGGTCGATGGCCTGAAATCCCAACTTGGATGGGCACTGGTGCCTAGGAGGCCTAGCTGGATGGTTGAACGCCGTTTTCTAGGGCTTGGTCTTACCGGCTTGCTCAGGAGCCATTAATGTCTGGGCAGTCTACCGACCTGGCTTCCCAACTTGGGCTGAGTAATGATGGCTTGGAGGGCGGTAGTGACGTGGAGGCCCAGCTTGGGGCAACGGAGCCTAGAGGGCCGGTTACTTGGAGGCATAGTTATCTGGTCCTAAGTCATCCACGTGTGATCTTGCGACCTATAGCCAGGGGATCCACGTGTTGTCTTTTTACTGGAAGGGTAGTTATTGGCAGTATCAGAAGCCCCTCACTTCCTTAGGAGCAGCACTGTGGTTAAGGAAGTAGCATGACTTTGTCGGCATTTGTTCATCTCGGGAGACATAGTGCCAAGGTCGAAGGTGTGGCCTAAGGGAGAAGAGAGTGGGCCGAGAACTTGTGGAGCGATCTATCTCCTCGGTCGAGTATAGCTTGAGTCCGAGGACCAGTGGAGCAATCTATATCCTCGAACCCTGAAGAAAATGGGCCGAGGACTTGTGGAGCAATCCATCTCCTCGGCCAAGAACACCTTGAGTCCGAGGACCAGTGGAGTAATCCATCTCCTCGGACCTTGAAGAGAATGAGTCGAGGACTAGTGGAGCAATCCATCTCCTCTTCCAAGAACACCTTGAGTCCGAGGACACTTGAAGCAATCCATCTCCTCGGACCTTAAAGAGAATGGACCGAGGACTAGTGGAGCAATCCATCTCCTCGGACCTTGAAGAGAATGGGCCGAGGACTAGTGGAGCAATCCATCTCCTCAGCCAAGAAAACCTTGAGTCCGAGGACCAGTGGAGTAATCCATCTCCTCGGACCTTGAAGAGAATGAGTCGAGGACTAGTGGAGCAATCCATCTCCTCGGCAAAGAACACTTTGAGTCCGAGGACCAGTGGAGCAATCCATCTCCTCGGACCTTGAAGAGAATGAGTCGAGGACTAGTGGAGCAATCCATATCCTCGGCCAAGAACACCTTGAGTCCTAGGACACTTAGAGCAATCCATCTCTTCGGACCTTGAAGAGAGCAGATCGAGAACTAGCGGAGCAATCAATCCCCTCGAACCTTGAAGAGAGTGGGCCGAGGACTCGTGGAGCAATTCATCTCCTCGGCCAAGAACACCTTGAGTCCGAGGACCAGTGGAGTAATCCATCTCCTCGGACCTTGAAGAGAATGAGTCGAGGACTAGTGGAGCAATCCATCTCCTCGGAAAAGAACACTTTGAGTCCGAGGACCAGTGGAGCAATCCATCTCCTCGGACCTTGAAGAAAATGGGTCGAGGACTAGTGGAGCAATCCATCTCCTCGGCCAAGAACAGCTTGAGTCCTAGGACACTTAGAGCAATCCATCTCTTCGGACCTTGAAGAGAGCAGATCGAGAACTAGCAGAGCAATCAATCCCCTCGAACCTTGAAGAGAGTGGGCCGAGGACTCGTGGAGCAATCCATCTCCTCGGCCAAGAACACCTTGAGTTCGAGGACAAGTGGAGCAATCCATCTCCTCGAACCCTGAAGAAAATGGGCCGAGGACTTGTGGAGCAATCCATCTCCTCGGCCAAGAACACCTTGAGTCCGAGGACCAATGGAGTAATCCATCTCCTCGGACCTTGAAAAGAATGAGTCGAGGACTAGTGGAGCAATCCATCTCCTCGGCAAAGAACACTTTGAGTCCGAGGACCAGTGGTGCAATCCATCTCCTCAGACCTTGAAGAGAATGGGTCGAGGACTAGTGGAGCAATCCATCTCCTCGGCCAAGAACACCTTGAGTCCTAGGACACTTAGAGCAATCCATCTTTTCGGACCTTGAAGAGAGTAGATCGAGAACTAGCGGAGCAATCAATCCCCTCGAACCTTGAAGAGAGTGGGCCGAGGACTCATGGAGCAATCCATCTCCTCGGCCAAGAACACCTTGAGTCCGAGGACCAGTGGAGCAATCCATCTCCTCGGACCTTGAAGAGAACGGGTCAAGGACTTGTGGAGCAATCCATCTCCTCGGTCAAGAACACCTTGAGTCCGAGGATCAATGGAGTAATCCATCTCCTCGGACCTTGAAGAGAATGGGCCGAGGACTAGTGGAGCAATCCATCTCCTCGGCTAAGAACACCCTGAGTCCGAGGACCAGTGGAGCAATCCATCTCCTCTGACCTTAAAGATAATGGGTCAAGGACTAGTGGTGCAATCCATCTCCTCGGCCAAGAACATCTTGAGTCCGAGGACACTTGAAGAAATCCATCTCCACGGACCTTGAAGAGAATGGACCGAGGACTAGTGGAGCAATCCATCTCCTCGACCAAGAACACCTTGAGTCCTAGGACCAGTGGAGCAATCCATCTCCTCGGACCTTGAAGAGAATGGGCCGAGGACTAGTAGAGCAATCCATCTCCTTAGCCAAGAACACCTTGAGTCCTAGGACACTTAGAGCAATCCATCTCTTCAGACCTGGAAGAGAGTTGACCGAGGACTAGTAGAGCAATCCATCTCCTCATCCAAGAACACCTTGAGTCTGAGGACCAGTGGAGCAATCCATCCCCTCGGACCTTAAAGAGAGTGGGCCGAGGACTCGTGGAGCAATTCATCTTCTCGGCCAAGAACACTTTGAGTCCGAGGACCAGTGGAGCAATCCATCTCCTCAGACCTTGAAGAGAATGGGCCGAGGACTAGTGGAGTAGTCCATCTCCTCGGACCTTGAAGAGAATGGGCCGAGGACTAGTGGAGCAATCCATCTCCTCGCCCAAGAACACCTTGAGTTCGAGGACACTTGGAGCAATCCATCTCCTCAGAACTTGAAGAGAATGGGTCAAGGACTTGTGGAGTAATCCATCTCCTCGGCCAAGAACACCTTGAGTCCGAGGATCATTGGAGCAATCAATCCCTTCGAACCTTGAAGAGAGTGGACCGAGGACTCGTGGAGCAATCCATCTCCTCGGCCAAGAACACCTTGAGTCCGAGGACCAGTGGAGCAATCCATCTCCTCGGACCTTGAAGAGAATGGGTCAAGGACTTGTGGAGCAATCCATCTCCTCGGCCAAAAACACCTTGAGTCCGAGGATCAATGGAGCAATCCATCTCCTCGGACCTTGAAGAGAATGGGCCGAGGACTAGTGGAGCAATCCATCTCTTCAGCTAAGAACACCTTGAGTCCGAGGACCAGTGGAGCAATCCATCTTCTCAGACCTTGAAGATAATGGGTCGAGGACTAGTGGAGCAATCCATCTCCTCGGCCAAGAACACCTTGAGTCCGAGGACACTTGAAGAAATCCATCTCCACGGACCTTGAAGAGAATGGACCGAGGACTAGTGGAGCAATCCATCTCCTCGACCAAGAACACCTTGAGTCCGAGGACCAGTGGAGCAATCCATCTCCTCAAACATTGAAGAGAATGGGCCGAGGACTAGAGGAGCAATCCATCTCCTCATCCAAGAACACCTTGAGTCCGAGGACACTTGGAGCAATCCATCTCCTCGGACCTTGAAGAGAGTGGGATGAGGACTTGTGGAGCAATCCATCTCCTCGTCCAAGAACACCTTGAGTCCGAGGACTAGTGGAGCAATCCATCCCCACGGACCTTGAAGAGAGTAAGCTGAGGACTCATGGAGCAATCCATCTCCTCGGCTAAGAACACCTTTAGTCCGATGACCAGTGGAGCAATCAATCTCCTCAGACCTTGAATAGAATGGGCCGAGGACTAGTGGAGTAATCCATCTCCTCGGCCAAGAACACCTTCAGTCCGAGGACACTTGGAGCAATCTATATCCTTGGACCTTGAAGAGAATGGGCCGAGGACTAGTGGAGCAATCTATCTCCTCGGCCAAGAACACCTTGAGTCTGAGGACCAGTGGAGCAATCCATCTCCTTGGACCTTGAAGAGAATGGACCGAGGACTAGTGGAGCAATCCATATCCTCAGCCAAGAACACCTTGAGTCCGAGGACACTTGGAGCAATCCATCTCCTCGGACCTTGAAGAGAGTGGGCCGAGGACTTGTGGAAAAATCCATGTCCTCGGCCAAAAACATCTTGAGACTGAGGACAAGTGGAGCAATCCATCTCCTCAGACCTTGAAGAGAGTGGGCCGAGGACTTGTGGAGCAATCCATCTCCTGGGCCAAGAACACCTTGAGTCCGAGGACTAGAGGAGGAATCCATCTCCTCGACCAAGAACACCTTGAGTCCGAGGACACTTGGAGCAATCCATCTCCTCGGCCAAGAAGAGAATGGCCAAAGACTAGTGGAGCAATCCATCTCCTCGGCCAAGAACACTTTGAGTCCGAGGACCAGTGGAGCAATCACTCTCCTCGGCCAAGAACACCTTAAGTTTGAGGACACTTGGAGCAATTCATCTCCTCGGACTTTGAAGAGAGTGGGCCGAAGACTTGTGGAGTAATCCATCTCCTCGGCTAAGAACACCTTGAGTCCGAGGACCAGTGGAACAATCTATCCCCACGGACCTTTAAGAGAGTGGGCCAAGGACTCGTGGAGCAATCCATCTTCTTGGCCAAGAACACCTTTAGTCCAAGGACCAATGGAGCAATCCATCTCCTCGGGCCTTGAATAAAATCGGCCGAGGACTAGTGCAGTAATCTATCTCCTTGGGCAAGAACACCTTGAGTCTGAAGACACTTGGAGCAATCCATCTCCTCGGACCTTGAAGAGAATGGGCCGAGGATTAGTGGAGCAATCCATCTCCTCGGACCTTGAAGAGAATGGGCCGAGGACTAGTGGAGCAATCCATCTCCTCAGCCAAGAAAACCTTGAGTTTAAGGACACTTGGAGCAATCCATCTCCTCGGACCTTGAAGAGAGTGGGCCGAGGACTTGTGGAGCAATCCATCTCCTTGTCTAAGAACACCTTGAGTCCGAGGACCAATGGAGCAATCCATCTCCTCAGACCTTGAAGAGAGTGGGCTGAGGACTTGTAGAGCAATCCATCTCATCGGCCAAGAACACCTTGAGTCCGAGGACCAGAGGAGCAATCCATCTCCTCAGACCTTGAAGAGAATGGGCCAAGGACTAGTAGAGCAATCCATCACCTCAGCCAAGAACACCTTGAGTCCGAGGACACTTGGAGTAATCCATCTCCTCGGACCTTGAAGAGAATGGGCCGAGGACTAGTGGAGCAATCCATCTCCTCGGCCAAGAACACCTTGAGTCCGAGGACCAGTGGAGCAATACATCTCCTTGGACCTTGAAGAGAATGGGTCGAGGACTTGTGGAGCAATCCATCTCCTCGGCCAAGAACACATTGAGTCCGAGGACCAGTGGAGCAATCTATCTCCTCGGCCAAGAACACTTTGAGTCTGAGGACACTTAGAGCAATCCATCTCCTCTGACCTTGAAGAGAGTAGGCCGAGGACTTATGGAGCAATCCATCTCTTTGGCCAAGAACACCTTGAGTCTGAGGACCAGTGGAGCAATTCATATCCTCGGCCAAGAACACCTTGAGTCCTTGTACCAGTGGAGCAATGGGAGTTTTTTTTCTGCAAAGGCGGCGAAAGTGACATGCGGTGTTTTTTGCGTAAATGATGCACAGGGCAATGATGATTCCCTTATGAACTGAGGAGCCATTTTAGGGAAAACGACGGTAGCTTCGGGGAATGGACTGTCTTTTGGGGAAGTGTGAGAGTTTGCCTTAGGCCTCCCAAAAGTCTCTCCTGCTTTTACGCTCGAATTAAATAGTCCTCGTTTGCTGTGTTCCATTTCCTATATAAAGTGGTTTTGGCTTCTCCTCCCTTCATTCACTTTCAATCTGAGTTAGCTATTTTAGAGAGTAATTTCTTGAGAGCTCTCGTTCTCGCCCGCAATATATGTGAGTTTATTCTCTTCATCCTTTCTTACGAGGAGAGACGTCCCCATAGGTCGGAGTACCTACTTATTGAGTCATCTTCTTCGGTGCTAGGATCTATCTTGGTGTTAAAGTTTTGAGTGTTTCATGGTTTTGCTGAGGTCGTGAAGAGAGATTGTCTTTCAACAACTTTTGGAAGCTTAGGAGGTGCTTAAGTCAAAACTCTTCGGGCTTTGGTCAGTTCGTCTACCCTTTTCTTTACTGATGTCTTCATTTGAAATTTATCGCAATAGGCCTAGCAGTAGCAATACTAGTAGGAGTAGCATAGAAGGTACTCATAGTAGTTGTAGTACCGAGGACGGGGAGACATCCTCTTTCTCGTCGAGGGGAGAATGCCCTGAAGGGACCGGGCCATCTCCAAGTCTTTGGGCCTTAGTGCCATATGTCCCTCTGGGGGAAGAGTCTTGGTCTGAAGGGGACTCCTTCTCGGAGGACGGAGAGGTTAGGGTTTTAACAGATAAGGATAGGGCTTTGACTGAGATTAGGGAGACCTCGGCTGGGGAGGAGAGAGAGGAATGGCATTATGCTGCAATAGAGGTTCCTAGTCAGATCAAAGGAGAAGACTTAGCAGTGATTAGGAGAACGTACCGTATTCCGGAAGAGTATGCCCTCTGGTTGCCTAGTGTAGGGGATAGGGCTTTTGACGTTCTTTCAGACCAAGCCCCTTACGAGCTTTGCGTATACGAACGTTAAATGCAAGCCGGGTTGCGGTTCCCTCTTCATCTTTTTTTTTGAAGTATCCTCTGATATTTTGGTATCGCGCTATGTTAGATTGTACCAAATTCGGTGCAGCTGATCATAGCGTTCCTCTATGTTGGCAGGGTAGTGGGTAGACCATTGACCATGGATGTGTTCAAAGCTCATTTTCTTATTAGTAGGCACAGTCAGACCGGCTAGGTAATGTTTAGCACTCGGTCGAGAAGAAGGTTGTTGTAGAAGACGCCTTCATCCATTAAGAGGTGGAAGAAGAATTTATTCTTCATTTAGTCGGATAAGGACTTTGGCATTCTTCAATCCTTGAGTATGGACCGGACCGAGAAATGCAAGAAGGTGGGTCTTCGCCCCTATAAACAAGAGACTGTAGATGCAATGGTGGCCTTACCTAATAACGTCCAAGTCCTTTATGACAATGAGGCATTGGCTCGGCGAGGTCTCTGCCCTCCATGTCCTGGGCCTTCACTCGAGAGTGGTAACACTTTTTGTTCGTCACTTTTCCCTTTCTAGCTATTTGCATATACTTATTGCGTTTTACACTAAATACTTTTTTCTTGTTTGTGTAGGCAGAGATAGAGGCCGCAGCACGTGTAAAGGAATATGCTAAGAAGGTGGCCCTGGAGAAGCGGAGGGCTGTCCGGGCTGAGAAACAGTAAGCTTCTAGGTCGGGAAGCAGAGAGAGGTCGCAGACCCAGCCCCCCGTACCCATAAAGCTAGAGACTCCGCCGAGGTCTTAGTCTCAGCCAGAGATGGTTTTCGATCCTATCGCTCCTCCATCAGGCTCTCTCATGATCAGGCCTATCCCAGCTCAAGCTCCGAGTCAGAGAACTACTGCTGAGGCCTCTGCGTTCATACCCGAGTGGGCCTTGAGGTCAGATGATTCTGTTTTCATGCATTCTCGAGTAGCGCGTGAACACTTGACGAAAGGGACTCTCCCTCGAGAAGACCACTGAGTCCTTTTGCGCAGCTGCTGAGACAGTAGCGTCCCAGGTAAGTTCTCTGTTTTATCAGTTAGTTCTTTAAATCTCTAGCTTTCAATCTCTAACACTTTTTAGATGGATTTCAGATGGGAGCCATCATGGGCGCGACCGCTCGTCGCTGTATAGAGGCGGTTGAACTTCTTGGGCGGGCTCAACACCAGGTAGAGGAGAAAATCGAGGCGGTATTCCAGCTTCAGGCATTATTGAAAGTCGCCCAGCAAGCTCGGTCCGATGCTGAGGCCCAAGCTCAGGAGGCTGAGGCCCATACTCGGGCCGCTGAAGAGAAGACTGAGTCTCGCATTCGGGCAGCCATGGAGGAGACAGAGGCTCGTGCTCGAGTGGTTATAGAGCAGGCACTGGCCTCGTTTAAGGAGTTGAAAGCATATCAGTCGGTCGTTGTTGTTGAGGGAGGCCACCAATTCTACTCCGGGTTTATGGATGCAAAGAGTAAGGTCGAGGCCTTGTATCCAAACCTTTATTTTTCTGGCCTGGACTTATTGGGCCCCAAGGAGGAGAAGTTGCTGGGCTCAGAGGAGGAACAGGAAGAGGAGCATGAGCAGCATGGAGATCAGGAGGAACATCCAGGCACTGGGTCTCTGACTCAGGGTGACGCGCCTTCAGAGTTAGAATGAGCGTGCTCTTCATCTGACCCAGCCATAATTTTTAGCTATTTTTGTATTCCGAGGCCAGTAGTGCTTCTTTTGCATTTGTATGGAAATGTTAACACTTTAGATCTTTTGTATCGAACTCCAAACTTTTTTATATATACAGTGCCTATGCTTCTACTTTATGTGTCATGCTTTTACACTTGGTGTTTTACTGGCAAAAACATCGAAGGTTTTTGGCGTTCCAAGTTCGGGGAATGGGCTTCCTACTGAGCTCCTCGAGCTTAAAAGTTCCAGGGTAACATATCTTTTTGATTCGATAGGGCCCCTCCCAGTTAAGGACCAGCTTGCCTGATTCTCGAGGTCGAGATACTTCATTCTTTCGTAAGACGAGGTCATGGAGACAGAAGTGCCTTGCTTTTACTCTTGAATTGAAGTACCTAGCAGTTCACTATTGATAAACGGTAAGTCGGATTTAGGCTTTATCCCGGGCTTCGTCGAGAAGATCGGTGTTCATGCAGAGAGCTTCCTCATTGCTTCGTTCCTCAAAGCTTTGTACTCGCAAGGAAGGTACTCCTATTTCCAAAGAGATCACTGCCTCGGATCCATAAGTCATGAAGAAGGGGGTTTCCCCCATAGGTGCTCGAGCCATGGTTCGGTATGCCCAAAGTGTGTTGGGTAAATGGTTTGTCCACTGCTTATCTGCTTCGTCTATTCGCCTCTTGATACCTTGAAGGATCGTTCGGTTGGTTACTTCGGCTTGTCCGTTTGCTTATGGGTATCAAACTGAGGAGAAACGATGGTCGATGTGTAATTCATCGCAAAATGTTTTGAGCTGAACACTATCAAACTGTTTGCCGTTGTCTGTTACTAATATTTGGGGCACTCCAAAACGACATACGATTGACTTCCACACGAAGGCTCGGGCCTGAAAGTCAGTGATGTTGGCTAAGGGCTCGGCTTCCACCCATTTTGTAAAATAGTCTATTGCAACAATGAGGTACTTCCGATGGCCAGTAGTTCTAGGAAAAGGTCCAAGAAGGTCCATTCCCCACATAGCGAAAGGAAGTGGACTGACGATCGGATTGAGGAGGTTTGCAGGTCGATGTGGTACAGCAGCATACCACTGACAGCTTTGATATTTGTTTACCAGTTCCATGGTTGCTTCCCTCATTTTTGGCCAATAATATCCTTGATGAAGGATCTTGAACGCCAATGCACGTCCACCGAGGTGATTCCCACATATTCCTTTGTGGACTATGCAGAGGGCGTAATCCGCTTCGACTGGGTCAAGACATCTTAAGTAGGGCATTGTAAGCCCTCGTTTGTACAATTGATCGTCCAAAAGTGCATATTGGGCTGCTCGAGATACAATCTTTCTGGATTCATTTTTATCGTTGGGAAGAAGACCATCACGCAGATATTCCAGAATAGGACTTATCTATGTTCTCTCACCAACCATGGGTAATACCATTATTTCATTGATACTAGGTGTGGTTAGGGTTTCAAGGTAGACTGCTCATCTTGATTCGAGCTGGTAGGAGGATGCAGCCGGGCCAATGAGTCAGCTTTTGTGTTTTCTGCTCGCGGGATCTGGCTAAGGCAAAATACTTCAAATTGTGCAGCTAATGCCTTTGTTGCTGCAAGGTAACGAGCGATTTTTTCTCCCTAGGCCTCGTACTCGTCGTTCACCTGGTTTTCCACTAGTTGGGAGTCGCTACATACATGCAAATTTTTTACAAAAATCACCTAGGCTAGTTTCATGCCCGCAAGCAGAGCTTCATACTCGGCCTCATTGTTGGATGCTTCAAATTCAAATCTCAAGGCGTATGCAATGATGAAGTTGTTTGACCCGCTTAGGACGAGTCCAGCTCCGTTTCGAGAATCAGTGGAGGACCCGTCGACATGAAGGGTCCACTGTGGGAACGAGTTCGAGTCGTCAACAGTCTGAGGCGGATCATCTTCAATTGTGGGCAAGGTAGTTTCCATAACGAAATCAGCTAAGGCTTGCGCTTTGATGGCTGCCCGAGGTCGATAGCGGATGTCGAACTCACCCAGCTCTATGGACCATTTGACCATTCTGCCGGAGACGTCTGGCTTGTGAAGTATTTGTCACAAAGATAGGTTGGTGAGGAGAGTGATTGTGTGGGCTTGAAAGTAAGGCCGGAGCTTCCGGGCCGAGATTAAGAGAGCATACGCCATCTTTTACACAGGAAGATACCTTGTTTCAGCATCATGAAGTACTTTGCTTACATAATACACTGGTTTCTGCACTCTTTCTTCTTCCCAAACTAGGACAGATGCCACTACTTCAGATCCGGGAGAAAGATATAAGAACAGATCTTCGCCCGCTACAGGCTTGGTGAGTACGGGAGGTGTCGCCAAATATCTCTTTAGCTCGGTGAAGGCCGCTTGACAGTCTTCGTTCCAAACAAAGTCCTTCCCAGTACGGATGGCTTTAAAGAAGGGCAGGCATTTCTCGACAGATTTGGATATGAACCAGCTTAAGGCAGCTACTTTCCCAGTAAACAGTTGGACTTCTCTCACGGTCCGAGGTGGATGCATGTTTAGAACTGCATTTATTGTTTTTGGATTTGCTTCTATACCTCTGTGGGTGACCATGAACCCAAGGAACTTGCCCACCATAACGCCAAAAGCACACTTTGTGGGGTTTAGCTTCATTTGGTGCTGGCGGAGGACATCAAAGGCTTCTTGCAGATCGACTTCGTGGTTTTTTGCTTGGATGCTTTTGACCAGCATATCGTCGACATATACCTCCATATTCCAGCCTATTTGTTTTTGAAATATTTTATTCACTAACCTTTGGTACGTAGCTCCAGCATTTTTCAAACCAAATGGCATGACTCTATAACAATAGAGGCCTTGTTTTGTGACAAACGCTGCTTTCTCTTTGTCAGGCTGGTGCATGAGGATCTGATTATACCCGGAGTAGGCATCCATGAATGCTAACAGTTCATGGTCGGATGTTGTATCAACGAGTTGGTCAATCCGGGGCAAAGGGAAACTGTCTTTTGGACAGGCTTTATTTAGATATGAAAAGTCCATACAGATTCGCCACTTGCCATTTGCCTTTTTCACCATTACTATATTGGACACCCAGTCTGGGTAACTCACCTCTCGGATGAAGTTAGCTGAGCGTAATTTGTCAACTTCTATCCGGACAACTGCTTGTCGCTCAGGGGCAAATGATCTTTTCTTCTGGATGACTGGTTTGTGGGTCGAACCCACACTTAAGCGATGTACGATGATATCTGGGGCTGATCCCAGGAATATCTGCAGCGGTCCAGGCGAATAGGTCTTGGTTTACTTGAAGGAGGGCTAACAGAGACTTTCTGAGTGTGTTAGGCAGGTTTGAACCAATTTGAACAGTTCTGGTGCTGTCTTCGCCGAGGGGGACCGTGATTACATCTTCTATGAGCTAGCCTCGTAGATTGCTCCCTTCGTCTCTAAGGTCCTCTAGTTCAAGTGGTAGGGCTTCTGTCTTCTTACTTTTTACTGAACTGAGATAACAAGATCTCGCGATTATTTGATCTCCTTTGATTTCGCCTACTCTGTCTTCCGTGGGCGATTTGATTTTGAGGTGATGGGTGGAGACAACCGCTCGGAGCTTGTTCAGTGTGGGTCGCCCAAGTATCATATTGTAAGAAGAGGGTTGTCGAACAATCAACAAGGTGGAGTGCACAGTTGTTGTTCGGGGTGTCGTCCCTGTAGTTACCGGGAGGGTTATGCTGCCTTCTGTAAAGACTAGTCCCCCTGAGAAGCCATAGAGTGGGGTGGAGACCAACTCTAAATGTGTATCGCCCAGTTGCATTTGTTGAAAGGCATCATAAAAGAGAATGTCGGCTGAGCTCCCATTATCGACCATGACTCGTTTTATTTCATGATTGGCCAAGAGGAGTGAAATTACAACAGCATTGTCGTTTGGGATCTGCACTCCTTCTAAGTCTTCGTCTAAAAAAGAAATGATCTCACTGGTCTTAGGTCATTTATGAGGTCCAGAGACAGAGGCTATCAACCTGACATAAGACTTACTACGAGTATGCGACGCACCTCCAGCTGCTGGCCCTCCGCAAATGGTCTTGATGATTTTTACCACGGGGGCCTCCGATTTCTTCTGGCTAGGCTCCCTATAACTCAGTCCCGAGCTCTTCCGGGCTGGCCTTGTAGGTTTGTTTCGCTCGAGAGGACGTTCAGGGCTTC
Source organism: Bretschneidera sinensis (assembly GCA_023935145.1). Taxonomy (NCBI): domain Eukaryota; kingdom Viridiplantae; phylum Streptophyta; class Magnoliopsida; order Brassicales; family Akaniaceae; genus Bretschneidera; species Bretschneidera sinensis. Next base: position 15,482,388 of record CM043699.1, on the reverse strand, counting down.
TGCGTGCTTGTTCATCGAATTTTTCCTGTCGTGGTCCGACATATTCTTTTAGATATCCCCGATTGATGAGGGTCTCGATCTGGTTTTTCAATGCCTTACATTCTTCCGTGTCATGGCCAAAGTTTCTGTGGAATCTACACCAAGTGTTTCAATCTGGGTTGAGGTTTGGCGGTCTTGGGGGCTGATGAGAGTCATAAAATACATCTTAACAGTACTTAATTTTTAGCATTTTAGGGTTGATCTAGGTTTTAATTGCACTTTTATACATTAACAACTCTAAAGTATCATTCCTGGATCATTGATCTACTTCGGTACATTTTCAGGTACTTTATACTCAAAAGAGGAGGAAAAGTTATCATTGCTTGAAGCACAAAGACTCGAGGCATACTGGAGTGAAGGAATACTTCCGGAAAGACAAGATGGAGGGCTTAAAAGAGCAACAACTGCTGCCCGCATTGGAAAGGAGTTTCACTAAATTGTGAGAATTACCCAAACAGATCAATCATCTTTGAAAATTAAACTGTATTGATACAAGAAGAACCAGGAGATGAACCATATATGCTTAGAAATATCCGGAAGTCTATTTTCTGGAGAATTTTACGGTTCGTCAAAAGGATTTTTCTAGAGAAAGTTATGCCAATTTTAGTAGACAAAGGTCAGGCTGTGCGGGATTTCAGCGTGATTTTGGGTTTATATCCCACATCTCATATCGGATGGGAAACACATTGCACTCTTGGTATTTGCTTATATAAGACCCACTCCACTTTAGCTTTGAGCATCAATGGGGGATGAATCCAGAGGGCCTTTAGGAGCAATCTATAGGGCTTTAGGAGGAATCTGAAGTTTATAGTTTGAATGTCGGGAGAGATGATCGTAGGGAGGCCGGAGGCAACTCAAGGAAGCATGACCCCCATGGCCTGCTAGTCTCCAAGCAAGGCGAAGGGATGAATCCCTAGGTGTAGTTGTTCTTATTTTTCCTTTATTTGATTCGGTTGTAGTTGGAATTATTTTCGTTAAATATTGTTATGTTTTATTATTTAATTTAATTAGTAGATTTATTATAACTCTGGTGGTTGCATGCTTCTTTTCCATATAAGTTCAGTTAGGCTTTTCTTATGTGTACCTGTTTGGGTGTGATTGAGTCCGGTAGATCTCTTTTATAGATTTGTCCATTGCTGCGGTATCATCATTTAGATATATCGTCGTCTCTTGATAATTTATAAGTTAGGTCATGTGTGCTTGAAAGTAAAGAAGATTTCATAACAATTACATTAGGATTTATAAATGCACTTTAATTGAATATTTTTCGATTGCCTGTTTGGGATGTGAAACTTGCAATCGAGATAAAAACAACTGAATCAAGTTAGGATTAGAGCAACGAACCTAGGGAGGATTTTCGGAACCTTATTATTTTTATTTTAAACTTATTTATACAATTACTCTTTTTCTCAAACAACTCAGATTCTTTTAATCTTTTATCGTTTGTGTTGAGGTTTACACCTTCTTTTGTACTTAACTTGTTTCTCTGTGGAATCGACACCCCAAAACTATAATACAATAACCGCGTTATGTTTTGGGCGTAATCAAATTTTAGCGCCGCTGCCGGGGAAATGCGCTTAAGTACAAAGAAGCTTGTCAACTTTGGGTGTGATGGTAAAAAAAAAAAAAAAATTATTGTTTTATTTATTTTATTTCCTCTCTGATTCATTTGGTGCATGCTTAGACAAGAGATCTGCGAGGTAGATTCATTAGAGGACCTAAGCTAGAATTACCCTCTCCTTCCGAGTCTGATAGTAAAATCTCGCCTAGATCAAACCATAGAGAAAACTCAAGTGAGAATCTAGAGGATTTTGTTAACATGGCCGATAACTATAATGAGAATGTTGCTAAGACACTTCAGGATTACCTCCACCCTACACGCACAGCCATACCATAATGCATCATGTTTCCAGCCAATACTCGCCATCAAGATCTTAAACCAGGGATGATTTAATTACTCCCTATATTCCATGGCTTGGATAACGAAAATCCATATGTGCACATTAGAGAGTTTGAGGAAGTAGTTGTGACTTTTCATAGTCAAAACGAAACTCGTGACATTATGAAACTTAAGCTCTTTCCTTTCGCTTTGAAGGATAGAGCCAAGAGTTGGCTATACTCACTTAGACCACGATCTATTAGGTCGTGGACTGAGATGACTCGGGCTTTCTTTAACAAATACTTTCCCCAACATAAGACCAACACTTTGAAAAGGCAAATCTCCACCTTTGCACAAAAGGATAGTGAGACTTTATATCAGTCTTGGGAGAGATTTAAGGAGTTATTGAGTATGTGCCCTCACCATGGGTATGAAAGTTGGTGCTTAGTGAGCTATTTCTATAAGAGACTTACCTATAGAGAGCGCCAATTCGTAGAGATGATGTATAATGGTGGGTTTTTAGAGAAAGATCCTGATGAGGCCATAGAGTACCTCAATGAGCTTGCTGAAAAAGCTCACACTTGGACTGGACCTAGTGCTACTGAAAGCACAAATAGGTCATGACCTACAGGGCACCCAAATAGTGGTGGAATTTACCATCTTAGAGAAGAGGATAACCTTAGAGCCAAGGTCGAGATGCTCACTAAGGAGATGAATGAGTTAAAGGCTAAGAGCTTAAAGCTAACACACGTGATTAATCATGCAAAATCTTTTGAACCATGTTTTGTGTGTGGCTGGGTAGATCATCTTCTCCAAGAATGCCCCACATTTGCTGATATGAGAGGGCTGTATGAGGAACAATGTAATGCCTTAGGCATGTACAAAAAGCCTCTTGCACCTTTCTCTAACACTTATAACCCGGGGTGGCGAAATCAGCCCAACTTCAGCTGGAAATCTAAAAACCAGCATGCACAGCCCCCTAGATCATCCCCTGCACCTTATTATGCACCCTCATCCTCTAGAAACTCGCTAGAAGACACTTTACAGGCCTTTATAGAGGCAAAAGGTAAGACAAACCAAAGGTTTGAGGCATTATTTATGCAGGTGATGGAAGAGCATAAAGAAATAAAGAGCCAAGTGTCCAAGTTGATGAGCTACTTGAGTGTGACTGAGCGAGGTAAGTTTTCTGCTCAAGCTCAGTCCACATCCCATGGTCAACACCTAGCACAAAAGAATTTGGAGGAGGTGAATGCCATCGAGACACTTGGTGATAAATCAGTACACATCCCAACAACGAAAAAATCAGAGGATGTGGCTGAAAGCCATCAAGCACAAGCATACATGATGGACTCGTTCATGGAAAAGGTCCAGCACCTTAATCCATTAGAGTCCACCTTCACCCATGGCTTCACCAAAGCATATATCGAGCCATCATTTGCGGATGTTACTGATGACATTCTTGAGGCCCCTCCCAAGCATAGAAGCACCAAATTTGGCAATGAAGCAGTGGCGGATGCATTCAAGCTATGTTTTTCAAGGAGGAAATAAGAGCGTCTGGCTGAAGACGTAAAACTTAGCGCTCATGGGAGGCAGCCCACAACGTATCCTTTTACTTTTACTATTTTTCATATTTATTTTTCTTGTTTATTATTATTCTTTTGTTGTTTTCTAGTTTTACTTTAGTATTTATTTTTCAGGGACAAATAAACGAAGCAGTTCAAATGATTGTGCACAACTTTCAACTCCACGCACCGTTGGTTAAAAATGGAGTTTCCTTAACTTTTGTTTTTTTTCATTGAGGACAATGCGTATCTTAAGTTGGGGGTGGAAGATATACATTTCTTATTGCATATCATTGAATATTACAAATAAATTTTTATTTCCATTTTCTCCTTAGTTTGAGGATGTTGACACGTACGTGGCTTACGAAAAACGATTCTTTCTAAACCCTAGTTCATAAAACTATTTGTCAAGCCTGCCACCTGAAATCATTGTACAATGAGGGGTGAGCTTCACAAGCCCAGTGAATTAAATTTACTAGAAGTACTCATTAGTATAAACAGTCTTTTAATATTTTAATCAATTTATAACTCATACCCTTGATGCTAGTTCTCTACTATCACTACACATGTCATAATATCAATTCTCTATCAATCTCTTCTTAATTATTGGTTCACCTTAGGACCATTAATTATCTCATAACTACCTTGTAATGGGGTTCACATCATAAAGTCTACCATTTAGATAAGTCTTATCACTATAACTGTCTCTTTCTATAAGACTCAACCATCTATAATTAAATTCACCACAATATACCACATCTCAGCATTTCAATAATCTCATCATCGTAACTGTCTCTTTTTATGAGACTCAACCATCAATAATTAAATTCACCACAATATACCACATCTTAGCATTTCAATAATCTCATCATCATAACTGTCTCTTTTTATGAGATTCAACCATCTATAATTAAATTCACCATAATATACCACATCTCAACATTTCAATAATCTCATCATCATAACTGTCTCTTTTTATGAGACTCAACCATCTATAATTAAATTCACAATAATATACCACACATCATCATTTTCAATAATGCAAGCAATAATTAAAAAATATGCCATGCATGAATGATTATGATGGAAACATCGTCCCACCTGTCGACAGGTTGTTATTATCTTAGATCGACTGCCCTCCCGGTTCTTTCATTCTCATTTAGACCGGCTAACTTTCTGGTTCTTTCATTCACATAAGACCGGCAGCCTTCCCGGTTCTTGCATTCACATAAGACCGGTTGTCTTCCCGGTTCTTTCATTTTCATTAGACCGACTGCCTTCCCAGTTCTTTTCTTTTTCATTTAATGCATATGCATATGAACAATGGTATGAAATATGCATCAAAACAGTAATATAAAAACAACATTAACTCAAAATATCTAAATTGACTATCCTGATTTTTCTCAAATTTATATAACAATTCCACTAAAATCTTCTCATCCCAAATCACATCATATCATCCATTAAAGCTTGTCAAGATCCACTAAATTTCATCACAATTCATACCAAATCATCCATCAAAGTTTGTTAAGATCTATTAAAATTCATCTCATCATAATTCATATTAAAACATCAATATATCTCATCAATAATTTATTTATTGCTTTTATTCTCAAATAAACTTATGATTTCCAAAAATATCATTTCTCACCGAAAAATATTTTTACATGTCCAAATTTTCTATCATACCTATAAATCAATTTTTCATCTATCACCCACGCATATATCAATAATTTATTTTAATATTATCACTAGATATTTCATTTTTATTTAGATTACTTAAAGTAAATCCAACTCACCACGTAGCACTTAAAGCTACTCGTGGATCACTTCTTTGCTTTTCCCGCTTCTCTTAGAAATTCCCCCAATTATAGATCGTCAACACCTGACATCATATTTATATAAATTTTCTAATTTATTCTTCAATTCAATATAAACCACACACTTTGAAAATTCCCACTTTGAATTCAAGAAAAAAACTTCATAAATGTCAGAAATTAAAAAAATAACTATTACCTTATTATCTTTTGCTTTTCTGATAGTTTTTTCATGATTCTCTATGAAATTCCGCAGAACATCCCTTCAAAATTTTGTTCTTTCATCATTTCTTTGAACTCCCAAGTGTTTTAAGAAAACAGGTGAATTACGTAAAACTAAAGGAAATTTCTTCGCATAACCTACCCAAACCCATTGTACATATTTATATAGGAGAGCTTGGGCTGAAGATCAGCAGCTTCCTCTTCTAAGTCTCCATGATTTGGAGTCTTACCACAAAAACATTTTTATTACACATTTACTTTCCAAAACATCATGATTACCAAAAATCATAATGATTTGCCTTTTTTTTTAAAGATTTATTTTATTCAATACTAAATTCTTCGCGTTGCTATATTATTTAAACTTTATGTAATATTTATTAAATTACTTATTTACCCTTACTTTACAAATACGGGTATTACACAATGCGTCTCTAATAGAAAGACACTAAATTAAACACTTTTTGCACCATTAAGGGGCGAAATAAACCTTAAGGAAAGTGACCTGATCATGCCTTGAAATCATTTCTCTTATTATCTCTTATTCTTTTTGATAAACAACTCTCTTTTCTCCACAGATTTCTAACAATCTTAAGATTTATTTTTTTTCACTTTTCTTATCAAATGATTACTTCTTTGAGTTCCCTAAGAGATATAGCGTTGGACTTCGACAAGTTTGAGCATTTTGATGGAGGAAATTTTTATTGTTGGCGAAAGAAATTGTTCTTCCTCTTGACATGGGTATTATGTTATCACTACACCAAGGCCGAAATCTGTAGAAAATGAGATGATTGCCTAGACTCATGATAGGTAGAAATAGGATCAAGATGACGATATCTGCAAGGGTCATATTCTTAATGCAATGTCCAATACTTTGTTTGATGCTTACAACAATGTTAAGACTGTAAAGGAATTGTAGGATTCGTTGCAAGCAAGGTATATGAGGGAAGATATTACAAGTCGGCGATTTATTATTACAAAATTTAACATTTGCAAAATTGGTGATACTCGTTCTATTATGGATCAGTTTAGTGAAACAAAAACTATACTAGATCAATTTTCTCAACATAAACTGAAATTGGATAAGGCCATAATGGTCACAACTATTACAAACAAACTGCTTCCACTTTGGAAAAATTTCAAGAATTATTTAAAGCATCAAAAGGATGGCTTGACTCTTGAAGAGTTAGGCAATCATCTCTGAATTAAGAAGGATTTAGGGAAAGAAGGAAAGGAAGAAGCCTTCTCCAATATTAATTCAGTACAGGAAGAAGAGATTTCGAAAGAGATCTCTCAAGATTCTCACAAGAGAAAGAATTCTTCAACCAATTCTGACAAGAATAACAAGAAGACAAAGGGTACTTGCTTCCATTGTAGGAAACCAGGACACTTCAAGAGAGATTGTTAAAAATTGAAGAAAAAGGGCAAACCACAACAAAAGTTTGTGGCTTAAGGCTGAAAATAATGCATAAGGTCTAAGGGAGGAATGCTTGTTAGTAATGCATAAATGTGTGAGATTATATTTTAGTGAATGAATGTTTAAACACAAAATAATAACAAGAGTATTATTTATGTTGTTTGTATTATTGATTATTAAATTTACTTTGGCATATTTGTTGAAGATCATGTTATGGTTAAGTTAAAGTTATTTCCTAAAATTGATATAAGAATGGAAATTGCATGCTTATTAAAATCACTAGAAGAATTTCAAAAGTTCAATGAAATTCATGTTTGATTTAATTTAAAATGATTTATAAATCTTATACCTTATTAAATGAAAAGTTATATATTTTCTAGAGTTGTTATATATGTAAGACTTAAACATATATATTGAAACATTGCATAAGACAAGTGTGAATTTTTTTATGACAACAAGAAAGATTAGAACCGTAGTGGTTTACATATATTCATATACGAATATGTAGTCCAAATTTCCTAAGAAGAGAGTAAATAATTTGAATGAGAGTTTGATAAATTTTGGGACATAAATAATAAAATTTGTGTTGGAATATCTCTTGTTGTGAATTCTCAAATAAGTCTTGAGAAGACCTCTAGTGTATTTTAATTTGTACTTGACTTAGAATTTAATGTATTATTGTGATAGAAATTTACAAGAATATGAATCTCAAGAGGGTACTTGTGGTAAAATCCAGTTTGGATTATAATGTCACTTGGACTACTGATATGAGTATATGCTATAGTGAATATTGTACAATGATATAAACACCAATTTAACACTGATAATGAATTATAAGTGGGTAAAGTCAAGTAGTTATAAGTGATGAAAAAAAAATTACTTATGGTGGGCGTGATTCTAAGTGTAAGCGCCATTAGTATTATGTACGCAATGCACTACAATGAGTTATCCTAGGTCTTTAGCCAAGTATAAAAATTGTAGATATTAACCAAGTTTCTAGCTAGCAAATGATTAAAATGTATAAGGGATTGAACCTCGACTTAACGCTTACTAACCATAAGTTTTGAGTTCAATAAGACAAAGTACATCATCTGTTGTGATAAAGTGAAGGGTGAACTTTAAGTTCTTAATAAGGCTTATAAAAGTTTTATTTGGTATGTTAAGCTACGTAACATACTTGATAAGCTTATCTAGTGAATGTGAAGTGTGGTCGCTTCTGTTGAGTTCAAGAACTTAACTATAAAGCACTAATGATATAAGATACATCAAACAAGGCTTTCAAAAGCGTCGATAATTTTTTTGGCAAATTCTATGAAGAGAAGTTTCATGTGTGAGACATGTCCAGTTAAACAAATAAACTTTATGGTTCAAAGTATTATACTACCACATATTCTGTTTAACTTTGATGTGTTTTCACTAAGTGAAGATTCAAGTCCAAAAGACATCTTCATTTAGGCATGAACTTCAATGGATGATAAAAGATCAAATTTTCAAAGTTTTATGTAGTCAAATTACTTTTAAATTTGTGGGGGATTGTTGATGATTTTCAAAATAAACTTAGTTTTATGTTTGGGATGTTTTAGAAAATTAAAGGAAATGAGAAAAAAAAAAGAAACATTGAGTATGACTTATGGGAGTTGGTACAGTCGACATAAAGAGACTTTCTATGATTTATTCAGTCGACTGAATGGAAGGCATAACCTCATTGTTACTAGTTCAGTCGACTGAACAAATGATTCAATCGACTGAATGGAAGAAAATTTTGAATTTCCAGAACGTTAAATGATAGTTCCTCATGAAATGGAGTGCCTTTAAAGAAAAAAAAAAACCCAGTCATTTCAGTTTAATTTTATTTATTACTTAACCAATGTGTCTCTAATGGAAAGATGCTACTTAAGCACTATAAAAAGAGTGTTTAAATGTCATAATTTACAGATTTGAGTAATCTCTTTTCTTTTTCTTCTCTTTTCCAACAACATTGATCTTCCTATATTTAGAAATCCTTTAAATTTTCAAACATAAGTGTTCTTCATCCATAAACTCATAGAAGCTGTTGTAGGTTGTTTTTCATGAGTGTAAAGTGCAAAACAACATCAGAGCTTTATTGTATCTTGGAGGAATTTCGCCAGAAACCTTTTTGTACCAGTGAGGGCCGAAATAAACCTTAAGAAAAGCGATCTGATCGTGCTTTGAAGTCGTTTTTCTTATTCTTTTTTATTCTTTTTAACAAACAATCCTTTTTTTCTCTACAAATTTCTAACAACATCTTGTGCTATGAAAATAGTTTCAAAGTTTTAAATTGTGTTTGCAGTTGTCACTACGAATAACATCAAACAAGTTGATATACAAAATCAAAAATCATAGTCACTGGATTTTTTTTTTCTTTGAATGGTAGCCACCGGGATTTAAGACAAAAAAAAAAAAAAAAAAAAAAAAAAAAAAAAAAAAAGAAAAGAACTAAAGCTCAACCAGAACACTAACCCAACAATAAGACAGATAAATAGGAGGCACAAACCGAATCCTTATACCAAATTAAACCAACTGATCAGCCACAAGACATCACTTAAATAAGCAACCAGCAGCAGTAAGAAATTAAAAATACATCAATGGCAAAAGGAAATAAACTAATACCAGATTGTCACCCTTGAATATCAGTGCTGACTTCTATTGCATATTGCATGCACCTTACAATACATTTATTGGAGATCCTAAAAATGATCAATTATAGATGGGCAACCATATGCATAAATCTTCAACTATGAAGTCATTCTAAAATATATTTGATGCGAAAGATCAATAAAATATTACCCCTCTAGATCAAGTTGTCAGAAAAATATAGTAGTCAATTCCTTACAAAAGGAAGAGAGTATTAGAATATAATGGCTTTCTAATGTTACCCATAAGCTGTCATGCTCATGAACCCAACACTGTAGCTAAGGGGAGCAGCTGGTTGATAAAAACACTCGGTAACAGAACAACAACTAAGAATTCATTGCAAAAGAAATTATATACTAAAGAAGATGGAGATTGAATATTTCGGCCATAAGCATCCGTTGCAACTCATTGAGGACGAGGACGACGAAGTTCTTTGCGATGGATGTAAGAAAGGCCTATCAGGTTCAGGTCCTAGGTATAGTTGTAGCAAATGCAGGTTTTACATTCATAAATCCTGCACTGAGCTTCCGCGGGAAATCAAACTTTTCATTCATCCTTGCGCTCTCACCCTCAAGTTCGGTGAGGTCTCTAACATGTGTGGTGACTGTTACAATTTTCACTCTGGCATAATCTTCCATTGTGAACAGTGCAATTTTAATTTGGATGTCAACTGTGCGCAACTGGTGATCCAGATGTCCGAAAGTGAGAACCAGATTTTGCATTTTAGCCACTGGCGACATCCATTGAAAGTCACTGAGAAGAATGAAGATGATCGAGTTCACTGTAGAGTATGTGGAAAGATCTGTTATGATTCGACATATGGGTGTGAAGAATGCAACTTTTTCCTCCATAAATCGTGCAAGGACGGCTTACCACAAAAGATCCAACACTTCTTCCACCCATGCCCTCTCGTATTACAGCCAAATTACACGTTTGATTGTAAGGCTTGTAAGGAATATCGTGAAGGCATAGCCTTCGTATGTGGGAAGTGTTTTTTCTCTGTGGAACTTGAATGTGCCCTGCTTCCCACCGTAGAGCATGATGGTCTTGAGGGGAATATTCTACATTTTATCCACCATGGGCATCCACTGACAATCGTAAAGGTGAATGATTCTGATGACGTTTACTGTAAAGCATGTGGTAAATATTGCTTGAATCTCACCTATAGTTGCACAAGCCGCAGATGCAAATACTTCTTACACAAATCGTGTACTGAATTTCCGCGACAGATCCAACATCCCTTTCACTGGAAGCATCCTCTCACTCTCCTTCCCGATAAAGCAGGATATGCCTCAGAATCCGTCTGCAATGCATGTGGAAACTTTAGTAGAAACTTCACCTACCACTGCAGCAAATGTGATTTCTCTCTGGACACAAATTGTGCTTCATTAAAGCCCTTGATTAAGTATGACGGCCACAGGCACCTTCTTAACTTCATTGAGGCATCACATGACCGTTTTGACTGCAAAATCTGTTATAAGAAGTGCAAGGGCTGCTTTCTCCGTTGTGTAGAATGCAATTTTACCATCCATTTGCATTGCCATCCATCATTGCCACAAACAATCAAACACAAGTGTCATATAGATCGTTTGACTTACACCAAATCACTTGTCGAAGATGAGTCGAATGAATATTACTGTGATGCTTGTGAGGAAAGAAGAGATCCAGGGGTTTCTGTATATTATTGTGAAGAATGCGATTTTGCTGCTCATGTTCGGTGTGTTTTCTCTGAGGTAATCCCCAATTCTGTCTAATATGTGTTGATCTTATGTGATTAATTATTTTCTTCTTTTCGGGGAAATTTTTTACTATGTACATCAAGCCTAATTCTTTAGAGAGAAATACACAGACAAAAAAGCTCAAAAAATGACGCTAATTAACTGAGATTCCTACACTTTCCCTGTTTCATACCCAATTCCCTTAGCATTATAACAGTTTCAAAAATTCTACGTAAGAATTAAATTTATAGAAAAAAACATTACTCTAAAATTTTAACATATACAAAACTCTATATATATGTATATTAGGCCTCATTTCTCTAATGAGCATTTTGAATGAAAAGTGAATGAAACGTTCATTCAAATCTAGTCAATGTTTTTTTTACTTTAAGTTTCTTACTGATATATTTTTTTTTGAAGCATCCATCAAACTAAACAATCTCAAACCGATTAAATTTAACTTCAAACATTAATGAAAGTAAGTTGGTTGCTTGTCAGGTGTTTCCACCAATCTCTGAGGAAGAAACTTTTGCAAGGGGGAAAGATGTCTTTACAATAGACCCCTTCATTGAAAGACTAGAAAAAGAAATTTCAGAACTTCGTGCGAAGGCGCAGCTAAAAGAAGAAAAATCAGAGCACTTGAAAAGAGGGAGAGAGCAACTAAGAGATGAAAGTGAACAACTGAATGCGAGATTAGAGGCACTAACAAAGGATATTGAGGCACTAACATCAAGAATAGAACCATTATCAGAAAAAATAAAGCCAATAAGAACAAAAATAGAGGCCCTTGAGGTTAAACGCACCAAATGCCTTCTACACGGCCATGAGACTGGTTTGCTCACTCGTTTAGGTGGATCACGTAGACAAGTTGTCAGGGACCAAGAATCATGGGATGGGAGTGATTGACACTTACCACTAATCATTAAATAAATGTTATTTCTTTCAATTAATGTTATTTTCTTTTAATAAATTTGTGCTAGAATTATGCGATTGTAATTTTTATTTCTGTAAGAATGGGTTATTGTCTATTCTATCAAAAGTTGTTAGGTTATTTAATAGCTCGAGGCCAAGAATGAAGGATATATCATCAGTATAATCTTCAACCTTGTGTTGATTTGGAGTTGTGGTTTTTCTCGAATTAAACCAACTAGAAAAAGAAAATTTTGCAAAGGGGAAAGATGTCTTTACAATAGACCCCTTCATTGAAAGACTAGAAAAAGAGATTTCAGAACTTCGTGCGAAGGCGCAACCAAAAGAAGAAAAATTAGAGCACTTGAAAAGAGGGAGAGAGCAACTAAAAGATGAAAGTGAACAACTGAATGCGAAATTAGAGGCACTAACAAAGGATATTGAGCATTAACATCAAGAATAGAACCATTATCAGAAAAAATAAAGCCAATAAGAACAAAAATAGAGGCCCTTGAGGTTAAACGCACCAAATGCCTTCTAAACGGCCATGAGACAGGTTTGCTCACTCGCATAAGTGGATTACACCGACAAGGTGTCAGGGACCAAGAATAATGGGATGAGAGTGATTGATGCTTACCACTAATCATTAAATAAATTTTATTTTTTTTTCGATCAATATTATTTCCTTTCAATAAATTTGTGCTAAAATTATGCGATTGTAATTTTCCTTTCTGTAAGAATGGGTTATTGTTTATTCTATCAAAAGCTGTTTAGCTATTTAATAGCTTGAGGCCAAGAATGAAGGATATATCATCAGTATTATCTTCAACCTTGTGTTGATTTGGAGTTGTGGTAATCCTCGAATTAAACCAACTAAGGAGGCCTAGGATCCCTCGAAGTGTCCTACAAAATTCTATCATAGGTAGAGCACGCAAGGACGATCCTTTTTCTCTACCCATTCATAAACCCACTACGAGGTCGCAAACTCTGGCACGTAACAACTTGGTATTAGATCCAAGCATGTCCGACCACCGTCTCGAGCAAGTGGAGAATGAGCTTGGCTCATTGGCTGTGGGCCAAAAGGAACTACAACAAGCTTTGAAGGCTAGTGAAGAACGTCTCTTGAAACATATGGACAGCATGTTTGCTCATTTTTCTACGCGGAGTGAAGGACATGAAGATGATGCCAAGTCTTCTCATGGGCCCCGTCGTAGTCTTTTGGGAGGAGTCTCTCTTGCACCCAAAATCACTAAGTTGGACTTTCCACGCTATAATGGCATGGATGATCCAACCGGATAGATTTGTCGAGCGGAGCAATTTTTTGAGTTCAAAGGCACGGATGAGCCGGAAAAATTCCCCATGGCCGGTTATCACTTGGATTGCCGGCAGTGTCCGATTGTGGTATAACATTTCAAAAATCGGCGAGAAGGTGTTAATTGGGAAGTTTTTAAGTACGAGTTGCATTTACGAAATGGGCCTTCAAGGTTCCAAAATTTTTTTGGGGATCTCACCAAGCTTAAACAAACAGGAAGCATCAGCGATTACCAAATGGATTTTGATCGTTTGTTACATTGAGCTGGCCATTTGTCCGAAGAACAACAAGTTGGGTGCTTTGTGAGTAGGTTAAAGGAGGCAATACGAGTTGACGTGTAAGCATGTAATCCAATTTCATTATCTGCTGCTATCGGTCTTGCATGACTCTATGAGTCTTGTATGTATGACCAACGGAAGGGAGGGTACGTGGAACCTTAAAAGGCTCCATCCACCATGGGACATCCACCCTTACCCTCAGCATCTCTTACCAGAGCCCGTACCCGCACCATCAAGAGGATGAGTCTGGCTGAGTTGCAAGAAAGAAGGACGCGCGGATTATGCTTCAATTGTGACGAAAAATTTTCCCTGGGCCATCGCTGCCAGAAGTTATTTTTAATAGAAGGAATTTTTCCTTCTATGGATGAGCTGTTGGATAAGACTACCATAGAGGAGGAAGCGGAAAAAGAGATTCCTGAAATTAGTTTTCATACTATTTCAGGAAATGTAGCACCTCAAACCATTCGTTTTTTTTTTTTTTTGAAAAATTGGAGTTTCCATGGTTACAATATTAGTGGATTCCGGTAGCACTCATAACTTTTTGAATTCAAAGTTAGCTACCAAAATGGGAATTTATCCTACAAAGAAAGGAGAATTTTCGGTTCAAGTGGCGGATGGAAATAAAATGAAAAGTGAAGGATTGTGTGAAAGGCTCCCTATTTTAGTGCAAAAGGTTCAATTTTACGTGGAGTTTTTACCTTTTACTGGTGGAAGGATGTGATGCCGTTTTTGGAACTCAATGGCTTAAAAAACTGGGTCCAATTATTTGGGAATTCAATGAGATAAGGATGTGATTTTATTAGGAGGGGAAAACAGTAGAGTTACGTGGGCCAAGAGGGCCTAGCAATAAAATCATGGGTGATTGTGATTTAAAGGTGCAGTTGTGGAAAGGAAAAAGAGCTTTTTTTATTACAATTCAATTCCTTAAACTTGGGAGAGAAGCAAAAAGTTACGGCAACAAATTTAAATTTGGATTTAATGGCTATTTTGAATCAACATTTGGCCATTTTTCAAGAGATTCAAGGCTTGCCATCTCAGCAATCTCAAAACCACAAAATTCCATTGGAAAAGGGAGCTAATCCAATCTCAGTCAAGCCTTATCGGTATCCCCATTACCAAAAAAATGAGATTGAAAAAATGATCAAGGGGCTATTGTCATCTGGTGTGGTAAAGCCTAGCACGAGTCCATACTCCTCTCCCATGCTATTGGTTAAAAAACAAGATGGCTCTTGGAGGCTTTGTGTGGATTATCGGGCACTCAACAACATTACCATCAAGGGTAAATATCCAATACCCGTTATCGATGAATTATTAGATGAATTGCATGGTGCACGATTTTTTACAAAGCTTGATTTGAGGTCGGGGTACCATCAAATCCGTATGTACCCAGAAGATGTTGAGAAAACAGCTTTTCGCAAGCAACAAGGACACTACGAATTTTTAGTGATGCCCTTTGGTCTCACTAATTAATTACACCCAAAGTATAACGCGGTAGTTGTAGCACGGCTTTGGGGTGTCGATTCCACAGGAAAACAGGTTAACTACAAAGGAAGGTGTAAACCTTGACACGAACGATAAAAGTTAAATGATAAAATACGAGTTTTGATAATGATGTAACTTGAGAAAATTGTGTAAATATAATGAAATGTAAATAAGAAATATCAAGGTTCCGGGAATCCTCCTTAGGTTCGTTGCCTTGCTCCACTCTCGATTCGATTGTTTTTATCTCGATTGCTAGTTTCACATCCCAAACAAGCAATCGAAATATATTCAATCAAGCACATTTATAAACTCTAATGTAATTGTTACAAATTACTCATTGATTTCAATTGAAGCACACATGACCGATCTTAAAGATTATCAAGAAACGACAATATGTCTCAACAACAATATCGTAGTAATGGACAATCAATAAGATAAATCTACCGAAATCAATCAAATCCAAACAACATCACATAAGAAAAGCATGACTAGACTTATATGGGGGAGGAGCATGCAATCACCAGGTTAAAAAAATCTAAGATACGAATAACATAAATTCAACTGTCACATGAACCTAAATTCTTCATGTTTAATCAACGAATAAATCACAAACAATATTCAACAATAAATCCGTACAACCGAATCAAGAATAGAAATTAAGAACAACAACACCTAGGGATTCATCCCTTTGCCTTGTTTGAAGACTAATTAACCATGGGGCTCATGGTTTTGATGAAGAATGTGGAGTTCTCCCCTCCATTTCCAGCCTTGGAAGACTTGGAAGAATTCTGGATTTGGATCCCTTGGATCCCCCTAAAGATGCCGGCTGCACACTCCTTAAGGAGGTATTTATAGATTACAAGTAGCTAGGGTCATTTTGGTCCGAAAAAATGTCATTTGGTCACCCAAACCAGGTCAAGAAGTGAGTGGGCGCCTAGGCGCTGGTTATATCCGAGATTGAAGTGTTCTGGAAAGTGTGGTGCTCATTTTTGCGCGCCTAGGCGCTCACTCTTGCAGATTGGAGAGGTGAGGTGCTCACTCTTGCAGATTTGAGAGATGAAGTCCCTGGAAGGCGTGGTGCTCATTTTTGGGTGCCTAGGCGCCCACTGTTGCTTGCCTTGGTCAACTTGTGCACACAGTCTTGCTGCCCTTCACCAGCTTGTATCCAGAAGTGCACACACTAGTGTGCCTACCCTTACCTTGCTCCAAAGTGATGCACACACTTGTGTGCAGTCTTTTAACTTGCTGTATTTTATTTCTCCAACCTTGGTTTAGACTTTAACCATCTTTGAATCATGTTTAGACATGTCTAAACCTTGGACAAATACCAACACCAACATGCAAGAACTTTTGGCGCTTTAAACATAGATCACTTTATCATCTCTTTTGGACTCAAAGCACCTGAAAATGCATCGAATTAAGTCAATGATTTATGAATATCACTTTAGAGTTATTAACATGTAAAAGTGCGATTACGACCGAGATCAACCCTAAAATGCTAACAATTAAGTATTGTTTAGATGCATTATATGACTCTCATCACTAATACACCAGCAACCTTCTAAAGCGTCATGAATGAGGTATTCAAGGAATTTCTTCGTAAATTCTTCTTGGTATTTTTTGACGATATTCTTATTTTTAGTAAACCTTGGGAGGATCACTTATTACATGTTGGGCGTGTGCTACATGTTTTGCAAGCTAACTAGTTTTTTGTCAAGTGTGAAAATTTTCAATTTGGACAAGAAGAAGTAGGCTACTTGGGTCACGTGATTTCTCATCTTGGGGTATCCATGGACCCAGAGAAAATTTCCTCTATGATTACATGGCCCAAACTAACTAGCTTGAAGGGGTTGCGAGGTTTTTTGGGCCTTACCGATTACTACCGGAAATTCATTCACCATTACAGGATGATTGCTCAACCCTTGACAAATATGCTCAAAAAGGATTCTTTTAAATGGAGTTCTGCCACTGAGCAAGCATTTGAAGAATTAAAAATGGCAATGACATCCGGACCCACACTTGCTCTACCAGATTTTTCCCAACCATTTATTGTGGAGTGCGATGCCTCCGGCATGGGTTTGGGTGTAGTGCTCATGCAAGGAGACCGACCAATTGCTTTTTTTAGCCAAGCTCTACATGGCAAAAATCTTGCATTATCCACGTATGAGAAGGAAATGTTAGCCTTGGTTAAGGCGGTCCAAAAATGGTGTCCATATCTTTTAGAATCTAAATTTATTGTTCGAACAGACCAAAAAAAGCTTGCAATTTCTATTAGGTCAAACCATTACTACAGCTGCTCAACAAAAATGGTTGGTGAAGCTCTTGGGATTTGATTTTCAAATTCACTACAAAAAAAGGCTAGGAAAATTCAGTTACAGATGCCCTTTCTCGAAAATTTGAAATTCATGCAATATCTTCTCCTATTCCTAATTGGGTGGATCCCATAAAATCAGAAATTTTAACTAATTCCCATTTGCAGAATTTGGTGGAGAAAATCAAGGAAGGAGAAGCATTGGGACTGAGGCTATTCAAGGAAGGACTGATTTTCTTTAAGGATCGGATTTATCTCTTGCCCACATCCGAATTGATTATTCCTATAATCAAGGAATTCCATTCCAACACGCATGAAGGGCTCCACAAATCTCTCCACAAAATCAAATCAGATTTTTATTGGAAAGGCATGAAGGGGCACATACGAAAATTTATCCAAGAATGTGATGTTTGTCAAAAAAAGAAGGTGGACCAAGTCAAGCCAGCGGGTTTACTCAGCCCTCTCCCAATTCCTTGCTATGTGTGGACAGATATTTCCATGGATTTTGTGGATGGCTTGCCAACATCTAGAGGTAACTCTACCATTTTTGTGGTCATTGATCGATTATCCAAATATAGCCATTTTATTCCCATTAAACACCCTTACACAGCCACCAGAATTGCCCAAACATTTCTTGACCACATATTCAAGCTTCATGGCATGCCCGAGTCTATTGTGTGTGATCGTGACTCAGTATTCACAAGTTATTTTTGGAAGAATTTATTCTTATTAAATGGAGTTAAATTCAATTTTAGCTCAGCTTATCATCCACAAACCGACGGTCAAACCGAAGTGGTCAACAAGACATTGGAGATGTACTTGCGGTGTTTCACTAGTTCTAAGCCCAGCAAGTGGGCGATTTGGCTTCCGTGGGTAGAATATTGTTACAATACAAGTATCCACTCTTCCACCAAAAAGACACTATTCAAAATTTTCTATGGGCACGAACCTCCCACTTTACTTGCCTATGTTCATGGCACTTCGCGTGTGGAGTCCGTTGACAAATTTCTACTTGAAAGGAATGTGGTGATTAAGGATGTCAAAGCCAATTTGAAAATTGCACAGGAGCGAATGAGGAAATATTATGATGAGAAGCACACGGATAAGAGTTTTCAAGTGGGCGAATTTGTCTATAAAATTGCGCCCACATCGTCAGCTTTCATTGGCTCGACAGAAAAATCTCAAGCGTAGTCCCAAATTTTTTGGTTCATTTAAAATCTTATCCAAGATTGGCACTGTTGCATATAAATTGGAGTTACCCCCGAATCTAAATAGCATCTAATTTTCCATGTTTCTCTCCTTAAAAGAAGGATTGGAGATCAAGAGAAAATCTCTCCCACTCTACCCGAATTACCAACAGAATCGGCACTCCACCCACTTCCTCAAGCCATTATGGAAACTCACAAAAAAAGAGGAGAAATTGAAGCTCTTGTTCATTGGCAAAATCTCTCTCCTGCTTAGGCAACATGGGAGAATCTGGTAGAATCGAAGACACACTTTTTCCTTGAGGACAAGGAAATTTTTAAGGAGGGAAGAGTTGTCTGGGACCAAGACTCATGGGATGGGCGTGCTGGATGCGTACCACTAATCATTAAATAAATGTTATTTTCTTTCAATCAATGTTATTTCCTTTCAATAAATTTGTGTTAGAATTATGCGATTGTAATTTTTCTTTCTGTAAGAATGGGTTACTGCCTATTCCATCAAAAGTTGTTCGGCTATTTAATAGCTTGAGGCCAAGAATGAAGGATATATCATCAGTATTATCTTCAACCTTGTGTTGATTTGAAGTTATGGTTTTTCTCGAATTAAACCAACGAAAGAGGCATAGGATCCCTCGAAATGTCCTACAAAATTCCATCATAGGTAAAGCACACAATCACGATCCTTGTTCTCTACCAATTCATAAACCCACTACGAGGTCACAAACTCTGGCACGTAACACAAGGTTAGCATGCATGTTGCGTGAAGGACATGTTAACTTAATTAGCTATTCTGGAATTTAGTTGTTTTCTGTGTTTGTTTATGTTTTCAATTGAACAATTTCGTTGGCGATGTATGGGGGAACTTATCTGCTACTCTCTAAACTGAAGCTTATTTTCTAAATTAACAAAAGAATAATAGTCAAATTAAACTAAATTACATATTAATGCTTTTCTTTTAGTCAAAAGAATTCTTCATAAATGGTATGACTGGATTTAGTAATTTTTTTTATAAAAATTTTAGTTTGATTTGCATGTATTGTTTAGTTTAATTGTTGTTTTAGTTATAATTTTTTTATAAAACAATAATGAAATTAAAAATTATTTAATATTTTTAATAAAATAATTATAGAGCTTCTATATTTGAGACAAATATATATGATCATCGTGCTCCGCGATCGTCAAAAGCAATCCAAATCAGACCAACAATCACGCTGAATGTGCATAGGTCATGGGTCTTCAGATCTAATCTTTTAAAGAAGTGTGAAATAGTATAACATGAGGGTTGGCTATATGCACATGGGTCTTCAGATCTAATCTTTTAAAGAAGTGTGAAATAGTATAACATGAGGGTTGGCTATATGCACATGGGTCTTCAGATCTATCTTTTAAAAAAAGTGTGAAATAGTATAACATGAGGGTTGGCTATATGCACACGGGTCTTCAGATCTAATCTTTTAAAAAAGTGTAAAATAGTATAACATGAGGATTGGCTAAGGCTCCTTGCTCTGCTTACGACTAGCTATTTCCAACGTCAGCATTTACTACTTCAACTACTAGCTATTTCCACGAGGTCCTTTTCTGTGATATGGGCATAACTATCAAAGGACACATACAAGACTGAGACTTTGTATTGAGCCACTGGGTGCAATAAAACTCGGACAAGATGCTTGTGGCCACAGTGCGATTGTTGAACCCAAATGGGAATATGGGTCCAATTGCATGAAATGGAAATCTTGGCTTGTAGAGATCTTATGGTCTCAAGTTCAAGCTCTTGTATTGGATCATTGGATGCTTACAACGTTTTTATCCATAAAATAATAAGTAGAAATTAATTAATCACTTATGCTTATAATTTTTTTAATCCGTAAAAGAGTTATTGTTTTAAAAAGAACTCAAAATTTTATAGCATTCAAATGCATTTGATTAAAACAATAATGTAGTCAAAAACTACTTTGTGCATACATAATTACATGGGTTGGTTAGTCCCAAAATTGGGAAATGGTAGCCTAGGAATTAAGTTACAGGTACAACAACTCCATGATTTGTCTCTAATAACTATTCTAAAATTTCTTTTATGAATGAATTCCGTATATAAAAAAAATCTCGCTCCCATGTTTTTTTGGTTTCATAATTTTTGGTTTTTGATTGCAAATTAAGAACTTAAATTTGTTTGTCCAGTTCAAATTTGTGTAAAAACAAAATTTACAATAATATTTCAAAACTTGATTATAATAATTTGATTTGCTATTTATAATGGAGAGTTGGGAAGAATATTTTTAATGTGGACAATCTTAATTGTCGGTTGAAGAATGGAGGGAGAGTTAAGATTGCTCTATGGGTATGGTTTTAACGTTTGGCATTTAGACAAGTTTTTATCATTTTATCACTAATTAGAAAAATTATTATTTTATCTTAATCGTGTCACGTGTCATTGTGTGATTAGAAAGTGTACTTTAACCCACAACACTTGTCATTTATATGTCCCAACTTGAAGTTAAGTTTTGATATCCCACGGTTAACTGAGTTGTTTATAAATTTAAATCCAACTAGCAATTACAGTAAATGAATCCACCCCTTTTATTTAAAAGGGTAATTTTTTAGCTGGCTTACCCTTTTTTTAAGGCAAAAAATCTGGTCACAATTATTAATAAAATAGTCACTCACATTTGAAGTATAAGCTAGCAAATGTGTTAAATTTTTTTGTGCGGTAAGGCACTTAAGTGGGATACCTTTTGGAAAGAGTATGTAAGAGGCCTCTATCAAAGCTCAATAAAAAAAAAAAATACACCATGATTGAAGACCTCAGATCTAGTCCAGTCTTTTTTTCCCCTCTTTTATTCAGGACTCTAGCTAGTACTAGAGTGAATTGACAGATAAAATACAATTGGAACAACAAATTATTTGGGGTTCAACGTTGTAATAGAGAACTTGAGAGAATGGAGATTGAACATTTCAGCCACGATCACACGTTGAAGCTTATCCAAGAGGACGATGAGCTTTTATGCAATGGATGTAGAAGAGGCCTATCAGGTCTGTCCTATGGTTGTACCAAATGCAGCTTTTACCTCCATAAAGTATGCGCTGAACTTCCGCAAGTGGTGCAACATTTCTTTCATCCATGCACTCTCACCCTCAAGATTTCTAACTCCTATAGCTGCGATGCTTGTTTCAAATCTTGCTCTGGCTTCACTTTCCGCTGTGAAGAGTGTGAGTTTGATTTGGATGTTGAATGCGCGCTATTGCCCAACAGAAAATCTGAATGTGAAACTCAGATTCATTTTACTCATGGGCATCCGTTGATTCTCCTCGAGACGAATGTGGATGGTGTTCCAGATACCTGTAGTTTCTGCAGCAAACTCTGCTCAGGTCCTACATACGGATGCAACCAATGTAAGTTCTTCCTCCACAAATCATGCTTGGACATACCACGAAATATCAATCACTTCTTTCACTCATGCCCTCTCTTATTGCACCCAAAGTTGTCATTTCATTGTGAGGCTTGTAAGGAAAATCGCCAAGGTTTGACCTTCTATTGTCGAAAGTGTAATTTCCATCTGGATGTTGAATGTGCACTGCTTCCTACATCGGAACATGAGCAGATTCTACATTTCGGTCATGGGCATCCACTGCAACTACTCGATGAGAAAGTTGCTAATGAAGTTCACTGCAAAGCATGTCGTGAACAATGCTTCAGACCCTCTTATGGTTGCAGAAGATGCAATACTTTCTATTTACACAAATCGTGCGCTGATTTGCCACAAGAGATCCAACATCCCTTTCATCCCCAACACCCTCTTACCCTCATTCCTGAGCACCAACCATTTAGATTTTTTGAAGCCCTCGGAGGATCCCTCGTGAATTGCAATGCATGTGGGGGCGCTTGTAAAGACTTCACCTACAAATGCAACAAGTGCAGTTTCATTCTGGCCCCGAATTGTGCTGAATTAAAGCCTTCAATAAAGTACAAAGGTCACCTGCACCTTCTTACTTTCATTGAGGAAGCGCATGGCCAATTTTCCTGCAGCCTTTGTCATAAGAGATGCAAAACCTCCTTTCTCCGATGTGTAGAGTGCAATTTCAACCTCCATATGCGTTGTCATCCATCAATGCAACGTACAATCAAACATAAGTGTCACATAGATCCTTTGACTTATACCAAATTGCCCATTCAAGATGATTCAGATGAATTTTACTGTGATGCTTGTGAGGAAAGAAGAAATCAAGAGGCTCCTGTTTATTATTGTGCAGAATGTAACTTCCCGGCTCATATCCGTTGTGTAATCTCTAAGGTATGTATGCATTCTATCTGATACTAGTAGAATGACATCCTCTCGTGAAAAATATGGGTTCACCTATTTTTACCTTTCGTGATTAAAGAATCGTTTAACTTCACGAATCAATAGATGCAAAAAGATTGGGAATTTTTGTAAGTAATCAATATCTTTCATTTTAGATTCTTTCGGATCCAAAAATGGTTTTTTTTTGGTTCCGTTAATGAAAACCGAGTAAACTTACAATTTTAACCTGAAGCTTATTTTATATAAACTGAGTCATATATATGCTTCTTTTTCCTCCACTCATTGGTTGATAAAATAAGGCATTTTATGTTTTCACCAAGGAAACAATTTGCTTCTTTGGACAGGTGTTTCCCTCAGTTGCAGAGGATGAAGATGCGGAGCTTGCAGAGATAGACATAGAGATTGCAGAGCTTCATGCAGAGGTGGATCCATTAGAAGAAGAATCAGATAAATTGAAAGGAGAAAGAGGACGATTACAACAAGAAAGAGAACAACTAAAAGAAAAATTAGAGGAAGTGGCAGTGGATACAGAGGCACTAACAGCAAGAATAGAGCCACTAACAGCAGAGATAGAGCAAGTAACAGAAAAAATTAAGGCATTTGAGAATGAACTTTCCCAGTACCTTGCATCTGCAGCACTAAACACAACAATTGACTATTCAAGTGAGACTTCAGTATTGGATGGATCAGAGATAGGTGGGTAACTCACTATCTGTAAGAGTACTGTCTTCAGCACAAGACAGGAAAATAAAATGACTCTAGGGAATTACAATAGCTTTTGACTTAGAAAAAAATAATGGAACGATGTCAGTTTTCAATAAATAAAGCAGATATGCTAATTTTCAACTTTACATTTACAATTGCTTATAAGAAACAACGGATTCAATTAATTAAGCCTTTTGTTGTTTCAAGGTTTAATGAACGAAGGCGAATCTAATCAGCAAGTTAGATAGGTTTCAGTTATCGAATTCAGGCGTATCAGTCTTTATAGCCTTTTGTTGTAGAATTGCCTTTATTGCTATGATAATCATCTTGTTTTGTCTTGCTGCACTATTGGATTTAGGAGCAAGTGTAAATTTTCTACCATACACAGTAGTTGAAAAGCTAAGTTTGGGGGAGCTTCAACCAACCTCCATCACTTTGCAATTGGCAGATAGAAGCATCAAAAGACCTAGAGGTATACTTGAGGATGTCTTGGTAAAGGTCGGTGAGTTTATCTTGCCTGCTGACTTCATTGTGTTAGATTTGGAAGAATGTCTTATGCCATTAGCTCTGCCCATTATCTTAGCAAGACCCTTTATAAGAACTGCTGATACAATAAGAATCTGAAGATAATACAGATGACATCATTGAAGCTGTGCACCTCCTTGAAGTCTCTCCAAAGTATCCAAGTAAGTTCACTCCTCCGTTTGAAACTTTTGAGAGTACTAATACTACTTTTCTCTCATCTATTGTCCAGGCACCAAACTTGGAATTGCTGCAGTTTCCTGCAAGAAATCAGACATTCACGGTACATGGACACAAAGTCACACCACACTCGGAAATTACAGCGCAACCAAGAGATGAAGATTTAACGCCCCAGACTATCTAGTATGCAGCAACAACAAGAGCACCTGAGTCAAATGCAGTGGACTTTAAGTACGCCCTGCCGAAAGACTAAATGTTGAAGCTGCTATAGAGAGCACTTGAGCAATCCAGACTTTGATAAACATGTAGCTCAAGCGCCTCTATTAAGGTCAGTGGCACTGAGGCCATTGAGTATGCACTTTCTGCCACAAGTGCGATCGAGCGCACTTCACAGTGCGATCGAGCGCACATTGGACAACAACTTGCTAGGATGCCTAAACTGTCAACATCCACCTCCCGCACCCGGTAACTCATTGACTGCACCACCTGGCGATCAACAGTGAGAGGATACCCCGTCTGGCTGAAGACGTTAAACTTAGCGCTTATGGGAGGCACCCCAAAGCATATCCTTTTTAGTATTTTATTTTATTGTTAGTATTTACTTTTCTACATCTGTTTATTATTACTTGTTTTTCATTTTATGTTTGTTTGCCTTTCTTTTTCAAGAATAGAGTGAGTGCATCCAGTTGAAGTTTTGGGGCGTGCTACGAGCCATGCCAGCCATATAGTTCTCCATCTCCCAGGTCAGCTCCTTCCATACTATTCACACATTGGGGACAATGTGCAATTTAAGTTTGGGGGTATGGGGACACACTCACACACACACTGTGTCCTCTTTTTTTGTTTTTTTATAGATAAATGCATGTTCATTTTGTTTCAAAAATTTTGG
Source organism: Bretschneidera sinensis (assembly GCA_023935145.1). NCBI lineage: Eukaryota > Viridiplantae > Streptophyta > Magnoliopsida > Brassicales > Akaniaceae > Bretschneidera > Bretschneidera sinensis. Next base: position 15,456,991 of record CM043699.1, on the reverse strand, counting down.
CTGATCTAAACAAACAATATGATTTGACTTCATAAGTAAGCTTAACACCTTGAACATATAGGCCAATAATTTAGTTTTCAACCTAGATCACTTACTTTTAGGCATTTAAGGATTCACAAGTTTGACCTAAACTAACACGAGCACATTAGCACATAGTTGTGTGGGATATGACATGTAATTTTGATTTGTATGTTTCTTTTGCTTGACTGTGAACCAGATGACCTGTTAGATTAACGCTTTGGCATAAAAAAATCGTTGTTATTGCTAAAAAAGAAAAATGCTCCTAAAGATCATTAAACAAACTTTCCACTGAGTAACTGGCCCTCTTGCCTTAGTAAGCAGTGATTGTCACATCAAAAGGTTAAAATTTTGCTCACTATGATCATTAAAAAGAGCTTTCCACTGAGTAACTGGTCATTTTGCCTCAGTAAGCAGTGAGTGTCACGTCAAAAGGTGAAAGTTCTGATTGGTAGCATTAAGACCAGTAAGTTTCGTAGCCTTTTTGACTCGAGCTAGTAAGTCCTTCGGAGTGTCTTTACACCCAATACCCTAAAACCATCTGGTTTGGAGTTATTGGCTAAACACTCGCTACATGAGTCAAATAGAAAGCTTAAGGGAACTAAACTTGGCAAAAGTCCCACAAATAAAAGAAAATATGAAAAAAAAACTATGCCATTTTCGTTGATTCTAATAGGAAATTTGTTGAATCTTGAGACATCGAAACACTACACATTAGAATTATTTGGAAACTTAATCTTTTATGTGCTAATTCACCAAATACTAAAGTAAAACTTGTGATGTCTTAAACTGCCTCATGAAAGTGATTTGCGTTCAAAACTCTTATTCATTGCAAAGATGTGTTTATATTTGTTAAGCTTGCTTATTAATACGCATCATAGTTTTGTGTAAAGACCTAAACTTTTGTGGACACTATGAATATTGGATCTATCTATGTGTCGTTATTTTTCATTTTAGTTTTCAGCTTTGTATTGCTAAGGGACTAGCAATATGTAAGTTTGGGGGTGTGATATTTAAGCCCCCTTATTTACATTTGTTAAATCCTTAGTTATGTTAATTTAGTCCATTTTACTTCATTTTTGTGTTTCACATGTTTTTATAGCGTCTTGGAGAAAAAAAGTATTTTTGGTACCTAAAGGAAGAAATATGGAAATCCTGGAGCAGGTACTCGCAAAAGTGCGATCGAGCGCACTGTTGGGTGCGATCGAGCGCACTATTGGGTGCGATCGAGCGCATATGCGCTCATGCACACACAAGAAGGATCGAGTGTAGCCTTGCGATTGAGTGCACAACGCATGCGATCGAGCGCACATGTACGGGTGTGAACAGTAAAACGACAGAACCAGTTTTGAAAATAGAGGAGGTTTTACGTTTTAGGAAGTTTAGGGTCTCCTGAGTCTTCTAGGGTTATTCAAACCTTATAAATACACCTGTAAACACACACAAGATATCCCTTCTTTTATCTTTTGCTTAGCTCGGAGTTGTAGGCTTCGGAGAGGATTGACAACCCGTCTCCATAGTATTCTTTAGTTTTATATTTTATGTTTACTTTATGTTATAATGCTTATCTTAGACAGCATGTGTAACTAACTCTTTATAGGGCTCGATTGAAGCTCTAGTTATGCTTTCCCATATATACATTCATCGATTATCTTTGCAATAGCCTTGATTATGATTCTTAACTTGATTAATGTCTGTGTTTATTTAAATTCCTCATATGTATATGTCTGATCAATATGTGCATGTGGTATGGACTTGTTAGTTAGACCAATTTGTATGACCGAGTCCTGGGTCTGACATTAGTAAAAAAAGATATCACACCGGATTCTTGGGTTAATCAACATAGGAAACTAGGAGTAGATACCATACCCTAGGTCCTGTGTGGTTGTTGTTGTGAGTTTTAAATTACTCGTAAGCGCACGAGTCGTTTGCAGTATAGCGTTGTGCAAGTGCGAGGTCGAATCCACAGGGAATTGCGTTGTGAAAATATAATTTTTAATCTAAACTAACTCTATTTTAACCTAGTTCCAAATTTCAGAATGATATTGCAGAAAACAAATTAAAACTAAACTAAGTTGATTTAAAAACTAATAATTAAAAGCACTAAGGTTTCCGAATCTACCCCACCGAAGTTAAGCATACATGTTCTAAAAATATAGCCTATCAAAACATTCAATGAATCCAACTATAAGACAAAAAACAAAGAATATCCCAACTAAACCAAAAGCACCCGATGTATCCGCTCTTAACAAATCACAAAGGGAATCCAATTTAATCGAAAAGCATTCAATGTATCCATCAGATGAAACACAAAGAAAATCCAACAGACAATTTAAACTCAATCAATTATAAGATTAACTCAAATAATTGACAGAACATTTATACTAAAAAATTGTCAGATTTGTACAAGCAAATCTGAACTACTATGCCAAACAACGGCGGGGCTTCATCTTCAACCTTAGCTGAAGAGTCTAGCCACTCATAACAATAAAACTATAATAAAAAGTGCTAAACATTTAAACTAAAACAACTGAATATAAAGAAATAAATAAACAACTTTACATGGGAGAAATTCCACTCGCTGACGGGCGGCGCTTCCCCTTGTGGTAGCAATGCCTTCGGGATCCACCAGAATGCTGACGGACGTCCACCGGTAAACACCAAAGTGGCTCAGGAATTGTACATTGGATTATGAAGCCAAATGGTGTTTATATAGGGGGAGACCCGGAGTAAAACAGGTTGCAGAAACGATGTGGGATACAGGCCCGTGTGCGCTCGATCGCAGTGTGGTGCGATCGATCGCAGGTACGATCGATCGCATGTCTTGTGCGCACGATCTCATGTGCGCTCGATCGCATGTCTGCTGCGATCGATCGCAAATGCACTGAACTTCAATTATTTCGATGTGGGATGTTGACCATGCGCTCGTTCAAAGGCAGGTGCGCTCGAGCGCTGGTGCGCTCGATCGCATATCTGTTGCGATCGAGTGCAATGTCTCCAGAAGCTTCAAATCAACCTGAAATGCTGCACTTTCTCCACAAAGCTGTAAAAACACACAAAACACAAGAAAAACGTAAAATAAAGTAAAATAATACTAACTAAGAGCATAACAAATATAAGTTAAGGGTCTAAAATATGCAATATTTAAGACTCATCAAATACCCCCAAACTTATATTTTGCTAGTCCCTTAGCAAAACAAAATAAAAGACTCAATGAAAAACAAAGAACATAAAAATAAAGTCATCACTCATGGTATCCAAAAATTTAAGGAGCACACATCATCATGATATTCATTCATTAGCAAGCTTAAAAAGGTAAACCCATCTTCGCAATGAATAGAAATGTTAAAATCTAATTACTTACAAAAGGCAGGATAAGGCATCACAAGCTTGAATCAGTGTAAGGTGAATTAGTACATAAAAATGAAGCTTCCATGTAATTCTAATGTGTAAGGTCTCCATGTCTCAAGATTCACCGAATTTCCCATCAAAAATGAACGAAAAGGCATAGTTTTTATTTTATTCTCCCTTTTTTTTTTTTTTTTTTTTTTTTTAAGGCACGGCTATGCTTAGTTCCCTTGAGCTTTCTAATTGACCCATGTAGCGAGTGTTAAGTCAATGACTCCCAAACCAGATGGTTTTAGGGCATTAGGTGTAAAGACACCCCTAAGGACTTACTAACTCTAGTCAAAAAGGCTACGAAATTAAACCGACCTTAATATTACCAAGCAAAATTTCACCTTTTGACGTGAACACTCACTGCTTACTGAGGCAAGAGGTCCAGTTACTCAGCGAAAAGTTTATTGATAATAATGCCCTTTATTTTTTTTTTTTTTTTTTTATTTTTTTATTTTCCTATGCCCAAGAGTTCATCCAACAAGTCATCCAGTTTCAGTTAAGATAAGGAAAAATACACATTAAAATCACATGTCATACCTCACATAATTTGTGCTAATGTGCTCGTGTGAGATTAGATCAAACATGTGAATTCTCAAAATGCCTAAAGTAAGTAACTAAATTTTAAAAATTTATCACCAGATCATGTGTTCAAAATGTTAAGCTCACCAATGACATCACATCACAGAAAATGTTTAGATCAACTAAAATTTCACGATAACATGAGCATGCATTTATCTCTATGACGAAAAGACAACAAATTAGGACAAAGTGTGTGATGTGTCTCCCATACCCCCAAACTTAAATTACACATTGACCCCAATGTGTGACTAATATGGAAAGAGCTGACCTGAGATATGGAGAACTATCTGGACTGGTATGGCTCATAGCATACCCCCAAACTTGAACTGAAGTACGCTTTGTCCCTGAAAAATAAAAACTGGAAAACAAAAAATACTAGAAAAAAAAATTAATCATAAATATGCGAAATAATAAATAAACAAAAGAAAAGATAAGCTGTGGGGTGCCTCCCATGAGCGCTAAGTTTAACGTCTTCAGTCAGACCCAACATTAGTAAACATGCCCAACTAAGTGCTCCACCATCTGATCAATAAATGGGAATGAAAAATGATCAGGCCTAGTGGCAGCATTCAATTTACGGTAGTCTAGACACTTTCTCCATCTTGACTGCACTCGAGTTGGAACCAACTCGTTGTCTTTATTTACTACCGTAAATTCAGTACGTTTGGGCACGACTGAAATCTGGCTCACCCATTTGCTATCAAAGATGGGATAAATGATCCCTGCCTCTAACAGCTTAATATCTTCCGCCCTCACAACCTCTTGCAAAGCAGGGTTGAGCCTTCTTTGTGTCTCCCTCGATGGCTTGGCATTCTCCTCCATATGTATCGTGTGTATTACCAACGAGGGGTTGATTCCCTTGACATCCTCAATAGTCCAGCCTATAGCTTCCTTATGCTCTCTTAAGATGTCCAATAATTTCTCCTCTGGAGCATCACCCAAATCTAAAGCTATCATTATAGGCAAAGAATCTGCTGGACCTAGGAACTTATACTTAAGATTGTCTGGTAAAGGCTCAAGTTCCTTCTGGGGGGTTTCAGGTGCGGCGGTCTCCTCATTCTCATTGCTTTCTCGAGGATCAGACTCCAAAATGATATTTACTTCATCGAGTAACTTATCTAAGCCCAAGTCCTCTCCAAAGTGAGCAAAGCATGCCTCCAAGGGATCCTCAATACGGGATTCATCCATAGTCTCCTCTATCCTACTACTCTCCCGAGGAGCAGACTCCACGATAGTATTTGCTTGCTCAAGTAACTTATCTAAATCCAAATCCTCTTCAAACTGAGCAAAGCATGCCTCCATAATGTCCTCAGACTTTCCTTCTTTCTTGGGCGCTTGTAGTCTCTCAGGGTAAGGCGTTTTAGGTAAAAACGACCTAGAGAGATCCTTAATAATATGAGTGGCTGTAGATGGCTCAGCATCTCTATTCTCATTGTTGCCACTCTCTTGCCCTTGGTGCATAGCAAGGTTCTCTTCCACTTGATTGTCCACTTGTCTCCCAGACAAGTATGGGACAGTTGATTGCACTTGTTCCTGCCAATGCATTGGAGTTGAAGAATTTCCCACCGCGAACTGTTCCTTTGGGTTAGGCTCAGTTTGACTGGGGAACATTCCTTCCTCTCCTTCACCCACATAACTTGCGATTTGATCAATTTGACTCTCTAGTGTGGCAATCGCTTGGGTGTTTTCTATTGTTGCACTCATCACTTCACTCATAGATTGGCTAGTCGTTTTCATGAAATCATTGAGAGCGTCCTCCAATGATTGTGAAACCGACACTGGCGCTTGAATGGGAGCTTGGTAAGCGGGTGATGGTGTTGGATAAGCTGAGTGATTGTAACTTGGAATTGGTGGAGGAAATTCGGGAGTGTATTGATTGTGAGCATGGTAAGGGGCTCCTCCCTGATTCATTGGTTGGTTCTGCTCCCATAAAAAATTAGAGTGGTCCCACCACCCTGGATTGTATGTTTCGGAGCAAGATCCATTTGATTGCCAACAACAGTCATTGAAAGCATTCATTTGTTCCATAGGATACTCGGCACAAGCCGGCATTGATGGGCAATTCTGTGCTAGATGCATGGGACTAGCACAGATGGAACAGCTTTCAACATTGAAAGTGTTGGCAGCATTGAGGGACGGGCTGGTCATTTTAATGAAATCCTTGAGGGCGTCCTCTAAAGACTGTGAATCCGGCGCTGGATTCATCCACATGATTTTTTTTTTTTTTTTTTTTTAAAAAAATTAAATTAAATAAAATTAAAATTTTTTTTTTAAATTAAATTAACTAGTAGAAAAATAAAATCAACTCAGACAAAAAATTTTCACAAACAAAACAATTCCCCGGCAACGGCGCCAAAAACTTGTTGTGAGTTTTAAATTACTCGCAAGCGCACGAGTCGTTTGCAGTATAGCGTTGTGCAAGTGCGAGGTCGAATCCACAGGGAATTGCGTTGTGAAAATATAATTTTTAATCTAAACTAACTCTATTTTAACCTAGTTCCAAATTTCAGAATGATATTGCAGAAAACAAATTAAAACTAAACTAAGTTGATTTAAAAACTAATAATTAAAAGCACTAAGGTTTCCGAATCTACCCCACCGAAGTTAAGCATACATGTTCTAAAAATATAGCCTATCAAAACATTCAATGAATCCAACTATAAGACAAAAAACAAAGAATATCCCAACTAAACCAAAAGCACCCGATGTATCCGCTCTTAACAAATCACAAAGGGAATCCAATTTAATCGAAAAGCATTCAATGTATCCATCAGATGAAACACAAAGAAAATCCAACAGACAATTTAAACTCAATCAATTATAAGATTAACTCAAATAATTGACAGAACATTTATACTAAAAAATTGTCAGATTTGTACAAGCAAATCTGAACTACTACGCCAAACAACGGCGGGGCTTCATCTTCAACCTTAGCTGAAGAGTCTAGCCACTCATAACAATAAAACTATAATAAAAAGTGCTAAACATTTAAACTAAAACAACTGAATATAAAGAAATAAATAAACAACTTTACATGGGAGAAATTCCACTCGCTGACGGGCGGCGCTTCCCCTTGTGGTAGCAATGCCTTCGGGATCCACCAGAATGCTGACGGACGTCCACCGGTAAACACCAAAGTGGCTCAGGAATTGTACATTGGATTATGAAGCCAAATGGTGTTTATATAGGGGGAGACCCGGAGTAAAACAGGTTGCAGAAACGATGTGGGATACAGGCCCGTGTGCGCTCGATCGCAGTGTGGTGCGATCGATCGCAGGTACGATCGATCGCATGTCTTGTGCGCACGATCTCATGTGCGCTCGATCGCATGTCTGCTGCGATCGATCGCAAATGCACTGAACTTCAATTATTTCGATGTGGGATGTTGACCATGCGCTCGTTCAAAGGCAGGTGCGCTCGAGCGCTGGTGCGCTCGATCGCATATCTGTTGCGATCGAGCGCAATGTCTCCAGAAGCTTCAAATCAACCTGAAATGCTGCACTTTCTCCACAAAGCTGTAAAAACACACAAAACACAAGAAAAATGTAAAATAAAGTAAAATAATACTAACTAAGAGCATAACAAATATAAGTTAAGGGTCTAAAATATGCAATATTTAAGACTCATCAGTTGTCGATTTCCATAGTACCTATGCTCTCTTAAGGAACAACTCAGTAGATACCATGCTGAATCCCTTAAGACAGAAAAGAGTTAGAGTAGATACCATGCCTAACTCGTTGCTTAGGGAAATCAATAGCTTAAGGAGTAGATACCATGCCCTTAGGTTGACAACCATTAGGTATTCATAGTAGGGCTAGAGCATTGGCATATTACTCATTGGGAAAGTATGACTAGTGGTGGATATCAAAGCCCTATGTCTCATTATTATTAATTCACATTCAACAATTATTTTGATCTTCTTTTATTAAGAAACTGATTCTAAAAACGAAATTCACTAATCCCTGTGGAAATGATCTCGCACTTGCACACTATGCTACCATTGATCTTGTGCACTTGCAAGTAAAACTGTATAGATATTTACTTACTTATTTAGGTAGATAATCGCACAACACCCTTCCTCTCGGAAGCTAATCTCTTCCTTGCGGAAGTTAATCCCTTTACAATAAATAAAAGTTACTATAAAGTAAATGGTAAAGACATAGCAATGAATGCTTTTACAACTGAACAATATCTCTCTTTCAAAGTAAAGCTTGAAAATGGCTCAACAATAAATGTTTCAAAGCTTTTGTGTATTAATGAGCAAAAACTGCATTGAATGTGTAATCTTTTGTTCTTAAATGCTCATTGGAGTGGGTTTATATAGCCTTGAATCAAAATGGCCGTTAGATACTGACTTGGTACGTTTTGGTGCATTAAATGGTCAAGTCTGGTGCCTTAACGGTTGATAAGAGCCATAAAATGCATTATAATCGTACTTATTTGTTAGCATTTTAGGGTTGATTTAGGTCTTAATTGCATTTTTATTCATTAACAACTCTAAAGTGGTATTTTTGGTGCATTAACTATTTCGGTGCATTTTTCAGGTATCTTGATCTAAAAGAGATGGAAGAGCTGTCATCATTTTAAGCACGAAGCTCCATTGAACACTCAAGCAAAAGAATGGTCGTGGAAGAGCCAAGATTAAGAGAAACTAAGAAAGAAGTTTTCACTAAGTTGCTGGAGTTGCCATACAAATCAATCATCTTTACAAATTAAACTGTATTGATGTAGAAAGAACCAGGAAGTTTTCCACATATGCTCAGAAAGATCTGGAAGTCTACTTTCTGGAGGATTTTACAGTTTATTAAAATCATTTTTCTAGAGAAAGTTATGGCAATTTTAGCGGACAAAGGTCAGACCTCCTGGTTCAGCATCAGCCCGTGTCGCACCTCACAACACCAAAATGCACAGAGAGGATAGAAACTCAAGGCTGTAGCACCAGGATGTTGGCACTGTAGCGCTGGAAGCTAACACGAAGAAGGAATTTGACAGAAAGTTAGCGCTGCAGCGCCAGAAAGCTAGAGCTGCAGCGCCAGAATTAGGGCTTTTTGTGTGTCTTGGCGCTGCAGCGCTGGGATGTTGGCACTGCAGCGCCAGCCCGCGAATTTTGAATCTATAAATTAAAACCCTAGCTGAACAAGAACAAGAGCCGAAAAAGAGAAGAAAGAAAACAAAATTTGGAGGAGAGGAGACACAAAAGGAGGCTTGGAGACACTCCGGGAGACTACGCATCAAGCTTTTAATCATTTTTCTCTGGTTTTGTATTCTTTTATTCTATCTATGTTGATGTTTTATAATATGAACATGGGTTGTTTGAACATGATTATGGAGTAGATATTTTTGTGTTAAGGATAGATGGATCCTAAACCTTTATCTTGAGTTGTTGTTTAGACAAGTGGAATTTAATGTGTTTTTCAAAGAGTGTGTTTTATTGTTCTTAATGCTTTTTATTATTTTGATTCCTTCTTGGGGCATGGTGATGTGTCGAATAGAGAAGCTATGTTTTTATGAATGATTGAACTAATAAATATGATATTGGATTGTTATCTATGCAAAGGCCAGGGTAAAACATGCCATGAATGAAATAGGAGTAACCGAATAGGGATCCTAGGAAGTTCATGTGGTCCGCTTAAATCGTAACCGAATAGGGAGATTTAACTGAAAGGAATCTAAAAACATTTAATGCTTCTTAATTTGGATTAATCTAGAATAGACCTGGAATACGGATATTTGAAGTTAATGATTCTTAAGATTGTGGTTAGACCTGGAATATGGATAACCAATTTATTGGGGATTCTACCATCTTGAAAAACATATTAAACGAAACTTGTCCATTCGAAACTCTTGTCAATTATGGTTTAGGTGAAGTCGAGTCCTTAGCACGTTAGTTCATAAGAGTCTTCATTCCAAAGTTTGCTAATCTTCCGTTATTTACTATTGCGTTCTGTTTTTCCCTTTTAGTTAATTGTTAGTAACTTTTTCTCCGACAATTATTCGTTTGCTCAAATAACAGTAAGAGTCGAATCATAATTTATGTAGTATTTGCTCAGTCCTTGTTGGGAACGATATTTACTCATCATTTTATTACTTGAACGATTAGTGCACTTGCTAGTGTCAATTTCATCGCTTCAAGTTTTTGGCACCGTTGCCGGGGACTGAAATAAACTATTACTTTTATTGTGATTCAACTTGTTAATTTGAGAGTTTTTTTTTAATTTGGTTTTTAAGTCTATTTTGCAGGGCTTTCGATTCTAGTGCATGACACGTACTAGTGGGAGAATACTTGCAGAACCTAATCCAGAGATTGAGCGCACGTTTCACTCTTTGAGAAAAGCAGCACCAGTAACAATTAATACAATGGCAGAAGGAAACAATGCAGAGATGTAACGTGCACTGCGGAATTATGCCATGCCAAAGATGGATGGTGTTGAATCTAGCATTTGGCAACCACCTATACAAGCGAACAATTTTGAAATTAAGCCCGCCATCATCCAGATGATTCAGCATTCAATACAATTTGGGGGCTTATCGCAAGAAGATCTGAATGTTCACTTGGCGAATTTCCGATAAATTTGCGACACATTTAAGCATAACGGAGTATCAGAGGATGCAATTCGTTTAAGACTTTTCCCATTTTCATTTAGGGATAAAGCAAAAAGCTGATTGACTTCTCTGCCTGTCGGATCCATAACAACATGGGCAGAATTGACACATAAGTTTTTAGGGAAGTACTTCCCCCCTGCAAAAACTGCAAAGTTACGTAATGAAATTACTATATTTTTGCAAGTTGATCGAGAGTCACTCTATGAGGCATGGGAGGGCTTTAAAGACCTGTTGAGAAGATGTCCTCATCACGAGTTGCCCACTTGGATGCAGGTACAAACTTTTTATAACGGTTTAACTAATACAACCCGAAACATGATTGATGCAGCTGCAGGTGGCACTATCATGAGAAAAACTCCAGAAGAAGCCATTGAATTACTAGAAGAAATGGCTACCAACTCTTATCAATGGCCAATTGAAAGGTTACCTATCAACAGAGCACCAGGATTGCACAATGTAGATGCTATTACAGCTCTAGCAGCACAACTGGAGACTCTCAACAAGAAGATTGATGGATTTAATCCCCACTCACATTTAATATGTGAATTGTGTGGTGGTAGTGGCCATCACAGCAGTAGCTGTCAAGGTAATCAGTTTGCATATAATTTATCTGCTGAACAAGCTAATTTTGTTTCAAATTTTCACAGGCAGAACAATCCATATAGCAACACATATAATCCGGGATGGAGGAATCATCCAAACTTCTCGTGGAATCAAAGCAATGCAAAGCAACCTCATCCTGAATACACTCCTCAAGAAAAGAAGTCCAACTTGGAGGATATGATGGCCAAATTTTTAAGCACAGCAGAAACAAGATTCCAAAATCAAGAAGCATCCATAAAAAATCTAGAAGTTCAAATCGGTCAACTAGCAAACATAATTTCTGGACATGCACAAGGTTCCCTCCCGAGCAACACAGAAAAGAATCCTAAGGAGGATGTCAAGGCCATAACACTAAGGAGCGACACACAATTGGAAGAGCTACAACCTAAGAAAATTACTCAACAAGTTGACGAAAAAGAAGAGACTGAGCAAAAGGAAAAACGAGTTTCAGCAAAGAAGTCTACTGGTAAAGGTTTGATTGATTCTAACTCTGAAACTAAATATATGCCACCTCTTCCTTATCCTCAGAAATTCCAAAAAGAAAAATTAGACAAATAATTCTCAAAATTTTTAGAGATTTTCAAGAAGTTGCATATTAACATACCATTTGCAGAGGTATTAGCACAGATGCCTAGCTACACTAAATTTTTGAAGGAAATTTTGTCTAATAAATGGAAGCTAGAGGAACATAGAACGGTAATGTTGACTGAAGAGTGCAGCACTATACTGCAAAACAAGCTACCTCCAAAATTGAAAGATCCAGGGAGTTTTACTATACCTTGCACTTTAGGAAATTCATTTTTTGATAAAGTTTTATGTGACCTTGGTGCCAGTATTAATCTTATGCCTCTTTCAATTTTTAGGAAACTTTGACTAGAAGAAATCAAAACAACAACAGTTTCATTGCAATTAGCAGATCGATCTATTAAGAGACCACGAGGAATTATAGAAGATATACTGGTAAAGGTTGATAAATTTATATTCCCTGTAGACTTCATTGTTCTCGACATGGAAGAGGATCGTGAGGTACCTCTTATACTTGGACGTTCATTCCTTGCTACAGAGAGAGCTCTAATTGATGTACAATAAGGGAAATTGACTTTAAGAGTCAATGATGAGCAAGTAGTTTTTGATATGTATAAAATTATGAAATACCCCTCTGGGTTTTCTACTTCTTCTTGTTTTCAAGTGGATATTGTTGATAACCTCATTGAGGAGTTTCAGGAGAAAACATTAAATGAAGATACTTTGGAGAGATACATCATGGACTCAAGAACTAATACCACTAAAAAACTCATCATCGAAGAAGAAGCAAGGAACGTGAAGTCTGAAATGGGAAGAGAAGAGCCAGAGGAACAAATAAGTGTCTGGCTGAAGACGTAAAACTTAGTGCTTTTGGGAGGCAACCCAACTTTTTGTCTTACTTTCCTTGTTTTCTTTATTTTATTCCTTTTTATTTTATTTAGATTATTTTTTAGTTTTTTTTTCTATCATTTCTCGAAGTGCATTTGATTTTCTTTCCAATTTTTTGGCAGAAGCTGACTTTCGTAACCCGTGGGCACACCTTATGGAAAATCTTGAATCTTGGAATTGGGCAAAAAAGCAGAAGAAATTGTTAAATCACTTGTCAGATTGGACAGGAACATGACAGATTTCCTTGCTTACATTGGATTCACACCACCTTTACCCCCAAGCACGTGACTGATATCTTGGTTGATGATCAACATTTTCAGGGGAGTTTTCTACTTACTATTGTTCTTTTATAGTTTTTGAGTATCTATTTTTTATACATTGAGGACAATGTATCATTTAAGTTTGGGGGTGGAAACTTTATCTGAGTGTTGTGCACTGCTCATGTTTCTAGTTATTTTTTATTTGTGTTATCTGAGTGTTTTCTGTTGTTGTCAATGATATAAGCTTAATTAAGATAACATACAGAATTTAGAAGGAGTTAAATTTTGTTTCGGTTTGAAATTAATTTAAGTATCAATCTTCATTTGGTTTGAGACTCTAGTTTGTGGTAAGATTGTATGATTAGTCTAAAACATCTAGAAAAGTTTTATGTGCGATTGTTTGTGAATACTTTTATGGTCTCAACAAGCTCTAGAACTTATTTGATAATCATTTGAGGCGAATTCCTAGAATGCACATTACTTAGGATATGATATAGGCCATTTTTGAATCGTTTGAGCCTTTCAAACTTACCCTTGCAATATATATCACTAGTCACCTTTTTGAGCCATTTTTTCTTGAAAAAGAATTTGAGCCTTGTTTCTTTCAAAAACTCATTTACTTACCCTTATGAGCCTAAAAATATTTTATCCTTACCCTTCTTTTAAAAGAACTTAGTTGTACACATTGAAGAGAAGCACTTAAGAGGAGTAAGGATGAAAATATATATATAAAAAAAAAGAACTATAACCCAAGTATATTAAAGAAGATAAGTTGGGGGTTGTGGAAAAGAAAGAAATAAAAAAAAGAAGAGATGAATGAGTATTTGCCAAAAACAGAAAAAGAAGAGAAGCACGGCAAAGAAAGAAAAAAAAAAGAAAAGAAAAAGTGGTGACTTGTCAAGAGATATGCTCTTATAAAAAAATGGTTGAAGGAGTTGACCATTGAAGTAAAGTTATCTAGTGCTTGAAAGTGGTTGTGTTTAAAGCTAAGACTTTAAGTTCTCTTACTTGCAAATCCTTCCCCTTTTTCCTTAAACTTTACCTTGATCTAACATTACAAGCCTATGAAAGACCTGATTGATCCAATGTAGTGTGATGTTTCTACAATAGTGGAGAATGATTTGAAAAATAAGCCTATGGAGCATGTTTATGTGATTGATGTCACACAATTTGTTATGTTTTTAGAGGCCAAGACTTTTATTCATAAATGTTGTGCATAAAATCATCCGGGTGTTCGGATTAATGGATTGTGGTAACATGAATGTTAAGAGTCAATAACGATTTTAAGATTGATGTTTGGATTATTTTTGGACTTAGACGAAATTTAATGATTCTATGTGTCGTACATTATGTGCAATTTTTGAGACAAAAAGTGAATTACTCTTGGTTGACACTAATATTGCTTTTCATAAAATTTGATTCCCACCATAGAAATTCATCTCTTGTTTTCGCTTGAATTGCTAGGGACTAGCAATAAGCTAGTTGGGGGTTGTGATAAGAGCCATAAAATGCATTATAATCGTACTTATTTGTTAGCACTTTAGGGTTGATTTAGGTCTTAATTGTATTTTTATTCATTAACAACTCTAAAGTGGTATTTTTGGAGCATTAACTTATTTCGGTGCATTTTCAGGTATCTTGATCTAAAAGAGATGGAAGAGCTATCATCATTTTAAACACGAAGCTCCATTGAACACTCAAGCAAAAGAATGGTCGTGGAAGAGCCAAGATGAAGAGAAACTAAGAAAGGAGTTTTCACTAAGTTGCTGGAGTTGCCATACAAATCAATCATCTTTACAAATTAAGCTGTATTGATGTAGGAAGAACCAGGAAGTGTGCCATATATACTCAGAAAGATCTGGAAGTCTACTTTCTGGAGGATTTTACAATTTATTAAAATCATTTTTCTAGAGAAAGTTATGGCAATTTTAGCGGATAGAGGTCAGACCTCCTAGTTCAGCATCAGCCCGTGCCGCACCTCACAACACCAAAATGCACAGAGAGGACAGAAACTCAAGGCTGCAGCACCAAGATTTTGGTGCTGCAGCGCTGGTAGCTGACACAAAGAAGGAATTGGATAGAAAGTTGGCGCTGCATCGCCAGAAAGCTGGAGCTGCAGCGCCAGAATTAGGGTTTTTTGTGTGTCTTGGCGCTGCAGCGCTGGGATGTTGGCGCTGCAGCGTCAGCCCGTGAATTTTGAATCTATAAATTAAAACCCTAGCTGAACAAGAACAAGAGGTGGAAAAGAGAAGAAAGAAAACAAAATTTGGAGGAGAGGAGACACGAAACGAGGCTTGGAGACACTCCGGGAGGCTACGCATCAAGCTTTTAATCATTCTTCTCTGGTTTTGTATTCTTTTATTCTATCTATGTTGATGTTTTATAATATGAACATGGGTTGTTTGAACATGATTATGGAGTAGATATTTTTGTTTTAAGGATAGATGGATCCTAAACCTTTATCTTGAGTTGTTGTTTGGATAAGTGGAATTTAATGTGTTTTTCAAAGAGTGTGTTTTATTGTTCTTAATGCTTTTTATTATTTTGATTCCTTCTTGGGGCATGGTGATGTGTCGAATAGAGAAGCTATGTTTTTATGAATGATTGAACTAATAAATATGATATTGGATTGTTATCTATGCAAAGGCCAAGGTAAAATATGCCATGAATGAAATAGGAGTAACCGAATAGGGATCCTAGGAAGTTCATGTGGTCCGCTTAAATCGTAACCGAATAGGGAGATTTAACTGAAAGGAATCTAAAAACACTTAATGCTTCTTAATTTGAATTAATCTAGAATAGACCTGGAATACGGATATTCGAAGTTAATGATTCTTAAGATTGTGGTTAGACCTGGAATATGGATAACCAATTTATTGGGGATTATACCATCTTGAAAAATATATTAAACGAAACTTGTCCATTCGAAACTCTTGTCAATTATGGTTTAGGTGAAGTCGAGTCCTTAGCACTTTAGTTCATAAGAGTCTTCATTCCAAAGTTTGCTAATCTTCCGTTATTTACTATTGCGTTCTGTTTTTCCCTTTTACTTAATTGTTAGTAACTTTTTCTCCGACAATTATTCGTTTGCTCAAATAACAGTAAGAGTCGAATCATAATTTCTGTAGTATTTGCTCAGTCCTCGTTGGGAATGATATTTACTCATCATTTTATTACTTGAATGATTAGTGCACTTGCTAGTGTCAATTTCATCGCATCAATGGTCATATTTTTTGACTTACTAGTCGACTAGGTCTTAGTACCAGTCGACTGGGTCAAGTGAAAAAGTCTCACTTTTAAGGCTGTGAAGAGTACCAGTCGACTGGGGACATTCTGTCCAAGATGCCAGTAAATTGGTATTGATCTCCCAGTTGACCGTGGACATACTATCCATGATATCACTTGACTGGTGTTGATCACCCAGTCGACTGGGGACATACTGTTCCACATCCCAGTCATCTGGTATTGGGATTTAGTCGACTAGGTTGCCCTTCAACCCAGTTTTTCATGTTTTGAAATGTTTTTGACTTAAAAACGTTTAAATGAATAGTTTTGTCAAAATGTTTTTACAAAAGAAGCCATAAGACAAGCTAGTTATTTGAACAAGAGAGATTTACAACTTATTTCATTACCTTATGCCTATACTAGATTTTCTGTCTTGACTTGGTGTCTGATACGAGTTGAGTTCTTGCATCTTGATTCTTTGTTGTATGCTTTTATCATTTAAAACTCTTAGATAACATTGTTAGTACAATTAGAATAGTGTTTTGTCATTAATAAAATTTAGATAAGGGTCAACAATCTCCTTTTTTTTATGACGATAAAACTAATGAGAGAAAACTGTTTTAAACACTAAGTGTTGGGTTTTTAGAAAAAATTGGGCAGAGTTTTCTCTGTTTTTTGAATAAAATCAACTTATAAAAATTTCAAATAGTTTATATTCAACCCAACCAAGCAACTCAACATATAGTCTTATATCTAATAAGTTCTTTGGAGCAATGTTCTCCCTAAAACTATGCTCTATTTTAAGTTTACAGTCATTTTTCTCCCCCGTTTTGATAATAGTAGAAAAAGGGGTAGTAAACCAAAAAATTGATAGTAAGATCATACATAAATAAACTTATATACGAAAATTAGGCATAATTTAGAGCTAGGAAGACCTCCCGAGAAGAACTAGAAGTTTTCTTACGTGCATAAGTAGTTACAGCATATATCCGAGCAAAGCTGGTTTTACATGAAGTAAACATATTGCATAAAAGTAAACCAAGTACATGAATCATAATGTAAAATGAAATATGGTCATATAAAGTAAATATCCATTCATCACGGGCTTCTAAGAGTCGAAAATGAAAGCTACAATGTATGATAAGGTGATGTTCGTGCCAAGAACAACTAAAAGCTATATATACAAGTGAAAAACATAACAATAAGCAACTCAGCAAGCGGGAGAATCAAAGCTATCTCGAATAATATCCCAAAGCTCAGCCAATGAGCTCTCTGTATGCTCTCGGTGCAGCTCAAAGTCGTCTCTGAGGGAGTGGAGGTTATGATGCATGATGTCAACAGAAGAGCTCAAGCTCTGGAATCTGGACTACATAGTCAGCTAGAGGCTCGTAATAGTATGGAGAAGATCTCCATATCTAGCTGGAACAGTACTAGAACTACCCATAGGTGGTGCTCGGTCATCCGTGTCCATAGCAGGAGCTGCAGCATCTGGACCCTTGTCATCATCACTGCTATCATCCTCGCCAATCCTGATATTCTTCTGGCCTTGTAATAGATCATCCCATCTCAGACCATGCACCCCATCTTTTTCAGTGAAGAGACGTTGATGATGTCCTTGGGGCCGATGTCCTGAGCCTTGTAGGTAGGAAGAGGGACCTGAAAGTGCTGGAGGATGAGTGTGATGAACATCCCATAAGGAAGGCATCCAGAGTCACTAGCTTCATCGTTTATCATGTTGGCGAGCAGTAGGGGGTAGATATTGAAGTGGTGTCCAGTTTTAAGACACCAAATCAATACCACATCTATCTTTGATAGATAGTCCTGACTCCCAAGTCTCGGGTAGATGGTCCAACTCACAATGAGGTTGAACAACTTCGAGTCGAGGGGCATGTCACTACATGTGTGAAATGTAGTGGCTCAAAAGACATAATTAGGGATACCCTTAACTATCTGACATGCCTCCTCGTAATCGAAGTTGTCCGGCCATCCATCCAAACTCCATTAGATCCCTCTGTTGTGCAAAAATCTACCTAAATTACTAAGCAAATATTTGAACAGTTTTACTTACAAGTGTACAAGGTCAACAGTAGCTGATAACTATGAATAAATCGTGTTATTATACTGCTTTTAGGCACGTTTTTGGTGTTGATCTTAAGTATTAGAATTGTGTTGCATGTGTTTTTAGCAATTTGAGTTTAGTTTATCTTATTCTACTAATAAGTTGTTTTAGTTGAATGATCAATGCTAAGTCTTGGAAATCTTCTGTGCAGACACTTGCTGGAGCACTAGAGAGCACCGGAAGGGAAAAATGCCTAAAGGAGACAAAAACTCAAGGCTGCAGCGCTGGGATGTTGGCGCTGCAGCACTGGTAGCTGGCAAAAAGAGAGGAATTTGGACAGAAAGTTGGTGCTGCAGCGCTGGAAAGTTGGAGCTACAACGCCATAATAGGGTTTGAAATATGTCTTGGCACTGCAGCGCCAGCCCATGGATTTTGAATGTTATAAATAGAATCCCTAGCTGAACAAGAGAAAGGGGGGCGGCTGTAGAAGAAGAAAACGGAATTTGGAGGAGAGAAGATGCAAAAGGAGAGTTGGAGACACTCCGGGAGGCTACGCATCAAGCTTTTAAATCATTCTTCTCCGGTTTTGTATTATTCTTATCTAGCTATGTTGATGTTTTATAATATGAACATGGTTTGTTTGAATATTATCATGGAGTAGATATTTTTGTGTTAAGGATAGACCTAGAATATGGATATTTGAAGTTGATGATTCTTGAGATTGTGGTTAGACCCGAATAAGGATAACCAATTTATTGGGGATTCTACCATCTTGAAAAACATAGTAAACAAAATTTTTCCATTCAAAACTCTTGTCAATAATGGTTTAGGTGAAGTCGAGTCCTTAGCACGTTAGTTTGTAAGAGTCTTCATTCCAAAGTTTTCAAATCTTCCGTTATTTACTATTGCATTCTGTTTTTCCCTTTTGTTAATTGCTAGTAAACTTTTCTCCTACAATTATTCGTTTGCTTAAATAACAGCAAGAGTTGAGTCATAATTTCTGTAGTATTTGCTCAGTCCTCATTGGGAACGATATTTACTCATCATTTTATTACTTAAACGATTAGTGCACTTGCTAGTGTCAATTTCATTGCATCAAGAGTATAGTGTGTAAATGCGTGATCATCTCCACAGGGATTGGTGAATTTCGTTTTAGAATCAGTTTCGCAATATGAAATGATAAAAATAAATATTGAGTTTGAATTTGATAATGATAGAAATATAGGGCTTTGATAGCCACCACTAATCATACTTTCCGAATAAGCAATGTGCCAATGCTCTAACCATATTATGAATACCTAATGTTGTCAAACTAAGGGCATGATGTATGCTCTTTAAGCTATTGATTTCCCTAAGTCATGAGTCTGGCATGGTGTATACTCTAACTCTTTTCTTTCTTAAAGGATTTAGCATGGTGCATACTAAATTGTTCTTTAAGAGAGCATAAGTTCTGTGAAAATCAACAAACACACAAGACCTAGGGCATGTTATATACTCTCGGTTTCCTATGTTGATTAACCCAAGAATCTGGTGTGGATTTCTTTTGTTACTATTGTCAGACCCAGGACTCGGTCATTCAAATTGATCTAACTAACTAATCCATACCGCATGCATATGTTGATCAGGCAAACACATATGAGAAATTCAATAAAATAGGCATTAATCAATTAAAGCATCATAATACAACTATTGCAAAGGCAACAATACTCATGTATGGAAAAAGTATAATTAGGGCTTCAATCGAGCCCTATTAGTAAGTTAGTTACACATGGTGGTGATGTTACACATCTTCATGATGTAAACTAAAGAGAAAAGAATAAACCCAAAAAATATTGTGGAGAAGAGTCGTTAATTCGTCTCCAAAGCTTCAAACTGAAAAGAATATACTGTTTCTATGTTTTACAAGTCTATTTATAGGGTTCTAAGGACACCTTGAAACCCTAATTTCCAAAACAAAACCCGAACCATCCTTTCCAAAACAGGTTCTGCTATTTTACTGCACATGTGCGCTCGATCTCATGCTTGTGCACTCAAGTGCAAGGTTGCGCTCAAGTCTTCTATGTGTGCGCATGAGTGCTTGTGCGCTCGATCACACTTTCCTATGCTCGATCGCACTTGGCTGCTTTCAGGTCTTCCAGATTTCTTCCTTTGAGTTCCAAAATGCTACATTTTCTCCAAGAACCTATAAAAACATAGAAAACACAGAAATGAAGTAAAATAGAATAAAAAACGTAAACGAAGAGCTTAATAAATGTAAATTAAGGGGCTTAAATATGAACATTTAAGCACTTATCACACTCACAAACTATTTAAGCACTTATCACACTCACAAACTTACATATTGCTAGTCCCTTAGCAATATAAAATGAAAAACTAACTGAAAACAATAACAAAAATAAATTCATTATTCATGATATCCAAAAATTTGGGTTGCACATAAAACCATGATATTTATTCATGAGCAAGTTTAAAATATAAACACATCTTCGCAATGAATAAGAGTTTTAAAATCTAATCACTTACACAAGGCTGGTTAAGGCATCACAAGTCTGACTTAGTGTGTGGTGAATTAGCACATAAAAGATGAAGCTTCCAAATAACTCCAATTTGTAGTGTGATAGGTGCTTAAATATTCATATTTAAGCCCCCTTATTTACATTTGTTAAGACCTTAGTTATGTTAATTTAGTTCATTTTACTTCATTTATGTGTTTCATATGTGTTTATAGGGTCTTAGATAAAAAGAGACATTTTTGGCACCTAAAAGAACAAATCTGGAAATCCTAGAGCAGCTACTACAAAAAGTGCGATCGAGCGCACTATTAGGTGCGATCGAGCGCATAAGCGCTCGTGCGCACACAGGAATGATCGAGCGCAGCCTTGCGATCGAGTGTAAAATGCATGCGACTGAGCGCACATGTACGAGTGTGAATAGTATAACAGCAGAACCAGTTTTGGAAATAGAGGAGGTTTTACATTTTAGGAAGTTTAGGGTTTCCTGAGTCTTCTAGGGTTATTCAACCTCTATAAATACACCTGTAAAACACACACAAAAGACATCACTTCTTTTATCTTTTGCTTAACTCAGAGTTGTAAGCTTTGGAGAGGATTGACAACTCGTCTCCACAGTATTTTCAGGCTTTATAGTTTATGTTTAGTTTATGCTATGATGTTTATCTTAGACAGCATGTGTAACTAACTCTCTATAGGGCTTGATTGAAACCCTAGTTATGCTTTCCCATATATATATATTCATTGATTATCTTTGCAATAGCCTTGATTATGATGCTTAACTTGATTAATGCCTGTGTTTATTTACATTCCTCGTATGCGTATGTCTGATCAATATGTGCATGTTGTATGGATTAGTTAGTTAGACCAATTTGGATGATCTAGTCCTGGGCCTAACAATAGTAACAAAAGATATCCACACCAGATTCTTAGATTAATCAACATTGAAAACCGAGAGTAGATACAATGCCCTAGGTTGATGATTGTCGATTTCCATAAATCTTATATTTTCTTAAGGAACAACTCAGTAGACACCATGCTGAATCCATTAAGAAAGAAAAGAGTTAGAGTAGATACCATGCCTAACTCGGTGCTTAGGGAAATCAATAGCTTAAGGAGTAGATACCATACCCTTAGGTTGGCAACCATTAGGTATTCATAGGAAGGCTAGTGCATTGACCTATTACTCATTGGGAAAGTATGACTAGTGATGGATATCAAAGCCTTATGTCTCATTATTATTAATTCACATTCAATAGTTATTTTTTAACTTCTTTTATTAAGAAATTGATTCTAAAACGAAATTCACCAATCCCTGTGGAAATGATCTCGCACTTGCACACTATGCTACCATTGTCCTTGTGCACTTGCAAGTAAAACTGTACAGTTATTTACTTATTTATTTAGGTAGATAAACGCGTAACAAGTTTTTGACGTCGTTGCTGGGGATTGCGCTAAATTTCCTTTTAGAATTACTTTCGTTTAGTTTAATCATCATTATTCTATTTTACTTTGATTTTTCTAAAAAAAATTTAGTTTCTGTTCTTCACCTTTATTTTTATTTTCATCAAACCCTAATCGATTACCTTTCTATTTCAGGCACATCAAACCCTAATCATACTTTCTGTGATAATTGTGATCGATCGCACCCTCTTGTGCGATCGAGCGCATTTAGGGCAGAGAGTTATCGGAGCAGCAAAGTTGAACTGCTGCACTGAAGCTGGTTTACCTGATTTATGCCGAACTTCGATCCTGACATCCAACATTCTTTCCCCTCGATCCCGAGCTTGAGCAGACCATCCAACAAAAGGCTTAGGAACAACTTCGAGGAGAACGAAGAAGAATTCGAGAACGAAACACCAATGGCGTAACAGCTCGAAAACCAGCAACCACCTGCACGAGTACCAATGAAGCATTCCTTCATCCCATGGAACATTGATCAACCATTATGTATTGCATATCAACCTGAGGCGGCAGGAAACTATTACATATTTCCACAAATATTGAATGCTTTGACTCACTTTAGGGGTACTCCTAATGAGGATCCACACTTGCACCTTCGAGAATTTTTCGATCTTTGCAAGTTCCAGCACATCCAAGGCTTAGACCAAGAAGGAATAAGGTTAATTCTTTTCCCTTTTTCCTTAAAAGATAATGCTAAATTATAGTATAATTCCTTGCCTATAATTTCTATCCACACTTGGGAGGACTTGGCTAGCAAATTCTTAAGGAAGTTTTTACCAGCCCAAAAGACGAGGCAAACGAGGAAAGAGATTCGGTCCTTCCAACAAAAGGATAGAGACCTCTTCTTCGAAGCGTGGGGACACTTCAACGAGCTACTACTCAAATGCCCACATCACAAACTACCTCAAGATGAACTAGTACAAGCTTTTTACGAAGGTTTGAGTGATACTAACAAAAGTATTGTTGATTCAGGTTGTTGAGGAGTGCTGATGGAGAAAAGCAGCGAAGAAGCTATGGATCTCTTTGAAACCCTAAGTGAACACACTCAGCAGTTCTCCTCTCGAGGTAGACATATAACTAAGGGTAAGGGTGCGTATGAGGTAAATTTGAATGGAGGATCTTCTCCTCAAATAGCTGCTGTGGAAAGAAAACTAGACTTATTGGTAAAAGCTATGGCTACTCAAAATGCCTCATCTAACCTACCAGCTACATCACTCCAGATATGTGTGATATGTTCCCAATTTGATCATAATATTGATACTTATCCTTTGTATTCATTCGCCGATCCGGAACAAGCCAATTATATAGGACCTAACAATTATCCACCGAAGAACAACCCATATGCCAACACTTACAACCTTGGATGGCGAAACCACCCAAACTTCTCTTGGAACAATAATTAAAATACCCTTAATCAGTAAGGGCAGCAACGAAACACCCAACCAACAGCCCATACTGCCCCCGAACCAAAGAAAAATGACCTTGAAAGTCTTGTGAGACAATTGGCCATTCAGCAACAGCAATTAATGACTTCACAAGATCAGTTCATGGCGGATGAAAGGAAATTCTGGACTGAACTAAAACTGTTGGAAATCACCTTGACAAGATGCCCAGGTGGTGATCTTCCAAACACCTAAGTCTAGAATGACTTGTAGAAAGAAATACAACAATCGAACACAAGAACAGAAAATCAAAGAAAGAGAGAAGACAAGCAATTGCTATCGAGGTTCGGTAATGTGCCTACATCCCCGTGAGTTCCTTCGACCTTTCTGCACTAAATCAAATGGTTCTTACAAGTTACAGCAATCCTCTTCAAGAAACCAAGTTCTTGAAGAAACCAAGAAGAGAAGAAAGGAAGAAGATGGGAACTAACAATGCTCTCTTTCTAATCAAGACTTCTCTGTCTTTTATAACCAGCCTCACTACAAAGAGTCACTCTTATGTTTATATCTCTCACACAATTCTCTCTATGTGTTTACAATTGATCTCACAATGTCACAAATTTTCTCTTGTTCTATCTTGTGAAAAATGGGGCTAGGAAACCCCTTTTATAGCCATCCACTTCTTGTCCATTCTTGAGATTCAATCCTCACCCTTTGATCATGATTACCACTTAATCATGGCCCTCCATCAATCCTAAGTTGTGCTGTGCATTTTAACCTTGCACACACGCACCTAAGGGGAGGTTAAAGCATGCTGTCCATGTGTGCTTTATTGTGCTTAGCGCCTAGGTGCTCAACAGGGGGCGCCATGGCGCTGGATAGGGCACCTTTGCACACTTCCTAGATGCCATGGTGCTGGTATGGAGTGCCTAGGTGCTAGTGCGGGTCAAGGAGACTTCATTCTAGGCACCAGGGCACTGGTGGAGGGGTGCCTAGGCGCACACTGATGCTGCCCCTCCACACAGCAATGCGCACACCAGTGCGTCTGCCCTTACCTTGCTCCAAAGTGATGCACACATATGTGTGCAGTCTTCTAACTTCCTAAACTTTAATACACCAGCCTTTGTTTAGATTTTAACCATCTTTGTACCATGTTGGGACCTACTTAAACCTTAGACAAATTCCAACAATCTTTACCTTTGTCTAAGTGTTTAAACCCCAACCATTTTTGCAGAAAGCTCCGGGATCCAAACTCATCTTGAGTCATCAATCAACCGAAAGCATTCTTAAGAAGTCTAAGGCAATGATTAGACCTTCTTAGAGGTAGAACCTTGGTGCCTAAATCTATAGAACTTTCCTCCGTGGTCTTCTTGTCAACATGAATGCATCCCTTTATACCATTTTTCAGAATGTAATGATACCGAACATCCATATGCTTCATCTCCTCATGGAACACTAGATTCCTCCACAAGTTCCACGCACTTTGGCTATCCAAAGATACCACTACCTACTCTTTTAGGACCTCCCACTTGTCCAACAACCCTTTTCACCCCATAACCTCCTTTATGGCTTCCGTAGCTGCTATGCATTCTGCCCCGGTTATTATGAGTGCTACCACTGGCTGCCACTGAGCCTTCAAATACCTCAGCAACAACTTCATCCCAAGCGAATGCTTCTTTTCGGGACTACTTACAAATATGCTGAGAACACCCATTGCCAAAGAAACCCTCAACTGGTTTTTCTCCTTTACTTGGATTCTACACATCCCAAGGATCTTTTGTGGAAGGCTGAGATCCTTCCTCTCGAACTCCTCATTGAGTTGAGATGTAAACCTTTCCATCTTCTCCCTGCTGTTCCGAACCAACAGCACATCATCGACATAGATGAGGATACTCACCATCTTCTGCACCTTGTGTCTAGGTGAGAAAGTTTCTGTGAAACCTGTCTTCTCTTCTTGTGAACCCATTCACCACCATCCTAGCTTTGTTTTGGACTTCATCTCTTGGAGGGTACCCTTTTTTGATCTTATAAGTGCACTTACATTCCACAACTTTCTGTTTTCCTATAATTTTCACCAATTCTCAGAAGTTGTTCTTCCTCAAAGAATCCATTTCTTCCTCTATAGCTAGTTTCCATCTTGGTGAATCCTTACACTCCATGGAACCCATGTAAGTCTCTTGTTCACTCATCTCTCCTTCTATCCAAGGAGCTGCTGCATCCGCAGCATCCACAAACCCATATCTTAAAGGTGGTCCGACCAGCCTTCCTTCCCGGTCTCTTGTGAGTTGGTAGTCATTCCGACTTGCTGCATCAACCTCTTCTTTCAGCCTCTTCATGAATGTCTTGAGCTTCACCTTCATCCATGGGCTCTACTTGGTCTGAACCCTCTTGCTTCATTTGCTCTACCTGAACCGAGTTCTCATTGTTGCGATGCTCCACAACTTCTGGACTGGTTTTCTCAGTAGCCCCTGCAGGGTTAGTTTTCTCCAAGTAAGGAAATAACAATTCATTAAAATTAACATCCCTACTTATTATGAGTTTCAATCCTTCTTTCTCTAAGGACCACAACCTATACCCCTTAGCCCCTTCTCCATATCCTAGAAACACACACTTTCTAGATCCTGGGCTAAGTCTATCATCCCTTTGATGTGCATATGCAGCACATCCAAAAGTCCTAAGGTTGTTTAATTCAGGAGGTTTTCCACTCCACATCTCCATGGGAGTCTTGAGCTCTAAAGCTCTAGAGGGTGATCTATTTACCAGGTATGCTCTTAGACTTGTGCACTCCGGTGTTGAAGCTGACCTGGTGTTGCTTCTCAAGAACACAACACTCGCAGAAATCAAGTTTCTTTACTTTGTCTCCACCAAGTAGGCCATCTTTGCTGAGAACTTGCAGGCTCTCTTCGCTCATATGTGCCAAGCGAGTGTGCCAAAGGGCTGCCTTATCCATCTCAGCCATCAAGCTTTCTGCTTAATCCTTGATTTCCATGTCTCTGATCATCTCAAGAGTCCATCGTTTCTTGCTGCCTTGATCACTACCAAAGATCACTTGGCTACCTTGATCTTTCCTCATTCTACTTTGCATGTATACCCCATGGAATCCAGTTGCCCCAATGAGATCAAATTCCTCCTCAAATCTGAGAGATACCTCACATTTTCCAGCAGCCTTGTCATTCCATCAAACATCCTCACCTGGATGTCTCCTATGCCTCTCACTTGGTAAGAAACATCATTCCCCAAGAAAACCCTTTCATCATTGGTTTCCTTGAAATTCTTGAACCAACTCCGGTGAGGGCACATATGATGAGTGCACTCAGTGTCCAAGATCCATTTCCCATTGCCTTCTTGCCCCTTGCTCACACCCAAGCATAAAACAAGAACATCACCATCTTGCTGTTCTATTTTGGCAACCGAAGCCTCTCCATTCTTGGTACAGCTTCCTCCTCTATCCCTTGTCATCTTCTTACAATCTTTCTTGACATGACCCTCCTTATGGTAGTAGTAGTAACTCTTCCGTCTAAATCTCAGTTTGGAATGCATTCTCCCGTGGCTTTCTCCTCTACCTCTATCCCGGTAGTAGCCATGCATGCTGCCGTGCACTCTCTTATGGCTCTCTCCTCTACCTCTATCCCGGTAGTAGCCATGTATGCTGCTGTGCACTCTCTCATGGCTCTTTCCTCTACCTCCATCGTGGTAGTAGCCATGGTTGCTGCCATACCGAGTTACTGGCCTTCTTTTAAAGAATAGCCCTTTACCACTTGATGCATTCTTTATCTTGGCATCAAGATTATCTTGCAACTTTTTCTTAGGATACAATTAAAAAGCAAAGATTTGTTTACGAAGATACCTCTTATCCGGGAGAATCTTGGCAAGAAACAACTCATCTAGTTTCTTCCATATTGTAGCTGGATCTTCCGAGTCTCCGCACTCCCTTGTGACATTATCTGACAAGTGCAAGAAGATGGTGGTGTAAGCCATCTTCTTCATCTCATTCCATTGGTCCTCCATGATACTTGCTGAAAAAGCATCATCTTCTCCAAAAGCCAAGTCCACTTTCTGTTGCACTAGAACCTCCTTGATCTTCTGCTTCCACAGGAGAAAATCTCCCTTTCCATCAAACTTCTCAATATTGAAATTTGAAACCATCTTTTGTGGACAAGATCCCTTATTTATGCAATACCCACAAATGCTTTCTTCAACCTCAAAAACACATATTGAAGATTGATCTTAACACCGTTCTTGAATCTACCTCAAGAACACGATCAGATCTTGATCTTTACACCGTTCTTGAATCACTCTCAAGAACACGATCAGATATTGATCTTAACTCCGTTCTTGAATCACTCAAGAAGTTAATCTTTGATTCTTAGAGTCTTGGCTTCGTCACCTTCTTGTTCTTGCTCCGATACCCAGCTGTGTAGCTTTGATACTACTCTCCAAAGCTCTAATACCACTGTTGGAAATCACCTTGACAAGATGCCTAGGTGGTGATCTTCCAAACACCCAAGTCTAGAATGACTTGTAGAAAGAAATACAGCAATTGAACACAAGAACAGAAAATCAAAGAAAGAGAGAAGACAAGCAATTGTTATCGGGGTTTGGCAATGTGCCTACGTCCCCATGAGTTCCTCTGAACTCTCTGCACTAAATCAAATGATTCTTACAAGTTACAGTAATCCCCTTCAAGAAACCAAGTTCTTGAAGAAACCCAGAAGAGAAGAAAGGAAGAAGATGAGAACTAACAATGCTCTCTTTCTAATCTAGACTTCTCTATCTTTTACAACCAGCCTCACTATGTGTTTATGTCTCTCACACAATTCTCTCTATGTGTTTACAATTGATCTCACAATGTCACAAATTTTCTCTTGTTCTATCTTGTGAAAAATGAGGCTAGGAAACCCCTTTTATAGCCATCCACTTCTTGTCCATTCTTGATATTCAATCCTCACCCTTTGATCATAATTACCACTTAATCATGGACCTCCATCAATCCTAAGTGGTGCTGTTCGTTTTAACCTTGTACACACGCACCTAAGAGGAGTTTAAAGCATGTTGTCCACGTGTGATTTATTGTGCCTAGCACCTAGGTGCTCAACAGGGGGCGCCATGGCGCTAGGTAGGGCACCTTTGCACACTTTCTATGCCATGGTGCTGGTGGAGAGCGCCTAGGTGCTAGTGGGGAGCGCCTAGGCGTTGGGGAGTGCCTAGGCGCTGGTGCAGGTCAGGGAGACTTTATTTTGGGCACCAGGGTGCTGGTGGAGGGGTGCCTAGGCGCACACTGATGCTGCCTCTCCACACAGCAGTGCGCACACTTTCCTGATTGTGTGCTGAAGTGCACACACCAGTGCGCCTGGCCTTACCTTGCTCCAAAATGATGCACACACATGTGTGCATTCTTCTAACTTGCTAAACTTTAATCCTCCAACTGTAGTTTAGATTTTAACCATCTTTGAACTATGTTAGGACCTGTTTAAACCTTGGACAAATACCAACAAAGATAAACTACAGCAAAGCATGAATAAGCCATACAATGACTATAGGTACAAATGGGACATCTGGCTAAAGAGCTAAGTGGTAGAAAGCAAAGTGAGCTTCCAATTCAAACACTACCCAACCCGGGGGGGGGGGGGGGGCATCAACAACTGAAGGCTATTACAACCTTGAAAAATGGCAAAATGATAGGGTCCGACGAGTCTGCAACAGCATCCAAAGAGACACCATCGGCACCAAGGGTAAATGAGATGGAGAAGGTGAATGCACCACATTTCCCGCAAAGGTTAGTAAAACAAAAAAAAACAATAAACTAATT
Organism: Bretschneidera sinensis; assembly: GCA_023935145.1. Lineage (NCBI taxonomy): Eukaryota > Viridiplantae > Streptophyta > Magnoliopsida > Brassicales > Akaniaceae > Bretschneidera > Bretschneidera sinensis. The sequence continues at coordinate 15,427,667 of CM043699.1, read as the reverse complement.
CATATTTTTGAAACCTTGTGGAAAGTTGAAATTAACATTCCTTTATTAGATACAATTCACCAAATACCTGCCTATGCTAAGTTCTAAAAGATTGTTGCACTCATAAGAGAAAGTTTCAAGAGCATGAAACAGTAGCATTAACTGAAGAAGTAAGTGTTGTACTACTAAGAAAACTCCCACCAAAACTAAAAGATCTGGGTAGCTTTACTATTCCATGTAGAATAGGTGATCAGCTGTTTGAAAGAGCATTACTAGATTTGGGAGCGGGTGTAAACTTATTACCATTCACGGTATTCGAAACCCTAGGTTTGGGGGAGCTATAACCGACTTCCATTACCTTGCAGTTGGCAGATAGGAGTATTAAAAGACCTAGGGGTATTCTTGAGGACGTCCTAGTAAAGGTTGGTGAGTTCATTTTACCTCATGATTTCATTGTATTAGACATTGATGAATGCCCTATGCCATTACCCTTGCCCATCATATTAGGGAGACCCTTCATGAGAATTGCCAACACTAAGATTTGTGTGAAAAATGGTATAGTGAGTATGAAAATCAATGGTGAGAAAATAAAATTTAAAATATTTGATGCAACGAAAATGCCTCAAGATGATTTGGAATGCTTTAATGTATGTATGATACAAAATTTTGTCGAGCAATCTTTTCAGGTCTAACACATTGATCCATTGGAGACCACTCTTACCCATGGCTTCACAGAAGAGGATATTAAGCAAGAACTTGAAGATATGACTAATAACATCATTGAAACTGTGCACCTCCTTGAGACTTCTCCAAAACGCTCAAATAAGTATGCTCCTCCATTTGAATCTCTCTTACCTACTAATACTACTCTTCTTCTATCCATTATCTAAGCACTAACATTTAAATTAAAGCAGCTGCCCGAGCATTTAAAGTATGCCTATTTGGGAGAAAATAAGACTTTACTTGTGATCGTAGCAGCTAATTTGAGTAGTGGACAAGAAGAGAATCTATTAAGAGTTCTTAGGGAGCATAAAAATGCCATTGGATGGACCATTGCTGACATTAAAGGGATAAGTCCAGCCAAATGCATGCATAGTATCTACCTAGAAGAAGAAGCAAAGCCCATTCGAGATGCTCAAAGAAGACTTAACCCACACATGAAAGAGGTAGTAAAGGCTAAGGTATTAAAGCTACTAGATGTTGGCATTATCTACCCCATATCAAACAGTAAATGGGTGAGTCCGGTCCAAGTTGTTCCTAAAAAAAGTGGGATCACTGTTGTAAAAAATGAAAATGAGGAGCTCATACCTACAAGAAAGACAACTGATTGGAGGGTATGCATTGATTACCGAAAATTGAACAAATTAACCAGAAAATATCATTTTCCCCTGCCATTCATTGATCAGATGTTAGAGAGATTAGCCGATCACAGTTATTACTGCTTCTTGGATGGGTATAGTGGGTACAACCAAATTGCTATAGCACCCGAGGATCAAGAAAAGACTACCTTCACATGTCCCTTTGGTACATTTGCTTATCGAAGAATGCCATTCAGTTTATGCAATGCACCAGCGCATAGATGGTTTGGAGGCATGATTTGCACGATAAGATGCGATGCTACAAGCCATTCTTGATCGCCTACCTCCGGCACTCGGTACTTATTCGACTGCACAACCCGATGATCAGCAGTGAGAGGATACCCTGTCTGGCTGAAATTGTTAAACTTAGCACTCATGGGAGGCATCCCAGAGCATATCCTTTTTAGTATTTTATTTTATTGTTAGTCTTTACTTTTCTATAGCTGTTCATTATTACTTGTTTTCCATTTTAGGTTTGTTTGTCTTTCTTTTTCAAGGATAGAGTGAGTGCACCCAGTTAAAGTTTAGGGGTGTGCTACGAGCCATGCCAGCCATATAGTTCTCCATCTCCCAGGTCAGCTCTTTCCATGCTATTTACACATTGGGGACAATGTGTAATTTAAGTTTGGGGGTATAGGGACACTCACACACACACTATGTCCCATTTTTTTGTTGTTTTTATAGATAAATGCATGTTCATTCTGTTCCAAAATTTTTTGGTGATCTAAACAAACAACATGATTTGCCTTCATAAGTGAGCTTAACACTTTGAACATATAGCCTAATAATTAAGTTTTGAACATAGATCACTTTCTTTTAGGCCTTTAAGGATTCATAAGTTTTACTTGAACTAACACGAGCACATTAGCACATAGTTGTGTGGGGTATGACAAGTAATTTTGATTTGTATGTTTCTTTTGCTTGACTGTGAACCAGATGATCTGTTAGATTAACACTTTGGCATAAAAAAATTGTTGTTACTGCTCAAAAAGAAAAATGCTCCTAAAGATCAATAAACTAATTTTTCACTGAGTAATTGGCCCTCTTGCCTCAACAAGTAGTGAGTGTCACATCAAAAGGTGAAAATTTTGTGCACTATGATCATTAAAATGAACTTTCCACTGAGTAACTAGCCCTTTTGCCTCAGTAAGCAGTGAGTGTCACGTCAAAAGGTGGAAATTCTGATTGGTAGCATTAAGACCAGTTAGTTTCGTAGCCTTTTTGGCTCGAGTTAGTAAGTCCTTAGGGGTGTCTTTACACCCAATGCCCTAAGACCATCTGGTTTGGGAGTCATTGGCTAAACACTCGATACATGAGTCAAATAGAAAGCTTAAGGGAACTAATTTGGCAAAAATCTCACAAAAAAAGAAAATAAAAAAATCTATGCCATCTGATTAGTCTTAAATATTGCATATATAAGACCCTTAACTTATATTTGTTATGCTCTTAGTTAGTAGTATTTCACTTTATTTTATGTCTTTTTTGTGTTTTGTGTATTTTTATAGGTTTGTGGAGAAAATAAAGCATTTCAGGAGATGTGAAGCTTCAGGAGCAATAGCGATCGATCGCACTAACGCATGGTCAAGAATCCCACATTGAAATGTTTGCAGTATAGTGCATCTGCGATCGAGCGCACTCGGGCTAGTATCCCACATCGAATCTGAAACCTACAGTGCTCCGAGACTCATCATTCGGTGTACAATTCCTGGGCCACTTTGGTGTTAACCGGTGGATGTCTGCTAGCATTCTAGTGGATCCCGAAGGCTTTGCGACCACGAAGGGAAGCGTCGCCCATCAGCGAGTGGAATTTCTCCCATGTAAAGTTATTTATTTCTTTTTATTTAGTTGTTTTAGTTTAATGTTTAGAACTTTCATTATGAATTGTAGTTTCATAGTTATGAGTTGCTAGAATCTTCAGCTAAGGTTGAAGATGAAGCCTCGCCGTTGTTTGGCATAGTAGTTCAGATTTGCTTGTACAAATCTGATATTTTTTTATTATAAATGTTTTGCCAATTATTTGAGTTAATCTTGTGATTGATTGAGTTTAAATTGTTATGTTGGATATTCTTTGTGTTTCATCTGATGGATACATAGAATTGTTTTCGATTAAATTGGATTTCCTTTGTGATTTGTTAATAGCGGATACATTGGATGCTTTTGGTTTAATTGGGATATTCTTTGTTTTTTGTCTTATAGTTGGATTCATGGAATATTTTGATAGGCTATTTTTTTAGGATATATATGCTTAACTTTGGTGGGGTGGATTCGGAAACCTTAGTGTCTTTATTATTAGTTTTAAATCAATTCAGTTTAGTTTTAATTTTTTTTCCAAAAACACAACTCAAAATTCGGAACTAAGTTAAGATAAGGTTAGTTTAGATAAAATTATATTTTCACAACGCAATTCCCTGTGGATTCGACCTCGCACTTGCACAACACTATATTGCAAACGACTCGTGCGCTTACGAGTAATTTAAAACTCACAACAAGTTTTTGGCGCTGTTGCCGGGGAATTGTTTTGTTTGTGAAATTTTTGTCTAAATTAATTTTATTTTTCTACTAGTTAGTTAGCATTATTTGTTTGATTTTTCTGTTTGGCAATTTTATTTTATTTTATTTGTTTCTATTTGTTTATTAAAAAAAATTTTAAAAAAAGAAAATTTTGTTAATTTTTATGAGTAGTGTGTTTGCTATTTTTGCTTTATTCTGTTGTTTCTACTGGTTAGTACCTCATTGTTTTCTGTTAGTGTATGCTTGGTCGGAGATCATTGAACTTAGATTTGATACGTTTAGATCCTGATTTAAAAATAACTCTTAGAAGACAGAGAAGAGCACTAGTTAAAAGTGTATGCTTGGTCGGAGATCATTGAACTTAGATTTGATACGTTTAGATCCTGACTTAGAAATAACTCTTAGGAGACAGAGAAGAGCACTAGTTAAAAGAGAGACTGTTGAGATGGGAGAGAATTTTAGGGATGCACATCATCCTGAATATGTAGAGTAACCTAGAGCTTGGAACATGGACTCCACTACATCCCTTTGGGATTTGTTCGCACCCGTTGCGACTAACTCATCCTCTTGCATAGTGTTGCCACTTACCAATGCCACCCACTTTGGCTTAAAGCCACATGTTATCCAACTCTTACCCTAATTCCATGGCTTAGATCTTGAAAATCCTTATAGTCATGTGAAGAAATTCAAAGACATTTGTGCTACATTTAAATTCTAGAACTTCTCTGAGGAGTCAGTCCATCTTCGACTCTTCCTTTTTTCTCTTCACGATAGAGCTAGAGCGTGGTTGGATTCCAACACGCCCGGGTCTATTACATCTTGGGAAAACCTGCTTAGCAAATTTTATCATAAGTTTTTCCCAATGTCTAGAGTGAATGAGTGCCGAAAGGAGATTAGCTCTTTCACTCAGGATGAGGATGAAAAATTTTCTGAGAGTTAGGAGCGTTTTAAAGAGCTACTGATTAGATGCCCTCAACATAGATATGAGAAGTGGAGACTCGTTCAGTTTTTCTACCAAGGGTTGACTCAACCTAACCGTAGCATGATCAAGTCTATGAATTGGGGGGGCATTCTTGAGTCTGACAGGAGATGAAGCATATATGGCGTTGGACAAGTTGTCCGACAACTCGCAGCAGTGGAATTTTTCAAGTTATTGAGATAAGTCCATTCGTGCTCCTAAGAGGGGAGGCATCTATGAGGTCAGGGAGGACGCTGATTTGAGGATAAAGTTAGATGCCCTCACTAAGAAGATTGACGCTCTCACTGTTCCATCAATGTTGCTAACACATTCAATGTTGAAAGCTGTTCCATTTGTGCTAGTCCCATGCATCTAGCACAGAATTGCCCATCAATGCCGGCTTATGCCGAGTATCCTATGGAACAAGTAAATGCTTTCAATGACTATCGAAGGCAGTCAAATGGATCGTACTCCGTGACGTACAATCCAGGGTGGCGGAACCACCCAAATTTTTCATTGAGGTAGAACCAACCAATGAATCAGGGAGGAGCCCCTCATAATGCTCAAAATCAATATCCTCCTGGATTTGCCTAACAAATTCCTGGTCATGGTCGTTCTGCCCATCCAGCACCATTACCTACTTACCAAGCTCCCACTCAAACACCAGTGCTAGTTTCACAGTCACTAAAGGACACCATTAAAGAATACATGAAAATGAATAGCCAATCCATGAGCGACGTAAGGAGTGCAACAATGGTAAACACCCAAGAAATTGCCAAGCTGGAGAGTCAAATAGGGCAAATTGCAAGTCACTTGGGTGAGAGAGAGAAGGGGAAGTTGCCCAGTCAGCCCGTGCCCAACTCGAAAGGACAATTTATGGTTAGGAGTTCATCAACTCCTACGCACGGGGAGGAACAAGTACAGTCGATTGTCACACTAAGGTCTGGGAGACAAGTGGACAATCGAGTGGAAGAGAGCCCTGCTATACAGCAAGGGCAAGGGAGTGGCAACAAAGAGAAGAGAGATGCTGAGCCATCTACAGCCACACCTACTGAGAAAGACCCTTCTAGGTCGTTTGTACCTAGAGTGCCTTACCTCGACAGACTACAGGCACCTAAGAAATGAGGGAAGTATGAGGAAATTCTGGAGGTATTCAAACAGGTCCACATCAATATCCCATTTTTGGATGCCATCCATCAAATGCCATCATATGCCAAGTTTTTAAAGGACTTGGTCACTATCAAGAGGAGGATGAATGTTCCAAAGAAGGCATTTTTGACCGAGCAGGTCAGCTCAATCCTTCAGTGCAAGCTACCCATCAAGTATAAGGACCCGGTATGTCCTACCATCTCTTGCACGATAGGAGTCAGCCATATTGAGAGGGCTCTTTTGGATCTAGGTGCGAGTGTGAATCTTCTACCCTATTCAGTCTATTTGTAGTTGGGGTTAGGAGAATTGAAGCCCACATCCACGACGCTTCAATTGGCTGACAGGTCAGTGAAAAGACCACGGGGAATAGTTGAGGATGTCTTGATAAAAATGGTAAATTCTATTTCTCAGTGGATTTTATTGTGCCTGACACAGAGCCGGTCCAGAATGTAGAGATTCAAATACCAGTTATTCTAGAGTGACCATTCTTAGCCACGGCTAATGCCCTAATTAATTGTAGGACAAGAGTGATGAAGATTTCCTTCGGAAATATAACAGTGGAGTTAAACATCTTTGATATCACTAGGCAACCACTGGAGTATGATGAAGTGAGAAATGTATGCTTGATATAGGAGATTCTTGAGGAGACTGTGGATGAATCAAGCATTGAGGATCACTTGGAGGCGTGTTTTGCTCACTTTGGAGAGGACTTGGGCTTAGATAAGCTACTCGAGGAAGTGAATGCCATTTTGGAGTCTGATCCTCAAAAAAGCAATGAGACAGAGGAAACTACAGCACTTGAACCCCCCAAGAATGAACTTAAGCCTTTACCAGATAATCTTAAGTATAAGTTCCTAGGTCCAGCCGATTGTTTATCTGTGATTATAGCTTCTGATTTGGGTGAGCTCAAGAGGAGAAATTATTAGATTTTCTAATAGAGCACAAGGAAGCTATCGGTTAGACTATTTAGGATATCAAGGGAATCAACCCCTCGGTGGTGATGCACAAGATACATTTGGAGGAGAATGCCAAGCCATCGAGGGAGCCACAAAGAAGGCTCAACCCAGCTATGCAAAAGGTTGTAAGGGTAGAAATAATTAAGCTGTTAGATGCAGGGATCATTTATCCCATCTCTGATAGCAAGTGGGTGAGCCCGATTCATGTCATGTCCAAGCGAGCGGGATTGACGGTAGTAAAGAATAAGGACGATGAGTTGGTGCCAACTCGTATTCAATTAAGGTCGAGAGTGTGTATAGACTACCGTAAGCTGAACGTTGCCACAAGGGAGGATCACTTTCCACTGCCATTTATTGATCAGATGGTGGAGCGTTTGGCTGGGCACAAGTATTATTGTTTTTTGGATGGTTATTTTGGATATAACCAGGTCCCCGTAGACCCCGAAGATCAGGCGAAGAAGACGTTTACCTGTCCTTTTAGGACATTCGCCTACCGTCGCATGCCTTTTGGGTTATGCAATGCACCCGCTACTTTTCAGCGATGTATAGTCAGTATATTCTCTGACATGGTAGAGCGTTCTTAGAGATTTTCATGGACAACTTCTCGATCTTCGATTCAACCTTGAAGAGTATCTGCACCGTCTCACTTTGGTTTTAGTGCGGTGTAAGGAGAAAAACCTAGTGCTTAATTGGGAGAAGTGCCATTTTATGGTTAAGCAAGGCATTTTACTGGGGCATGTCGTATCTCATCATGGAATTGAGGTCGACAAAGAGAAGGTGGACCTGATTTCCAACCTTCCACCCCCACGTACAGTAAAGGAGGTTCGATCTTTTCTGGGCCATGCAGGTTTCTACAGGCGATTTATCCAGAATTTCAGCAAAATCACTAGGCCCTTGTGCCAGTTATTACAAAAGGATGCCCAATTTATATTTGATGAGGACTGTAAGAAAGCATTTGGGGATCTGAAGAAGATTCTGACGTCCATACCCATTATTCAGCCACCCAACTGGGGTGTGCCTTTTGAGATTATGTGTGACGCATCAGATTATATTGTTGGAGTTGTTTTGGGGAAGCGTGTTGATAAACTTCCCCATGTTATCTATTATGCAAGTCGAACTCTAAACGACACACAACTTAATTACTCTACCACTGAGAATGAGTTATTAGCAGTCGTTTTTGCATTAGACAAGTTCAGATCCTACTTGTTAGGATCTAAGGTCATTATCTACTCGGATCATGCAGCCTTGAAGTATCTTTTCTCTAAAAAAGATGCTAAATCTCATCTTATCCAATGGATCTTGCTACTTCAAGAGTTCGACATCGAGATTCGGGATAAGAAAGGTTCTGAAAATGTGGTGGCGGACCATTTATCTAGATTGATTATGGATTTCACTGAGGTCGCCACTCCCATTTCTGAGACCTTTCCTGATGAGCAGTTAATGATTATTGCTCAAAATCCTGCTCCATGGTTTACTGATATAGTGAACTATCTTGTCACCGGACACATGCCTTTGCATTGGGGCCGATAAGATAAATCAAAATTTTTAGCCATGGTAAAACATTTTTTCTGGGATGATCCTTATCTGTTTAAGTATTGTCCTGATCAAATCATCAGAAGGTGTATTCCTAAGCATGACCAATCTAACATCATCGCCTTTTGTCATGATCATGCTTGTGGAGGCCATTTCAGTGCTAAAAAGACCGCTGCAAAGATTTTGCAGTGTGGATTTTATTGGTCTACCATGTTCCGAGACTCTCACACCTACTGTATATCTTGTGAGCGTTGCCAAAAGCTAGGGAGTCTTTCTAGGAGAAATATGATGCCCCTCAACCCTATTCTAATTGTTGAGATTTTTGACGCGTGGAGCATTGATTTTATGGGACAGTTCCCAAACTCCTTTGGCAACTTGTACATTCTAGTTGCTGTGGACTATCTGTCCAAGTGGGTGGAGGTCGTTGCGTACAAGACCAATGACCACAGAGTTGTGGTCTAGTTTTTGAAGGACACTATTTTTGCTCGATTTGGTATGCCTCAAGCAATCATAAGTGATGGAGGTAAGCACTTTTGCAACCGGATTTTTGAGCAGTTGATGAAGAAGTATTTCATCACACACAAGGTTGCCACCCTATATCACCTGCAGATGAGTGGACAAGTGGAAATTTCTAATCGCGAGATCAAACACATTTTAGAGAAAACTGTGAACCCTAGTAGAAAGGATTGGTCTCTGCGATTGACTGATGCACTGTGGGCATATCGGACAGCCTTCAAGATACCAATTGGCATGCCTCCCTATCGTATTGTGTACGGAAAGGCATGTCACCTTCCGATCGAACTAGAGCATCGTGCATATTAGGCTATCAAGCAACTGAATTTCAATCTTTCCGAGGCTAGCTCACAACGAAAGCTCCAACTCAATGAATTGGAGAAGCTGCAGAATGATGCATATGAGTGTGCCCGATCATACAAAGCACAAATGAAGAAGACTCATGACCAAAACATTTTGAGACGAGCTTTTGAGCCGGGTCAGAAAGTTCTTCTTTACAATTCGCGCCTGCATCTTTTTCCAGGCAAGCTCAAATCTCGATGGACAGGCTCATTTTTTATTCGGTCGGTTTTTCCTCATGGGGCCATCGAGATTAAGGATCCAAAGAATGGTAATACTTTCAAGGTAAATTCACAGAGGCTAAAACCATTCTTGGAGTTGAGGAGTTAGGACATTGACACGATACTGTTGGAGGATCCTAGTTACTCGGATTGAGTGTAGTTTTCTAGGGAGAGTCTGGCTGAAGACTTTAAACTTAGCGCTCATAGGAGGCACCCCACAGCTTATCTTTTCTGTGTATTTCTAAATTTTTATGATTAATGTTTGTTTCCAGTTTTTATTTTTCAGGGACAATGCGTACTTCAGTTCAAGTTTGGGGGTACGCTATGAGCCATACCAGTCCAGATAGTTCTCTATATCTCAGGTCGGCTCTTTCCATATTAGTTACACATTGGGGTCAATGTGTAATTTAAGTTTGGTGGTATGGGAGACACATCACACACTTTGTCCTAATTTGTTGTATTTTCGTCATAAAGATAAATGCATGTTCATGTTCGTCTAAAAATTTTGATTGATCTGAAAATTTTTGATGTGATTTCATTGGTGAGTTTAAAACTTTGAACACATGATCTGATGATAGAGTTTAAACTTTAATTCCTTACTTTAGGCATTTTTGAGAATTCACATGTTTAATCTAATCTAACACGAGCACATTAGCACAAATTGTGTGAGGTATGACATGTGATTTTAATGTGTATGTTTCCTTGTCTTAACTGAAACTGGATGACTTGTTGGATAAACACTTGGGCATAGAAAAGCATAATATATATATATATATATATATATATATATATATATATATATATATATATATATAATACTACTAATGATCATCATCAATAAACTTTCCACTAAGTAACTGGACCTCTTATCTCAGTAAGCAGTGAGTGTTCACGTCAAAAGATGAAATTTCCTTTTAGAATTACTTTCGTTTAGTTTAATCATCATTATTCTATTTTACTTTGATTTTTCTAAAAAAAAATTAGTTTTTGTTCTTCACCTTTATTTTTATTTTCATCAAACCCTAATCGATTACCTTTCTATTTCAGGCACATCAAACCCTAATCACACTTTCTGTGATAATTGTGATCGATCGCACCCACTTGTGCAATCGAGCGCATTTAGGGCAGAGAGTTATTCGAGCAGCAGAGTTGAACTGCTACACTGAAGCTGGTTTACCTGATTTATGCATGAACTTCGATCCTAACATCCAACATTCTTTCCCCTCGATCCCGAGCTTAAGCGGACCATCCGACAAAGGCTTAGGAACAACTTCGAGGAGAACGAATAAGAATTCGAGAACGAAACACCAATAGCGGAATAGCTCGAAAACCAGCAACCACCTGCACGAGTACCGATGAAGCATTCCTTCATCTTATGGAACATTAATCAACCATTACGTATTGCATATCAACCTAAGGCGGCAGGAAACTATTACATGTCTCCACAAATATTGAATACTTTGACTCACTTTAGGGGTACTCCTAATGAGGATCCACACTTGCACCTTCGAGAATTTTTTGATCTTTGCAAGTTCCAGCACATCCAAGGCTTAGACCAAGAAGGAATAAGGTTAATTCTTTTCCCTTTTTTTGGAAATCACCTTGACAAGATGCCCAGGTGGTGATCTTCCAAACACCCAAGTCTTGAATGACTTGTAGAAAGAATTTCAGCAATCGAACATAAGAACAGAAAATCAAAGAAAGAAAGAAGACACGTAATTTGTTGTCGAGGTTCGGTAATGTGCCTACGTCCCTGTGAGTTCCTCCGAACTCTCTGCACTACCTCAATGGTTCTTACAAACTTACAGCAATCCCCTTCAAGAATCCAAGTTCTTGAAGAACCAAGAAGAGAACGAGAAAGTGATAGTCCAATTACAATGCTTTCTATCAATTCTCTACTAACCTCTCTTCTTTACAACCAGCCTCACTACAAGAGTCCCTCTTGTGTTTATGTCTCTCACACAATTCTCTCTTGTGTTTATATTGATCTCACAATGTCACAACCTGTGTGGTTCTCTCACACACCTTTTTCACCACTTGAAATGAGGCTAGGAAACACTTTTTATAGCCTCTTAATTCTTGGACAATCTTGTGAATCATTCTTGACCCTTTGATCATGTTTTTCCTTTAATCTCAGCCCTACATCACTCTCCAAGTGATGCTGTGCATTTTGGTGTGGTGCTGTGTGCTGCGGCGTGACCTGATGCTGCAGCCTCCTGATGCTGTGCGCACACCTCCTGCCTGTGGGCAGAAACTTCCACAGCAGTGTGTCTGACCTTCCCATGCTCAAAACTTAAGCACACACTTGTGTGCAACCTTTTAACTTGATGAACTTTCATACTCCACCTTTGGTTTGGATTTTAACCATCCTTGAACCATGTTTGGACCTATTCAAACCTTGACTATGTTTGAACCATGTTTAAACCTTAGACAAAAAACCAACAATCTCTACCTTTGTCTAAGCGTTTAAACCTGAACCATTTGTGCAGAGACCTTTGGGATCCAAACTCATCTTGAGTCATCAATCAACCGACTCCAATCCTAAGTAATTCAAGGCAATGATTGAACTTATTTAGAGGTAGAAACTTGGTGCCTAAATCTGCAGGACTTTTCTCCATGGTCTTCTTGTCAACATGAATGCTTCCTTCTATACCATTTTCCAGAATGTAATGATACCGAACATCCATATGCTTCGTCCCCTCATGGAACACCGAATACCTCCACAAGTGCCCTGCACTTTGGCTATCCAAAGATACCACCACCTGCTCTTTTAGGACCTCCCACTCGTCCAACAACCCTTTGCACCCCACAGCCTCCTTTATGGCTTCCAAAGCTGCTACGCATTCTGCCCCGGTTGTTATGAGTGCTACCATTAGCTGCCACTGAGCCTCCTTGTTCCTCAGCAACCACTTCATCCCAAGCCAATGCTCTTTTCAGGGATTACTCACAATTTTGCTGAGAACACCCATTGCCCAAGAAACCCTCAACCGGCTTCTCTCCTTTTCTTGGATGATTCTCATCCCAATGATCTTTTGTGCAAGGCTGAGATCCTTCCTCTCGAACTCCTCACTAAGTTGAGATGTAAACCTTTCCATCCTCTTCCTGCTGTTCCAAACTAACAGCCCATCAATGACATAGGTGAGGATACTCACCATCTTCTCCACCTTGTGTCCAGGTGAGAAAGTTTATGTGAAACCTATATCTTCTCTTCTTGTGAACCCATTCGCCACCAGCTTAGCCTTGTTCCGGACTTCATCTCTTGGAGGGCACCCTTCTTTGATCTTGTAAGTGCACTTACATTCCACAACTTTCTGATTTCCTAGAATTTTCACCAATTCCCAGAAGTTGTTCTTCCTCAAAGAATCCATTTCTTCCTCCATAGCTAGCTGCCACCTTGACGAATCCTTACACTCCATGGCATCCGTGTAAGTTTCTTGTTCACTCATCTCTCCTTCTATCCAAGGAGCTACTGCATCCGCAGCATCCGCAAACCCACATCTTGAAGGTGGTCCGACCAGCCTTCTTTCCCGGTCTCTTATGAGCTGAAAGTCCTTCTGACTTGCTGCAGCATCCTCTTCTTGTTCAGCCTCTTCTTGAATTTCTTGAGCTTGGCAATCATCCGAGGGCTCTACCTGGTCCGAACCCTCTTGCCTCCTTTGCTCTACCTGAACAGAATCTCCCTTGATGCTATGCTCAACAATTTCTGAATTGGTTTGCTCACTAGCCCCTGCAGGGTTAGTATTCTCCAAGTAGGGAAATAATAATTCATTAAAGACAACATCCCTACTTATAATTAGTTTCATTCCCTTCTTTTCTAAGGATCACAACCTATATCCCTTAACCCTATCACCATATCCTAGAAATACACATTTTCTAGACCTAAGGTCAAGTTTATCCTCCTTTTGGTGTGCATATACTGCACATCCAAAAGTCCTAAGGTTGCTTAATTCAGGGGGTTTTCCACTCCACATCTCCATGGGAGTCTTGAGCTCTATTGCTCTAGAGGGTGATCTATTCACCAAGTATGCAACTATAGCTACAGCTTCTCCCCAAAAATATTTTGGTAACCCAGATCCTATTAGCATGCACCTAACTTTTTCCATAAAGGTTCGATTCATTCTTTTAGCAACTCAATTTTGCTGGGGTGTTTTTGCAACCGTTCTATATCTTAGAATGCCATTTAATTCACAGAATTTATCAAAATCCTTGTTGCAAAATTCTAAGCCATTATCGGTTCTTAAAGCTTTAACTACCCTACCAGTTTGGGTTTCTAACAATTTCTTCCACACAACAAATTTATTCAAGGCATCCGATTTATTCCTAAGCAAATAAATCCACACTCTTCTTGAATAATCATCAATTAAAGACAGAAAGTAAAAGTTACCTCCATGTGTTGGTGTTCTTGCTGGTCCCCAAAGGTCCGAATGAATGTAATCACGAATCCCCTTAGACTTGTGCACTCCGGTGTTAAAGCTGACCCGGTGTTGCTTCCCAAGAACGCAACTCTCACAGAAATCCAGTTTTTCTACTTTGTCACCACCAAGTAGACCTTCCTTGCTAAGCACTTATAGGCCTTTTTCGCTCATGTGTCCCAAGCGAGTGTGCCAAAGGGCTGCCTTGTCCAGCTCAGCCATAAAGCTTGCTGCTTAATCATTGGTTTCTGTTTCTCCGATCATCTCATAGAGTCCATCATTTCTTGCTGCCTTGATCACTACCAAAGATCCCTTAGCCACCTTGATCTTTCCTCCCTCTAATTTGCATGTGTACCCCATGGAGTCCAGCTACCCCAATGAGATCAAGTTCCTCTTCAAGTCTGGAAGATATTTTACATTTCGCAGTAGCCTTGTGACTCCATCAAACATCCTCAATTGGATGTCTCCAATCCCTCTCACTTGGCAAGAATTGTCATTCCCCAAGAAGACTCTTCCCTCATTGATCTCCTTGAAATTCTTAAACTATTCTTTGTGAGGGCACATATGATTGGTGCACCCGGAGTCAAGAATCCACTTTCCGCTGCCTTGCCTCCTGCTCACATTTGAGCATGCAACAAGAACATCATCTTGCTGTTCTCCTTTGGCAACCGAAGCCTCTCCATTGTTGGTATGACTTCTCCTCTCATCCCATATCCTCTTCTTGCAATCTTTCTTGAAATGGCCCTCCTTGTTGCAGTAGAAGCATCTCTTTCCTCCTCCATATCTTGTTTTGGAGTGAGATCTCCCATGGCTTTGCCCTCTACCTCTTGATTTCTCCCGGTAGCTGCCATAAGTGCTACTGCCATTCCGAGCTGTTGGCCTTCCTCTTACGAACAGCCCTTCACCACTTGATGCCTCATTCATCTTGGCTTTGAAATCATGTGCCCTTATGGCATTGATCACAATCTTCTTTGTCAAAGAATCCCTTCCATACTCAATTGCATTAATCAAATTATCAAAGCAATCTGGAAGTGAATTTAATAAAATGACAGCCAATTGTTCATCCGAAAAAGTAATGCTACAGCTATTCAAATCTTGAACTAGCTTGTTAAAGACATCAAGATTATCTTGCAACTCCTTACTAGGGTCCATTTTAAAAGCAAAGATTCTTTTAAGAAGATAAATTTTGTTAGGAAGAGTTTTGGTAAGAAACACCTTATCTAGTTTCTTCCATATGACAGCCGGATCCTCCGAGTCTCCACACTCCCTTGTGATACTATCCGACATATGCAAGAAAATGGTGCTGTAGGCCATCTTCTTCATCTCAGTCCGCTGGTCCTGCGTGACACTTGCTGGAAAAGTATCATCTTCTCCAATAGCCAAGTCCACTTTCTGCTACATTAGAACCGCCTTGATCTTCCGCTTCCATAGGGTAAAGTCTCCCTTTCCATCAAACTTCTCCACACAGAAATTTGAAGCCATCTTTTGCGGACAAGATCCCATATTTGTGCACTAACCACAACTGCTTTCTTTAACCTCAAGAACACAGATCAAAGATGGATTTTTAACACCATTCTTGAATCAACCTTCAAGAAGACGACCGGATCTTGATCTTTAACCGTTCTTGATTCACCCAAGAAGTTTGATCTTTGATTCTTGGAGTCTTGGCTCCGTACCTTCTACTTCTTGTTCCGATAACCAGCTGTTGTGCTCTGATACCACTATTGGAAATCACCTTGACAAGATGCCTAGGTGGTGATCTTCCAAACACCCAAGTCTTGAATGACTTGTAGAAAGAATTTCAGTAATCGAACACAATAACAGAAAATCAAAGAAAGAAAGAAGACAAGTAAGTTGTTGTCGAGGTTCGACAATGTGCCTACGTCCCCGTGAGTTTCTCCAAACTCTCTGCACTATCTCAATGGTTCTTACAAAGTTACAGCAATCCCCTTCAAGAATCAAAGTTCTTGAAGAACCAAGAAGAGAACGAGAAAGTGATAGACCTATTACAATGCTTTCTGTCAATTCTCTACTAACCTCTCTTCTTTACAACCAGCCTCACTACAAGAGTCCCTCTTGTGTTTATGTCTCTCACACAATTCTCTCTTGTGTTTACAATGATCTCACAATGTCACAACCTGTGTGGTTCTCTCACACACCTTTTTCACCAATTGAAATGAGGCTAGGAAACCCTTTTTATAGCCTCTTAATTCTTGGACAATCTTGTGAATCATTCTTGACCCTTTGATCATGTTCTTCCTTTAATCCCAGCCCTACATCACTCTCCAAGTGATGCTGTGCATTTTGGTGTGATGCTGTGTCCTGCGGCGTGACCTGATGCTGCAGCCTCCTGATGCTGTGCACACACCTCCTACCTGTGGGCAGAAACTTCGACAGCAGTGTGCCTGACCTTCCCATGCTCAAAACTTAAGCACACACTTGTGTGCAACCTTTTAACTTGCTGAAATTTCATACTCCACCTTTGGTTTCGATTTTAACCATCCTTGAACCATGTTTAGACCTGTTCAAACCTTGACCATGTTTGAACCATGTTTAAACCTTAGACAAAAAACCAACACCTTTTTCTTTAAAAGATAATGTTAAATTATGGTATAATTCCTTGCCTATAGTTTCTATGCACACTTGGGAGGAGTTGGCTAGCAAATTCCTAGGGAAGTTTTTCTCAGCCCAAAAGACGAGGCAAATGAGAAAGGAGATTCAGTTCTTCAAACAAAAGGATGGAGACCTCTTCTTCGAAGCATTGGGACACTTCAACGAGCTGCTACTCAAATTCCCACATCACAACCTACCTCAAGATGAACTGGTACAAGCTTTTTATGAAGGTTTGAGTGATACTAACAAAAGTATTATTGATTCAGGTTGTGGAAGAGTGCTGATGGAGAAAAACAGCGAACAAGCTATGGAGCTCTTCGAAACCCTAAGTGAACACACTCAGCAGTTCTCCTCTCGAGGTAGACATATAACCAAGGGTAAGGCTATGTATGAGGTAAATTTGAATGAAGGATCTTCTCCTCAAATAGCTGCTGTGGAAAGAAAACTAGACTTATTGGTAAAAGCCATGGCTGCTCAGAATGCCTCATCTAACCTACCAGCTACATCACTCCAGATAGAGGAAGTGAATGCTCACTTTAGAGAGGACTTAGGCTTAGATAAGTTACTAGAGGAAGTGAATGCCATTCTGGAGTCTGATCCTCAAAAGAGTAGTAAGACGGAGAAGACTATGGATGAATCACGTATTGAGGACCCTCTGGAGGCATACTTTGCTCAATTTGAAGAGGATTTCGGCTTAAATAAGTTGTTTGAGCAAGCAAATGCTACTTTGGAGTCTGTTCCTCTAAAGATCAGTGAGTCAGAGGAAACCGCAACACCTGAACCCCCCAAGAAGGAACTTAAGCCTTTATCAGACAATCTTAAGTATAAGTTCCTAGGTCCAGCAGATTCTTTGCCTATAATTATAGCTTTAGATTTGGGTGATGCTCCAGAGGAGAAATTATTGGACGTCTTAAGAGAGCATAAGGAAGCTATAGGCTGGACTATTGAGGATGTCAAGGGAATCAACCCCTCGTTGGTAATACACACAATACAGTTGGAGGAGAATACTAAGCCATCGAGGGAGCCACAAAGAAGGCTCAACCCTACTATGCAAGAGGTTGTGAGGGCAGAAGATATTAAGCTGTTAGAGGCAGGGATCATTTATCCCATCTCTGATAGCAAGTGGGTGAGCCTGATTCAAGTCATATCCAAACATACTGAATTAACGGTAGTGAAGAATGAGGACGACGAGTTGGTGCCAACTCGTGTTCAGTCAGGAGGGAGAGTGAGTATAGACTACTGTAAGTTGAATGCTGCCACTAGGCCTGATCATTTTTCATTCCCATTTATTGATTAGATGGTGGAGCACTTAGTTGGGCATGTTTACTAATGTTGGGTCCGGCTGAAGACGTTAAACTTAGCGCTCATGGGAGGCACCCCACAGCTTATCTTTTCTTTTATTTATTTATTATTTCGCATTTTTATGATTAATGTTTGTTTCCAGTATTTTTTGTTTTTCAGTTTTTATTTTTTAGGGACAAAGCGTACTTCAGTTCAAGTTTGGGGGTATGCTATGAGCCATACCAGTCCAGATAGTTCTCCATATCTCAGGTTAGCTCTTTCCATATTAGTCACACATTGGGGTCAATGTGTAATTTAAGTTTGGGGGTATGGGAGACACATCACACACTTTGTCCTAATTTGTTGTTTTTTCGTCATAAAGATAAACGCATGCTCATGTTATCGTGAAATTTTAGTTGATCTAAACATTTTCTGTGATGTGATGTCATTGGTGAGCTTAACATTTTGAACACATGATCTGGTGATAAATTTTTAAAATTTAGTTACTTACTTTAGGCATTTTGAGAATTCACCTGTTTGATCTAATCTAACACGAGCACATTAGCACAAATTATGTGAGGTATGACACGTGATTTTAATATGTATTTTTCCTTATCTTAAATGAAACTGGATGACTTGTTGGATGAACACTTGGGCATAAAGAAAGAAAAAAAAATTTAATTAATTACTAAAACTTTCCGCTGAGAAACTGGACCTCTTGCCTCAGTAAGCAGTGAGTATTCACGTTAACAGGTGGAATTTTGCTTGGTAGTATTAAGACCAGTTTATTTTCGTAGCTTTTTTTACTCGAGTTAGTAAGTCCTTAGGGGTGTCTGTACACCTAATGCCCTAAAACCATCTGGTTTGGGAGTCATTGACTCAACACTCGCTACATGAGTCAATTAGAAAGCTTAAGGGAACTAAACGTAGTCGTGCCTTATTATTGTTAAAAAAATAAAAAGAATAAAGAATAAAATAAAAACCATGCCTTTTCGTTCATTTTTGATGGGAAATTCGGTGAATCTTGAGACATGGAGACCTTACACATTAGAGTTACTTGGAAGCTTCATTTTTATATGCTAATTCACCTTACACTGATTCAAGCTTGTGATGCCTTATCCTGCCTTTTGTAAGTAATTAGATTTCAACATTTCTATTCATTGCGAAGATGGGTTTACCTTTTTAAGCTTGCTTATGAATGAATATCATGGTGATGTGTGCTCCTTAAATTTTTGGATACCATGAGTGATGACTTTATCTTTATGTTCTTTGTTTTTCATTGAGTCTTTTATTTTGTTTTGCTAAGGGACTAACAAAATATAAGTTTGGGGGTATTTGATGAGTCTTAAATATTGCATATTTTAGACCCTTAACTTATATTTGTTATGCTCTTAGTTAGTAGTATTTCACTTTATTTTACGTCTTTCTTGTGTTTTGTGTATTTTTACAGGTTTGTGGATAAAATAATGCATTTCAGGAGATGTTAAGCCTCTAGAGACATTGCGATCGATCGCACGAGATATGTGATCGAGCGCACCTGCCTACGATCGAGCGCATGGTCAACATCCCACATCGAAATATTTGAAGTTCAGTGCATCTGCGATCGATCGTAGCAGACATGCGATCGATCGTACCTGCGATCGATCGCACCACACTACGATCGAGCGCACACGGGCAGTATCCCACATCAAATTTGCAACCCATATTGCTCCGGGTCTTCCCCTATATAAACACCATCTGGCTTCATCATTCAGGGTACAATTCCTAAGCCACTTTGGTGTTTACCGGTGGATGTCCGCTAGCATTTTGGTGGATCCCGAAGGCATCACTACCACGAGGGGAAGCGCCGCCCGTCAGCGAGTGGAATTTCTCCCATGTAAAGTTGTTTATTTATTTCTTTATATTCAGTTGTTTTAGTTTAAATGTTTAGCACTTTTTATTATAGTTTTATAGTTATGAGTGGCTAGACTCTTCAGCTAAGGTTGAAGATGAAGCCCCGCCGTTGTTTGGCATAGTAGTTCAGATTTGCTTGTACAAATCTGACATTTTTTTAGTATAAATGTTCTGCCAATTATTTGAGTTAATCTTGTGATTGATTGAGTTTAAATTGTTCTGTTGGATATTCTTTGTGTTTCATCTGATGGATACATAGAATTGTTTTCGATTAAATTGGATTTCCTTTGTGATTTGTTAATAGCGGATACATTGGATGCTTTTGGTTTAATTGGGATATTCTATGTTTTTTGTCTTATAGTTGGATTCATGGAATATTTTGATAGGCTATTTTTTTAGGATATGTATGCTTAACTTTGGTGGGGTGGATTCGGAAACCTTAGTGTTTTTATTAGATTTTAAATCAATTTAATTTAGTTTTAATTTGTTTTGCAAATTATCATTCAAAATTCGGAACTAGGTTAAGATAGAGTTAATTTAGATTAAAAATTATATTTTCACAACGTAATTCCCTGTGGATTCGACCTCGCACTTGCACAACACTATATTGTAAACGACTCGTGCGTTTGCGAGTAAATTAAAACTCACAACAAGTTTTTGGCATCGTTGCCGGGGAATTGTTTGGTTTGTGAAAATTTTTGGTCTAAAATGATTTTATTTTTCTACTAGTTAGTTATTTTTTTGTTAAAAAAAAATTATGTGGATGAATCCAGCGCCAGTTTCATAGTCTTTAGAGGACACCATTAAGGAGTACATGAAAATGATCGGCCCGTCCCTCAATGCTACCAACACATTCAATCTTGATAGCTGTTCCATCTGTGCTAGTCCCATGCATCTAGCACAGAATTGTCCATCAATGTCGGCTTGTGCCGAGTACCTCATGGAACAAATGAATGCTTTCAATGACTGTTGTTGGGAATCAAATGGATCTTACTCCGAAACATACAATCCAGGGTGGTGGAACCACTCTAATTTTTCGTGGGAGCAGAAACAACTGATGAATCAGGGAGGAGCCCCTTATAATCAATACCCTCCCGAATTTCCTCCACCAATACCAAGTTATGCCTATCCAGCACCATCACCCACTTACAAAGCTCCCATTCAAGTGCCAGCGTCGGTTTCAGAGTCATTGGAGGACGCTCTTAATGATTTCATGAAAACGACTAGCCAATCTATGAGTGAAGTGATGAGTGCAACCATAGAAAACACCCAAGCGATTGCCGAGCTAGAGAGTCAAATTGATCAAATCGCAAGTTACGTGGGTGAAGAAGAGGAAAGAAAGTTCCCTAGTCAACCTGATCCTAACCCAAAGGAACAGTTCGTAGTGGGAAATTTATCAACTCCTATACAAGGGCAAGAAAGTGGAAACAAAGAAAAGAGAGATGCTGAGCCATCTACAGCCACACCTATCATTAAGGATCTCCCTAGGTCGTTTTTACCTAAAGCGTCTTACCCTAAGAGATTACAAGCGCCAAAGAAAGGAGAGGAGTTTAAGGATCCCCTGGAGGCATGCTTTGCTTACTTTGGAGAGGACTTAGGCTTAGATAAGTTACTAGAGGAAGTGAATGCCATTTTGGAGTCTGATCCTCAGAAGAGTAGTGAGATGGAGGAGACTATGGATGAATCACGTATTGAGGACCCTCTGGAGGCATACTTTGCTCAATTTGAAGAGGATTTAGGCTTAGATAAGTTGTTTGAGCAAGCAAATGCTACTTTGGAGTCTGCTCCTCTAAAGATCAGTGAGACGGAGGAAACCACAACACCTGAACCCCCCAAGAAGGAACTTAAACCTTTACCGGACAATCTTAAGTATAAGTTCCTAGGTCCAGCAGATTCTTTGCCTATAATTATAGCGTTAGATTTGGGTGATGCTCAAGAGGAGAAATTATTGGACGTCTTAAGAGAGCATAAGGAAGCTATAGGCTAGACTATTGAGGATGTCAAGGGAATCAACCCCTCGTTGGTAATACACACAATACAGTTGGAGGAGAATACCAAGCCATCGAGGAAGCCACAAAGAAGGCTCAACCCTGCTATGCAAGAGGTTGTGAGGGCAGAAGATATTAAGCTGTTAGAGGCAGGGATCATTTATCCCATCTCTGATAGCAAGTGGGTGAGCCTGATTCAAGTCGTATCCAAACATACTGAATTAACGGTAGTGAAGAATGAGGACGACGAGTTGGTGCCAACTCGTGTTCAGTCAGGAGGGAGAGTGAGTATAGACTACTGTAAGTTGAATGCTGCCACTAGGCCTGATCATTTTTCATTCTCATTTATTGATCAGATGGTGGAGCACTTAGTTGGGCATGTTTACTAATGTTGGGTCCGGCTGAAGACATTAAACTTAGCGCTCATAGAAGGCACCCCACAGCTTATCTTTTCTTTTGTTTATTTATTATTTCGCATTTTTATGATTAATGTTTGTTTCTAGTATTTTTTGTTTTCCAGTTTTTATTTTTCAGGGACAAAGCGTACTTCAGTTCAAGTTTGGGGGTATGCTATGAGCCATACCAGTCCAGATAGTTCTTCATATCTCAGGTCAGCTCTTTCTGTATTAGTCACACATTGGGGTCAATGTGTAATTTAAGTTTGGGGGTATGGGAGACACATCACACACTTTGTCCTAATTTGTTGTTTTTTCGTCATAGAGATAAATGCATGCTCATGTTATCGTGAAATTTTAGTTGCTCTAAACATTTTCTGTGATGTGATGTCATTGGTGAGCTTAACATTTTGAACACATGATCTGGTGATAAATTTTTAAAATTTAGTTACTTACTTTAGGCATTTTGAGAATTCACATGTTTGATGTAATCTAACACGAGCACATTAGCACAAATTATGTGAGGTATGACACGTGATTTTAATGTGTATTTTTCCTTATCTTAACTGAAACTGGATGACTTGTTGGATGAACACTTGGGTATAAAGAAAGAAAAAAAAATTAATTAATTATTTCAACTTTCCGCTGAGTAACTGGACCTCTTGCCTCAGTAAGCAGTGAGTGTTCACGTCAAAAGGTGGAATTTTGCTTGGTAGTATTAAGGGCAGTTTATTTTCGTAGCCTTTTTGACTCGAGTTAGTAAGTCCTTAGGGGTGTCTATACACCTAATGCCCTAAAACCATCTGGTTTGGGAGTCATTGACTCAACACTCGCTACGTGGGTCAATTAGAAAGCTTAAGGGAACTAAACATAGTCGTGCCTTATTATTGTTAAAAAAATAAAAAGAATAAAGAATAAAATAAAAACTATGCCTTTTCGTTCATTTTTTATGGGAAATTCGGTGAATCTTGAGACATGGAGACCTTACACATTAGAGTTACTTGGAAGCTTCATTTTTATATGCTAATTCACCTTACACTGATTCAAGCTTGTGATGCCTTATCCTGCCTTTTGTAAGTAATTAGATTTTAACATTTCTATTCATTGCGAAGATGGGTTTACCTTTTTAAGCTTGCTTATGAATGAATATCATGGTGATGTGTGCTCCTTAAATTTTTGGATACCATGAGTGATGACTTTATCTTTATGTTCTTTGTTTTTCATTGAGTCTTTTATTTTGTTTTGCTAAGGGACTAGCAAAATATAAGTTTGGGGGTATTTGATGAGTCTTAAATATTGCATATTTTATACCCTTAACTTATATTTGTTATGCTCTTAGTTAGTAGTATTTCACTTTATTTTATGTCTTTCTTGTGTTTTGTGTATTTTTACAGGTTTGTGGAGAAAATAAAGCATTTCAGGAGATGTGAAACCTCTGGAGACATTGCGATCGATCGCACAAGATATACGATCGAGTGCACCTGCACTCGAGCGCACCTGCCTACGAACGAGCGCATGGTCAACATCCCACATCAAAATATTTGAAGTTCAGTGCATCTGCGATCGATCGTAGCAGACATGCGATTGATCATACCTGCGATCGATCGCACTACACTGCGATTGAGCGCACACGGGCAGTATCCCACATCGAATCTGCAACCCATATTG
Organism: Bretschneidera sinensis; assembly: GCA_023935145.1. Taxonomy (NCBI): domain Eukaryota; kingdom Viridiplantae; phylum Streptophyta; class Magnoliopsida; order Brassicales; family Akaniaceae; genus Bretschneidera; species Bretschneidera sinensis. The sequence continues at coordinate 15,403,900 of CM043699.1, read as the reverse complement.
CTCCGGGTCTTCCTCTATATAAACACCATCTGGCTTCATCATTCAGGGTACAATTCCTGAGCCACTTTGGTGTTTACTGGTGGACGTCCGCTAGCATTTTGGTGGATCCCGAAGGCATTTCTACCACGAAGGGAAGCGCCGCCCGTCAGCGAGTGGAATTTCTCCCATGTAAAGTTGTTTATTTATTTCTTTATATTCAGTTGTTTTAGTTTAAATGTTTAGCACTTTTTATTATAGTTTTATAGTTATGAGTGGCTAGACTCTTCAGCTAAGGTTGAAGATGAAGCCCCGCCGTTGTTTGGCGTAGTAGTTCAGATTTGCTTGTACAAATCTGACAATTTTTAGTATAAAATGTTCTGTCAATTATTTGAGTTAATCTTATAATTGATTGAGTTTAAAGTGTCTATTGGATGCTCTTTGTGTTTCATCTGATGGATACATTGAATGCTTTTCGATTAAATTGGATTTCCTTTGTGATTTGTTAAGAGCGGATACATTGGATGCTTTTGGTTTAGTTGGGATATTCTTTGTTTTTTGTCTTATATTTGGATTCATGGAATGTTTTGGTAGGCTATATTTTTAGAACATATATGCTTAACTTTGGTGGGGTAGATTCGGAAACCTTAGTGTTTTTATTAGATTTTAAATCAATTTAATTTAGTTTTAATTTGTTTTGCAAATTATCATTCAAAATTCGGAACTAGGTTAAGATAGAGTTAATTTAGATTAAAAATTATATTTTCACAACGCAATTCCCTGTGGATTCGACCTTGCACTTGCACAACACTATATTGCAAACGACTCGTGCACTTGCGAGCAAATTAAAACTCACAACAGGAGACTTCATTCTAGGTGCCAGGGCACTGGTGGAGGGGCGCCTAGGCGCACACTGATGCTGCCCCTCCACACAGCAGTGCACACACTAGTGCGTCTGCCCTTACCTTGCTCCAAAGTGATGCACACATATGTGTGCAGTCTTCTAACTTGCTAAAATTTAATACTCCGGCCTTGGTTTAGATTTTAACCATCTTTGAACCATGTTGGGACCTGCTTAAACCTTAGACAAATACCAACAATCTTTACCTTTGTCTAAGTGTTTAAACCCCAACCATTTTTGTAGAGAGCTCTGGGATCCAAACTCATCTTGAGTCAATAATCAACTGAATCCATTCTTAAGAAGTCCAAGGCAATGATTAGACCTTCTTAGAGGTAGAACCTTTGTGCGTAAATCTATAGAACTTTCCTCCGTGGTCTTCTTGTCAACATGAATGCATCCTTTCGTACCGTTTTTCGGAATGTAATGATACCGAACATCCATATGCTTTGTCCCCTCATGGAACACTAGATTCCTCCACAAGTTCCATGCACTTTGGCTTTCCAAAGATACCACTACCTGCTCTTTTAGGACCTCCCACTCGTCCAACAACCCTTTGCACCCCATGGCCTCCTTTATAGCTTCCGTAGCTACTATGCAATCTGCCCCAGTTGTTATGAGTGCTACCACTAGCTGCCACTGAGCCTTCAAATACCTCAGCAACAAGTTCATCCCAAGCCAATGCTTCTTTTTAGGACTACTTACAAATCTGCTGAGAACACCCATTGCCCAAGAAACCCTCAATTGGTTTCTCTCCTTTACTTGGATTCTACACATCCCAAGGATCTTTTGTGTAAGGTTGAGATCCTTCCTTTCGAACTCCTCATTGAGTTGAGATGTAAACCTTTCCATCATCTCCCTGCTGTTCCGAACCAACAACATATCATCGACATAGATGAGGATACTCACCATCTTCTCCACTTTGTGTCCAGGTGAGAAAGTTTTTGTGAAACCTATGTCTTCTCATCTTGTGAACCCATTCATCACCATCCTAGCTTTGTTCTAGACTTCATCTCTTGGAGGGTACCCTTCTTTGATCTTGTGAGTGCACTTACATTCCACAACTTTTTGCTTTCCTGGAATTTTCACCAATTCCCAGAAGTTGTTCTTCCTTAAAGAATCCATTTCTTCCTCTATAGCTAGTTTCGATCTTGGTGAATCCTTACACTCCATGGAACCTATGTAAGTCTCTTGTTCACTCATCTCTCCTTCTGTCCAAGGAGCTGTTGTGACCGCAGCATCCGCAAACCCATATCTTAAAGGTGGTCTGACCAGCTTTCCTTCCTGGTCTCTTGTGAGCTGGTAGTCATTCCGACTTGCTGCATCAACCTCTTCTTTCAGCCTCTTCATGAGTGTCCTGAGCTTGGCCTTCATCCAAGGGCTCTACCTAGTCTAAACCCTCTAGCCTCATTTGCCCTACCTGAACCAAGTTCTCCTTGATGCGATGCTCCACAACTTCTGGACTGGTTTGCTCACTAACCCCTGCAGGGTTAGTTTTCTCTAAGTATGGAAATAATAATTCATTAAAATTAACATCCCTACTTATTATGAGTTTCAATCCTTCTTTCTCTAAGGACCACAACCTATACTACTTAGCCCCTTCCCCATTTCCTAGAAACACACACTTTCTAGATCCTAGGCTAAGTCTATCATCCCTTTGATGTGCATATTCAGCACATCCAAAATTCCTAAGGTTGTTTAATTCAGAAGGTTTTCCACTCCACATATCCATAGGAGTCTTGAGCTCTAAAGCTATAGAGGGTGATCTATTTAACAAGTATGCAGCTGTAGCCATAGCTTCTCCCCAAAAATATTTTGGTAAACCGGATCCTATTAACATGCACCTAACCTTTTCCATAAAGGTTTTATTCATCCACTCAGCAACTCCACTTTGCTGAGGGGTTTCCACAACCGTCCTATGTCTTAGAATGCCATTTAACCTACAGAATTGATCAAATTCTTGGTCAAAATTTTTTGAGCCATTATCGGTTCTTATCCCCTTAACTACTCTACCCATTTGAGTCTACCATTTCCACACCACTAACTTATTCAAGGCATCTGATTTATTTCTAACTAAATAAACCCACACTTTTCTTGAATAATCATTAATTAAAGACATAAAGTAAATGTTACTTCCCTGTGTTGGTGTCCTTGCTGGTCCCCAAAGGTTCACATAAATGTAGTCAAGAATGCCCTTAGACTTGTGCACTCCGGTGTTGAAGCTGACCCGGTGTTGCTTCTCAAGAACACAACACTCATAGAAATCAAGTTTCTCTACTTTGTCTCCACCAAGTAGGCCATCTTTGCTGAGAACTTGCAGGCCCTCTTTGCTCATATGTGCCAAGCGAGTGTGCCAAAGGACTGCCTTATCCATCTCAACCATCAAGCTTACTGCTTAATCCTTGATTTCCATGTCTCCGATCATTTCATAGAGTCCATCGTTTCTTGCTGCCTTGATCACTACCAAAGATCCCTTGGCTACCTTGATCTTTCCTTCCTCTACTTTGCATTTATACCCCATGGAATCCAGTTGCCCCAGTGAGGTCATTCCATCAAACATCCTCACCTGGATGTCTCCTATGCCTCTCACTTGGTAAGAAATATCATTCCCCAAGAAAACCCTTTCATCATTGGTTTCTTTGAAATTATTGAACCAACTCCGGTGAGGGCACATATGATGAGTGCACCCAGTGTCCAAGATCTATTTCCCACTACCTTCTTGCCCCTTGCTCACACCCGAGCACACAACAAAAACATCACCATCTTATTGTTCTGTTTTGGCAACCGAAGCCTCTCCATTCTTGGTATGGCTTCCTTCTCTATCCCTTATCATCTTCTTGCTATCTTTCTTGACATGACCCTCCTTATGGTAGTAGTAGCAATTCTTCCTTCCAAATCTCAATTTGGAATGCATTCTCCCGTGGCTTTCTCCTCTACCTCTGTCCCGATAGCAGCCATGCATGCTGCTGTGCACTTTTCCATGGCTCTCTCCTCTACCTCTGTCCCGGTAGTAGCCATGCATGCTGTTGTGCACTCTCCCAGGGCTCTTTCCTCTACCTCCGTCGTGGTAGTAGCCATGGTTACTGCCATACCGAGTTGCTGGCCTTCTTTTAAAGAACAGCCCTTTACCACTTGATGCACTTCTTATCTTGGCATCAAAATTATCTTGCAACTCTTTCTTAGGATCAAATTTAAAAGCAAAGATTTGTTTATGAAGATACCTCTTATCCGGGAGAGTCTTGGCAAGAAACAACTCATCTAGTTTCTTCCATATTGCAGCTGGATCTTCCGAGTCTCCGCACTCCCTTGTGACATTATCTGACAAGTGCAAGAAGATGGTGATGTAAGCCATCTTCTTCATCTCATTCTGCTGGTCCTCCGTGATACTTGCTGGAAAAGCATCATCTTCTCCAAAAGCTAAGTCCACTTTCTGTTGCACTAGAACCTCCTTGATCTTCCGCTTCCACAGGAGAAAATCTCCCATTCCATCGAACTTCTCAATACTAAAATTTGAAGCCATCTTTTGTGGACAAGATCCCTTATTTATGCAATACCCACAAATGCTTTCTTCAACCTCAAAAACACATATCGAATATTGATCTTAACACCGTTCTTGAATCTACCTCAAGAACACGATCAGATCTTGATCTTTACACCATTCTTGAATCACTCTCAAGAACACGATAAGATATTGATCTTAACTTCATCCTTGATTCACCTCAAGAACATGATCAGATATTGATCTTAACTCTGTTCTTGAATCACTCAAGAAGTTGATCTTTGATTCTTAGAGTCTTGGCTCTGTCACCTTCTTGTTCTTGCTCCGATACCCAGCTGTGCAGCTTTGATACTACTGTCCAAAGCTTTGATACCACTGTTGGAAATCACCTTGACAAGATGCTCAGGTGGTGATCTTCCAAACACCCAAGTCTAGAATGACTTGTAGAAAGAAATACAGCAACTGAACACAAGAACAGAAAATCAAAGAAAGAGAGAAAACAAGCAATTGTTATCGAGGTTTGGCAATGTGCCTAAGTCCCCATGAGTTCCTCTGAACTCTCTGCACTAAATCAAATGATTCTTACAAGTTACAGTAATCCCCTTCAAGAAACCAAGTTCTTGAAGAAACCCATAAGAGAAGAAAGGAAGAAGATGAGAACTAACAATGCTCTCTTTCTAATCTAGACTTCTCTATCTTTTACAACCAGCCTCACTACAAAGCTCCTAGGTGCTAGTGGGGAGCACCTAGGAGCTGGTGCAGGTCAGGAAGACTTCATTCTAGGCACCAGGGTGCTGGTGGAGGGGTGCCTAGGCGCACACTGATGCTGTCCCTCCACACAGCAGTGCGCACACTTTCCTGATTGTGTGCTGAAGTGCGCACACCAGTGCGCCTACCCTTACCTTGCTCCAAAGTGATGCACACACATGTGTGCAGTCTTCTAACTTACTGAACTTTAATTCTCCAATCGTATTTTAGATTTTAACCATATTTAAACTATGTTAGGACCTGCTTAAACCTTAGATGAATACCAACAAAGATAAACTATAGCAAAGCATGAATAAGCCATACAACGGCTATAGGTACAAATGGGACAACTGGCTAAAGAGCTAAGTGGTTGAAAGAAAATTGAGCTTCCAGCTCAAACACTACCCAACCCGTGGGGGGGTCATCAACAACTGAAGGCTATCACAACCTTGAAAAATGGAAAAATGATAGGGTTCGACGAGTCTGCAACAGCATCCAAAGAGACACCATCGGCACCAAGGGTAAATGAGACGGAGAAGGTGAATGCACCACATTTCCCGCAAAGGTTAGTAAAACAAAAGAAAGACAATAAACTAATTGATATTTTTGAAACCTTGTGGAAAGTTGAAATTAACATTCCTTTATTAGATACAATTCACCAAATACCTGCCTACGCTAAGTTCTAAAAGATTGTTGCACTCATCAGAGAAAGTTTTAATAGCATGAAACAGTAGCATTAACTGAAGAAGTAAGTGTTGTACTACTAAGAAAACTCCCACCAAAACTAAAAGATCTTGGTAGCTTTACTATTCCCTGTAGAATAGGTGATCAGCTGTTTGAAAGAGCATTACTAGATTTGGGAGCGGGTGTAAACTTATTACCATACACGGTATTCGAAACCCTAGGATTGAGGGAGCTACAACCGACTTCCATTACCTTATAGTTGGCAGATAGGAGTATTAAAAGACCTAGGGGTACTCTTGAGGACATCCTAGTAAAGGTTGGTGAGTTCATTTTACCTCCTGATTTCATTGTATTAGGCATGGATGAATGCCCTATGCCATTACCCTTGCCCATCATATTAGGGAGACCCTTCATGAGAATTGCCGACACTAAGATTTGTGTGAAAAAGGGTATAGTGAGTATGAAAATCAATGGTGAGAAAACAAAATTTAAAATATTTGATGCAATGAAACTGCCTCAAGATGAATCGGAATGCTTTAATGTATATATGATACAAAATTTTGTCAAGCAAGCTTTTCAGGTCCAACACATTGATCCATTGGAGACCACTCTTACCCATGGCTTCACAGAAGAGGATATTAAGCAAGAACTTGAAGATATGACTAATAACATCATTGAAACTGTGCACCTCCTTGAGACTTCTCCAAAACGTTCAAGTAAGTATGCTCCTGAATCTCTCTTACCTACTAATACTACTCTTCTTCTATCCATTATCCAAGCACTAACATTTGAATTAAAACAGCTGCCCGAGCATTTAACATATGCCTATTTGGGAGAAAATAAGACTTTACCTGTGATCATAGCTGCTAATTTGAGTAGTGGAGAAGAAGAGAATCTATTAAGAGTTCTTAGGGAGCATAAATATGCCATTGGATGGACCATTGCTGACATTAAGGGGATAAGTCCAGCCAAATGCATGCATAGTATCTACCTAGAAGAAGAAGCAAAGCCCACTCGAGATGCTCAAAGAAGACTTAACCCACACATGAAAGAAGTAGTAAAGGCCAAGGTATTAAAGCTACTAGATGTTGGCATTATCTACCCTATATTAGACAGTAAATGGGTGAGTCTGGTCCAAGTTGTTCCTAAAAAGAGTGGGATTACCATTGTAAAAAATGAAAATGAGGAGCTCATACCTACAAGAAAGACAACTGGTTGGAGGGTATGCATTTATTACCGAAAATTGAACAAAGTAACCAGAAAATATCATTTTCCCCTGCCATTCATTGATCAGATGTTAGAGAGATTAGCCGATCACAGTTATTACTGCTTCTTGGATGGGTATAGTGGGTACAACCAAATTGCCATAGCACCCGAGGATCAAGAAAAGACTACCTTCACATGTCCCTTGGTAAATTTGCTTATCGAAGAATGCCATTCAGTTTATGCAATGCACCAGCGCATAGATGGTTTGGAGGCACGGTTTGCACGATAGGAGGCGATGCTACATGCCATTCTTGATCGCCTACCTCCGACACCTGGTACCTATTCGACTGCACTACCCGATGATCAGCAGTGAGAGGATACCCCGTCTGGCTGAAGACGTTAAACTTAGCGCTCATGGGAGGCACCCCAAAGCATATCCTTTTTAGTATTTTATTTTATTGTAGTTTTTACTTTTTTATAGCTGTTAATTATTACTTGTTTTCCATTTTATGTTTGTTTGTCTTTCTTTTTCAAGGATAGAGTGAGTGCATCCAGTTGAAGTTTGGGGGTGTGCTACGAGCCATGCAAGCCATATAGTTCTCCATCTCCCAGGTCAGCTCCTTCCATGCTATTCACACATTGGGGACAGTGTGCAATTTAAGTTTGGGGGTATGGGGACACACTCACACACACACTATATCCTATTTTTTTGTTGTTTTTATAGATAAATGCATGTTCGTTCTGTTCCAAAAATTTTGGTATCTAAACAAACAATATGATTTGACTTCATAAGTGAGCTTAATACTTTGAACATATAGGCCAATAATTAAGTTTTGAACATAGATCACTTTCTTTTAGGAATTTAAGGATTCACAAGTTTGACTTGAACTAACACGAGCACATTAGCACATAGTTGTGTGGGGTATAACAATTATTTTTGATTTGTATGTTTCTTTTGCTTGACTATGAACCAGATGACCTGTTAGATTAACACTTTGGCATAAAAAAAATTGTTGTTACTGCTCAAAAAGAAAAATGCTCCTAAAGATCAATAAACTAATTTTTCACTGAGTAATTGGCCATCTTGCCTCAGTAAGCAGTGAATGTCACGTCAAAAGGTGAAAATTTTGTGCACTATGATCATTAAAAGGAACTTTCCACTGAGTAACTGGCACTCTTGCCTTAGTAAGCAGTGAGTGTCATGTCAAAAGGTGAAAATTTTGATTGGTAGCATTAGGACCAGTTAGTTTCGTAGCCTTTTTAGCTCGAGTTAGTAAGTCCTTAGGGGTGTCTTTACACCCAATGCCCTAAGACCATCTAGTTTGGGAGTCATTGGCTAAACACTCGATACATGAGTCAAATAGAAAGCTTAAGGGAACTAACTTAGCAAAAATCTCACAAACAAAAGAAAATAAGAAAATCTATGCCATCTTTGTTGATTCTAATAGGAAATTTGGTGAATCTTGAGACATCGAAACATTACACATTAGAATTATTTGAAAACCTAATCTTTTATGTGCTAGTTTACCACACACTAAAGTCAAATTTGTGATGTCTTAAATTGCCTCATGAAAGTGATTTGTGTTCAAAACTCTTATTCATTGCAAAGATGTGTTTATATTTGTTAAGCTTGCTCATGAATGCGCATCATAATTTTGTGTGAAGACCTAAACTTTTGTGGACACTATAAATATTGGATCTATCTATGTGTTGTTATTTTTTATTTTTGTTTTTTGTTTTGTATTGCTAAGGAACTAGCAATATGTAAGTTTGGGGGTGTGATAAGTGCTTAAATATTCATATTTAAGCCCCTTTATTTACATTTGTTAAGACCTTAGTTATGTTAATTTAGTCCATTTTACTTCATTTCTGTGTTTCACATGTTTTTATAGGGTCCTTGAGAAAAAGAGACATTTTTGGCACCTAAAAGAAGAAATCTGGAAATCCTGGAGCAGCTACTGCCAAAAGTGTGATCGAGCGCATAAGTGCTTGTGCACACATAGGAAAGATCGAGCGCAGCCTTGCAATCGAGTGCAAAACGCATGTGATTGAGTGCATATGTATGGGTGTAAATAGTAAAATGGCAGAAGCAATTTTGGAAATAGAGGAGGTTTTATGTTTTAGGAAGTTTAGGGTTTCCTGAGTCTTCTAGGGTTATTCAACCCTTATAAATACACCTGTAAAACACACAAAAAATACACACTTCTTTTATCTTTTGCTTGGCTCGGAGTTGTAAGCTTTAGAGAGGATTGATAACCTGTCTCCACAGTATTCTTCGAGTTTTATAGTTTATGTTTAGTTTATGCTATGATGTTTATCTTAGACATGATGTGTAACTAACTCTCTATAGGGCTCGATTGAAGCCCTAGTTATGCTTTCCCATATATATATCTTTGCAATACCCTTGATTATGATGCTTACCTTTATTAATGCCTGTGTTTATTTACGTTTCTCATATGTGTATGTCTGATCAATATGTGCATGTGGTATAGATTAGTTAGTTAGACTAATTTGGATGACTGAGTCCTGGGCCTAACAATAGTAACAAAAGATATCCACACCGAATTCGTGGATTAATCAACATGGGAAACCGGGAGTAGATACCATGCCCTAGGTCTCATGTGGTTATTGATTTCCATAAATCTTATGCTTTCTTAAGAAACAACTCAGTAGATACCATGCTGAATCCCTTAAGAAAGAAAAGATTTAGAGTAGATACCATGCCTAACTGGGTGCTTAGGGAAATCAATAGTTTTAGGAGTAGATACCTTGCCCTTAGGTTGGCAACCATTAGGTATTCATAGGAAGGCTAGTGCATTGACCTATTACTCATTAGGAAAGTATGACTAGTGGTAGATATCAAAGCCTTATGTATGATTACTATTAATTCATGTTGCGCGATTATCTACCTAAATAAATAAGTAAATAATCACACTCGTTTTACTTGCAAGTGCACAAGGTCAACTTGGAAGTATAGTGTGAGAATGCAAGATCATCTCCACATGGATTAGTGAATTTCATTTTAGAATTATATTCGCAATGTAAAAAGATAGAAATAATAAAAGAGTTGATTTTGATAAAGATAAAATAATAAAGATAAAGGCGTAAGGACTTGATATCCACCACTAATTATGCTACCATAACAAAACAGTATGCCAATGCTTTACTCATGTCATGAATACCTAATGTTTGTCAACCTAAGGACATGGTATCTACTCCTTAAGCTATTGATCTCCCTAAGCAATGAGTTAGGCATAGTATCTACTCTAACTCTTTTCTCTCTTAAGAGATTCAACCTGGTGTATGTTGAGTTGTTCCTTAAGAGAGCATAGGATCTGTGGAAATCGACAACCACACGGGACCTAGGGTATGGTATCTACTCTCAGTTTCCCATGTTGATTAACCCAAGAATCTGGTGTGGATATCTTTTGTTACTAATGTCAGACCTAGGACTCGGTCATCCAAATTGATCTAACTAACAAGTCCATACCACATGCACATATTGATCAGACATATACATATGAGGAATTTAGGTTTTAATCAAGTTAAGCAATACAACATAAATATCGCAAAGGTGCCAATACTAAATTTATTGAGTATGAACTTTTGAAAATCCCTTTTCAATACAAAAATGTGTTTTTATTATAAACTTACCCATGAACGGTTATCATAATTTTATGCATAACCCAAATCTTTGAGTATCATCGAAATGAATTTATCTTTAATTTTGTTTTTCATTTAGTTTTTAGTTTTGTATTGCTAAGGGACTAGCAATATGTAAGTTTGGGGGTGTGATAGGAGCTTAAATATTCATATTTAAGCCCCTTAATTTACATTTGTTAAGCCCTAATTTATGTTATTTTAGTCTATTTTACTTCATCTCTATTTTAGTCTATTTTAGAGCTTAAAAGGAAGAAATCTGGAAAACTTGGAGCAGATACTGTTTGGAGTGCGATCGAACGCAACCATGCGATCGAGTGCACTCTGCTCGCGATCGAGCGGACATGTATGGCAGTGAACAGTAAAACAGCAGCACCTGTTTTGGAAATTAGGGTTAGGGCCCTATTTTAGAAATTAGGGTTTCAAAGTATCCTTAGAACCCTATATATAGACTTGTAAAACACAGAAAACATATCTCCCTTTTGAGGAGCATATCTCCTTTCTAGTTTTAGTTTTAGTTTTAGTTTTTTTTCGGGGAGACCGGAGAAAGAGACCGTGGAGACAAATTCACGACTCTTCTCTCGGGTTTCTTCTTTCCTTTATTTTATTATGTGTAACTAATTTTCTAGTAGGGCGTGGTTGAAGCCCTGATGATGTTTAACCAATAATTCAATATTGGCACCTTTGCAATATTTATGCTGTGATTCTTAATTTGATTAATGCCTGTGTTTATTTAAATTCCTCATATGTGTGTGTCTGATCAACGTATGCATATGGTATGGATTAGTTAGTTGAATCAGTTTGGATGACCGAGTCCTGGGTTCAACAATAGTAACAAAAGATATCTTATCCGGATTCTTAGGTTAATCAACATGGGAAACCAGGAGTGGACCAAGCCCTAGGCCCCGTGTGGTCGTCGATTTCCATAGACTTTATGCTCTCTTAAGGAACAACTCAGTATACACCATGCTGAATCCCTTAAGAGAGAAAAGAGTTAGGGTAATCCATAGCCTAAGGAGTGGACCAAGCCCTTAGGTTGAAAACCAGTAGGTATTCATAGCATGAGTAGAGCATTGGCATATTGTTTTGTTGGGGTAGCATGATTAGTGGTGAATACCAAGTCCCTACGCCTTTATCATTATCATCTAAACTCAATAATTATTCCCATCATCTATTTTTATTTTGTGAAATTAATTCTAAATCGAAATTCGCCAATCCTTGTGGAAATGATCTCGCACTTGCACACTATGCTACTATTGACCTTGTGCACTTACAAGTAAAACAAGAATGTTATTTGCATATTTATTTAAGTAAATAATCGTCCAACAAGTTTTTGGCGCTGTTATCGGGGATTGTGCTAAATTTCTTTTTGGAATTATTTTTGTTAGTTATTTTATTTTATTTTTTCTGTTCCGTTTTATTTTTATTTTTATCAAAAAATCAGATTTATTCATTCTTTTCATTTTCTGTTTTTGTTCAGGTGTGCAGAGGAGGAGTTTCTGTCCTCATTACGATCAAGTGCACTCTTTGGTGCGATCGAGTGCAAGCCCTGTGCGATCGAGTGTTGTTCTTAGTACACTCGAGCGCTAAAGCTCCAGAGAGTACCCGAGCAACAGTACTGAAACTACTGCACTGAAGTTTTTCAACTAAAGGAGAAGCACCAATGGCGGAAGCTAGATATGTTGTTATAGAAAGGAAGATAGATATGATTGTAAAAGCCATGACTGCACGGAATAGCCAACCTAATCCATGAGCCACGCAACTCAAGGTATGTGCTTTATATTCTCAATTTGATCACACTACTAAAACTTGCCATTCGTGTTCATCTACAAATTCCGAGTGAGACCAAACAGTGCTTTTGCAAACACCTACAATTGTGGATGGAGAAACCACCCCAACTTCTTATAGAGCAACAATCAAAATGCTTTGAACTTTCAAAAGCAGCAAAGGAATTCCCAACCAGCAGCCTGATCAGTTCCGTAATCAAAGAAAAGTGACCTAGAGAATCTTTTGATGTAGTTGGCAACTCAACAACAACAATTGATAACCTCACAAGATCAGTTTATGGCATAGGAAAGGAAATTTCAGACTAAGATAAGACAAATCACTGCAAGGCATGAACAAGCCATTCAAAGATTGGAAGTACAATTGGGGCAATTGACTAAAGAGCTGAGTGAACGACAACAAGGTGTTGTTGAGCAAGTTTTTCACATCCATCATATTGATCCATTGGAGACCACCCTCACCCATTGTTTCAAAGGATCATATGTTGAGCCAAAATCTGAGGATGTTACTGATGACATCATTGAAACTATGCACCTTCTGGAAGCCTCTCCAAAGCATCCCAGTAAGTACACCGATCCTTTTGACCCTCATGTGCCTACTAATACTATTTTTCCCCTTTTCTTGTACAGACACCTAACTTGGAATTCAAGCAGTTGCCAAAGCACTTAACTTATGCTTATATGGGAGAGAATAAGACACCACCTATGCTAGTTGTTGCAATCTTAGTTTTGGGGAAAAATAAGGCTTGGTTCGGCTGAAGACGTTAAACTTAGCGCTCATAGAAGGCACCCTAGACATATCATTTTCATTTTAGTACTTTTCTTTTAGTTATAGTTCTATTTACATGTCTAGTTTGCATATTTTGTTTTCCAGCACAACATTTATTTTTCTTTGTCAGGTACTCAGTGCGTGCATCCAATTCAAGTTTGGAGGCATGGACAAGCAACCAACTAACCAAGTTCTCCATCTCCCAGGTCAGATCTTTCCATGCCACACACACATTGGGGACAATGTGTATTTTAAGTTTGGAGGTAGTGGGAGATACTAGATACTATCACACACACACTTGAAACACATGCACACACTAACTCCTAGTTTTTTTTTTAGGAAGATAAATGCATGTTCTTTTGGTAAACAAAAATTTTGGTTGATTTAAAAATTTGATAATACTTCATTAGTAAGCTTAAAAGCTAGAATACATAGTCTTGCAATGGGAATTTTACAAAGTTTGGTTACCTACCCAAGGCACCTAAGAATTCACGAGTTTGATTCAAATTTGCACGAGCACATTTAACACGCATTTGTGTGGGGTATGACATATAATTCTCTTGTATATGTTTCCATAATCTAACTGTAATCAGATAACTTGTTGAAAAGAACACTTTGGCATAAGAAAAATAAAGAAGAAAAAAACAAAGAAAAATGTTCATCATGCAAAAAGTGATAAAAAAAGCTTCTAACGATCAGTAAAAACTTTTCACTGAGTAACTGGGCCTCTAGCCTCAGTAAGCATTGAGTGTTCACGTCAAAAGGTGGGAAGTAAACCCTTAATGATCATAATAAAAAAATAAAAAAGATTCACTAAGTAACTGGTACTCTTGCCTCAGTAAGCATTGAGTGTTCACATCAAAAGGTGGGAATTTCATTTAGAAGCATTAAAACCTGTTAGTTCCGTAGCCTTTTTGACTCGAGTTTGTAAGTCCTTAGGGGTGTCTTTACACCTAATGCCTTAAAACCGTTTGGTTTGGGAGTTATTGGCCAAACACTCGTTACAAGGGTCAATTAGAAAGCTCGATGGAACTCAACATGGCAAAGATCACATGATAAAAAGAAAAAAAAAACAAGTATTATGCCATTTTTGTTCTCTTTGATAAGGAATTCGATAAAGGTTTGGGCACCGAAATACTATACACTAAAATTATGTGGAAGCCTCATCTTATATGTGTTAATTCATCACACACAAATCAAACTTATGATGCCTTAAGCCAACCTTAGGTAAATAACATGAACTTTTGAAAATCCCTTTTCAATACAAATATATGTTTTTATTGTAAACTTACTCATGAACGGTTATCATTGTTTTATGCACAACCCAATACTTTGAGTATCGTGGAAATGAATTTATCTTTAATTTTATTCTTCTTTTAGTTTTTAGTTTTATATTGCTAAGGGACCAGCAATATGTAAGTTTTGGGGGTGTGATAGGGATATTTAAGCTCACTTAATTTCCATTTTTTAAGCCCTAATTTATGTAATTTTAGTCTATTTTACTTCATCTCTATGTTTTACATGGTTTTTATCGGTCTACGAAGAAAAGGAAGCATTTTGAAAGCTTTTGGAGCTTAAAAGGAAGAAAACTGGAAAACTTAGAGCAGATACTGTCTGGAGTGCGATTGAGCGCACCAGGAAGGGCGATCAAGCGCACTCTGCTCGCGATCGAGTGCACACGTACGGTAATGAACAGTAAAACGGCAGTACCTGTTTTGGAAATTAGAGTTAGGGCCCTATTTTGGAAATTAAGGTTTCCAAGTATTCTTAGAACCCTATAAATAGACTTGTAAAACACAGAAAACATATCTCCCTTTTGAGAAGAATATCTCCTTTTTATTTTTCGTTTTAGTTTTTGTTTGGGGAGACCGGAGAAGGAGACTGTGGAGACGAATTCATGACTCTTCTCCTGGGTTTCTTCTTTCCTTTATTTTATTATGTGTAACTAATTTTCTAGTAGGGTGTGGTTGAAGCCCTGATTATGTTTAACCAATAATTCAATATTGGCGCCTTTGCAATATTTATGCTGTGATTCTTAATTTGATTAATGCCTGTGTTTATTTAAATTCCTTACATGTGGTATGGATTAGTTAGTTGAATCAGTTTGGATGACCGAGTCCTGGGTTCAACAATAGTAACAAAAGATATCTTATCCAGATTCTTGGGTTAATCAACATGGGAAACCGAGAGTGGACCAAGCCCTAGGCCTCGTGTGGTCATCGATTTCCATAGACCTTATGCTCTCTAAAGGAACAACTCAGTATACACCATGCTAAATCCCTTAAGAGAGAAAAGAGTTAGAGTATACACCATGCCTAACTCGTTGCTTAGGGAAATCCATAGCCTAACGAGTGGACCAAGCCCTTAGGTTGACAAACAATAGGTATTCATAGCATGAGTAAAGCATTGGCATATTGTTTTGTTGGGGTAGCATGATTAGTGGTGGATACCAAGTCCCTACACCTTTATCATTATCATCTAAACTCAATAATTATTCCCATCATCTATTTTTACTTTGCAAAATTAATTCTAAATTGAAATTCACCAATCCTTGTGGAAATGATCTCGCACTTGCACACTATACTACTATTGACTTTGTGCATTTGCAAGTAAAACTAGAACGGTTATTTGCATATTTATTTAAGTAAATAATCATCCAACAACTTTTTGGTGCTGTTGTCGGGGATTGTACTAAATTTCTTTTTGGAATTATTTTTGTTACTTTATTTTATTTTATTTTATTCTGTTCCGTTTTATTTTTATTTTTATCAAAAATCAGATTTATTCCTTCTTTTCATTTTCTGTTTTTGTTCAGGTGTGCAGAGGAGGAGTTTCTATCCTCATTATGATCAAGCGCACTCCTTGGTGCGATCGAGCGCAAGTCAAGTGCGATCGAGTGCTGTTCTTAGTACACTCGAGCAGAAAAGCTCCAGAGAGTACCCGAGCAGCAGTACTAAAACTTCTGCATTGAAGTTTTTCAACTAAAGGAGAAGCACCAATGGCGGAAGCTAGATATGTTGTTATGGAAAGGAAGATAGATATGCTTGTAAAATCCATGACTGCACGGAACAGCCGACCTAATCCATGAGCCACACAACTCAAGGTATGTGCTTTATATTCTCAATTTGATCACACTACTAAGACTTGCTATTCGTGTTCATTTACAGATTTCGAGCGAGTGAACTATGTGAGACCAAACAGTGTTTCTACAAACACCTACAATTGTGGATTGAGAAACCACCCCAACTTCTTATGGAGCAACAATCAAAATGCTTTGAACCTTCAAGGGCAGCAAAGGAATTCCCAACCAGTGGCCCAATCAGTTCTGGAATCAAAGCAAAGTGACCTAGAGAATCTTGTGATGCAGTTGGCAACTCAACAACAACAATTTATGACCTCACAAAATCAGTTTATAGCAGAGGAAAGGCAATTTTAGACTGAGATAAGACAAACCACTGCAAGGCATGAACAAGCCTTTCAAAGATTGGAAGTACAATTGGGGTAATTGACTAAAGAGCTAAGTGAACGACAGCAAGGTGTTGTTGAGCAAGGTTTTCACATCCATCATATTGATCCATTGGAGATCACCCTCACCCATTGTTTCAAAGGATCAGATGTTGAACCAAAATCTGAGGATGTTACTGATGACATCATTGAAACTGTGCACCTTCTAAAAGCCTCTCCAAAGCATCCAAGTAAGTACACTGATCCTTTTGACCCTCATGTGCCTACTAATACTATTTTTTTCCCTTTTCTTGTACAGACACCTAACTTGGAATTCAAGCAGTTGCCAGAGCACTTAACTTATACTTATATAGGAGAGAATAAGACACTACCTGTGCTAGTTGTTTTCAATCTTAGTTTTGGGGAAGAATAAGGCTTGGTCCGGCTGAAGACGTTAAACTTAGCGCTCATGGAAGGCACCCCAGACATATCCTTTTTATTTTAGTACTTTTCTTTTAGTTATAGTTATAGTTACATGTCTAGTTTGCATATTTTGTTTTCCAGCACAACATTTATTTTTCTTTGTTAGGTGTTCAGTGCATGCATCCAATTCAAGTTTGGGCCTCTTGCCTTATGCGAAAGTGTTCATTTAGAAGCATTGAGTGTTCACATCAAAAGGTGGGAATTTCATTTAGAAGCATTAAAACCTGTTAGTTCTGTAGCCTTTTTGACTCAAGTTAGTAAGTCTTTAGGGGTGTCTTTACACCTAATGCTCTAAAACCGTCTGGTTTCGGAGTCATTAGCCAAACACTCATTACAAGGATCAATTAGAAAGGTCGATGGAACTCAACATGACAAAGATCGCATGATAAAAAGAAAAAAAAAACAAGTATTATGCCATTTTCGTTCTCTTTGATAAGGAATTCAATAAAAGTTTGGGCACCAAAACACTATACACTCAAATTATGTGGAAACCCCATCTTATATGTGCTAATTCATCACACATAAATCAAACTTGCGATGCCTTAAGCCAACCTTAGGTAAATAACATGAACTTTTGAAAATCTTTTTTCAATACAAATATGTGTTTTTATTATAAACGTACTCATCAACGGTTATCATAGTTTTATGCACAACCCAAATCCTTGAGTATCATGGAAATGAATTTATCTTTAATTTTATTCTTCATTTAGTTTTTAGTTTTGTATTGCTAAGGGACTAGCAATATGTAAGTTTGAGGGTGTGATAGGAGCTTAAATATTCATATTTAAACCCCTTAATTTACATTTATTAAGCCCTAATTTATGTTATTTTAGTCAATTTTACTTCATCTCTGTGTTTTACATGGTTTTTATAGGTCTATGAAGAAAATGAAGCATTTTGGAAGCTTTTGGAGCTTAAAAGGAAGAAAACTAGAAAACTTGGAGCAGATACTGTATAGAGTGCGATCGAGCGCACCAGAAAGGGCGATTGAGCGCAACCTTGCGATCGAGCGCACATGTACGGTAGTGAATAGTAAAATGACAGCACCTGTTTTGAATATTAGGGTTAAGGCCCTATTTTGGAAATTAGGGTTTCCAAGTATCCTTAGAACCCTATAAATAGACTTATAAAACACAGAAAACATATCTCCCTTTTGAGGAGCATATCTACGTTTTAGTTTTAGTTTTAGTTTTTGTTTTTGTTTTTGTTCGGGGAGACCAGAGAAGGAGACCGTGGAAACGAATTCACGACTCTTCTCCCGAGTTTCTTCTTTCCTTTATTTTATTATGTGTAACTAATTTTCTAGTAGGGCGTGGTTGAAGCCCTGATTATGTTTAACCAATAATTCAATATCGGCGCCTTTGCAATATTTATGCTGTGATTCTTAATTTGATCAATGTCTGTGTTTATTTAAATTCCTCATATGTGTGTGTCTGATCAACATATGCATGTAGTATGGATTAGTTAGTTGAATCAGTTTGGATAACCAAGTCCTAGGTTCAACAATAGTAACAAAAGATATCTTATCCAGATTCTTGGGTTAATCAACAAGGGAAACAGGAAGTAGACCAAGCCCTAGGCCCCGTGTGGTCGTCGATTTCCATAGACCTTATGCTCTCTTAAGGAACAACTCAGTATACACCATGCTGAATCCCTTAAGAGAGAAAAGAGTTAGAGTATACACCATGTCTAACTCGTTGCTTAGGGAAATCCATAGCTTAAGGAGTGGACCAAGCCCTTAGGTTGACAACCAGTAGGTATTCATAGCATGAGTAGAGCATTGGCATATTGTTTTATTGGGGTAGCATGATTAGTGGTGGATACCAAGTCCCTACGCCTTTATCATTATCATCTAAACTCAATAATTATTCTCATCATCTATTTTTACTTTGTGAAATTAATTCTAAATCGAAATTCACCGATCTATGTGGAAATGATCTCGCACTTGCACACTATGCTACTGTTGACCTTGTGCACTTGCAAGTAAAACTAGAACGGTTATTTGCATATTTATTTAAGTAAATAATTGTCTAACAGTACCTCAATAAGCTTGCTAAAAAAGCTTACACTTGGACTGGACCTAGTGCTACTGAAAGCACAAATAGGTCACGACCTGTAGGAAACCCAAGTGGTGGTGGAATATACCATTTTAGGGAATAAGACAACCTAAAAGCTAAGGTCGAGATGCTCACTAGGGAGTTAGATGCATTGAAAACTAAAGGTTCAAAGCCAACACAAGTGGCGAATCAAGCTGAATCTTTGGAACCAGGTTTTGTGTGTGGCTGGGTAGACCATCCCACTCAAAAGTGCCCCATATTTGTTGATATGAGAGAGATGTATGAGGAACAATGTAATACCTTAGGCATGTACAAGAAACCTTTTGCACCCTTCTCTAATACCTACAATTCGGGATGGCACAATCACCCCAACTTCAGTCGGAAGTCTGAAAACCAGCAGCTTGCACAACCCCCTAGATCATACCCTGCACCATATCATGCACCCTCATCCTCTATGAGTTCTTTAGAAGACACTTTGCATGCTTTCATTGAGGCACAGGGTAAAATAAACCAAAGGTGTGAAGCATTAATTACACAGGTTGTTGAAGAGAATAAGGAAATAAGGAGCCAAGTATCCAAATTGATGGGTTCCTTAAGTGTGAATGAACGAGGTAAGTTCCCTTCCCAAGCTCAGTCCACACCCCATGGTCAACACATGGCACAAGAAAATCTGAAAGATGTAAATGCCCTTGTGACAAGAAGTGGTAAGTCATTACACATCCCAACAATGAACAAACCCGAGGATGTGGAAAAGGGTCAAGGTAGTAGTGATGCCAAGCTGCCCAAGGACCCTGAGGTTACCAAAAGTCCTGTTAAGGCACCATTCCCTCAAGCCTTAAAATCAAACAAGAAAAATCTGGACATAAACAATGAAATCCTAGAGAGCCTAAGGCAAGTAAAACTTAATCTTCCTTTTTTGTATGTGATTAAACAAGTTCCTACCTATACAAAAGTTCTTAAGGATTTGTGTACCATTAAGAGGAAGCACCATGTATAGAAAATACAATTCCTAACAGAGAAAGTTAGTGCTTTAATTGAGCAAAGGATTCCCCCCAAATACAAGGATCCTGGCTATTCAACCATTGCATGTAGCATTGGAAATCATGAGGTTGGACAAGCATTGCTAGATTTAGGAGCTCGTGTAAACCTGATGTCATTTTATATTTATGTACAACTGGGTTTGGGAGAAATCAAACCAACCACTGTGGTATTACAATTGGCTAATCGATCAATCAAAGTACCCCGGGGTGTGGTAGAGGATGTTCTAATTCAAATTGATAAATTTTATCATTCTGCTGACTTCCTGATCCTTGATACTACTTCTGCTATTGACACTAACTCTAAAATTCTTTTGATTTTGGGTAGACCTTTCCTTGCTATTTCAAATGCTCTTATTAATTGTAGGAATGGACTCATGAAGCTGTCCTTTGGAAACATGACCCTCGAGGTGAATATCTTTAATGTTGCAAAATAGCCCGAAGATGAGGACGAGAACCACCAGTTATACATGATCGAGTCACTCATGGATAGGGGAGTTTCCATAGCTCATGATTTTGATCCTCTTGAGTATTTTCTTGTTAATTCTGAGTTTGATTCAATTAATGATAAATCTGATATAATTGATATTTGTGTTGTATTTGATAAATCTCAAGATTATAGCACTCGGGCATGGCAACTGAAGTTTGAGGAGTTGCCCGAAAGAAGCGAGAAATAAATCCCCTCAAGTGTGGAAGCAACCAAAGTTGATTTGAAGCCACTACCTAAGGGTTTGAAGCATGTTTTCCTCGGTCCAGGTGATACTTATCCTGTTATTATCTCATCTGAATTGTCTGAGTCCCAAGGTGAGATATTAATTCGGACCTTAAATGCACATAAATCAGCCTTAGGTTGGAGCATGGCTGATTTAAAAGGAATTAGTCCCCTGATCTACTCTTATAAGATAAATTTGGATGAAGGAACTAGTCCTCGTAGAGACCCTCAACGTAGGCTTAACCCCACTATGAAAAGAAGTAATGAAAAATGAAGTGCTGAAACTATTAGATGCGGGAATTATATATCCCAAAGCTGATAGTAAATGGGTAAGCCCTACACAAGTCGTTCCTAAAAAGTTCGATGTCACTGTGGTGAAAAATGACCTAGGAGAGTTAGTCCCTACAAAACTTGTGACTGGGTGGCGAATGTGCATTGATTACAGAAAATTAAATGCTGCCACCCGGAAAGACCATTTCCCACTCCCTTTTATCGATCAAATTCTTGAGCATGTAGCTGGTCATCCTTTTTATTGTTTCTTTTATGGTTATTCTGGTTATTATCAAATTGAAATTGCATTAGAAGATCAAATTGAAAAAATCACTTTCACTTGTCCTTTTGGTACTTATACTTTTCGTAGAATGTCATTTAGATTGTGTAATGCACCTGCTACTTTTCAACGTTGCATGATGAGCATCTTTAGTGACATGGTTAAAAATTGCATAAAGGTTTTTATGGATGACTTGACTATTTTTGGATCTTCATTTGATGCATGCTTATTGAATTTAGAAAGAGTATTGATTCATTGTGAGGAGAAGGAATTAGTCTTAAATTGGGAAAAATACCATTTCATGGTACCTTCTGGTATTGTCTTAGGGCATATTGTTTCTTCTAAAGGGATAGAGGTTGATCAATCTAAGATTAAATTAATCTCTAATTGCCTACACCTAAGACAGTAAAGGATGTAAGATCTTTTCTTGGTCATGCTGGTTTCTATAGGAGGTTCATACAAAATTTTCCAACATATCTAGACCACTATGTGCTCTCCTACTCAAAGATGCCCCATCTGAGTTGACACAAGCTTGTCAAGAGGCCTTTAAAATGCTGATTGGCAAGCTTACTTTAGCACCCATAATGCAGTAACCTAATTGGGCTTTACCTTTTGAAATCATGTGTGATGCTAGTGTTGTGCGAAAATATACCTAAATAAATAAGTAAATAATCATACTAGTTTTACTTGCAAGTGCACAAGGTCAACAGTAGCATAGTGTGCGAATGCAAGATCATCTCCACAGGGATTGGTAAATTTCACTTTAGAATTAATTTCGCAATAATAAAATAAAAACAAGAGAAATAAATATTGGTTTTGAAATAATAAAGATAAAGGCGTAGGGACTTGATATCCATCACTAATTATGCTATCACAACAAAACAGTATGCAAATGCTTTACTCATGCCATGTATACCTAATGTTTGTCAACCTAAGGGCATGGTATCTACTCCTTAAGCTATTGATTTCCCTAAGCAATGAGTTAGGCATGGTATCTACTCTAACTCTTTTCTCTCTCAAGGGATTCAACTTGGTGTATGCTGAGTTGTTCCTTAAGAGAGCATAGGATCTGTGGAAATCGACAACCACACGGGACCTAGGGCATGGTATCTACTCCCGGTTTCCCATGTTGATTAACCCAAGAATCCGATATGGATATCTTTTGTTACTAATGTCAGACCCAGGACTTGGTCATCCAAATTGATCAAACTAACAAGTCCATACCACATGCACATATTGATCAGATATATACATATGAGGAATTTAAATAAAAGCAGGTATTAATCAAGTTAAGCAACACAACATAAATATCGCAAAGGTGCTAATACTGAATTATTGAATAAACATAATTAGGGCTTCAACCAAGCCCTTACTAAAAGTTAAGTACACATAATAAAAATAAAGGAAAGAAGAAACCCAAGAGAAGAGTCATCAATTCCTCTCGACGGTCTCCTTCTCCAAGCTAAAGCAAAAGATAAAAGAAGAGATAAAAGAAGTCATAATTTGTGTGTGCTTTACAAGCGTATTTATAGGGCTTGAGTAATCCTAGAAGGCTCATGAGTTCCTAAACTTTCCTAAAACACAAAACTCTTTTATTTCCAAAATAGGGTTCTGCAGTTTATTGTTCATGCCCATACATGTGCGCTCGATCGCATGCGTCTTGCGCTCGATCCTTCATGTGTGCGAACGATCGCATGTGCGCTCGATCGCATACAGTAGTGCGATCGATCGCACTTTGACCAGAAGCTGCTCCAGGATTTCCAAGCTTCTTCCCTTAAGTGCCAAAACTGCTTCCTTTTTCTCGAAGACCTATAAAAACATGTGAAACACATAAAATGAAGTAGAACGGACTAAAACGTATAGACAAAGAGCTTAACACATGTAAATTAAGGGGCTTAAATATGAATATTTAAGCACTTATCACACCCCCAAACTTACATATTGCTAGTCCCTTAGCAATACAAAACTAAAAACTAAATGAAGAACAAAATTAAAGATAAATTCACTTCCATGATACTCAAAGATTTGGGTTGCACGGAAAACTATGATAACAGTTCATGAGTAAGCTTAAAATAAAAACACATTTTGGATTGCAAAAGGACTTTCAGAAAGTTTTAAGTTACTTACCTAAGGTTGGCTTAAGGCATCACAAGTTTGATTTGTGTGTGATGAATTAGCACATATAAGATGGGGGCTTCCACATAATTTTAGTGTATAGGGTTTCGATGCCCAAACCTTTATCGAATTCCTTATCAAAGAGAACAAAAATGGCATAATACTTGCTTCTTCTTTCTTTTTCTTTCATCATGCGATCTTTGCCATGTTGAGTTCTATCGAACTTTCTATTTGACTCTTATAAAGAGTGTTTAGCTAATGACTCCCAAACCAGATGGTTTTAGGGCATTAGGTGTAAAGACACCCCTATGGACTTACTAACTTGAATCAAAAAGGCTACGGAACTAACAGGTTTTAATGTTTCTAAATGAAATTCCCACCTTTTGACATGAACATTCAATGCTTACTGAGGCAAGAGGCCCAGTTACTCAGTGGAAAGCTTTTTGATCACTTTTTGTATGATAAACATTTTTTTATTATTTTTTTCTTCTTTATTTTTCTTATACCAAAGTGTTCTTTTCAACAAGTTATCCAATTAAAGTTAGATTATGGAAACATATACAAGAGAATTATATGTCATACCCCACACAAATGCGTTTTTAAATGTGCTCGTGCAAATTTGGATCAAACTCGTGAATTCTTAGGTGCCTTGAGGTAGGTAACTAAACTTTGTAAAATTTCCATTGCAATACTATGTGTTCTAGATTTTGTGCTTACTAATGAAGTGTTATCAAATATTTAAATCAACCAAAATTTTTTTTTACCAAAAGAACATGCATTTATCTTCCTAAAAAAAAAAAAAAAACTGGAACTTAGTGTGTGCATGTGTTTCAAATGTGTGTGTGATAGTATCTAGTATCTCCCACTACCCCCAAACTTAAAATACACATTGTCCTCAATGTGTGTGGCATGGAAAGATCTGACATGGGAGATGAAGAACTAGGTTGCTTGCTTTGCTTGTAACACGCCCCCAAACTTGAACTAGATGCATGCACTAAGTACCTGACAAAGAAAAATAAACATTGTTCCGGAAAACAAAATATATAAACTAGACAAGTAAATATAGCTATAACTAAAAGAAAAGTACTAAAATGAAAAGGATAAGCTGTGGGGTGCCTCCCATGAGTGCTAAGTTTAACGTCTTCAGCCAGACCAAGCCTTATTTTTCCCGAAAACTAAGATTGGCAGCAACTAACACAGATAGTGCCTTATTCTCTCCCAGATAATCATAAGTTAAGTGCTTGGGAAACTGCTTGAATTCCAAGTTAGGTGCCTGTACAATAAAAGGGAGAAGACTAGTATTAGTAGGCCCAGGAATTTCAAATGGATCAGTGTACTTACTTGGAGGCTTTGGAAAGGCCTCAAGGAGGTGCATAGTGTCAATGATGTCATCAGTAACATCCTTGCATTTGGGCTCAATATCTAATCTTGGGACACTATAGGTAAGAGCAGTTTCTACTGGATTAACGTGATGGGCCTGAAAAGCTTCCTCAATAATACTTTGTGTCATTCATACATTAAAACATTTTATATTATCTGGGGGTAATTTTAATGCATTATATCTTTTGATTTCAACCTTTTTATCATTTACTTTCTCTATCTCACTTACCTTGGATGTGGATGCTTGTGCAGGCTCATCAACTCTGATGATCTTACCATTTGTTAGAGTTTTCATGGCATTTAGTTGCTGATGTCCTCTTAGAGTAGGTAGTGGTTGGACTGGAAGTTCACCCAACTTTCTTTCACATAGCTCTTTAGCCAATTGTCCCATTTGTTCCTCGAGTCTTTGAATGGCTTGCTCATGTTTTGTGGTGGTTTGTCTTTGCTCAGTCATGAACTGTTCTTATAAGGTCATCAATTGCATCATGAGACTCTCTAGGTCACTTTCTCTTGATTCTGAGACTAATTGAGCTGCTTGTTGGAATTTCCTTTGCTCCCTGACAACGGCGCCAAAAACTTGTTGAGCGAAAATATACCTAAATAAATAAGTAGATAATCGCACTCGTTTTACTTGCAAGTGCACAAGGTCAACTTAGTAGTATAGTGTGCGAAAGCAAGATCATCTCCATAGGGATTGGTGAATTTTGTTTTTGAATTACGGCTAGTGACTTTGCTGTAGGTGCTGTTCTTAGACAGCGAAGGGAAGGAAAACCTTTGGTCATTATTATGCTAGTAAAACCCTGAATAGTGCTCAAATGAATTACTCCACCACTGAAAAAGAATTGCTAGCTGTAGTGTTTGCTTTGGACAAGTTTCGTGCTTATTTAATTGGTTCTCCTATTCTTATTTTCACAAATCATGCAGCCCTCAAGTACCTTCTTACAAAGAAGGATGCTAAGGCACGACTAATATGGTGGATCCTACTCTTGCAAGAATTTGACATTACCATCATAGACAAGAAAAGAGTAAAGAACACATTGGCTGACCATCTATTAAGGCTCACATTTGAAGACACCTCTGACGACATGCCAATCAAGGATGATTTTCCCGATGAGCATTTACTCTCTGTTACTTCTCTACCATGGTTTGCTCATATCATGAATTATTTGGTTACCGATGAGAAACTGATTGATTGGAGCACTCAAGACAAGAGAAAGTTCTTGACTGAGGTACATAATTTTTATTGGGATGACCCCTGTCTTTTCAAGTACTGCCCTGACCAAATTTTAAGGCATTACATCCCTAATGAAGAGATTGCTAGCGTCTTGGAATTTTGTCACTCCCAAGCTTGTGAGGAGGGGCACTTTTCAATGAAAAAAACTGCTGCAAAAATTTTGCAATGTGGATTTTATTAGCCCACCTTGTGTAAAGATGCAAATATCTATTGTCACTCATGTGAAAAAGGTCAGAAGTTAGGAGCTATGTCTCGTTGTAATATGATGCTCTTAATCCCAATTTTAGTGATTGAAATCTTTGATTGTTGGGGCATTGATTTTATGGGACCGTTTCCTCCTTCCTTCAGATATCAATATATCATTGTGGTAATAGATTATGTGTCAAAATGGGTAGAGGCAGCAGCTTGCTGAAGCAATGATAATAGAACGGTAATTAAAATTCTCAAAGAAAATGTGTTATCTCTATTTGGTACACCGCGTGCTATAATTAGTGATTGAGGTACACATTTTTGCAACCGTTCCTTTGAAGCTTTGATGAGAAAATATGGGGTGTTACATAAGATTTCCACTATTTTCCACCCTCAGACAAGTGGACAGGCAGAACTTGCAAATAAGGAAATTAAACAAATTTTAGAAAAAATGGTTAACCCGGATCGCAAGGATTGGTCTTTGAGACTAGTTGATGCGCTTTGGGCTTACCGTACAGCTTTCAAAACTCCCTTAGGTATATCACCTTATAGGTTTGTTTTTGAAAAGCCATGCCACTTACCTGTGGAGCTCGAGCATCGAGCTTATTGGGCTATCAAGTCTTTCAATTTTAACATAGGAGAAGCAGGTAAGCTTAGGAAATTTCAATTAACCGAGTTAGAGGAGTTAAGAAATGATGCTTATGAGAACTCTAGAATCTATAAGGCTAAAATGAAAGTGTTTCATGATAAAAATATTTTGAGGAAAACATTTAAGCCTAATGATCAGGTGTTCCTATACGATTCTAGACTCCATAAGCATCCAGGAAAACTTCGGTCGAGGTGGACCGGCCCTTTTGTAGTGAAAAATGTTTTTGCAAATGGGATGGTAGAAATAAAGGATACTAGAGATGGTCAGATCTTTAAAGTAAATGGTCAACGTCTTAAAATCTTAATCGATAGGCAAGATCCGAAAGTTGAAGACATTCCACTTATGGATCCAGTCTATTCACCTTGACCACACTACAAAGGTATGTTTTTATTTATTTTGTTTTTAATTAAGTTCATTTCAATTTTAATTTTTAGTTCTTCTTCTAGTTTGATTTAATCTAATTTTTATTTTAATATTTATTTTTATTAATTTCATAATTTTATTTGGCACACAAACAAGTTTTTTTTTACCAAAAACAACAGCCCGTTCGCCTCGGCCCAGCCTATAGCGCGCCTCGTCCACTAGGAAGCGCACTAGCCCAGCAGTCCATGTGCCTAAGCCTGGCTCACAACATGCCTTGCCCAGCAGCACGCCATAGCCCAACACCGTGGCCCAGCCTGCCTAGCGCTGCAGCACACAAAAACACGCACAAGAGGGCTAGGTCTTCAAGCTGTGGCCCACAAAAGTACAAGCCACGACGTACACTCGTTCTACACTTAATAAAACCCAAATTTGCAGCTTCTTTCTTCATTTCTACTTTGAAAACACACAACACACTCCTCTCTCTCTCTCCTCCTCTCGCCAAACCCTCACTTACCCACTCACTTTTACTCAAAATTTCTTGATTCTAACATCATTTCTTGAAGGATTGAGCACTAATATTGCAGATTTTGTTGGAAATTTCTCCAAAAAGCTTGGTGCTAAGACGATTTTGGGTTCATCAAGAAAACTTCAAGTTGGTGAGTACTCTATCTTCTTTTCAACTTTGGGCATCAAGTAAGACCAATTTCTTCTCTTTGTTGTTCATTTGTGCTATTTGGGTGGTTGATTTTGAATTAGTTCTATTGTTTTATACATTTGATTCAAATGGCCCATAAAACCAAGAGACCAAGGGGGAAACAACCTCAAGAGTATGATGAGAGCAAATTTGTTAGTTTTGAGGCTAGTTAGAGATATGTTAGGACGATGCACACTAGAAAACCCATTCCTGATAGAGGATTCAATATCGCAGAGAGGGGGAACCCAACCTTGTTTAGAATGATTATTGATAGGTATTAAGGTATATTTGCTAGACAACCATCTCATTCCCTCATAAATGTGGTTAGAGAATTCTATGCTAATGCAGAAGAACATAGGAATGGTAAGGTGAAGGTGAGAGGAAAAACTGTTTCTTTTAGCAGCACATCTATAAATAGATTCTATGGGCTACCTGACATAGAAAATAGTGAGTATATTGCGTATGTTTCTAATATTAATTATGAAGAGATTTGCAATACTCTTTGTATTTCGGGTACTACATGCAAAATGATGGGTGATACCCCTATAACCTTGCCCGGTACTTCTCTGACTGTCAATGCTCGAGCTTGGCAATATTTTGTATGTCAGAGATTGATGCCTGCTACGCACTATAGTGACCTTACTGTTGAGAGAGTTGTGCTTATTTATGCCATATTGATGGGCATGACTATTGATGTGTGCCAGATCATATTTAATTCTATCATACACACTATGCAACAAAAGCTTGGATTGTACTTTCCTTCCTCATTTACCTAATTATGCATCCAAGCCGGAGTCCAGTACAGTCCTGATGAGGAAGCCCAGCAACCAAAAAAACCCATCGATGATGGCATGCTCAATCTGAGTAAAGTCTCAAGGCTGCCAACTCCGAGAAAAAAAGCAGTGATTGCACCTCTTCCTCCTCCTAGGCATTTCACTGTTACAGAGTGCCTTGAGCATTTAGAGATTCGTTTTAACGAACATCAGAAACTATTGCATGATAGGTTTGATTGTCAAGAATGATTCTTAACTAAGCAAGCTGATTATCAAGCGGGGGTGTACTCTTCTTTTGGTCAGATGTACCAACACCTTGCCTCTACCACTGATTGTGACATGGATCACTTTCCCACTTTTCCACCCTATCCAGGTTCATCTTTTGATCCATCTCCTGAGGAAGGTGAAGAGAATGAAGAGGAGGATGAAGACATAGAGGATTAGTTTTAGGTTCTATCTTGTTTGTCTCCTTTTATTTTATTTTTTTCGAATGACTATACTAACATTTATTGTGTATTCCTTTTTGTTATTTTATTTTTCGTACTTTCTTTTCGTTTTTAGTTATTTCTTTCCATTTCATGTGTTAACCTAACATACGGTGGGAATCTTAATGTTACACCACAGTTGCTTTCTCTTTGTTTGTTTTGTTCTATGTTATAGATCGAAATTTCAACAAGAAGCACGCCATGCAGTTCAAATGGTGGTGCACAATTTTCAGCTTCTGTACACTTTTGATTACAAAGAGAGTTTCCTTTACTTTTTCTTTCACATTGAGGTCAATGCAATTTTTAAGTTGGGGGTGGAGGAAACACATTTCTTTTTCCATTGAACTGTTTGGTGTTACTTGGAAACACATTTCTTTTTCCATTGAACTGTTTGGTGTTACTTTCCCTTTTAGTTTGTTTTTAGCATGCTTTGTGTTAGCCTTGGAGTTAATTCACATGTCAATGATATGAGCTTAATTGAGATAGCATATAGCATTTAGAAAAAGTTAAATCTTGCTTTGGTTTGAAAATAATTTAAGTGTCAATCTTCATTTGGTTTGAGACTCTAGTTTGCGGTAAGATTGCATAATTAGTCTAAAACATTTAGAGAATTTTTATGTGTAATTATTTTATGAATACTTTTGCGGTCTCAACAAGTTCTAGAACTTATTTGATAATCACTTGAGGTGAATTCATAGAATGCACATTACTTAGGATATGATGTAGGCCATTTTGGACCATTTGAGCCTTTCAAACTTACCCTTGCTATATCTATCGCTAGTCACCTGTTTGAGCCTTTTTCTTAAAAAATAATTTGAGTCTTGTTTCTTTCAATAACTCATTTACTTACCTTTATGAGCCTAAAAATATTTTATCCTTACTCTTCTTTTAAAAGAACTTAGTTATACACATTTGTTGAGAAAACACTTAAGAGGAGTAAGGATGGAAATATGAAAAAATATTACTACCATAACCCAAGTATATTAAAGGAGATAAGTTGAGGGTTTTGGAAAAGAAAAGAAAAGAATGAAAAATGAGGTGAATGGTTTTATTCCAAAAAAAAAAAAAAGTAAATTATGGCAAAAAAAGAAGAAAAGAAAAAAAAATGGCGATTTATTGAGAGAAATGCTCGAAAAATAGTTGAAAGAGTTGGGTATTGAAGTAAGTGTTGGTATTTGTCTAAGGTCTAAATATAGTTTAAACATGGTTAGAGATGGTTAAAGTCTAAACCAAGGTTGGAAGATTAAATTTCAGCATGTTAAAGGAGTGCACACATGTGTGTGCATCACTTTGGGTGTGTGTGCACACCTCTATTCATCAAGGAAAAAGAGTGCGCACAGTTGTGAGAGGGACAGCATTAGTGTGTGCTACACCACTCCTTCACTAGCGCTGCACCACTCAGCAAGAAGGTAGTTTGATGAAGGGCAGCGCTGCACCACTCCTTTACTAGCACCGCACCACCCAGCAAGTGGTGAAAAGAGTGTTTTGCCTAGCGCTGCACCGCCCCTTGTTCAATGCCGCAGCACTAGGCACACTGGTGCACACATGGATAGCTTATTTAAGCCTCTTCTTAGGTTCGTGGATGCAAGGTTAAAATGCACAGCACCACTTAGGATTGATGGAGGGCCATGGTTAAGTGGTCATCAAGATCTAAGGGTGGAGATTGAGTCTCAAGATTGGACAAGAAGTCGGTGCACTATATAAATTGTCACCTAGCTTCATTCTCAACATAAGTTTATGACATGCTTTAAGATCAATTATAAAGAGTGACAAGACAAAATACAAGAGAGAATTTTGTGAGAGTGCAAAGACATAAAACACAAGAGGGACTCATTGTAGAGAGGTTGGTTGTAAACAAGAGAGAGTAGTATAGATAGAGAGTAGTGTAATAGTTCTTATCATCTTCTTTCTTCTCTTCTTGGTTTCTTCAAGAACTTGAGGTTTCTTGAAGAGGGTTGTTGTAATTGTAAAGAACCACTGATTTAGTGTAGAGAGCTCAGAGGAACTCACGGGGATGTAGGCTATTGCCCAACCTCAATAACAAATCACTTGTCTTCTTTTCTTTCTTGCTTTCGATTGTTGTATTTCTTTCTACAAGTCATTCTAGACTTGGGTGTTTGAAAGATCACCACCTAGGCATTTTGTCAAGGTGATTTCCAACAATGGTATCAGAGCTTGCACAGCTGGGTATCGGAGCAAGAACAAGAAGGTTACGAAGTCACTCCAAGAATCAAATATCAACATCTTGGGTGATTCAAGAATAGAGTAAAGATTAAGATCAGATCGTGTTCTTGAGGGTGATTCAAGAACGGTGTTAAGATCCATCTTCGATCATGTTCTTGAGGTTAAAGAAAGCATTTATGGGTATTGCATAAATTTGGGATCTTGTCCGCAAAGATAGCTTCAAATTTCGTGGTTGAGAAATTTGATGGAAAGAGAGATTTTTCCCTATAGAAGCGGAAGATCAAGGTTGTTCTTATGCAACAGAAAGTGGACTTGGCTATTGGAGAAGATGATTCTTTTTCAGCAAGTGTCACGGAGGACCAGCAGATTGAGATGAAGAAGATGGCTTACAGCACCATTTTCTTGCATATGTCGGATAGTGTCACAAAGAAGTGCAGAGACTCGAAAGATCCGGCTGTCATATGGAAGAAATTAGATGATTTGGTTCTTACCAAAACTCTACCTAACAAAATTTATCTTCTTAAAAGAATCTTTACTTTTAAAATGGATCCTAGTAAAGAGTTGCAAGATAATCTTGATGTCTTTAATAAACTAGTTCAAGATTTAGCTAGTTATAGTGTTAAATTCTCGGATGAACAATTGGTTGTCATTTTGTTAAATTATCTTCTTGATTGCTTTGATAATTTAATTAATGCTATTGAGTATGGAATGAGACATTAAGTGGAGATGGGCTGTTCATAAGAGGAAGGCCAGCAACTCGGAATGGCAGTAGCAACCATGGCAACTCTTAGGAGAAATCAAGAGGTAGAGGGCAAAGCCATAGGAGAGCACATTCCAAATCAAGATTTGGAAAGAGGTGCTTCTATTGTAACAAGGAGGGTCATTTCAGAAAAGATTGCAAGAAGAAGATATGGGATGAGAGAAGAAGCCATACCAATAATGGAGAGGCTTTGGTTGCCAAGGGAGAATAGCAAGATGATATTCTTGTTGTGTGCTCAAATGTGAGCAAGAGGCAAGGCAGTGAAAAGTGGATTCTGGATTTTGGGTGCACTTATCACATATGCCCTCACAAAGAATGGTTCAAGAATTTCAAGGAGACCAATGATGGAAGGGTCTTATTGGGGAATGACAATTCTTGCCAAGTGAGGGGGATTGGAGATATCCAATTGAGGATGTTTGATGGAGTCATAAGGCTGCTACGAAATGTGAGGTATCTTCCAGATTTGAAGAGAAATTTGATCTCATTAGGGCAACTGGATTCCATGGGGTATACATGCAAAGTAGAGGAAAGAAAGATCAAGGTGGCCAAAGGATCTTTGGTAGTGATCAAGACAGCAAGAAATGATAGACTCTATGAGATGATCGGAGAGATAGAAATCAATGATCAAGCAGCAAGCTTGATAGCTGAGACGGATAAGGTAACCCTTTGGCACACTCACTTGGGACATATGAGCGAAAAGGGCCTACAAGTTCTTAGCAATGATGGTCTACTTGGAGGAGACAAAGTAAAGAAACTGGATTTTTGTGAGAGTTGCATTTTTGGGAAGCAACACCGGGTCAGCTTCAACACCGGAGTGCACAAGTCTAAGGGGATTTTTGACTACATTCATTTGAACCTTTGGAGACCAGCAAGAACACCAACACATGGAAGTAACTTTTACTTTATGTCTTTAATTGATGATTATTCAAGAAAAGTGTGGGTTTATTTACTTATAAATAAATCAGATGCCTCGAATAAATTTGTTATGTGGAAGAAGTTGCTGGAAACTCAAACGGGTAGGGTAGTTAAGGCTTTACGAACCGATAATGGCTTAGAATTTTGAAATAAGGATTTTGATAAATTCTGTGAATTAAACGGCATTCTAAGACATAGAACGGTTATAAAAACACCTCACAAAATGGAGTTGCTGAGAGGATGAATAGAACCCTTATGGAAAAGGTTAGGTGCATGTTAATAGGATCCGGTTTACCAAAATATTTTTGGGGAGAAGCTGTGGCTATAGCTACATACTTGGTAAATAGATCACCTTCTAGAGCTTTAGAGCTCAAGACTCCTATGGAGATGTGAAGTGGAAAACCCCTTGAATTAAGCAACCTTAGAACTTTTCGC
Source organism: Bretschneidera sinensis (assembly GCA_023935145.1). Classification (NCBI taxonomy): domain Eukaryota; kingdom Viridiplantae; phylum Streptophyta; class Magnoliopsida; order Brassicales; family Akaniaceae; genus Bretschneidera; species Bretschneidera sinensis. The sequence goes on along the minus strand of CM043699.1, from coordinate 15,370,218 downwards.
TGTGCTACATATGCACATCAAAAGGAGAATAAACTTACCCCAAGATCTAGAAAAATGTGTATTTCTAGGATATGGTGTGGGGTTAAGGGATATAGGTTGTGGTCCTTAGAAAAGAAAGGCATGAAACTCATTATAAGTAGGGATGTTATTTTTAATGAACTGTTATTTCCCTACTTGGAGAAAACTAACCCTGCAGGGGCTAGTGAGCAAACCAGTCTGAAAGTTGTGGAGCATCGCATTAAGGAGAGTTCGGTTCAGGTAGAGCAAGGAAGGCAAGAGGGTTCGGACCAGGTAAAGCCCTTGAATGAAGGCCATGCTCAAGAAACTCAAGAAGAGTCTGAACAAGAAGAGGTTGATGCAGCAAGTCATAATGACTACCAGCTCACAAAGGACTGAGGAAGGAGGGTGGTTAGACCACCTTTGAGATATGGGTTTATGGATGCTAATGTAGTAGCTCTTTGGACAGAAGGAGAGGTTGAACCAGAAACTTACATGGAAGCCACAGAATGTAAGGATTCGTCAAAGTGGCAGCTAGCTATAGAGGAAGAAATGGATTCTTTGATGAAGAATAACTCTTGGGAGTTGGTGCCCAAACTAGAAAAATAGAGAGTTGTGGAGTGTAGATGGATCTACAAGATCGAAGAAGGGAATACTCTAGGGGATGAAGTCCGGTATAAAGCTAGGCTGGTGGTGAAGGGGTTCACACAAAAAGAAGGCATAAATTTTACCAAAATCTTCTCACCAGTTGTGAAGTACAAGATGATACGGATAGTGTTAGCATTAGTGGTCCAATTTGATTAGGAAATTGAGCAAATGGATGTGAAGACAATATTCTTGCATGGAGAGCTCGATGACACCATTTTTATGAGGCAACCTGAAGGCTATGAGGCAGGAAGGCAGGGAGAGTTGGTGTGCGAATTGAAGAAATCTCTCTATGGCCTGAAGCAATCACCTCAGCAATGGAATAAGAGATTTGATTCCTTTGTAATCAGCCTAGGTTTCATGAGGAGCTACTATGATTCATGCTTGTACTATAAGGCGCAGAACGTTGAGGAAATAATGATCATCCTCATCTATGTTGATGACATGTTGCTGGTTGGGAGTAGCATAGAGAGGATAAGGAAATTGAAGGCTCAATTCAGTGAGGAGTTTGAGATACAGGATCTTGGCCATGTACAGAAGATCCTTGGGATGTGTATCATCTGGGAAAGGGGGAGAAACATATTGAAGATCTCTCAAACTTCCTACATAGAGAAGATGATATCTAAGTCCTCTATGGAAGATAGCAAACCAATGAAGGTTCCCCTTGCTGGTCATATCAAGTTCTCCAGGGATCAATGTCCGAGATCGGAGGTAGAGAAGAAGGAAATGGAAAAAGTCCCTTATTCTAGTGATGTTGGTTCTATTATGTTCACCATGATAAGCACTAGATTTGATATTGCTCATGCAATAAGTGTTCTCAGCAGGATTATAAGTAATACCGGAAAGGAGCATTGGCTTGGGATGAAGTGGTTGCTGAGGTACTTGAAGGGAAGCCTAGAAGTAGGGCTGGTTTATGAGAAGAGGGGTAAGTCCATCTGCCTTGAGATTTTTGTGGATTCGGACTATGGAGCAGACCAGGATAAAATGAGATCGATTACCTCCTACTTTTTCAACTTAAACGGATGTTGTGTAAGTTGGAAGGCTCAGTTGCAGCCAGTGGTAGTACTCTCAACAATCGAGGCTGAGTACATAGCGGCTACGGAGGCTGTTAAGGAGGCTATGTGGTGCAACTGGAAGATTTAAAGGTACTAGAGGAGTAAGTTGTTATGTTTTCAGATAGTCAAAGTGCATTGCACTTGTGTAAGAATCTGGTGTTCCATGAGAGGACAAAGCACATGGATGTTCGGTATTATTTCGTTCAGGAAAATGTTACGAAATGATGCATCCATGTGGACAAGGTAACCATGGAAGAAAATCCTACAGATTTAGATACTAAAGTCTTACCTCTAAGTAAGTTCAATCATTACCTTGGACTACTTAGGATTGGAGTCGGTTAATTGTGACTCAAGATGAGTTTGGATCCTGAAGTTCTCTGCACAATGGTTTGGGTTTAAACACTTAGAAAAAGGTAGAGATTGTTGGTATTTGTCTAAGGTTTAAACATGGTTTAAACATGATTCAAAGATGGTTAAAGTCTAAACCAAGGTTGGAAGATTAAATTTCAGCAAGTTAAAGGAGTGCACACATGTGTGTGCACACCTCTATTCATCAAGGCAAAAGAGTGCGCACAGCTGCGAGAGGGACAGCATCAGTGTGTGTTGCACCACTCCTTCACCAGTGCTGCACCACTCAGCAAAAAGGTAGTTTGATGGATGGCAGCACTGCACCACTCCTTCACCAGCGCCGCACCACCCAGTAAGTGGTGAAAAGGGTGTTTTGCCTAGCGTCGCACCACCCCCTGTTCAGTGTCGCAGCACTAGGCACACTGGTGCACACATAGACAGCTTGTTTAAGCATCTTCTTAGGAGCATGGATGCAAGGTTAAAACACACAGTACCACTTAGGATTGATTGAGGGCCATGGTTAAGTGGTCATCAAGATCTAAGGGTGGAGATTGACTCTCAATATTGGACAAGAAGTTGGTGCACTATATAAAGGGTCACCTAGCTTCATTCTCAACATAAGTTTGTGACATATTTTGAGATCAATTGTAAAGAGTGACAAGACACAATACAAGAGAGAATTTTGTGAGAGTGCAAAGACACAAAACATAAGAAGGACTCATTAAAGAGAGGCTGGTTGTAAATAAGAGAGAATAGTATAGATAGAGAGCGTTGTAATAGTTCTTATCATCTTCTTTCTTCTCTTCTTGGTTTCTTCAAGAACTTGAGGTTTCTTGAAGAGGGTTGTTGTAATTGTAAAGAACCATTGATTTAGTGCAGAGAGTTCAGAGGAACCAACCTCGATAACAAATCGCTTGTCTTCTTTTCTTTCTTGCTTTTGATTGCTGTATTTCTTTCTACAAGTTATTCTAGACTTGGGTGTTTGGAAGAACACCACCTAGGCATCTTGTCAATGTGATTTCCAACAGTAAGGTTATCCAGTTCTTAAAATGGTTGTGTTTAAAACTAAGAGATTGAGTTCTTTTACTTGTTGAATACTTCCCGTTTTTTCTTGATCATTACCTTAGCCTAACGTTACAAGTTTATTAAAGACCTATTGATCCAAGGTGTGTGATTTTTTTCTACAATAGTGGAGAGTGATTTAAAAAGTGAGCTTATGGAGCTTGTTTTTGTGATTAATGTCACGCAAATTAATATATTTTTAGAGGCCAAGACTTGTATTCATGAATGTTGTGCATTAAATCATCCGGGTGTTCGGATTAATGGATTATGGTAAGATGGATGTTAAGAGTCGATAACAATTTTAAGATTGATGTTTTGATTACTTTTGGACTTGGGTGATATTTAATGAATCTATGAGTTGTGTGTTATGTGTGATTTTTGAGACAAAAATTTGAATTACTCTTGGATTAACGCTAACATTGCTTTACTTTGTTTTGATTTCTACCATAGATTTCATTTCATATTGTCTTGTTTTCGCTTGAATTACTAGGGACTAGCAATAAGCTAATTAGGGGTTATGATGAGAGTCATAAAATGCATCTTAATAGTACTTTTTTGTTAGCATTTTAGGGTTGATCTAGGGTTGAATTACACATTTACACCTTAACAATGATAAAGTGTCATCCTTCGATCATTGATCTATTTCGGTGTATTTTCAGGTGTTTTGGGTTCAAAAGAGATGGAAAAGCTATCATTGCTTAAAGCACGAAGATTCCATGCATATCGAAATGAAAGAATGCTTCCGAAAAGGACAAGACGAAGAGTTTATGAGTAAGAAGCTGAAGGCAGTGTGCGCCGCGGCCTGGACCAGGCTGAGCCACGGTGCCCAAAATATTGCAAGGTCCGGACACCAGTGTGCGCCATGGCTTGGGAGGGTCTGGGCCGTGGCCTTCAGAAAGTGAAGAAAACAAGGAAAAGGCTGAGCCGCGACATGAGTAAGTGAGATATGCGGCATGCACACGAACCCATGTTTTCTTAATTAGGGTTTTAGTTGATTGTTTAGACCCAAAACACCCTTGGACCTTTGTATTATAAATAAATCACTTAGGGTTTGATAAAAGATATATCATTAATGCTGGAAAACACAAGAAGGTTGCTATATTCTCCTCCATCAAAGTGTTCAAGCATGAGCCCCATGGCCAACTAATCTCCAAGCAAGGCGAAGGGATGAATCCCTAGGTGTAGTTGTTCTTATTTTCCATTATTGATTCAGTTGTAGTTTGGCTTTATTGTCAAAACATTGTTATGATTTACTCTTTCATTTAATTAAAAGATTTTCTCTTAATCTGGTGATTGTATCTTTCTCTTCGATATAAGTTTAGCCATGCTCTTTTTATGTCAAGATTATTGGATATGATTGAGTCCGGTAGATTTATGTTTTAGGTTTGTCCATTAGTGCGATATTGTCATTAAGATATACTGTCGTGTCTTGATAACTCTATAAGATAGGTCATGTGTGCTTAAATCGAAAGTAAAGAGTAATTCATATCAATTACATTAGGGCTTCATGTGCTTTAATTGAATATTTGTTGATTAGCTGTTTGGGATGTGAAAAATGCAATCGAGATAAAACAATTGAATCAAGATTGGAATAAGGCAATGAACCTAGGGAGGATTCCCGGAACCTTGTTATTTCTCTATTATATTCTTCAATCTATTTACACAATTTTCTCGTATTACTTCATTATTAAAACACAAATTTTCTCACTTGATCTTTATCGTTCGTGTTAAGGTTTACACTTTTCTATGTAGTTCGCTTTTTCTCATGAGATCGACACCTCAACTATACACAATAACCGCGTATAGTTTGAGTGTAATCAAAACCTTAAGTGAACACACCCAGCAGTTCTCCTCTTAAGGTAGACATGTAACCAAGAGCAAAGGTATGTATGAGGTGAACCTAAACGGAGGATCCTCTACCCAAATAGCTGTTGTGGAAAGGAAACTAGATTTGATAGTGAAAGCCATGGCTGCTCAGAATGCATCACCCAATCCACCAGCTGCACCACTCCAGGTATGTACGATCTGTTCCCAATTTGATCATAATGCTGATACATGTCCCTTGTATTCATCTGCAGATCCGGAGCAAGCAAATTACTTGGGACCTAACATCCATCCACCAAAGAACAACCCATATGCAAACACTTACAACCCTGGATGGAGAAACCACCCAAATTTATCTTGGAGCAATAATCAGAACACCCTTAACTGGCAAGGACAGCAAAGAAACTTCTAGCCAACCACTCACTCAGTTCCTGAAACAAAAAAAAAAAAAAAAAAGTGACCTCGAAAGTCTTGTGAGGCAATTAACTACTCAGCAGCAACAATTAATGACCTCACAAGATTAGTTCATGATAGATGAAAGTCAATTTCAAACTGAACTAAAACAAACTACAGAAAAACATGAACAAGCCATTCAAGGATTAGAGGTACAAATGGGACAATTGGCTAAAGAGCTAAGTGGTAGAAAGCAAGGTGAGCTTCTAGCTCAAACACTACCAAACCCAGGAAGATACTAGCAACTGAAAGCTGTCACAACTCTGAGAAATGGTAAAGTGATAGGGACCGATGAATCTGCAATGGCATCTAAAGAGAAACCATCGGCATCAAAGGTAAGTGAAACGGAGAAGGTAAATGAACCACCACCCTTCTCTCAAAGGTTAGTAAAACCTAAGAAAGAAACTAAATTGCTTGACATTTTTGAAACCTTGCGGAAAGTTGAAATAAACATTCTATTGTTAGATGCAATTCAACAAATACCTATTTATGCCAAATTCCTAAAAGATTGTTTCACTCATAAGAGAAAGTTTCAAGAGTATGAGACAGTAGCCTTGACTGAAGAGGTAAGTGTTGTGCTATTAAGAAAACTCCCACCAAAACTGAAAGATCCGGGTAGTTTTACTATTCCCAATAGAATAGGTGATCAGTTGTTTGAGCGAGCATTACTAGATTTGGGAGTAGGTGTAAATTTGCTACCATACATAGTATTCAAAACCCTAGGTTTGGGGGAGCTACAACTAACTTCCATTACCTTGCAGTTGGCAGATAGAAGTATAAAAAGACTTAGGGGTATTCTTGAGAATGTCCTAGTAAAGGTAAGTGAGTTCATTTTACCTGCTGATTTCATTGTGTTCGATATGGAGGAATGCCCTATGCCATTACTCCTACCCATCATATTAGGAAGACTCTTTATAAGAACTGTAGATACTAAGATTTTTGTGAAAAAAGGTATAGTAAGTATGAAGGTCAATGGTGAGAAAATAGAATTTAAAATATTTGATACATTAAAACTACCTCAAGATGATATGAAATGCTTTAATGTATGTATGATGCAAAGTTTTGTTGATCAAACTTTTCAGGTCCAGCACATTGATCCATTGGAAACTACTATTACCCATAGCTTTACAAAAGTGGATATTGAACAAGAACCTGAAGATGTTACTGATGATATCATTAGAACTGTACACCTCCTTGAGACTTCTCCAAAACACTCAAGTAAGTATGCTCCTCCATTTGAATCTCTCATACCTACTAATACTGCTCTTCCTCCTTCTATTATCCAGGCACCAACATTGGAATTAAAACAGCAACCAGAGCATTTACCTTATGCCTATTTGGGATAGAAGAAGACATTACCAGTGATTGTAGCTGCTAATTTGAGTATTGGAGAAGAAGAAAAATTATTAAGAGTTCTTAGGGAGCATAGATCTGTCATTGGATGGACCATTACTGACATTAAAGGGATAAGTCCAGCTAAGTGCATGCATAATATCTACCTTAAAGATGAAGCAAGACCCACTTGAGATGCTCAAAGAAGACTTAACCCACACATGAAAGAGGTAGTAAAATCCGAGGTATTAAAACTCTTAGATGTTGGCTTATCTACCCCATCTTAGACAGTAAATGGGCAAGTCCGGTCCAAGTTGTTCCAAAAAAGAGTTGGATCACAGAATGGTGAAGAATGAGGATGAGGAGTTTATATCTATAAGAAAAACAACTGGTTGGAGGGTATTCATTGATTACCGAAGATTAAACAAAGTGACCAGAAAAGATCATTTCCCTTTGCCATTCATTGATCAGATCTTAGAGAGATTAGCTAGCCATGGCTACTATTGCTTCTTGGATGGGTACAGTGGGTGCAACTAGATTGCCATAGCATCTGAGGATCAAGAAAAGACTACTTTCACATGTCCTTTCGATACATTTGCCCATTGAATGATACTATTCGGTTTATGCAATGCACCAGCCACTTTTCAAAGATGTATGATGAGCATATTTTCCAATATGGTGGAGAAATACATTAAGGTATTCATGGATGATTTCAGTGTTTTTGGTTCTAATTTTGATGAATGCCTAAATCATCTAGAGAGTGTCCTAAAGAGATATGAAGAGAGCAACTTAGTGCTAAATTGGGAGAAATATTACTTTATGGTCCAACAAGGCCTTATGTTAGGACATTCCATCTCCAACAAAGGTATTGAGGTAGACAAGGCTAAAATAGACACATTTCAAAGCTACCTCCTCCTCTCACAGTCAAGGGTGTTAGAAGTTTCCTTGGACATGCCAGTTTTTATAAAAGATTAATCAAGGATTTCTCCAAGATTTCAAGATCTCTTTGTGCATTGTTAGCTAAAGATACCAAATTTGAGTGGACTGATAACTGTATGAAAGCTTTCAACACATTGAAGGATGTTCTCACCTCTGCCCCAATAATGATGTCATCAGATTAGAATCTTCCATTAGAATTGATGTGCGATGCCAGTGACTTCGCCTTGGGAGCTGTCTTAGGTCAAAGAGTTAATAAAGTACCTTATGTTATTCACTATGCTTCTAGAACTTTAAATGATGCTCAACTTAACTATTCTACTACTGAAAATGAATTGTTAGCTGTTATTTTTGCTTTAAAGAAGTTTAGATCATATCTTATTGGCTCTAAGGTTATTGTATTCACTGATCATGCTACTTTGAGATATATGTTTTCTAAAAAAGATGCAAAGCCTAGGTTAATCAGATAGGCACTCTTATTGCAAGAATTTGATTTGGAGATCAAAGATAAGAAAGGCAGTGAGAATGTGGTCGCAGATCATTTATCAAGGCTACCCTATGAGAATGACAAAAATGAGCTGCTCTTGAATGAGAACTTCCCTGATGAACAATTGTTCGCATTAGAGGTAAAACTTCTATGGTATGCTGATATTGTTAATTATCTAACTGCTAAGGTTTTTCCCCCAGGTATAACCATGCAAGGAAAAAAACAGTTGATATCTATGTCTAGACACTACCATTAGGATGACCCCTGCCTTTTAAAATTCTGTCTCGATCAAATCATCAGACGATGTGTCTCGGGAGAAGAGCATTTGAGCTTATTACAACATTGTCATCAGTTCACTTGTGGAAGACATTTTGGGACTAAGAAAACAGCACTTAAGGTACTACAATCCAGTTTTTATTGGCCTAATCTGTTTAAAGACGCCTTCACATTCTACAGCTCATATGATAGATGCCAGTAGACAGGTGACATCTCATCCCGGAATCAAATACCCCTATAAAATATCCATATTGTATAACTTTTTTTTGTATGGGGCATTGATTTCATGGGTCCAGTTCCCAATTCCTTTGGTAATTTATATATTCTTATGGGAATGGATTATATGTCTAAATGGGTCAAGGCTGTCCCCTCAAAGATTAATGATCATAAAGTGGTGTTGAGATTTCTACAGGATAACATTTTTACCCGGTTCGGGACACCACGAGCGATCATCAGTGACGGTGGTAGCCACTTCCATCATCATTCTTTTGCCACATTCATCAGAAAATATGGAATCACCCATAAGGTTGGCACTCCATATCACCCTCAGACTAGTGGCCAAGTGGAGATAAGTAACCAAGAAATCAAAAGCATCTTGGAGAGGACTCTGAATCCTAGTAGAAAAGATTGGTCCTTGCGACTAAATGATACTCTATGGGTATATAGGACAGCTTACAAGACACTAATTAGGATGTCCCCATACCGCTTAGTCTTTGGGAAAGCATGCCATCTGCTGGTAAAGCTAGAACATCGAGCATATTGGGCCATTAAACAATTCAACTTTGATATGAAACAAGCAGGTAAGAAGAGGAAGCTGCACTTAAATGAGCTAGAAGAATTGAGGTATGATGCATATGAGAATGCTAAGCTCTACAAAGAAAGGATAAAAGCCTATCATGACAAACAATTAGTGAGGAAAGAGTTTCATGTTGGTCAAAGGGTGCTACTCTACAACTCAAGATTAAGACTGTTCCCAGGCAAACTAAAGTCTCGCTGGACTAGTCCGTATGTGGTCACCAAGGTCTTTCCCCATGGTTCTTTAGAGATTCATGGTTCCAATAGCAATCAGTCATTCACAGTCAATGGACACCGAGTAAAACCGTACTTTGATCTCAATATGCCTCCTTGAGATGAGGATTTAGCACTTCAAACTGTTCAATATGCAGCTGATCCAAGGACACCTGAACCATCTGAGCTTCCAGCTTCTGTCGCATATAACTTCATTACCTAAAGCATTGTGATCAAGTGCATTTCACTCAATGCAATTGAGTGCAAATACACTTGCGATTGAGCACAAATAAACTAGAAGCTACACTACTTGGTACCTCTCCGACTGCACCACCCGATGACCAGCAGTGAGAGGATACCCCGTCTGGCTGAAGAAATAGAACTTAGCGCTCATGGGAGGCACCCCATAGCCTATCCTTTTTCATTATCATATTTTCTTTCCTTATTAGAGTTTATGTTTATTTATCTGTTCATTATATATATTTCTTGTTTTCTGGTACAACATTTGTTTTTCTTTGTCAGGAACTTAGTGCGTGCATCCAGTTCAAGTTTGGGAGCGTGCTACGAGCAATACAAGCAATCTAGTTCTCAATCTCTCAGATCAAATCTTTCCATGTCACACACACATTGGGGAGAATGTGCATATTAAGTTTGGGAGTAATGGGAGACACTGACACATACACACACCAAGTCCCGGTTTTTTTTTTTTAGAAAAGATAAATACATGTTCATTTTGTGTTAAAAATTTTGGTTGATTTAAAATATAATAAAACATCATTAGTAAGCTTAAAATCTAGAACACATAGTCTTTTAATAGGAATTTTAAAAGTTTAGTTACCTACCTCAAGGCACTTAATAATTCACAAGTTTGATCTAGATCTGACACAAGCACATTAGCATGCATTTGTGTGGGATATGAAATATAATTCTTATGCATATGTTTTCATGACTTAACTGTAATCGGATAACTTGTTAAAAGAACACTTTGGCATAAGAAAAATAAATAAAAATATCTGTTATGCAAAAAGAGAATAAAAAGCTTCTAATGGTCATTAAAAACTTTCCACTGAGTAACTGGATCTTTTGCCTCAGTAAGCAGTGAGTGTTCACGTTAAAAGGTGAAAATTAAGCATTTAATGATCATAAAAATTTTCACTGAGTAACTAGGCCTCTTGCCTCAATAAGCAATGATAAGTGCTTAAATATTCATATTTAAGCACCTTAATTTACATGTGTTAAGCTCTTTGTCTATACGTTTTAGTCTGTTTTACTTCATTTTGAGTGTTTCACATGTTTTTATAGGTTTTGGAGAAAAAGGAAGCAGTTTTGGCACTTAAGGGAAGAAGCCTGGAAATCCTGGAGCAGCTTCTGGTCAAAGTGCGATCGATCGCACTATTGCATGCGATCGAGCGCACATGCGATCGTTCGCACACATGAAGGATCGAGCGCAGCAGTGCGATCGAGTTTAAGACACATGCGATCGAGCGCACATGTACGGGCGTGAACAGTAAACAGTAGAACCCTATTTTGGAAATAAAGGAGTTTTGTGTTTTAGGAAAGTTTAGGAACTCATGAGCCTTCTAGGACTACTCAAGCCCTATAAATACACCTGTAAAGCACACACAAATTATGACTTCTTTTATCCCTTCTTTTATATTTTGCTTTAGCTTAGAGAAGGAGACCGTGGAGAGGAATTGACGACTCTTCTCTCGGGTTTCTTCTTTCCTTTATTTTTATTATGTGTACTTAACTTTTAGTAAGGGCTTGGTTGAAGCCCTAATTATGTTTATTCAATAATTCAGTATTGGCACCTTTACGATATTTATGTTGTGTTGCTTAACTTGATTAATACTTGCTTTTATTTAAATTCCTCATATGTATATGTCTGATCAATATGTGCATGTGGTATGGACTTGTTAGTTAGATCAATTTGGATGACCGAGTCCTGGGTCTGACATTAGTAACAAAAGATATCCACACCGGATTCTTGGGTTAATCAACATGGGAAACCGGGAGTAGATACCATGCCCTAGGTCTCGTGTGGTTGTCGATTTTCACAGATCCTATGCTCTCTTAAGGAACAACTCAGCATACACCAGGTTAAATCTCTTGAGAGAGAAAAGAGTTAGAGTAGATACCATGCCTAACTCATTGCTTAGGGAAATCAATAGCTTAAGAAGTAGATACCATGCCCTTAGGTTGAAAAACATTAGGTATACATGGCATGAGTAAAGCATTTGCATATTGTTTTGTTGTGATAGCATAATTAGTGGTGGATATCAAGTCCCTACGCCTTTATCTTTATTATTTCAAACTCAATATTTATTTCTCTTGTTTTTATTTTATTATTGCGAAATTAATTCTAAAGTGAAATTTACCAATCCCTGTGGAGATGATCTTGCATTCGCACACTATGCTACTGTTGACCTTGTGCACTTGCAAGTAAAACTAGTACGATTATTTACTTATTTATTTAGGTATATTTTCGCACAACAAGTTTTTGGTGTCGTTGCCGGGGATTGAGCTAAATTTCTTTTTAGAATTATTTTTGTTAGTTTTTTTTCTTATTTTGTTCAATTTTATTTTCTTATTTTTCATTAAATATTTTTCTTAATCTGTTTGTTTTATTTTATTTTATTTTCATCAACTATATAAATTCTTCGTTTTTGTTATTTTCTTGCTTTCTGTTTCAGGTGTGCATCAGTGCTAATTCTGGCACTGCGATCGAGCGCAAACCTAAGTGCAATCGAGCGCACTTGTGCGATCGAGCGTAGTGCTTAGAGCGCTCGAGCGCAAATAGTCCAGAGACTACCCGAGTAGCAGTGCTGAAGCTGCTGCACTAAGGTATTCCTGCTGATTCATGCAAGCACTTCGAGTGAGGAACCCAACCATCCTTCCACTTGATATAGAGAGTGAGCAGATCATTCAAAAGAGGCCTAGAAACAACTTCGAGGAGAAAGAAGAAGAATTTGAGGTGAAGCACCAATGGAACAGTTTTACAACCAACTGTCACCAGAACGGAGACCTATGAAGCAATCCTTCATTCCACAGAACCTCAGCCATCCTTCATGCATTGCATATCAACCTAAGGCGGAAGAAAATTATTATATATCTCCACAGATACTCAGTGCCTTAACTCATTTTAGGGGTACACCTGCTGAGGATCCACACTTGCACCTTCGAGAATTCTGTGATCTCTACAAGTTCCAGCATATTCGGGGCCTAGATCAAGAGGGAATCATGTTAATTCTTTTCCCTTTTTCATTAAAAGATAATGCAAAAATGTGGTATCATTCATTGCCTGCAGATTCCATCCATACTTGGGAAGAGCTATCCAGTAGATTTCTAAGAAAATTTTTTCCAGCCCAAAAAACAAGACAGATGAGGAAGGAGATTCAATCCTTCCAATAGAGGGATGGAGACCTTTTCTTTGAGGCATGGGGACACTTTAATGAGCTGCTACTCAAATGTCCACATCACAACTTACCTCAAGATGAGCTGGTCCTAGCTTTCTATGAAGGTTTGAGTGGCATAAATCAAGGTATAGTGGATTTCGGTTGTGAAGGTGTGCTGATGGAGAAGACTAGTAAAGAAGCCATTGAGCTGTTTGAGACATTAAGTGAGCACACCCAACAATTCTCCTCGAAAGGTAGACAAGGAAATAAAAGCAAGGGTATATATGAGGTGAGCTTTAATGATGGATCTTCGAATCAAATGGCTGCTATGGAAAGAAAGCTAGACATGCTCATAAAAGCCATGGCTAATCAGAAAAACTCACCTAGTCAACAAGCTACACAATGCCAGGTATGTGCTATATGCTCTTATTTTGATCATAATACTTATACTTGTCCTCTGTATTCAACTACAGATCAAGAGCAAGCAAATTATGAGGGACCGAACAACGCATATGTAAATACCTACAATCCTGGATGGCAGAACCACCCCAACCTCTCATGGAGCAACACTCAAAATGCTTTGAATCTTCAAGGACAGCAGCGACACTTCCAACCAGCAGCCCAACCAGTGCCGAAATCAAAAAATAGTGACTTAGAGAGTCTTATGAGGCAATTAATGACTTCACAAGAACATTTCATGACTGAGCAAAGACAAACCACTTCGAAATATGAGCAAGCCATTCAAAGACTCAAAGAACAAATGGGGAAATTGGCTAAGGAGCTAAGTGAAAGAAAGTTGGGTGAACTTCCAGTCCAACCACTACCTACTCCAAGCGGACATCAACAACTAAATGCCATGACAACTCTAACAAATGGTAATATCATCGGAGCTGATGAGGCTGCACAAGCATCCACATCAAAGGTAAGTGAGATTGAGAAGGTAAATGGTGAGAAGGTTGAAACCAAAAGATATAATGCATTAAAATTACCCCCAAATAATATAAAATGTCTTAATGTATGCATGATGTTGTGCGATAATATACCTAAATAAATGGGTGAATAATCGCACTTGTTTTACTTGCAAGTGCACAAGGTCAATAGTGTAGCATAGTGTGCGAATGCAAGATCATCTCCACAGGGATTGGTAAATTTCGATTTAGAATTATAATTGTAATGTAAAAAGATAAAAATAATAAACTGAAGGGTGATTTGATAATAATAAAGACATAGGGCTTTGATATCCACCACTAGTCATACATTCCCGATTTTGTATAAAGTATCAGTGCTCTAGCCATATTATGTGTACCTATTGGTTGCCAACCTAAGGGCATGGTATCTACTCCTTAAGCTATTGATTTCCCTAAGCAACGAGTTAGGCATGGTATCTACTCTAACTCTTTTCTTCCTTAAGGGATTCAGCATGGTATCTGCTTGAGTTGTTCCTTAAGAAAGCATAGGTACTGTGGAAATCGACAACCACATGAGACCTAGGGCATGGTATCTACTCCCGGTTTCCCATGTTGATTAACCCGGGTATCCGGATAAGATGGTCCCTTGTTACTAATGTTAGACCCAGGACTCGGTCATCCAAATTGATCTAACTAACCTATCTATACCACATGCATACGTTGGCCTTACACATACATATGAGGAATGTAAATAAGCACAGGTGTTAATCAAGTTAAGTAACATAATAAGCTATGCAAAGATTTAATTAATGAATAAAAATATGGGAATGCATAACTAGGGCTTCAATCGAGCCCTATAAGAGAGTTAGTTACACATACTAACTGAAGTAAACATAATTAAACAAAACATAAGGGAGAAGAATAAACCCGAGAGAAGAGGCGTCAATTCTCTCCCAAGCTCTCCACTCCAAATAAAAGAAAAGAGAAAAGTGTTTTCTATCTAAGGTGTGTTTTTGTGTGTGAGTTACAAGTGTATTTATAGGTCTTTGAGAAGTCCTAATAGACCCATGAGTCCTAAACTTTCCAAAAACGAAACTCTTGTATTTTCCAAAATAAGGTTCTGCAGTTTACTGTTCACGCCCGTATCTTTGCGCTCGATCGCATGTGGCCTTGCGCTCGATCGCAAGTTGTGCTCGATCCTAGCTGTGTGCGCACGATCGTATGTGCGCTCGATCGCACTTCATGTGCGCTCGATCGCACTTTGTCTAGAAAGTGCTCCAGGGCTTCTAGATTTCTTCCTTAAAGTGCCAAAACTGCTTCTTTTTCTCCAAGACCCTATAAAAACATGTAAAACACACAAATGGAGTAAAAGATACCAAATTAATGTAATAAAGGATCTAACAAGTGTAAATAAGGGGGCTTAAATATGTATATTTAAGCGTCTATCACACCCCCAAACTTACATATTGCTAGTCCCTTAGCAATACTAAATTAAAAACTAAAACAGAAATATAGATAAATTCAATGTTCATAGTGTCTATAAAAAATCTAGATTTTACACAAAACAATGATGCGCATTCATGAGCAAGCTTAACAAGTGTAAACATATATCTGCAATGAATAAAAGTTTTGAACATAAATCATATTCACTAGGTATTTTAAGATATCACAAGTTTGACTTTGGTGTGTGGTGATTAGCACATAAAAGGTTGGGTTTTCAAAAAAAAATTCAAACAGGTAGTGTTTCGATGATTCAAGATTCACCAAACTTCCTATTAGAGTCAACAAATATGGCACAGACTTTTATTTGCGAGATTTTTGCCAAGTTAGTTCCCTTAAGCTTTCTTGATGACTCGTGTAACGAGCGTTTGGCCAATGACTCCCAAACCAGATGGTTTTAGGGCATTAGGTGTAAAGACACCCCTAAGGACTTACTAGCTCGAGTCAACAAGGCTACGAAGCTAACTGATTTTTATGCTACCATTTAGAATTTTCCACCTTTTGACGTGACACTCAATGCTTACTGAGGCAAGAGGGCCAGTTACTCAGCGAAAAATTCCTTTTTTAATGATCACTTAAGATTTTCCACCTTTTGACGTGACACTCAATGCTTACTGAGGCAAGAGGGCCAGTTACTCAGCGGAAAATTTGTTTTTATTGATCATTAGGAGCATTTTTTTCTTTTTGAGTACGAATCAATCTTTTCTATTTTTATATGCCAAAATGTCAATCTAATAGGTCATCTAGTTCACAGTCAAGCAAAAGAAACATACCAATCCAAATAACATGTCATACCCCACACAGCTATGTGCTAATGTGCTCGTGATAGCTCAAGTTAAACTTGTGAATTCTTAAATGCCAAAAGGGCAGTGATCTAGGTTCAAAACTTGTTTATTGGCCTATATGTTCAAAGTGTTAAGCTGACTGATGAAGTCGAATCATAATATTTTGTTTAGATCTCAAAAAAAAAAAGTTTATAGGACAGAATGAACATGCATTTATCTATGAAAATAGTGACAAAACTAAAAATGTAGGACATAGTGTAGTGTGTGGATGTGTCCTCATACCCCCAAACTTAAAATGCACATTGTCCCCAATGTGTAAATAGCATGGAAAGATCTGACCTGGGAGATGGAGAGCTATATGGCTGGCATGGCTTGTAGCACGCCCCCAAACTTCAACTGGATGCACTAACACTGTCCTTGAAAAAGAAAGAAAAGTAAACATAAAATGGAAAACAAGTACTAAGAACAAAATAATAAACAAGTAAAATACTAATAACTATAAAAAGGATATGCAGTGGGGTGCCTCCCATGAGCGCTAAGTTTTACGTCTTCAGCCAGACGTGGTACTCTCTCACTGCTGATCATCAGGTGGTGCAGTCGGAAAGGTACCGGGTGCTGGAGGTAGGCGATCAAGTATGGCCTGCAGCATGGCCTCCTGGCGTGTAAATCGTGCCTCCAAACTGTCGATGCGCTGATGTACAAGAGTGGTGGCAGCAGCGACCTCGCCTCGGAAGGAGGATAGCTCAGCTAAGAAGTGCTGGGACTCGGTGGGTCCCATATCCGAATGGTCCTCCTCCCGTACCGGGCTCATGACAGGGGCCTCGGTCTCCATGTGATCCTCTTCTACTCGCTCAGCTGCTGGAGCAGGGACTGGGGGTCCTCGTGGCATGTGTGATATGCTCTGTATCCACTAAGCCCGCCCAAAGATAGGATGCTCTCGTACTGGCCCGTCACTATGGGTCCCCTTAATCCCCTTCTTCTTGAGGATGGAGGTGAGTAGGAACGGGAAAGGGAGTCCCCAAGCATTGGCCGTGGAAGTCTGACGGCCATGTACGTGATCCCAGAACTTGTGCAGCTGGCTCCAAATGACAGACGGGATCGAGTACCAGTGGCCTCTATGGAAGGCGTATAATGTCTGAAGAAACTGGTCTCGCCGCTGTGTCTTGTGCCCCAATGGGCACACATTCCGCTGGAGGATCGTATCGATGAGCCATAGTCTGGGGGGCAGCTTGGATCGGCCGGCCGCATTATTATGCCTGTCGGCATACTGGCCAGCGCACATATCCATAATGATCTCGGCCAGGGCAAAGGACTCCGGCTGCTCCTCGATATCAGTGCCATCAGGAGGGGACTCATCCGCGTAATGAAGAGCAGTGGCAATATCGGTACTGGTCACCTCGATGGGCGTGCCCCTAACTGAAGAGGTGAGGACCCCCGGTCTGCTGCAGTCGAAAGATAAATGCTCATAAAACTGCACTACGAGCTGGGAGTAGGCAGTGGAGCACACCGGCTTAAACAGCCTCTTCAGCCCTCGGAGTCGGAGTGCTTGGACGGCCCATTGAGTGGCATCCATATGCCGGAATATGTCGTCGATGGCGAAAGCGGTCTCAAATAACAACTCCCGTTGCTCGATGCTGGGTCGGGATGAGGAAGCACGACTGCTGGAGGCGCCAGATGTGGAAACAGATGGTCGAGACATGCTGGTGCTTGGCTTCTGGCTGTTTTGCGATCGATTCCAGTGGTGTGCGCTCGATCGCACACTGTCTATGCGCTCGATCGCACTCGGTCAGGAATTACGTCGAACAGCTTATGTGCACCAAACAGGCAAGCTATAATCTGTTCAATGTGGACTTCGTTCCTACCCCTCCTGCAGCCAACCAATCATACAATCAAACACACAACAATGTATATGTAAAAGGAAATCATAGTTTCTATTTAAAATTCGTTTATGTGGATAATACCTTGTGCAATGTATGACGGAATGTGACTAGGGAGGGGGGTTGACGGCGGTGCTGGTGGAGGACGGCGGTGCTGGTGGAGGTGATGATGAGGTGTTGTGGTGGTTGGGTGTGAGGTAGGGTGATGTGGGTGGTGGAGTTGTGTGCGAGTGAGAGTGAGAGCCAATGTGAGTGAGAGCAAATGGGCAGGGGGCGAGTGACGTGAGTGAGGGAAGTGAGTGAGTGAGTGAGTGAGTTCAAATTTATTAATGTCTCTGCCTCCAGTACGCTCGATCGCACACGTGGAGCGCTCGATCGCACTCGTGCGCTCGCTTGCACATGGGGTGCGCGCGATCGCACTCGTGTGCTCGCTCGTGTTTTTAGGATACGTTCGATCGCACTCTTGCGCTCGATCGCACTGAAGAGTGCGATCGATCGCAAGTATAATTAAAAACTTACTTTTAAAAAAAAAAATGACTATTTGAAACAACACAACCTTACCAGGTGTTAGTGGCTTCAGTACCACTAACCTTACTAGAGGTGCTTGAGCTTAATAGATGATTAAATTTTTACTTTGCTCAAGCACTCTCTTGCGACCGTGTTAGTTGTTCGGAGGGAAGCACCTAGAGCCCACCTCGTGGAGCTCTAGTGCCTGTGTTTCGGCTGTATCCTGGACTGATTCAAGTGCCAAGTCTTCATTTCTTGGAAGGAATTTAGTGTCAAGGTATGGCTTGGCTCTGTGTCCATTGATTGTAAAAGGTTGATTTCTGTTGGGACCACAGACTTCTAATGCCCCATGAGGGAAGACCTTGGTGACCATGTACGGACCATACCATCTGGATTTCAGCTTGCCTGGGAACAGCCTTAATCGTGAGTCATATAGCAGCACCTTTTGTCCTACATGGAACTCTTTCCGGACTAGTTGTTTGTCATGATAAGCTTTCGTCCGTTCTTTGTATAACTTTGCATTCTCATAGGCCTCATATCTTAATTCTTCAAGCTCATTTAGATACAGATTCCTTTTCTCACCCGCTTGCTTCATGTCAAAGTTGAACTGCTTAATGGCCCAATATGCTCGATGTTCTAATTCCACCGGGAGATGGCATGATTTTCCAAAGACGAGGTGGTAGGGAGACATGCCAATTGGAGTCTTATAAGCTGTTCTATATGCCCATAGAGCGTCGTTTAAGCGTAGAGACCAATCCTTCCGATTTGGCTTTACTGTCCGTTCTAGGATTCCCTTGATTTCTCGGTTGCTTATTTCGACTTGGCCACTGGTTTGAGGATGATAAGGAGTGCCAACTCTATGAGTAATCCCATACTTTAGGAGTAGTGCGGAGAAAGAACGATGATGGAAGTGGCTGCCCCCATCACTGATGATCGCTCTTGGAGTTCCAAACCTAGTAAAAATGTTAGCCTGCAGAAACTCGATAACCACTTTGTGATCATTAGTCCTTGAGGGAACAGCCTCAACCCATTTAGACACATAATCCACACCCACAAGAATATATAAATAGCCAAATGAATTAGGAAAAGATCCCATGAAATCAATGCCCCATACATCAAAGAGTTCTACTATATGAATATTTTGTAAGGGCATTTGATTTCGGGAAGAAATGTTACCTGTCCGCTGGCATCTATCACATGAGCTGCAAAAGGAGAAAGCATCTTTAAATAACTTTGGCCAATAGAAACCAGATTGGAGTACCTTAAGAGCTGTTCGTTTTGCTCCAAAATGACCTCCACAAGCCAACTGATGGCAATGTTTCAACAAGCTCGAATGTTCCTCTTCTGGGACACATCTTCTGACGATTTGATCAGGGCAGATCTTAAAAAGGTATGGATCATCCCATATGTAGTGTCTTGATAGAGATATTAGCCGTTTCTTTTCTTGAGTGATCATACCTGGGGGAAAAATTTTAACAGTTAGATAATTAACTATATCAGCATACCATGGAAGTTTTACCTCAAGTGCAAATAGTTGTTCATCGGGAAAGTTCTCATTTAAGGGAAACTTTTTATCATCACTTTCATATGGGAGTCTTGACAAATGATCCGCAACTACATTCTCACTGCCCTTCTTGTCCTTGATTTCTAAGTCAAATTCTTGGAGTAAGAGTATCCATCTGATTAGCCTAGGCTTTGCATCTTTCTTAGAAAACAAATATCTCAAAGCAGCATGGTCAGTGAATACAATAACTTTAGAACCAATAAGATACGATCTAAACTTCTCTAAAGCAAAAATAACAGCTAATAATTCTTTTTCAGTAGTAGAATAGTTGAGCTGAGCATCATTTAGTGTTTTAGAAGCATAGTAAATAGCATGAGGTACCTTATTGTTTCTTTGACCCAAGACAGCTCCCAAAGCGAAGTCACTGGCATCACACATTAATTCAAAAGGTAGATTCCAATCTGGTGCCATCATTATTGGGGCAGAGGTGAGAACGTTCTTCAAGGTGTTGAAAGCTTGCATACAATCTTTACTCCATTCGAACTTGGTATCTTTAGTCAATAGTGCACAAAGGGGTCTTGAGATTTTGGAGAAGTCTTTTATGAATCTTCTGTAAAAACCCGTATGTCCGAGGAAGCTTCTAATGCCCTTGACCGTGAGAGGGGGAGGTAGCTTTGAAATGATGTCAACCTTGGCCTTGTCTACTTCAATACCTTTGTCTGAGATGGAGTGACCCAACACAATACCTTGTTGAACCATGAAGTGACATTTCTCCCAATTTAGTACTAGATTAGTTTCTTCACATCTCCTTAGGACATTTTCCAAATGATTTAGGCACTCATCGAAAGTAGATCCAAAGACACTGAAATCATCCATGAATACCTCAATATATTTCTCTACCATATCGGAAAAAATGCTCATCATACATCTTTGAAAAGTGGCTGGTGCGTTGCATAACCCGAATGGCATTCTTCTATAAGCAAATGTACCGAAAGGACATGTGAATGTAGTCTTTTCTTGATCCTTAGGTGCTATGGCGATTTGATTGTATCCACTATATCCATCCAAGAAGCAGTAATAACTATGACCGGCTAATCTTTCTAGCATTTGATCAATGAATGGCAGGGGAAAATGGTCTTTTCTAGTTACTTTGTTTAACCTCCGGTAATCAATGCATACTCTCCAACCCGTTGTTTTTCTTGTAGGTATAAGCTCTTCATTTTCATCTTTTACCACAGTAATCCCACTCTTTTTTGGAACGACTTGAACTGGACTTACCCATTTGCTATCTGATATAGGGTAGATGATGCCGACATCTAGTAGCTTTAGTATCTCGGCCTTTACTACCTCCTTCATGTGTGGGTTAAGTCTTCTTTGAGCATCTCGAGTGGGCCGTGCTTCCTCTTCAAGGTAGATGTTATGCATGCACTTAGCTGAACTTATCCCCTTAATGTCAGCAATGGTCCACCCAATAGCAGTTTTATGCTCCCTAAGAACTCTTAATAACTTCCCTTCTTCTCCACTACTCAAGTTGGCAGCAATTATCACAGGTAAGGTCTCATATTCTCCCAAATAGGCGTATGTGAGATGCTCAGGTAGCTGCTTGAGTTCCAATGTTGGTGCCTGCACAATGGATGGAAGAAGAGTAGTATTAGTAGGTATGAGAATTTCAAATGGAGGAGGATACATACTGGAGTATTTAGGAGAGGTTGCAAGATGGTGCACAGCTGTGACGATGTCATCAGTAAGATTTTCATATTCTTGCTCAATATCCATCTCAGTGAAGCTATTGGTGAGAGTAGTCTCCAATGAATCAATGTGTTGGACCTGAAATGCTTGCTCAACAAAGTTTTGTATCATACAAACATTAAAGCAGTCAAAGTCATCTTGAGGAAACTTTATTGCATCAAATATTTTAAATTCTATCTTCTCACCATTAATTTTCATACTTACTATACCCTTTTTCACACAGATTTTAGTGTCGGCAGTCCTCATAAAAGGTCTCCCTAGTATGATAGGTAAAGGTAATGGCATAGGACATTCTTCCATGTCTAATACAATAAAATCTGCAGGTAGAATGAACTTGCCAACTTTTACTAAGACATCCTCGAGAATACCTCTAGGTCTTTTAATACTCCTATCTGCCAACTGTAAGGTAATAGAAGTCGGCTGTAGCTCCCCCAAACCTAGGGTTTCGAATACTGTGTAAGGTAGCAAGTTTACCCCTGCTCCTAAGTCTAGTAATGCCTTGTCAAACAGTTGATCACCTATCCTACAGGGTATGGTAAAACTACCCGGGTCTGTTAGTTTTGGTGGGAGTTTCCTAAGTAGTACAGCACTTACCTCCTCAGTTAATGCTACAGTCTCATGTTCTTGAAATTTTCTTTTATGAGTACAACAATCTTTTAGGAATTTAGCATAAGCAGGTATTTGGTGAATTGCATCTAGTAATGGAATATTAATTTCAACTTTCCGCAAGGTCTCAAAAATATCAAGCAGTTTATTGTCTTTCTTTTGTTTTACTAACCTTTGCGGGAAGGGTGGTGCATTCACCTTCTCCATTTCACTTACCCTTGATGCTGATGGTGTTTCTTTGGACGGTGCTGTAAGCTCATCGGATCCAATCACTTTGCCATTTCTTAAGGTTGTGACAGCTTTTAGTTGTTGATGCCCACCAAGGTTGGGTAGTGTTTGAGCTGGGAGCTCTCCTTGCTTTCTGCTACTGAGCTCTTTAGCTAATTGTCCCATTTGTACCTCTAGTCTTTGAATTGCTTGCTCATGTGCCGCATTGGTTTGTTTTTGCTGAGTCATGAACTGTTCTTGCGATGTCATCAGTTGTTTTACTAGACTTTCGAGGTCGTTTCTTTTTGGTTCAGAATTAGCATGGGCAGTGGGCTGCTAATTTCGTTGTTGTCCTTGGTTGTTTTGATTGTTGCTCCATGAGAAATTTGGGTGATTCCGCCATCCAGGGTTGTAGGTGTTTGCATATGGGTTATTCTTTGGCGGATAGTTGTTGGGTCCCACATAATTTGCTTGCTCCGGATCTGCAGATAAAGGACAAGCATTAGTATTGTGATCATATTGAGAGCATATTGCACATACCTGTAGTGGTGTAGCTGAGGTAGTTTGAGCAGCCATGGCTTTTACCAACAAATCTAGTTTTCTTTCCATTGCAGCCATTTGAGGGGAAGACCCTCCATTCGTATTTACCTCATACACACCTTTACCTTTGGTCATATGTCTACCTCGAGAGGAGAATTGCTGAGTGTGTTCGCTAAGGGTTTCAAACAGTTCCATTGCCTCTTCGCTGCTTTTCTCCATAAGGACTCCTCCACAACCTGAATCAACAATACATTTATTAGTATCATTTAAACCTTCGTAGAATGCTTGTACCAGTTCATCTTGAGGTAGGTTGTGATGTGGGCATTTGAGTAGCAATTCATTGAAGTGTCCCCATGCTTCGAAGAAAAGGTCCCCATCCTTTTGTTGGAAGGATTGGATCTCCTTCCTCATTTGTCTTGTCTTTTGGGCTGGGAAGAATTTCCTTAAGAATTTGCTTGCTAACTCCTCCCAAGTGTGGATGGAAACTGCAGGCAAGGAATTATACCAAAGTTTAGCATTATCTTTTAAGGAAAAAGGGAATAGAATTAACCTTATTCCTTCTTGGTCTAGTCCTTGTATGTGCTGGAACTTGCAAAGATCAAAAAATTCTCGAAGATGTAAGTGTGGATCTTCATTAGGAGTTCCCCTAAAATGCGTCAAGGCATTCAAGATTTGCGGAGATATGTAATAATTTCCCGCTGCCTCAGGTTGATATGCGATGCATGATGGTTGATCGATGTTCCGAGGGATGAAGGAGTGCTTCATTGGAACTCGTGCAGGTGGTTGCTGGTTTTCGAGCTGTTCCGCCATTTGTGTTTCGTTCTCGATTTCTCCTTTGTTCTCCTCAAAGTTGTCCCTAAGCCTTTGTCGGATGGTCCGTTCAAGTTCGGGATCAAGGGAAAAGAATTCCGGATGTCGGGATCGAAGTCCGTGCATAAAGTAGAAAAAACAGTTTTAGTGCAGCAGTGCAACTCTATTGCTCGGGTACTCTCTGCCCAATTTGCGCTCGATCGCAAGGAGCTTGCGATCGATCGCAATTTTTACAGAAAGTGCAAGTAGGGTTTCGTGAAGTACCTGAAACAGAAAATAACTTGATTTAAGTTTTGATCAAAGATGGTAAAAATAAAAATAATAATGATAAAATGAAAGTAATCCTAAAAGGAACTTTTAGCGCAATCCCCGGCAACGGCGCCAAAAACTTGTTGTGCGATAATATACCTAAATAAATGGGTGAATAATCACACTTGTTTTACTTGCAAGTGCACAAGGTCAATAGTGTAGCATAGTGTGCGAATGCAAGATCATCTCCACAGGGATTGGTAAATTTCGATTTAGAAT
This sequence comes from Bretschneidera sinensis, assembly GCA_023935145.1. NCBI lineage: Eukaryota > Viridiplantae > Streptophyta > Magnoliopsida > Brassicales > Akaniaceae > Bretschneidera > Bretschneidera sinensis. The sequence continues at coordinate 15,345,879 of CM043699.1, read as the reverse complement.
TATAATTGTAATGTAAAAAGATAGAAATAATAAACTGAAGGGTGATTTGATAATAATAAAGACATAGGGCTTTGATATCCACCACTAGTCATACATTCCCGATTTTGTATAAAGTATCAGTGCTCTAGCCATATTATGTGTACCTACTGGTTGCCAACCTAAGGGCATGGTATCTACTCCTTAAGCTATTGATTTCCCTAAGCAACGAGTTAGGCATGGTATCTACTCTAACTCTTTTCTTCCTTAAGGGATTCAGCATGGTATCTGCTTGAGTTGTTCCTTAAGAAAGCATAGGTACTGTGGAAATCGACAACCACATGAGACCTAGGGCATGGTATCTACTCCCGGTTTCCCATGTTGATTAACCCGGGTATCCGGATAAGATGGTCCCTTGTTACTAATGTTAGACCCAGGACTCGGTCATCCAAATTGATCTAACTAACCTATCCATACCACATGCATACGTTGGCCTTACACATACATATGAGAAATGTAAATAAGCACAGGTGTTAATCAAGTTAAGTAACATAATAAGCTATGCAAAGATTTAATTAATGAATAAAAATATGGGAATGCATAACTAGGGCTTCAATCGAGCCCTATAAGAGAGTTAGTTACACATACTAACTGAAGTAAACATAATTAAACAAAACATAAGGGAGAAGAATAAACCCGAGAGAAGAGGCGTCAATTCTCTCCCAAGCTCTCCACTCCAAATAAAAGAAAAGAGAAAAGTGTTTTCTATCTAAGGTGTGTTTTTGTGTGTGAGTTACAAGTGTATTTATAGGTCTTTGAGAAGTCTTAATAGACCCATGAGTCCTAAACTTTCCTAAAACGAAACTCTTGTATTTTCCAAAATAAGGTTCTGCAGTTTACTGTTCATGCCCGTATCTTTGCGCTCGATCGCATGTGGCCTTGCGCTCGATCGCAAGTTGCGCTCGATCCTAGCTGTGTGCGCACGATCGTATGTGCGCTCGATCGCACTTCATGTGCGCTCGATCGCACTTTGTCCAGAAAGTGCTCCAGGGCTTCTAGATTTCTTCCTTAAAGTGCCAAAACTGCTTCTTTTTCTCCAAGACCCTATAAAAACATGTAAAACACACAAATGGAGTAAAAGATAACAAATTAATGTAATAAAGGATCTAACAAGTGTAAATAAGGGGGCTTAAATATGTATATTTAAGCGTCTATCACATGACGCAAAGTGTTGTTGAGGAAGCTTTTCAGGTCCATCACATTGATCCAGTAAAAACCACTCTTACCTATAGTGTCCCAAGATCGGATATTGAGCCCAAATGCAAGGATGTTACTGATAACATCATTAACACTATGCACCTCATTGAAGCCTCTCCAAAGCATCAAAGTAAGTACACTGATCCATTTGATATTCATGTGCCTACTAATACTATTTTCCCTTTTATTGTACAGGCACCTAACTTGGAATTCAAGCAATAGCCAGCGCACTTACCTTATGCTTATATGGGAGAGAATAAGACACTTCCTATGCTAGCTGCTGCCACTCTTACTTTTCGGGAAAAATAAGGCTTGGTCCGGCTGAAGACGTTAAACTTAGCGCTCATAGGAGGCACCCCACAGCTTATCCTTTTCATTTTAGTACTTTTCTTTTAGTTATAGCTATATTTACATGTCTAGTTTATATATTTTGTTTTCCGGAACAATGTTTATTTTTCTTTATCAGGTACTTAATGCGTGCATCCAGTTCAAGTTTGGGGGAGTGTTACAAGTAACGCAAGCAACCTAGTTCTCCATCTCCCAGGTCAGATCTTTATATGCCACACACATTGGGGAAAATGTGTATTTTAAGTTTGGGGGTAGTGGGAGATACTAGATACTATCACATACACACTTGAAACACATGCATACATTGAAGTCTCAGTTTTTTTTTTTTTTTTAAGGAAGATAAATGCATGTTCTTTTGGTAAACAAAAATTTTGGTTGATTTTAAAATTTGATTACACTTCATTAGTAAGCTTAAAAGCTAGAACACATAGTATTGCAATGGAAATTTTACAAAGTTTAGTAACCTACCTCAAGGCACCTAAGAATTCACGAGTTTGATTCAAATTTGTACAAGCACATTTACACACGCATTTGTGTGGGGTATGACATATAATTCTTTTGTATATGTTTCCATAATCTAACTGTAATCGGATAACTTGTTGAAAAGAACACTTTGGCATAAGAAAAATAAAGAAGAAAAAATAATAAAAAAATGTTCATCATGCAAAAAGTGATCAAAAAGCTTTCCACTGAGTAACTGGGCCTCTTGCCTCAGTAAGCATTGAGTGTTCACGTCAAAAGGTGGGAATTTCATTTAGAAACATTAAAACCTGTTAGTTCCGTAACCTTTTTTATTCGAGTTAGTAAGTCCTTAGGGGCGTCTTTACACCTAATGCCCTAAAACCATCTGGTTTGGGAATCATTAGCTAAACACTCGTTACAAGAGTCAAATAGAAAGCTCAATGGAAATCAACATGGCAAAGATCGCATGATGAAAGAAAAAGAAAGAAGAAGAAAACATTATGCCATTTTTGTTCTTTTTGATAAGGAATTCGATAAAGGTTTGGGCATCGAAACCCTATACACTAAAATTATATGGAAGCCCCCATCTTATATGTGCTAATTCATCACACACAAATCAAACTTAAGATGCCTTAAGTCAACCTTAGGTAAGTAACTTAAAACTTTTGAAAGTCCTTTTGCAATCCAAAATGTGTTTTTATTTTAAGCTTACTCATGAACTGTTATTATAGTTTTTTGTGCAACCCAAATCTTTGAGTATCATAGAAATGAATTTATCTTTAATTTTGTTCTTCATTTAGTTTTTAGTTTTGTATTGCTAAGGGACTAGCAATATGTAAGTTTGGGGGTGTGATAAGTGCTTAAATATTCATATTTAAGCCCCTTAATTTACATGTGTTAAGCTCTTTGTCTATACGTTTTAGTCTATTTTACTTCATTTTGTGTGTTTCACATGTTTTTATAGGTTTGGAGAAAAATGAAGCAGTTTTGGCACTTAAGAGAAGAAGCCTGGAAATCCTGGAGCAGCTTCTGGTCAAAGTGCGATCGATCGCACTACTGCATGCGATCGAGCGCATATGCGATCGTTCGCACACATGATGGATCAAGCGCAGCAATGCGATCGAGTGTAAGACGCATGCGATCGAGCGCACATGTACGGGCGTGAACAGTAAACAACAGAACCCTATTTTGGAAATAAAGGAGTTTTGTGTTTTAGGAAAGTTTAGGAACTCATGAGCCTTCTAGGACTACTCAAGCCCCATAAATACACCTGTAAAGCACACACAAATAATCACTTCTTAGACATCAATTAATCTATTCTTTTATCTTTCGCTTTAGCTTGGAGAAGGAAACTGTGGAGGAGAATTGACGACTCTTCTCTCAAGTTTCTTCTTTCCTTTATTTTTATTATGTATACTTAACTTTTAGTAAGGGCTTGGTTGAAGCCCTAATTATGTTTATTCAATAATTCAGTATTGGTGCCTTTACAATATTTATGTTATGTTGCTTAACTTGATTAATGCCTGTTTGTATTTAAATTCCTCATATGTGTGTGTCTGATCAACGTATGCATGTGGTATAGATTAGTTAGTTGAATCAATTTGGATGACCGAGTCCTGGGTTCAACAATAGTAACAAAAGATATCTTATCCAGATTCTTGGGTTAATCAACATGGGAAACCGGAAGTAGATACCATGCCCTAGGTCCCGTGTGGTTGTCGATTTCCATAGGTCCTATGCTCTATTAAGGAACAACTCAGTAGATACCGTGCTGAATCCCTTAAGAGAGAAAAGAGTTAGAGTATATACCATGTCTAACTCATTGCTTAGGGAAATCAATAGCTTAAGGAGTAGATACCATGCCCTTAGGTTGACAAACATTTGGTATTCATAGCATGAGTAGAACATTGGCATACTGTTTTGTTGTGATAGCATAATTAGTGGTGGATATCAAGCCCCTACGTTTTTATCTTTATCAAAATCAACTCTTTTATTATTTCTATCTTTTTACATTGCAAATATGATTCAAAAACGAAATTCACCAATCCTTGTGGAGATGATCTTGCTTTCGCACACTATACTACTAAGTTGACCTTGTGCACTTGCAAGTAAAACGAGTGCGATTATCTGCTTATTTATTTAGGTATATTTTTGCTCAACAAGCAGTGAGTGTTCACGTCGAAAGGTGGGAATTTCACTTAGAAAACATTAAGACCTGTTAGTTCCATAGCCTTTTTTACTCGAGTTAGTAAGTCCTTAGGGGTGTCTTTACACCTAATGCCCTAAAACCATCTGGTTTGGGAGTCATTGGCTAAATACTCATTACAAAGGTAAATTAGAAAGCTTAATGGAACTCAACATGGAAAGAAAAAGAAAAAGAAGTAAACATTATGCCACTTTTGTTCTATTTGATAAGGAACTCGATGAAGGTTTGGACACCGAAACACTATACATTAAAATTATTTGGAAACTCCATCTTCTATGTGCTAATTCACCACACACCAAATCAAACTTGTGAAACCTTAAGCCAACCTTAGGTAAATAACATGAACTTTTAAAAATCCTTATTCATTGCAAAAATGTGTTTTCATTATAAGCTTACTCATGAACGGTCATCATAGTTTTATGTGCAACCCAAATTTTTGGATACCATAAAGAATGAATTTATCTTTAATTTTGTTTTAATATAGTCTTTCATTTTGTATTGCTAAGGGACTAGCAATATGTAAGTTTGGGGGTGTGATAAGTGCTTAAATAGTCATATTTAAACCCCTTAATGTGCACTTGTTAGACTCTTTGTTTATCTATTTTAGTAGATTCTACTTCATTGTCGTGTTTTATGTGTTTTTCATAGAGCTTTGACAAAAAGAAGAGATTTTGGAGCTCTAAGGAATAAAAAGTAAAGTTTTGCAAACCTGCAAGGTGCGCTCGAGCGTACCTCCCCTGTGATCGAGCGCACAGGCACACTAGCGCACACTCAGAAGGCTCGAGTGCATACATGCGCTCGAGCGCAGACCTATACGATCGAGCTCACATGCTCCAGAGGAGGCGGAGCCAGAACTGGAAAGAAGTATTTGTACTTTAAATAGGAAATTAGGATTTCGAGGCACCCTTAGAGCCCTATATATAGTCTTGTAAAACATAGAAAACATACTTTTGATTAAGCTTGAAATTGTAAGCCCTGGAGAGGAATTGATGACTCGTCTCCTCATAATCGTCCGGGTTTTATTTTTCTGTTTTAGTTAATCATGGTTATGATGTTTAGTTTATTGAACATGTGTAACTAACTTCCTAAAAGGGCTCGATTGAAGCCCTAATTATGCTTTCCTATATATATGATCATTGATTACCTATACAAATAGCCATGTTATGATGCTTTAATTGATTAATGCATGTGTTTATTTAAATTCCTCATATGTGTGTGTCTGATTAATGTATGCATGTGGCATGGATAAGTTAGTTAGATAACAATAGTAACAAAAGAAATCCATGCCGGATTCTTATATTAATCAACATGGGAAACCGAGAGCGGACCAAACCCTAAGTCCCGTGTGGTTGTCGATTTTCACAGCCTTTATGCTCTCTTAAGGAACAACTCAGTTCACACCATGATGAATCCCTTAAGAGAGAAAAGAGTTGGAGTATACATCATGCCTAACTCGTTGTTTAGGGAGATCAATAGCCTAAGGAGTGGACCAAGCCCTTATGGTTGGCAACCATTAGGTATTCATGGTAGGGCTATAGCATTGGCACTTTACTTAATAGGAAAGTATGATTAGTGGTGGATATCAAAGCCCTATGTTCTTATCATTATTAATTCACACTCAAACATCTATTTCTATCTTTTAAATTAAGAAACTAATTCTAATTCGAAATTCACCAATCCCTGTGGAGATGATCTCGCACTTGCATACTATGCTACTATTGACCTTGTGCACTTGCAAGTAAAACTGTACGATTAATTGCTTATTAATTTAGGTAGATAACGCACAACACCCTTGAGAGGCATGTGGTGTGTTGGGCATAGTGAAGGGCATGAATGATAATTGTGATGATGGAATAGTATTGAGTTGGAAGCTCCTTTATTCTCTTTGAATTTATGTTTAAGTAATCTTTTAAGCTTAATATGCTTGAAAGGTTTAAAAGTACCTTGGTGAATTTTTGCTTAAATAAATATTTTCTTCTATTTAGGAAATTGAGAAAAATGGCTGGAGGAAACTCAACAACTCTTTTACGATTACTTTTAGTAAAACAATAATTTTCTTTCAATATGATTACTTTTAGTAATGTGTTTCTCACAAGCTTACTCTTTTATTTTGCTAACATTCAAGAAAAACCTCAGAAGTTTCACGGTCAAAGTTAAAGGGAGTCCTTTTTTTTAGGCTTTTCACCACGACATTCTCATTCGTTGGGTTTTGTTGAGAATTAAATTTGTGGTTGTGGTTCAGTTGTTATAAAGAAAATTTCGTAAGCTAGTTGTAACGGGAAAGTGCTTCTTTTATTTGTGTCTTTTATAAAGTTTCAAAATTTTGATAAATTTTGTATTGTAAGATTGTCTTGAATGCATAGTTTGACCTTGTATTTAGCAAGTTTGTTGTTTAAATTGTAAAATTGTATATTTAAATCACAAAGTGAGGTGCTTTGAGTTAAAAAAGTAATGGAACCGTTCCAAGTAGGGCTCACTTAGGATGGGTCGCTACAAAAATTGTTGCATGATTGGTAAATTTTATAGGATGCATCTTGAATCAAGATGCTCAATACTGAAAAGTAATGGAGTCATTCAGAATAAGGCCTACTCGGAATGGATCGTTACATTCTTAGTTCTTTCTTTTCCAAAGTGTGATATACTTATGTAAGTAACTATTAATTTACATTTCAACATTTTTCCAGCACAATTTGGCCATATATCTTATAACTCAATGCATGGGCCGCAACATTTGTAGAGCTCGGTTTTAAATTTTGTGCTATCTTGACTCACGTTTGTGTTAGTTTGGGAACTAAATTTTTGTATTAAAGTGTTTTGGGCATATTATCAAAAGAAATAGCTTTATATATTTAATTAAAGGGGTGTTTTACTGTGATTGAAATCTAATTTGTAGAAATTGGTTAGAAATAAAGGAAACTGGCCTTACTATTATTAGTTGGAAATGAGAGGAAAAAACTAAAGTCTTAAAAAAATTGAAGAGGGGTAAAAAGGTAATTACTATGGGTACTGTGTATTCTTAAAGACCTAACTACAGCAACCAAAAACTTTCATTTCTTCTTAAAATTGTCGGAAGCAAAGAGAGAGTTAGAGGAAGAGAGAAATAGTTTTGAAAGAAAAACCAGTTTTCTCTAAATTTTCACCAAGCAAAAACCCTATCATCCTTAGTCCTTTTGCCCTCAAACCTTGGGAACTCTCTATTGGAAGCAATGGGAAGAAGCTGGTGTCAGAGGTAGGCTGTCACGAGCAGCTGGAGACAGCGCATGAGACCCACGAAATTGGACATGGGCTGTTTTAACTGGGCTGTCTTCTAGGCCATTTTTTATCAGGATTTTCAGATATTTTCAAAAGTAATCAACCAAAAAATTAAACTAGGCTTCTCGATGTTGATTTTTGGCTTGTTTTTAGGTCATTTGGATTTAATTTGATGAGTTTACGAATTTTTGAAGTTGGAAGAATTGTGCAGAAATTTTGGAAAATTATGTTTTCTGGGCTGTATTTTGAGCTGTTTTTCAGTAAGATTTTGAGATATTTTCGAAAAATGATCAACTATAAAATTAAAGTAGACTTTTTCATGTTGATTTTTGGATTTTGTTTAAGGCCATCTGAATTTAATTTGATGGGCTTATACAATTTTGAAATTGGAAGAATTGTGCAGAAATTCTGAAAAATTATGTTTTCTGGGCTATTTTTTGAGTTATTTTTCAGATTTTAAGGTAATTTCGAAAATTGATCGATTACAAACTTAAATTAGATTCTTGAAGTTAATTTTTGGCTTTTTTTTGAGGTCATTTGGATTTAATTTGATGAAGTTATGAATTTTTGAAGTGGGAAGATTTTATGGGGAAATTCTGTTCAAAGTTTGAATTTTATTCTTGTATAACATAATCTTAAGATGGGTATTGTTGGATATTTATGCTTTGGGCTGAAAGTTTGAAACCCTTGATGGAATTAAGAGAAATCTCTCTAGTTAAGAGAGTTTCTTGATTTGGAATTTATGTGTAGAAAGAAGACTTTTTACAAGCTATAAATTGTTAGTAATTACTTTAAGTTTGAGTTGGAAAAAAATGAATAATATGTAAATTTAGAATTTTTGTGGTACGAAGATGATTAGACTTGTATGATTTCTGTAAGTGGAATGAAGTTTAAAATGAGTATTAGAGCTTTGTTTGAGATCTTTTGAGCCCAATTTCATTGATTTCAAGTTATGAAAAGTTGGTTTTCATGTGTTGTTGATAAAGGAATTCCTTAAGTTAGAAGGATTTTTAGTGATAAAACTAAAATTTAGGAAGAATACTTTTAAATGGGTATTTGAAGGATTATGTTAAGTTGTGTTGGAAATCCTAATAGTATAAAGATTATTGGATTAGAATGATTCCTTGAAAATTGGAAGAAGTAGTAAGTAAATTTAATATCATTGTCTTGATATATGAATCTCAAATAAAGAAAGGAAGGAAAGAAAAGAAGGAAAAGAAAGAAAGGATAAGGAAAGGTAGAAAAATAAAAGAAAACTTATGATATGTTTTGGTCTAATTAACTCTTCTAATTTCTTGATATAGATAATTATTAATTACTTGTATATTTCTTGGATTGGTAATCTAAATGATGTATTCTCTAGGTGTTGTGGAAGAATATAATAATGGCAAGGAAAGAGCCCAAGAATAGCACTCGGTCCTATAAATGTGAGTGTCACCTTACTTTTAGTAAGCGTGTACGGAATAAGAATCATATAAGAATATAAAAATATGTGTGTTTGATTTAAATAATATGTGATGCATATTATTTATGATGGAATGGATTAAAATTAAAATATATATTTGTAAATTGTTGTGCTATGAAGCATTGTATGCGACATGCATTTTCTTGATAATATTATGGAACTGAGTGAAAAGTGAGGTGGAACCGAGTGGAAAGTAAGGCGGAACCGAGTGGAAAGTAAGGCGGAACCGAGTGGAAATGGTAGGACTCCACCTAGTGTAGGTATTGATCTAGGTGAAGGGGATCCAAAGATATGAAAACATGAGAAAGATACTGGGAAGACATCCCCATTATAACATATGGATCATAATTGCATGAAACTGAATTGATATCATGACATGTAAATGCTTTGTGATTTGTTGAATCGTTAAAAATTATTTTTGAAAATGATTATTTTACTTGTGATGAGATTACTTTTATATATATATATATATATATATATATATATATATATATATATAAGTGTGATTTATGAATCATGATTATCATTGGAATGGTTTGGAATTCATCTAAAAGTGATGAGATTCCTAGAATATGATTACTCCAAGTAATATGAGTACTCACTGAGCTTTTTAGCTCACCCCTTTTTTTTAACATTTTTTTCAAGAATTTTGTTGAAATAAATTGAAGCATGTCAGGAAAGTGAGGGAGAAAGGTATCCTTAAGTGGATTTTCATGCGAGGCATTCTCAATAATTTTTGTATAGGAGTTTAGATTAATGTTTATGTGTCCATCATTTTGGAAAATATATATGTTGTTGAATTTGTCTTGGAAGTATATTTATTTAAAGATTGTATCTTGTATAATTCTTGGTCTTTACCAAAATGTTTTGTACATGGAGTAAAAAAATAGTGGAAGTATGCATATAGTAGGAATGTATTATATGATGGAAAAAGTAGGATTTGCATGCTTTAATACTGACTCAAGTGATCATTGTTGTAAAGTAACTATATCGGAATGGGTTGTTATAACATTGGAGTATTGTAGTCTTCGATCATTGGTAAGTTATTATCTCTAACAATAGTGCTTTAAATTGTAAAACAATATTTTGAGGATTATCTCGCTTTTAAGCAATCATCTTATAATTCTCATCTTTATAAAAGGGATTTGTATATCCTTTGTTGAAAGAAAAGAGTTCTCGAGATAGAATCTCTTTATAGATTTTAGTGTGAACCTTAAAACATTTGTTAGAGTTTTATATGATCTCGTGAAAATATCAAATTAAGTGTTAACTCAAAAAACATTTTGTAAGATTCTTGTTGAAACTTCAAAAAAACCAAGTTATTACCATTATAACTCTTGTGTTTGCAATCTCTTTAATTTAAGCACTTTAATTCCGCATTAATTATTTGTATTTTGCAAAAAGGGATCATGTGTGTAAAAGGTTTTATATTTGTTTTAAAACCCAATTTGATACCCATTTGGCCCAACAATATATAAAGAAAGTAAAAAACAACTCTAACTATGGTTTACCAAATATGATTAATTAACCAAACAAATATACATGTGATGTTTTTCTTATTAACCAAGTTAACAGTCACTAGATCATAGACGAAATTTACATAAGAATTTCTTTTTTGATTGTTCCCGTTTAAATGGTCAAGTGCCAAAGCATTGTGCATAAGCAACAATTTTTTTTCCTTTTTAAAAGAAAAACCTAAAAACTCCATAAAAACAGCTCAGGTATGCTCAAACGATCAAATGACAAGATTGGGTAGGCTTAAAAACATTGAACTTGGTCTTCCATGGCTCCTCCATCATTCCATTGGTTGGTTCTACTAAAGAAAGTGATTAGAGAAGACATAAATGTTGTTAGAGTTGGTGTATATTTCAACGGATTTAAATTTGTAGAACCTCAACGACCACGGGGTCCTACTCCTCGGTGAACGGGCAGCGCTCCCGAAACTTTCAAGCCATGTACATGAGTTTGGCCTGGTTTTTTGCTTGACGGTTTGGGTTTGAGCATATGAATAGCCGTGGTTTTACAGTAGGGCGGAAATCCTAATTAGAGCATATCAAGTTGCTTATAAATACTTATGTATTGAGTGCACATTATAACGAGAGATTTGTGAGGTTAGTAATAAAAAACTTATGGCTTTCTTTTTGTTTATAATTCGTGTGATTTACAGGTATTAAATCGTTCAATGGGCCTTTCAAATTGAATCCTAGTTGATTTTCTATTCATTTTTTATCATCTATAAGTGGATGGATATGGATAGATATATTTTGTTTAAGCAGAGATAAATGCAATTTCCATTTTACTAATTTATCAAAAGGAACAAAATCTAGATAGTTAAGGAATAATATCATATTCGTTCATCTGAATCCTGGTATAAATATCATTCGCTGCTCTCCAATATTGTGCAGAAAACAATGGCCAAGTATGGATTCATTTTGTTCTTTACTTTTCCTCTGTTCTCATACTCAGTATGAGCCTATTTTGCGGTGCCATAGATGAGGATAGAAAGGCAAGTATTTTATCTATTGTCTAACTATTTTTTTTCTCCTGTCTGGTACAGTGAGCATATGATATTTTATATCACTATAAATGCCTTACTGATTTTATTCATCAGGCCTGTTTTATTGCTTGCACATCTGAATTTTGATGATGATGATACAGGTCTATATTGTGTACATGGGATCACTTCCTGATCATGGGGACTACTTACCATCATCTCACCATATTAGCATGCTTCAAGAAGTTGTCGAAGCCAGGTAATATCGCAAAGATCTAATAGTACTATTTCTTTTATGTATTTTAATTTTACTAGTTCGTTCGATCTTTCTCTTATCGATCAATCTTTTGCCAGCTCTCTAGAAAATTGATTGATTAGAAGTTACAAAAGGAGTTTCAATGGATTTGCAGCCAAGCTTACTGATATTGAGAAACAGAAGCTGGCTAGTAAGTGATTCAAAATCATTTATGTGCTCTTTCAATTAAAAATATGTTTAATGGTGAGATAATTATAGTGTCATTTGAACTACGAAACACAGGCATGAAAGGTGTGGTGTCAGTTTTTCCAAGTAGAACTTATCAACTTCAAACAACAAGATCTTGGGATTTCATGGGTTTCAATGAGACTGTGAAATGCAATGCGAAAGTTGAGAGTGATACTATAATTGGTGTAATTGACACTGGAATCTGGCCCGAATCTGCAAGTTTTAATGATGAAGGTTTTGGTCCTGCTCCAAAAAAGTGGAAGGGTGCTTGTAAAGGCGGCACAAATTTCACTTGCAACAAGTATTTTTTTTTCCTCAAAACTTTATCAAATAGTGATACGATCTAGAGATAGTAGTAAGTTGTATAAACAATCTCAAAACGGGATTGTCCTTACATATGCACAAGTTGTTCAGTAATTTTTAACAGTTATTTTGGATTTTCCTGAAAATTGAGTGATTCTATTAGCAAAATTAAATGCTTAACTTACAGCAAGATTATTGGAGGTCGATATTATGGATCTGAGTCTGCAAGGGATGACAAGGGTCACGGAACCCACACTGCTTCTACAGCTGCAGGAAACCAAGGGCACAAGTTTTTATGGGCTGGCTAAAGGTACTGCAAGAGGAGGGGTTCCTTCTGCAAGGATTGCTGCATATAAAGTCTGTAATCCAGTAGGGTGTGCTTCAGATTCCATCTTAGCTGCATTTGGTGATGCAATTGCAGATGGAGTTGACATTATATCAATTTCGAGAGGATCCGAAAATGCAGTTCCTTATGACTTTGATCCTATTGCAATTGGTGCTTTCCATGCAATGGAAAAAGGCATACTTACCTCAAATTCTGCCGGAAATAATGGCCCAATAGCTGGATCAGTGTCTAGTGTAGCTCCATGGATTCTTACAGTTGCAGCAAGCAGCACAGATCATTTGTTCATCGACAAGGTTGTTCTCTGGAATGAGAAGACACTAGTAGTAAGCATCACAAGCATTTTATCCTCAGTACCCTATGTCACTCTTCTATGCCTGTACATATTTGATATATTCGAAATTTATATACTAATGACCAGCTGAACACAAACAGGGAAATTCATTCAATTCTTTCACTCTAAACGGAACTAAATTTTCTTTGACATATGGACAAGATGCCTCACCTCAGTGCTCTAATGGGTAGGTGTTTTATTAAGAAAATTTTTTAAACTTCAATTTTTTTTCATACAAAAATCATTGAGTAAGACATTTTAATTCTTGATCCATTTCAGGTTGTGCGAGGAACGGTGCTTAGAGAGTAATTTAGTAAAGGGGAAAATTGTGTTATGTGATCAAGCAAAGGGAAACTTTGAAGCTCATAGAGCTGGAGCTGTGGGATCAATCATGATAACCAAATTTGTTAATGTTTCGTTTATTGTCTCCTTAACTGCATCTGCTTTAAGCGAGGGTGACTATAATGCAGTCAAGGCTTACATGAATACCACAGAGTATGGATATCTATAGTTTTCCATTTATTGATTAGATCATTACCTCCAGTTTTTCTTCCTTTAAAATGAGTCATTCTTACGCCGTATTGTACAGAGATGCTGAAGCAGAAGTATTGAAAAGTGAGGTGATTAAGGATTTAACAGCTCCTGTAGTGGCGCCCTTTTCTTCGCGTGGGCCAAATTGTATTGCTATGGATATTTTGAAGGTACATAATGCACAATTGCACATAGCCTAATTAAATCATTTTTTTATTAAATTTATATTATTGTTTTTTTACTGATATAACGCTTATACGTAATGCAGCCGGATTTAACAGCCCCTGGGGTAGATATCTTGGCTGCATATTCACCTCTTGCTTCACCCTCAGATTATGCTGAAGGTATTACCTCACAACCCAAAGCCCCAATAGAACCAAAGCTCTCAACCTAACTCTAGTTGTAAGTCTCATCTCTACTTGACATTCCAAAACCCCAATACACCCAAAGCTCTTATCTTAACTCTAGTAGTAAACCCCTCTAGTTTTCAATGTATATGAGAATTATTATTGTGTCTCAAACCTTCTCTAGAACCCCATTTATATGAAAGATATTTTTTTAATACTATTAGGAAAAGAACAACATCATAGGAGACTACTACTCTTATTAGAACAAATAAACATCCAATATGAAGCTAGTACTATACTCCTACTAGAATAAGCAACTATAAAATAGGAAACCACTTTTCTCAAACCAATTAGAATTCTTTCTTGTGAGGATTTGAGGAAAAATCCTAACAAATATCAACATTGGCTCAAATTTTCCACCTCATCATCAAATTTGACTTTCTTCTTGGTGTGATCATTCCTTTTGGTCTTCCCATCTCATCTACTTACTCTTCGAAGCAATCATCCTCTCATTCAACACATACAAGCTTTGTTCGTTTATAGTATCTGTCGTTACTACCTTTGAAGCATCAAGAACATGCATCTCATCATCCTCATTAGTCTTTTCATTATCACTCTCCTTCGTTCCACTTAACTCCTCCAAGTCCTCCACCTTGGCCTTACTTTGCAATTGAGTGTGTTCTTTTTCCTCATTGTAGATGTATTCCTTATTTGAAAATTTTAGATACTTGGATCTTGATCTTTCCTCCAGCTTCCTTGAAGTGCTCCACTTACTCACTTTATTTGGCTCTTCTCTTGATATAATCACGAACAATTCTTCAACCTCAAACACACTTGGCCTCTTCAACTTATCTCTCTCTAGAGGTACCGTGGAACCTCCCCATCCATCCAAACTTCCTTACCCATCATTAACATCGTGACTATTTCATCTTCGTTCGAGGAAAAGTACTTCATCTCTGTCAACATACTACTCAACAAATTAGTGATAATGATATTGAAACACAACCACAATAATTAAATAGCAAAACAAACAAAAAGCAAAAACACAACAATTTAACGTGGTTCGGCAACCTCTTTTCCTACGTCCACCAACAAATCCACAACTTTATTAATCTTTAATTACAAATTAAGAAAGAGAAAAGTTGCTAAACTCTCCTTACCTCACAACCCTAAAGCCCCAATACAACCAAGGTTCTCAACTTGACTCTAGTTGTAAGTGCCCTCATTACTTGACAAACCAAAGCTCCAATACACTCAAAGCTCTTATCCTTGCTCTAGTAGTAAACCCCTTTGTTTACAATGTATATGAGGATTATGAGTGTGTCTCAAACCTTCTCTAGAACCCCCTTTATATAAATGATATTTTTCTGACAGAATTATATAAAAAGGTATTGGAGAAATCTGAATTCTCCTCTCCTCTCATTATGTTATTATATACAAGTATAAATTCTATCATTTACATCAGTTACAATTGTCAAATCCCGCAATATCTGCCCAAATCCTAAATCTGTCCAGACCAGATCCCAAAACATCAGCTTATTCCTAATATGTACATATATCTATTTACACCCTCCATCAAATTGATGCCAGGAATCTAGTAGCATCAATATGCGACTGAGAAATTCATGTCGATGGTGAGGAAGTGATTTTGTGAATATGTCAGCCAACTATAAACTAAAGGACACATGAGGAAGAGTAATTTCATGGCAATCATAAGATTCTCGAATAGAATGACAATCCACCTCAATGTGTTTTGCTCGTTCATGGAAGATTGGAATTGCAGCAATTTGAATGGCACTAGCATTGTTTGCATGTAGTACAGTCAAACGATTTTGAGAATATCCAAGCTCATTAAGAAGGCCACGAAGCCATATTATTTCTGAACAGGCAGCAGACATGGACTATACTCAGCTTCAATATAAGATTTGGACACTCGTTCATGTTTCTTGCATTTCCAAGAGATTAATGAATACCCTAAAAACATACACCAACCAGTTATGGAGCGTCTAGAGTCTGGATCTCCTCCCCAATCAATATCAGTTTAAGCTTTCAGAGACAATGGGGTGTTAGATGGAAAAAATAACCCTTTATCAACCGAAGAACGTATGTAACAAATCAGACAATGGATGAGAGTAAGATGAAGTTGTCAAGGATCTTGCATGAATTGATTGACAGTATAAACAACATAGGAGATATCAGGCCCAGTAATTGTAAGATAAATGAGACTTCCAACCATTTTTCGGTAGTGAGTAGGATCATAAATTGGTTCCTCATCATCTTTCCTTAATTTGACATTCAACTCCATTAGTGTATCTACCGTTTTGTCATCCGTCAAATTAGCAAGAACAACCAAATCATCAGCATAC
This sequence comes from Bretschneidera sinensis, assembly GCA_023935145.1. NCBI lineage: Eukaryota > Viridiplantae > Streptophyta > Magnoliopsida > Brassicales > Akaniaceae > Bretschneidera > Bretschneidera sinensis. The sequence continues at coordinate 15,329,711 of CM043699.1, read as the reverse complement.
TTCTTTTGAGACGAAAACATTCCCTTGGCAGATCTCTGAACCTCAATTCCTAGAAAGTATGTCACATGTCCTATATCTTTCATATGAAAAGATCTTTGAAGAAGATCCTGAAGAGCAGTAATTCCATATCATCATTACTAGTTATTAGGATGTCATCAACATATACAAGAAAAATAATGATTCCAGATGGAGTATGCTTGATGAAAAATGAATAATCATACTAACTTTGTCGAAAATCCCCTGACAATAGTGTTTGATAAAAAAATTTCAAACCATGCCCGCAGAGATTGCTTGACCCCATACAATGATCTTCTTAATCGACAAACTGATCCTAGCTGGACATTGACAAGACCTGGAGAAGACTTCATATATACTTCTTCATGAAGGTCACATAAATAAATGTGTTCTTTACATATATTTGGTGTATTGACCAGATATTTGAAGAGGCAATAGCAAACAAAGTGCGAATAATAGCCATTTTGTCAACAGGGGCAAATGTCCCCTCATAGTCTATGCCATATTCTTGGCAATTGCCTAAGGCAACTAATCGTTCTTTATATCTGTCAAGAGAAACATCTGATTTAAACTTTACAGCAAAGACCCATTTACAGCCAATGGGAACAATCCCTAAAGGATAAGGAACAATCTCCCAGTGTTATTTTCTACAAGAGCTCGCAACTCATCATCCAAAGCATGTTTCCAACAATCATGCTGAATTGCTTCCTTATAGGATTTTGAAATGGTAATAGAATGAAGTTGGGTAAGATAACCATATCTGTTTGAGGCTTTAATAGTACGAGATGAACGTCAAGGTGGAGGATCAAGTTCTTGGGAAGTATGATCAATCAAGGTTGTAGGTGCAACTTTGTCATGATTCACATGACACTGATAAACAATTCCATCCTTAAAAAGAATTGGGGAAGAAGACTTAGAGGAAGATGGAGAAGAGGCATTAAAGAGATGAAGCATTGAAATAGAGGAAGTAGGACTGGGACTAAGATTAGGATCCATATTATTTTGATAATGATAGACCCCTTCTAAGAAGACAACATTACAAGAAATACGAACTAGTTTGATTAAAGGATCATAACAACAATATCCTTTTTTACCAGAAGTATATCACAAGAACACACATTTTTCGAATTGTGATGAGAGTTTGGTCCTTTCATAAGTGGGAAGATGAACAAAGCAAACACATACAAAGGAATAAAGAAGATCATATTTTGGATCTTCTTTAAATAAACGAAAGTATGGAGTCTCATTGTTCAAAGATGGAGAAATTTGTCAATTTATTAAGAAAACAGAAGTTTGTATTGCTTCTACCCAAAATTTCAAAAGAAGAGATAAGTCAATTAAGAGAGCTCGAGCAACATCCAGGATGTGCCGATGCTTTCTTGCTGCAATGCCATTCTATTGAGGGGTATAAGGACAAGATTTTTTGGAATGAATACCTTTTTTAAGAAGATAAGTTTGGAAAGCATGATAGGTGTATTCTCCTCGAGAATTAGACCAAAGAATTTGAATAGATGATTTGTATTGATTTTTTATCATGGTTCGAAAGTGTTTAAAGACCTCAAGAACTCCACTTTTCGCATATAAAAAATAAATCCAAGTGAAGCGACTAAAATCATCAATAAATGTGACATAATATTTGTAACCAATATGTGATTGTGCATGTGCAAAGCCCCACACATCAGAGTGTATTAATTCGAACGAAGCTGTAATAGCACTAACATGATTAGGAAAGGGAAACATTTTGCTTTTGGCCATGCAATATGTGGAACAAGGAAAAGAAACATCATCTTTTGAAAATGAACTTTATTTTGAATAAGACTAGAATTTAACATTGTCAACAATCTGATGAAATTCGGGTCACCTAACTGACGATGTTAAATGGCACTTAGATCTTTATTTGAATGAACAAAAAGAAAAGTAGCAAATGAAAATGTTTCTTATGAATCTAGTGTGAACAGATGATCACATCTACAACCTTTCTCGATCACTTTCCCAATTTCTAGATCCTGTATAACACAACCAGAAGGAGACAAAATCACAGAACAATTGTTATCAACTAATTTTCCAATGGATACCAAATTATTAGATAACTTGGGAACTAGCATAACATTGTCTAGTTGAAAAGATTAAGATGAAAATGGATAAGAGTTACCGATTCTAGATATAGGAATTCTTTCACCATTAAAAGTCTTAATGGTAGAGATGCCATGAGAGGGGTAAATTGTTTCAAGATTATGGGGTGAGTATGTCACATGATTGGATGTTGCAGAATCTAAAAACCAAGAAGATGAAGTATTTTTGGAGGAGTCATATGAATTTTTTTATAGTAGAAAGTGCATTTTGAATCATTTATTGAACTAGTTTAGGTATCAATGACGACGAAGATGCAGTAGAGGAAGCAGTAACAGCAGAAGATGCATGAGATGGAGCCACTTAAAATGAATCATCAATCTATTCCTGATAGGCTCGATTTCGATTTTGTGGTCTCTGAGTGCATTCAAATATGATATGGCCCTTCTTTTTACAATAATGGCAAGTCTTCTTAGAGCATTGATTTGCAAGGTGCCCAAATTCCTTACAAGCAAAGCATTTGAATTTACTTTTATCCCTCCAAATTCGCTCTTAAGTGACAAAAACAACATCTGATAGTCTCTTGGAAATTGGTTCTTCATGAGCTGATTGAGTTTTCATATGTTGTTCTTCTCGCAAAATTTCTTGCAAGCAAGTATCAAAAGAATATGATGGCATTCGGTTCATCAAATTAGTTCTTAAGATATCATAATCCTTTCGAAATTTCATTAGAAATTGATGCTTTTATGAAGCCTGATGAACTTTCTGAATGGCTAAAATAGAGTCAGATGATAAATCAGTATAAACCAATGAAGTATACTCCAACCAAAGATTCATGAAACCAGCATAGTATTCTTGAATGGATTTCTCATTATGCCAATAGTTGTTCAGTTGGCATTCTAACTCATACATACGGGATGCATCAGTTAGGTGATAGGCTTTCTTTAAGGAAGTCCACATTTCAGCAGCAGTTGCATATGCCCTGAGATTAATGGCTATATATGGTGCAACAGAGTTTAGAATCCAACTAATGGTCTGAGCATTATTCATTTTCCAATCTTACAGTTCTTTAGATGTTGTTTTCTGTTGGTTTCTTTTCTAAACCATCAATATATCCCCACATATCTTATCCTTCAACAAAATTTATGAAATGGAATTCCCACAAATAACAATTTGACCCATCTAATTTAACTGGAATAATTTCAGATTTATCATACGCCATGTCATAATCCAAGCAGCAACAAACAATAATCTCAAACAGTAAAACAATGTTTAAAGGAAAGATTTCCTAAGAATACCTGAGATGTAGGACGTACTAAGCTATCAATATGTTCAAGAGGGACAAGCCCTTTGCAAAGGAATCAACCCAAAGACATTCGCTAAAATGGAGTCTTGGGACTGCTGAAACTGAGTACACCAATGAAGTCAAGTGTACAGAAACAAAGATTAGTAACACAGTTGTGCTACCAAGACAAAATCTGAGAAAGATTCTGTGTAAGACAGTCTTGTATTGCCACAAGATAGAAATGAGCCAAAAGAAATGGTTTAACAACCTTGCTCTGATACCATGACAGAATTATGAAAAAAAAAGTTATTAGAGAAATCTGAATTCTCCTCTCCTCTCATTATGTTATTATATACAAGTATAAATTTTGTCAGTTACATCAGTTACAATTGTCAAATCCCACAATATCTGCCCAAATCTGTCTAGACCAGATCCCAAAACATCGACTCATTCCTAATATGTACATATATCTATTTACACTAATATTATTAGAAAAAGAATAACATCATAGGAGACTACTCCTATTATAATAAACAGACATCCATAGGAAGTTAGTACTATACTCCTACTAGAATAAGCAACTACAAAATAAAAAACCACTTTTCTCAAACTAATTAGAATTCTTTCTTGTGAAAATTTGAGCCAAAATCCTAACAATCACCAAGTCTATTAACGTGCACAAACCTTACTTCATCAAAACCAGCAGCTAAAGACTTGATATTAGAAAGAACTGGTCCAATGGAAAATTAATTCTTATCACTGGTAGCACAGACCCTCATCACCACCACAACATCTCCGTCAACCTCTAGCAACATCACCCTTATATCAGCTGTGAGGAGCAAACAATCACGCACCACAAGGCTTTCAAGAACTCGGAACTGCAAAAGGCATGACTGGGCTTGAAGTTCATCATGTTAAAGGTCAAAACATTGGATTTTTTCTGTTAAAATATAAAGAAATAATTTAGCATTTCTCATCTGCTTAAGCTTTTTGGATAATTGGTAACTCAACTATTCTTAGTTCTTTCTTTTCCAGAGTGTGATGTACTGATGTAAGAAACTATTAATTTATATTTCAACATTTTTCAAGCACAATTTGGCCGTATCCCACAATATTAGAGTATTGTGCGAGAAAGTGTGCTTAGAGAGTAATTTAGTAAAAGAGAAAATTGTGCTATGCAATCAAGCAAAGGGAAACTTTGAAGCTCATAGAGCTGAAGCTGTGGGATCAATCATGATTACCAAATTTGTTAATGTTTTGTTTATTGTCTCCTTACCTGCAACTGCTTTAAGTGAGGGTGACAATAATGCAGTCAAGGCTTACATGAATACCACAAAGTATGGATATCTATAGTTTTCCATTTATTGATTAGATCATTACTTCCAGTTTTTCTTCCTTTAAAATAAGTCATTCTTATGCCGTATTTTACGAAGATGCTGAAGCAGAAGTATTGAAAAGTGAGGTGATTAAGGATTTAACAGCTCCTGTAGTGGCTCCCTTTTCTTCGTGTGGGCCAAGTGATATTACTCTGGACATTTTGAAGGTACATAATTCACAATTGCACATAGCCTAATTAAACATATATATATATATATATATATTTTGCTGATATAGCGTTTATACATAATACAGCCGGATTTAACAACCCCTAAAGTAAATATCTAGGCTGCATATTCGCCTCTTGCTTCACCCTCAGGTAATACTGAAGACGCTCGGCATACAAAATACAGTATATTGTCTGGAACCTCCATGCCATGCCCCCATGCTGTTGGGGTAGCTGCTTATGTTAAAACATTTCACCCTGATTGGTCTCCTTCAGCCATCAAATCTACTTTTATGACTACTAGTAACTTTCTATCACCCTTTTTTTAATAGCAAAGACACTTTATTGATGATAAACTAGATACAAGAGTTGCAGAAAAGAAGAAAAAAAAACTACAGAAGAAAAAAAATCTGCAGAAATAGTGGAAGTTGCAGAAGAATTGTAGAGCCCAATGAAAAGAAAAACTGCAGAAACCGAAAACAAAGCCCACTGCAGGGAACCAAAATAAAACTACAGAAAATGACCAAAAAACTGCAGAACCAAAAAACCAAACCCATAACAAAACGTAGAAACAGCCCACCAGAAATCCAACACCAAAAAACTGCAGAACCAAACAACAAAATCGCTGATAACACCACCATAAAAAATGCAGAAACACTGCAGGAGACCACCTAAAAGTGTAAGCAGACAGTGGACAAACAGCACAATGTCCTTTAATTTTCTTTGTTAATTTCATGATAACTTGATGTCTTTGACTCACAACATTAATTTTCTTATTCGTGTAGCTTGGCTCATGGATACTTCAAAAAATAGGGATGCTGAATTTGCTTATGGATCTGGGCATAACAATCTAGTAAAAGTTATTGATCCTGGATTCGTGTACGAAGCTTCTAAAGCAGACTACATAAAAATGCTTTGTGGCTTGGTTAACGATGATAGCACGATTAGACAAATATCAGGAGACAACAGCACCTGCCCTAAAGGAGTTAAGGAATCATGGGTGAGGAATCTCAATCTTCCTTCAATGATGTCCCAAAATACTGAAATAGAAGAATTCAAAATTAGTTTTTGTTGTGACGATTATCTACCTAAATAAATAAGCAAATAAACGTACAGTTTTACTTGCAAGTGCACAAGGTCAGTAGTAACATAATGTGCAAGTGCAAGATCATCTCCACAGGGATTGGTGAATTTTGATTTAGAATTAGTTTCACAAAGTAAAAATATATGGGAATAAATATTGAGTTTAGACAATAATAATAAAGACGAAGGGACTTGGTATCCACCACTAATCATGCTACCCCAACAAAACAATATGCCAATGCTCTACTCATGTTATGAATACCTGCTAGTTGTCAACCTAAAGGCTTTATCACCTCCTTAGGCTATGGATTTCCCTAAGCAACGAGTTAGGCATGGTGTATACTCTAACTCTTTTCTCTCTTAAGGGATTCAGCATAGTGTATACTGAGTTGTTCCTTAAGAGAGCATAAGGTCTGTGGAAATCGACAACCACACGGGGCCTAGGGTTTGGTCCACTCCCGGTTTCCCATGTTGATTAACCCAAGAATCTGGTGTGGATATCTTTTGTTACTATTGTTGAACCCAGGACTCGGTCATCCAAATTGATTCAACTAACTGATCCATACCACATGCATAAGTTGATCAGACACACACATATGAGGAATGTAAATAAAAACAAGTATTAATCAAATTAAGAATCACAGCATAAGTATTGCAAAGGCACCAATATTGAATTATTGGTTAAACATAATTAGGGCTTCAACCAAGCCCTTACTAAAAGTTTAAGTATACATAATAAAAATAAATGAAAGAAGAAACCCGAGAGAAGAGTCGTCAATTCTTCTCCACAGTTTCCTTCTCCGATCTCCCTGAAAAAAAAAACTAAACTAAAACGAAGATACTATTTTTGTGTTTTACAAATCTATTTATAGGGTTCTAAGGACACTTGGAAACCCTAATTTCCAAAATAGAACCTGAACTATTATTTCCAAAACAGGTTCTGTCGTTTTTACTGTTCACTGCCGTACATGTGCGCCCGATCACAGTTCCTTTACGCTCGAGCGCAGACTTCTTCTTGTGTGACGGTCGATCGCACTAAGCAACTAACAGATTTTTCAAATTTTCTTGAGCTCCAAAATGCTTCCTTTTCTCCAAGAACCTATAAAAACCCATAAAACACAGAAAGGAAGTAAAATAGCATAAAATACGCATACTAAGGGCTTAATAAATGTAAATTAAAGGGCTTAAATATGAATATTTAAGAACTTATCAGTTTTTGTTAGAATATAATTAGAAAACCGTATAGAATATAATTAGGAAACTATATTCCCATTATAATTAGAAAACTCTATTCCTATTATAATTAGGTTTTTTGTATCACTATATATATGGTTGTATATTTGTTAATCAAATAAACATAATACAATTATTCTCTTCCAAAACCCTATTGCACTTAATTTTCTATCATGGTATCAGAGCCCTAATTTTCTTAGTTCCCACTCAAGCTTGTTACATTCTTGTTTTTTTTTTCTTGCCGCCATTGACATCAGCAAGTAGCCCGCACCCAAGCTTTCTCAAAATTTCCCTTTGATATGTATTGTATGGTTTTCAATTTTGTGGGGCCAGTGGTTTTTTGTAGTTTGGGATTCATGGTTTTATGGGGTATTAGAATTATAGTTTTTTTCTTTTGTGCACAGATTGCCTTTTTGGTGCTTTTGGTGGTTTAGGATTTGTATTTTATGGTGTTTTAATTTTTTGTAGGGCCGATGGTTTTTTTTTTTTGGTGGTTTGCGATTATTGGTGTTGTGGTTTTGGAATTATAGCATCTTGTTTTGGCACAGATCGACATCGTTCGTCATTTTTACGAATATTCCAAATAGGTGTGGTCTACCTCGCCGTCAGCCTGTTCAGAAATTTTGTCTCCATCAGATTGGTTCCTATGGTTTATCAATGTGCTTTTTGATTTTGAGGTATATTTTCTCCAACTTTGCTTCCATTATTCTGCTCTCTTTGTTATGACATTTTGGCTCTCAATCATGAAAAATCTGATGTTGTACAACCTATTCAGATGATTCTGAATAGCTTTAATTATCATACTTGGGTGCATGTTATGCGCAGTTTTCTAAAAGGTCATAAGCTTAGGTGATATGTTATTGGTGATATTCAAATTCCTCTTCATACAAACGTAGAGACTGCTAAAAAATCTGTTGAACGATTGGAGGAATGGGATAGTAAAAATTATCAAATAATTAAATGGTTCCACAACACTTATCTCTCATCCATTAATGGTCAGTTTGGTCGTTATGAAACTGCTAAAGAGGTTTGGGACTTGTTAGCCCAACGTTATACTATTGTCGATCTTGCTCATCAATACCAACTTTTAGGCAAACCCCATACTATGGAACAAACCCCTGGCCAATCTATAACTAATTTTCTTGTTAAGATGCATTCTGTGTGGGATCAATTACATCTTTTTGAGCCTGTTTGGACTAATACTGTTGATGCTGATAAGTTTTGAGTTTATCGTAATAATATGCATTTGATTCAACTTCTGATGTCTTCGACTAATGATTTTGAATCTGTGAGAGCCTCTCTTCTTCATCGTACACCTCTTCCTACTCTTGAAAGTGCAGTTTTTAAATTGATTTCTGAAGAAACTCGTCTTGGTACATTGTGAGCTCAGTGCAGTGATACTGTACTTGCCACCCATGTTACTCGTTTTTTTCTCAAAATCAGAAGACTTGTCACTATTGTCAGAAACCTGGACATTTTGCTGTAGATTGTCCAAATAAGGTTTATCGGTATTGTCATCAAAATGGTCATTTTCTTGCAGATTGTCACATCCAGTAGTCGAGAAGTAGTTTTCCCCAGAGTAATCAGTCTAGACCAAGTGTACAATCAACTTTTAACTCTGGTTCTCAGTTCACCACTAATGTTGCCTCTGAAGGTTCTCAGAATGGTTCTTTACACCCACATTTTCGGCTAGTGATCTTAAAGCATTCCTAATACAGGTTCTCTCTAACTCCATTACCTACCAGGCTACTACTATGTCTACCAACCCAGGTACTTCCCCTTGGTATTTTGATTCTATATATTGTAATCACATGACTGCTAATTATTATCTTTTTTCTTCAAAAATATATGATTCCTCTGCATCTATCATTTATACTACTAATGGGTCGTCTATTCATGTTAATCACACTAGTCGAATTTCCACTCCCACATTGTCTTTACCTACCATATATTTAATTTCAAAGCTTTCTTTGAATCTTATTTTTGTTGGAAAATTCTGTGACATTGGCCTTCATGTTCTTTTTTTTGGTCAAACTTGTGTTGTACAAGATCCTCAAATGAGACAGACTCTTGGAACTGGTCATAAAGTGGGACGCCTGTTCAAACTCATCAATCTTCATATTCCACCTCGTATTTTTGCTTCAGCTTCGACATCAGATATTTTTCCTCTAAGTCTTTGGCATTCGCATTTGGGTCATGCTTCTGTTAGTCAATTACGTCAGTTACTTTCTACTGGTTTCTTAAGTTCTGTTAAGGATGGTAATTTTGATTGTTTGTCCTGTCAGCTTGCTAAAAAAACTGTTTTACCTTTTAATAATAGTAATTCAATTTCATCTGCTCCTTTTGATTTAGTTCATTCTGATGTTTGGGTCCTTCTCCTAATGCCACTATGGGAGGATCGAAATACTTTGTCATTTTTGTTGATGACTTTTCTCGCTACACCTGGTTGTATCGTATACGCACTCACTCTGAATTACCACAAATTTATCAAAACTTTGCTGCTATGGTTAAGACTTAATTTTCTTTTTCTATTAAAACATTTCGTGCCGACAATACCATGGAATATTTGGAATCTAGTTTTCTTGCTTTTCTCCAGAGCTAAGGTACCCTTCCTCATCGTTCATGTCCTGGCACTTCTTAACAAAATGTTGAGATGAACGGAAACGTAGACATATCCTTGAAATTGTACGTGCCTTAGTCATTTCTACCTCTTGTCCGGAGTGTTTTTGGGGGGAAGTCGCTCTTACTACTATCTATACCATGAATCATATTCCTCCATATGAACGCCTGTATGATACTCCCTCAAATTATACACTTCTTAAAGTATTTTGTTGTACATGTTTTGTTCTCCTTCAACACCATGAATGCACCAAGTTAGAACCTCGTGCTAAACTTTGTTGTTTTCTAGGCTATGGCATTGAATATAAAGGTTGCAGATGTTGGGATCCTATATCTAACCGGCTTTATGTTTCTCGTTATGTTGTTTTTTGGGAACATAAAATGTTTTCTTCCTTATCCTCTTTTTCATCCTCTCTCAGTAGCTTTATTTTATTTTTTTCTGATTCTTCTGTTGACTTATTCCCTTATGATAATGTTTCCGACACTTTAATTGAGCTGATACAGGTTTCTTCTTACACTACTATGGCTCAGTCAGCAAAGTTTGCTTTTTATTATAGTTCTAGTCCAGCTCTTCCCGAGTCTTCGGACTTGACTATTCGTCGTCTTTCTTCTTAGGTAAGTAAATCACCTGCTCATCTTCGTGATTATCATTGTTTTCTACCATTGCCTTTTTATATGAACCTCAATCCTATCAGGAAGCCAGTTCTGATCCTCTTTGGCAGCAAGCAATGAATGACGAGTTTCAGGAATTTTCTAAAACTTATACCTGGGACTTAGTTGATCTACCCTCTGGTAAAACTACAATTGGTTGTAAGTGGTTTTATAAAATCGAAACTCATTTTGATGGGTCTGTAGAATGGTATAAAGCTCGTCTTGTTGCTAAAGGTATGCTCAAGAATATGGTATTGACTATGAAGAAACATTTGCTCATGTTGCTCATCTTACATCTGTTCGTAGTTTGCTTGTTATTTTTGCAGTACATAAATTAGATCTATTTCAAATGGGTGTCAAAAATTCCTTTCTCAATGGTGATCTTGATGAAGAAGTTTACATGCAACCCCATCTTGGTTATAATCACCCACCTGATAAAGTGTGTCGTCTCCAACGAACTCTGTATGGTCTTAAACAAGCTCCATGAGCTTAGTTTGCAAAATTTAGCTCCACTATCAGCCGATTTGGTTTCGCTTCAAGGTCCTATGACACGGCCCTTTTTCTCAAGAAAACTGAACGAGGTTACATTTTTCTTCTCTTTTATGTTGATGATATGATCATGACAGGTGATGATATACATGGTATTTCTGAGCTCAAAGCCTTTCTTAGTCAAGAATTCGAAATGAAGGATTTGGGTTCTCTTAGCTATTTTTTGGGTCTTGAAGTATCATCTGATTCCACAGGTTATTATTTATCTTAAGCTAAGTATGATTTTGATCTTCTTACTAGAGCTGGTTCGACAGATAACAAGGTTGCCTCTACTTTTCTCGAGGCCAATGTCAAGTTCACTTCTACTGATGGTCAACCTCTTAGTGATCCTACACTTTATCGTGTGTTCGTTGGGAGCTTGGTTTATCTCACTGTGACTTGTCCTGATCTTGCTCATGCTATTCATATTGTTAGTCAGTTTATGTTTGCACTTCATACCACTCATTTTGTTTTTGTTCTCTGCATCCTTCAGTACATCAAAGGTACTTTGTCATATGACTTGCATTTCTCCTCACAGTCTTCTCTTGAGTTACATGCCTATTCTGATGCTGACTGGGCTGAGAATCTTACTAATCGATGCTCTACCACTGGTTTTTGTTTCTGCTTGGGTGACTCACTTATTTCCTAGCGCAATAAGAAACAAACTCTTACTTCTAGATCTAGTACCGAGTCAGAATATCGAGTCATTGCTAAAATTGCTGCTGAACTTCTCTGGCTTCATTGGATATGGGTGTTATGCATTCTGCTGCAACTATTATTTATTGCGATAATCGAAGTATCATGGCTATTGCTCATAATGATATTTTTCATAAACGGACCACACATTGAGAATAATTGTCATTTTATTCGTCAACACATCGACCGTGGTATCATTTGCCTTGTTTCTATTTGCTCTGTTGATCAGATTACTAATATTTTTACTAAAGCTCAGTTACCTGATCGCTTTAATGAGTTAGTTGATAAACTCAAGTTGGCATGTACTTTACTACCTTGAGTTTGAGGGGAATTTATAATATAATTAGGAAACTGTATAGAATATAATTAAGAAACTATATTCCTATTATAATTAGGTTTTTTATATCACTATATATATTGTTGTATATTTGTTAATCAAAGAAGTAGAATACAATTACTCTCTTCCAAAACCATATTGCCTTAATTTTCTATCAGCTTTAATAGAATAGTAACAAATGTTGGCCCTGCCAACTCTACTTACAAGGCAAAAGTCTCCTCGAATCTGAAGTTCTCCTCTTCAAATCGTCAAATGAGAAAAAATCTTTCATCGTGACTGTCACCGGAGGAAGTTTGCCAAAGGGAAAAATAGTGTCTGCATCTTTAGTGTAGTCGAATGGGACTCATAGCGTGAGAAGTCCTACCGTGGTGTACACTATCTAATCGTCACCTTTTCATAGCTTGTCGTATCAAACTTTAATTTGTTGCAATAATGTTTTCTTTCATTCGGACGCATTCAGGGTTAGATTTTACTAGTGGTTAACCAAGCGCTGCTGGGTGAAAATTATTATGATAAGTTGCTTTTTGTGACTTCACTGACTATCTCAACAAACCCTCAATCAGTCAAGATGATATTAAGAAAGTCATTTCAACAATTGAGATCATTTACTGCATCATAGTCACCATAGTTTAAAGCAGATGTAGGTAAGGGGACAATAAAGGAAACATTAACAAATTTGGTTTTCGTGATTGATTCCACAGCTCTAGCTTTATGAGCTTCAAAGTTTCCCTTTGCTTGATCACATAGCATGATTTTACCCTTTACTAAATCACTGACTAAGCACCCTTCCTTGCACAACCTGAAAGCATCAAGACTTAAAATGTCTTACTCTATTATTTTAATGTAAAGGAAAAAAACTGAAGGTGAAATGATTTTTTGAATAGAACCTACCCAGAATTGATATCAGAGCAATGAGGTGAGACGTTTTTTCCATATATCAAAGGAAATTTTTCCATATATCACATGAAAGGAATCCATGGGGCTACACTCGTCACTGATCCAGCAATCGGACCTTATTTCCTGCAGAATTCAAGGTAAGTATGCCGTTCTCCATTGCATGGAAGGAACCAACTGAGCTGATGAAACCTCAATTTCTGTTCCAGCTCACCATCTCCACCCGAATTCTAGGGTGTAAGTATTTAAAATCTATTCTCTCTCTAGCATTATTTGAAGTCCATTTACTGTTTTTAGTTTAGATTTTCAGTTAATTTTTTCCGTCAACAACTAAGCATAATTTAATCAATATTTTATTTTGTATTCATGTAGTTTAAATTTTTTTTATATTCATATTTTTATGTTTTTGATAGTTGAGCTAAAATTTGTTTGAAAAGTTTGTAAAATTAGCATCTGTTTTATCATATTAGGAAGATATGAATTTTAGTGAGGAAAAGTTGGAGTAATTGAATAAGAGAATAAATTTGCAGGTGTTTGATCCAAAATTGAAAGAAATGAGTGAAAAAAATGTGCTAGTGATTATTTTATATAAAGTACATAAAATATAGTAAGGACAATTTGGAATTAAACATAAATTATAATGACATGGTGCGTTGGTTGACCATTTTTTAATCGTTGACTAATAGATTTTTCGATGACAATGGGTTAAGTGTTTCATAAAAGTCAAACTATTAATTTTAATAGAATTTATCAAAAGTTAATATAATTCAATAATAATTTTTTAACAAATAAATTTTATAATTTATTATTTTTCTAAATAATATAGTGTATGAATTATAAATAAATTCTATAAAATTTATGAAATTTATTTGTTTTAATAATGTTTTTTAAGTTAGAAACTTAGAAACCTATCCGTTGACCCTCGTGCTAAATGCGGAGATGGACCCTAGATTTAAAAGCCCGTTGAAAACTACCGGTGCCCGGACTGGCCAGTGAAATTTTGGGCCGGGCCAGGTTGTTCGTTAACGGGTTTTGCTCGCTAGCATAGCCCTTCAACTTTAGAAAATCTAGGGCGCTCCTCCTCCCCCTCCTCCCTCTATCTCGCCCGCACACGCGAGCACGATCTTCTCATTTCTCACCTTACACCTCTGTGCCTCTGCTTCTCTCTTCGCTGTCGCCGCTGGTTCCTTCTCTCTATCTCTCTCGCCGCTGCTTGATTCTCTCTTCTCTGTCGCTGCTTGCTTCTCTTTTTCTCTCGCTCGCCACGGCTACAGCCACAGCCAAAATTTGATTCGATATCTCTGCTGGTAATTTCATGTTATGGCTATTGGGTTATGCTATTTAATTTCTTTAATTTCATGCTTTGTTCTTTATTTCTTTAATTTACTGTAAATGGGTTGTGACTTTATGTACTTATGTTTTTTTAATTTCCTCCTATTCATCCGTTTAACAATCTAAGATTAAATCTTTCACACTAAAGTATATGCTTTACTGCAATGTTCTCTGCTTTGATATAAATCAAAAAATTGAGATATTTTGTCATTAGTTAGAACTATTCTTTTGTCATACTCGTTCAACTGATACCCGGATGTCTTTCGTTACAATTTGGTTGTACTTTGAGGATTATAGAAAAGCTAAACAACAAAATGCTTTATCGCAGAGTCTAGCTGTGCTCGAACTTCAAGTTTGAATCTTTTAACAGCCTATTGAAATTGAATCTTAACTCGAAAAACTAATACCAGTTGTAATGGTTCTCTAGTTGTGTGTAACCTCGTTATTTGAAATTTGCGTCATTATACTATTAACCAAATATATTGGTGAATATGTTCAATATTTCTAATGCTGAAAGCCTGAAATCAACAATTTACCGTTACAATTAGAAACTAGCAGACAAACTAAGAAACTTTGTCAATTACTCTGATTACCCATGTAACTGGCTTTTGTCTTTTCTTTCTACGGCCGGCTTTTACAGAAAACGATTTGATCTGCAGAATTTAAATGTTCTATTAGCAAGTAATTAAAAAATTATCTAATGAAGTGCCAAAAGAAAGAATCCCAGATTGCACTATGCCATTGCAGTGAGATCGAAATTACTTAAAGACCTTATCACAAAACCCTTTTTCCATGTTAAATCACCAACTTGTTAGAATGAGGCATACCATTGCATTTACAATGTCATGTAGTGAGTAGTGACCTATATAAAGCTATTAAATGATGAAGGTCTGCTGGTGTATACCAGGTGTTTGATAGTTTGTATCAAAGAAATGTGGCAGTAAGTTTTGTAGCATAACATGTATGGATGTGGTTGCTTGGTGGAGGGAGCCCTGGTTAGCTGAGCCATGTTGTTTTTACCCATTTCCGTTGGTGCAGTACCTCAAAGATTACAAGAATGCTCCTTTCTTATCATTAAGGCTATAGAGGATATTCATTCTTGTCTTTGGAATGTGTCCTCTGCAGTCTGCATACCTCTCTTTTTTTTTTTTCTCAGTTTTTGTTAAAGCCTGGTGTGTGATGGTTTTGTCCTGTATATTTTACACGAGTCAATTGTAATGACTCTCTTTTGCAATTGTGTTGTTACTTATAAATCATATGTTGAGTTGCTGTAAAAAAAATGTTTTCTTGGCTCACCATTGCTGTTATCTTTCCCAACAATGCCTGAACAAGTTGCATTCTTTTCAGACATGTTTGATTGCATTGAGTCATCTTAATTGATTGAAACTTCTTTACTGGTTAGTTATTTCAACTAATAATTATGTTGATTAATTTCTTAATTATAGGTAACGTGTGAACCTGTCCACCGTATATGGGTGGGGTTAGGATCCAAGTTTTATGACCCGTATATAAAATCCTGGGATAATTACTCCTGGAATGACCCGCCAATACCTGCCCAATCCATCTGTTTGACATCTACACAAGAAAGTTAAACTATTTCAATTTTTATACATATTTTCTCGTATTCTATAATCTTATGGCAACTCGTGCCTTTTCAAGATCAAAATTCCCAATTCTCGCTTCAATTCTCCTCCAAAATCTCACTAGAAAATCCATAAAAACCCAGTCTTCATTACTGCCATTAAAACCCAAAAGCCCAGCACCATACCTCAGTCAACACAAACCCATTTCAGGGTTTAGGCAATATCACGATGGGAGGCCAAGAGGACCCCTTTGGAGAGGCAAGAAGCTGATCGGCAAAGAAGCTCTATTTGTAATTTTGGGTTTAAAGAGGTTTAAGGATGATGAAGAGAAGCTTGAAAAATTTATCAAGACTCATGTTTTGAGGCTTTTGAAGATGGATATGTTTGCTGTTCTCGGGGAGCTTGAGCGCCAGGAAGAGACTAATTTGGCTGTTAAGGTACTTCTTGTCCATTTTTGGTTGCATTAACAATTTCTTGCATTTACTCAATTGGGTGCTTTTTGGGTTCTTTATTGGGTTTGTTCTATGTTACTCTGAACTGAAAGTCTTTTTGTCTTGTCACTGTACTGTGATCTTGATTTTGTTCAAAGGAAAATTTGATCTATTATCATGTTAATTAAGCTAGGTGTTGTAAACCGGAGTAATTTAAAAGGGCTGTAAAATGACTTCTCAAAAAAAGGAGGGCTGTAAAATGGATATTATATTGCTTGTGCAGTGTTTGATAGAATGCTTGAAAGTAGTTTTGTCTCTTGGGCAGCTAGATATTTGATATTTAATGAAATCATTCCATTACTAATCAAATGTGATGTTCAATGGGTAACTCTATGTATAGGAAAAGAGAGTTAAGATTTATTTTTATTTTGTTGTGGCTATGTATTATAAATATGATTCTTTGCATGGGCTAATGAGCAACTCATTGAATTTTTAGATTTTCAATGTGATTCAAAAGCAAGTTTGGTATAAACCCGATGTGTATCTCTACAAAGACTTGATTATTGCATTAGCAAGATCTAAGAAAATGGATGAAGCGATGCGGTTGTGGGAAAAAATGAGAGAGGAGAAACTGTTCCCAGATTCTCAAACGTACACCGAAGTCATCAGGGGTTTCTTAAGAGATGGGTCTCCTGCTGATGCGATGAATATATATGAGGACATGATAAAGTCTCCAGATCCACCCGAGGAGTTACCATTCAGAATTTTGTTAAAGGGGCTTCTACCACATCCTCTTTTGAGGAATAAAGTCAAGAAAGATTTTGAGGAGCTCTTTCCTGAAAAGCATGCTTATGATCCTCCAGAAGAGATTTTCGGAAGATGCTGAGGTTCACACATCTCACTTTGTTTCTTTCTTTACTGTTTCCAGATTTGAGGACATTCATTGTCATGTTCAGGGACGGTAGAAATGATGTTTTGAGACAGTAACAGTTGCCCGATTCGTCAACCAGAGGTGGAGAAACATCTTCACTCATTAAAAGATATGCACAATGAGCTCTCAATACAATTCATGGTGTCATTTCTAGAGTCGTGAACAAACTCAATATCTTCTAGATTTTAATTGCACCGAACATAATTATGCCAATTGTTGTAAACACCTCTCTAATCTCAACATATTACATGTGAAACTAATTGCAAGTGGCTCAACTAGCCAAGAGCCAGGAGGAACCTAAAGTAGAAACTTTAAGAAAAGAAATCAATCATAAGTTGGTAACTTGAGTCTTTGCACGGTTCTTTCAGATTAGTTAGCAAACAAGTTAAATAAGCACTTTCAAATGAATAAAGTTAAATCAGCACCACTAAGGGGATGTGGCTCAAATTTTAGGCTTCTGATTGATTTGCCAAAAAAAAATTGAAAATGGCATATGATTAATATTCTTGAGGGAGAGGGAGGAAATGAAGTGTGAGTACTTTTATTGATGGATTATGTTGCATTATCTCTAACCGAAAGGAATAGGATTGTCAAGTTTATTGTTGGTAATCCAATTCCTTTGGATTGGACGTAACCAGATGCTTCATCAACTAAAATTAATAAAAACTGTCTCCTCAATTCCCCTCTCAAGTTTTATTTTTAGAGTCTTAAATGTAATCATGGGTTATAGTTACTGGGAGGGTTGAAGGGCTGAGGAAAGATATGTTTTGCAATTTGTGGTTTGTTTGAGTCAAGAACAATTGATTAGTAAACAATGAATCTGATCTCTAATCTCGAGGTGAAACCCTATGGTTGGGTGAATTACATTTTGAATCTTGAGGAATTTTTCGTGACAACTAAAACTCGAGGTTCTATTAGTTAGCAAATCAAACTCTAATATTTTTAAAAATGAAACCATATTCGAAATTGATTTGCTTGCGATGGCAAAATGCCCATTAACCTTAACCTTTCTGTTAGCCTACAATGGCAAGGCTGTTTCGTAATCTTAACCATCACGAGGTTGCAAAAACAAGATTGTCCAGAAATTTTAACCGCGTGACGGTGCGTTTTATAACAACCTCCTAGTCTCGTGTTGTATAGATTATCCAATAGCTTTACCGTCGTAGGCTAACGTGATGGTTGATGCTACTAGAAAGTCTTACTATCGCAAGTCATTCAATTTTTAACAGAATTTTCAATACCAGGCTTTGATTTGCTAACAAGAACAATTAATTAGTAAACAATGCATCTGATCCCTAATCTCGAGGTGAAACCCTATGATTGAATTGCGTTTTGAATCTTGAGGAATTTTTTGTGACAATTAAATTTGGAGGTTCTATTAGTTAGCAAATCAAACTCTATGATTTTAAAAAATGAAACCCTAACCGAAATTGATTTGCTTGCGATCGCGAATATGCCTAGTAATCTTAACCCTCTCATTAGCTTACAATGACAAGGTTGTTTGACAGTCTTAACCATCATGAGGATGGAACAACAAAGTTGTCCAAAAGTTTTAACAGCGTGATAGTAAGATTGACAACAATGTTCTAGTTTCGTGATGTCTAAAATTATGTCATTGTAGGCTATCGTGATGGTGAAAGTTACTAGATAGTCTCATCATCACATGTCATTCAATTTTAGTTAAAATTTTTAATATTATGATTTGATTTGCTATCGGATAAACCTTAGTTTTTTTATTTTTCATTAGAAGTTTCTTAAGATTCAAAATGGAATAAGCTCAAACCACTAGCGAAGTATGTAATTAAACTTAATTTTTATTTTTAATATTTTAATCTTTCCGTTTCAAATTACATCTCTTTCTTTTTCTATCTCCGAAGCAGTTATGATTCTTTCTTTAACATTCTATTGATTTAAAATTATTTTTAAACACTTATGGACTTTATGATAGTATATTTAAACATTATAAGAAATTTTATTGTCTTTAACGCTAGAATAATAATTAATCATTTACTTAGATGAATAATGTAGAAAAGTTTATATTTTATTGAATTTTAAAATTATATAGAAATTCTCTTTTCTTTTTATTTTTTTACCCTTTTTCTACCACATATAGTCATATACAGACAAATAAATAGAAAGATAGATGAAGTGTACTTTCAAAATGAAAGGAACTAAAAAAGAAAATAATATAGACTAATTAGCGTCGTTTAACAACAAAGTGGGCGTGCCGGAGTGGTTATCGGGCATGACTAGAAATCATGTGGGCTCTGCCCGCGCAGGTTCGAATCCTGCCGCCCACGCTTTTCCTATATTTTTATACTTTTCCATTATTTAAGCTTTCTCATCCATAGTTTTTGTTTTTCTTTTTCCTTTTTTAAATGGTTGGGCTATACAACATGGTAGCAATCTCCTATTCCGTATTTCTCCGTATGAAAATTTTGATATAAAATTCTTGACATAACCACCAAAATATTTGATCATAAAATTTATGAAATTATTTTGTAATTTTATATTTTAAAAAATAACTATAAAATTTATTTTGAAATAAATTTACCATATAATTGAGTTAGCTTGTTATAAATTCTATAAAATTTAATAGAATTTACAAATGAATTCATAAAATGAAAAGTAAAAAAAAAAAAATTCATGTTGACCAAAATACTCTCCATTTCCTTCTCTCATTCCCTCCTTCCTCTTTCCCCCTTGGTCTTCCATTTTCATCATCTTTAAAATTCTTTATTTATTCTAAACATTTTATACATAAAACCTCGAATGAATTCTATAAATTAATATAAGAAAGTCAAACATAAAAATTCACTTCAAAATAAATTTTACTTTCAATTCATTTAAAAATAAAATGAATTTCATTTTCATTTGGTTCTAAACATAATATAAGTTAACTAATTGGATTGAAATGGATGTATGAAAATTGCTTTCTTTCATATGGTATAAAATTGGCATTCCTTATTAATTTTCCTTCTCATACACATGTTTGTGTCTACATATTATGTCAAATGATGCCAAACAATATCAGTCTTAGTAAGACTGAAATGGATGTTGCTGATGGAAAGCACATTTCCTTCACATAATATAAAATTGGCATTTCATATTGATCTTCCTTCTCATAAACAAAATCCTGTCTGTAAATATGTCAAATGATGTTCAAAAAGATTTTGTTTTTTCAGAAAAAGAAACTTGGCCTGCACTATTGCTTATCTCATCAACTATTTAATTGTTTTCTCCAATTGCTTGTTTGACAGAAAAATAAAAAGAAAAAAAAAGTAAAAAAAAAGTTAATTGAGTAGTACCATTCAAGGATAAGGTTTCCAGTACTAATCTTTTGAGAAAAAAATAGATATTTTGGATTCTCTCAACTGTAATTGGACAATGGTATAGTGTGTAACTGACAAATAAAACCATATTTTTCAACGTATGATGATCATGTGAAAATGACTTAAAACAAGTGGGTAATTTACCTCAAATCTGTTGAGATGTCTTATATTTTGGATTGATCCAAAATATTTTGAAATGATTTTAAAAGAAAAAAAAAATTAGAACCAGTTTGCAAAACAAAACTTCAATTAAAACTTTTTTTGATCTATTTTGTAACATATATATAAAAGCGTTCGTTAAAGTTCAAAAGGTAAATTATTTAGACGATTTTTATTTTTTTTATTTACGACAATGAATTTCTCACTCTCATCCTCACGAACATAAATTTAAACAATCAAACCTCATAAATTTTATATTTTTTACTTTTATCGTTATTTTGATTACTGTTCTGTTAACGTCAAACTCCAAACAAAGTCGAAAAATCCATGAGTGAGCTAACTCATTAACTTTAATTTTAAAGTGTGAACCTTATTTTAAGACAATAATTGCATCAACTGTACTCTAAATTGAAATTTACTGACAATCTAGGCAACCCCACTTCATATCAATCCAAAATTCCAAAACCCAAAAAATATGCTAACCAGTTCTATAGTCAAATGGCATATTCCTTTGTACAAAGAAGAAAAATAGCCAGTTCAGAAGTCATATATGCTAGATTACAGAAATATTCATCTAAGATGTAAATCAAATAAATCAAACTATTAAAAATGATTTGAGGTAATTCTATACAAGTACAATGGTCAGATTATATATATTTTTTTTCAATGGATAACGATAAGATCATTTGATCACATAATACCATCATATAATTCGTAATATTACAACAAAACCCATTTAAATTAAAAAATATAATCAATACATAAATCGAAGAAATGACTTACAATTTTAAAATCGATAAAAATCAAACCTGTGACAAAAAAATAAGAGTATGAAGAAATACCCTATATCCTTTTGTAACCATATAATACTGGATAATTCCGCCTCTATAATCTATATCATGTCTATGTAGTAGTAAATATATACTTCTACAGTCTATATGGATAGGACTCCATCTTCATGAGCTACGTAGCTTCGGGTATAGAATGGTATCTTTTTTTTTTAACAAAGGTATAGAATGGTATATTACTATCGTACTAGTCTGCACTTTGAAAAGGGTTAAAACTATTTTGGAAACATCCAAAAGATAAAGTGTTTTTGAGTGGGAATGAAAACAGCCTTATCTAGTTATCTTCTTGTGGTATGGAAAGAATATTTGGAATTTCTTTATTTTTTATGGTCTTATTTGGTAAAGTTTATAAAATGGTTTTTGTGTGAGAAAAATCAAAATCTAAAAGACAACCATAAATAGAAACTACACCCAAGCCAAACGGTAAAAAAAACTATATCCAAAGAAAATCACTCTTATGAAGGGCCATTGGCCAGAAATGAAAATGTCAGATATGATTGTTGAGTGAGTAGAGGGATAATTATGAAGGTTTTGACTCTACAGAGCCAAGAGAGGCTGCAATTATCGATTACAGTACGCGTGGCACAATAAGATACACCCACCTGGGACCGCACGTGGCACTTATCCGTTAGGTTTAGTTAGAGAAAAGAAGATTGGATATTACAATCTATGCAGAGAACGGAATGTGACTTGAAAGGGAAATAACAGAGAAATTCCCATCAAAGGCTTTGAGACATTAAAGAGAAGAAAAGAAAGAACGGGTGAAGAAAATGCTCTACTCCATTAATTAAATATATTAAAGAGTGCTTTTTTTTATTCTGATGGCACATGGGCGGCACTTAGAGTGCCTTCTTGTGTAGGATTATATATATTTGATGGTTTTTTGGGACAATATAGAGTTATCTTCTTCACATCCTGTGTATCTTTTACGTGCACTGTTTTTTCCTGCTCTGCTTGCTTTCTTTCTATCTGCAAATCTTATCTGTTTCTTTGATTTCTTTCAACTGTGTCTCTCTTCATCAGCTCTCTGTTTTCAGAGAATTAAATCAGTTTTCTTTTAGAGGTAGTTTTTGTTTCTTTCTGTGGTTAACAAAGGAGTAAAACATAATGGAAAGTAATAGGCAAGTAGGTTCTTCTTCCTCATTCACAGCTGAGCTTTTTGGCACCAAGGAGCCAAAACCATCATCATCAACGGGGATTTTTGCCTCTATTTTCCCTCCTCCATCTACGGTATTCACATGTACAACTATATGTATGTATAATTCATGCTTTTCTGTTCTGTTGACCAGAATTTGGATTGCTTCTGTTTTGAATGTTAAAAATTTTCTTTCTGGATACTTAAGTGGATATTGTAGAAATATAGTTGGTAACTGAGTTAAGAACGGAAAGAAATGTGGGAAAGTTTCTTTTCTTTTCTTGGCCTGAGCTTTAAATAATCTTTTCTAGTGCATACGTACTTAACTTTTTTCTTTTTCTTTTAAAATAACAGTTGTGATCTTTGTGATAGTATAAAGTTATGGAAGTAACTCTTATAGTGAAGCTGAAGAGTCCACACCATAGAGAGGCAATTTGTAAATTCAGTGAGAGGGCTACAAGTGTCAAGAGGTTTTTTTTCACTTTGAGGCGTCTGATTTAACATGCCCTGCTTGTTCTTGGTTTGGGGTTGAGGGGATTTTAGCTGAAGTTTGGCCGCAAAAAATGGATTTCTTTCCCTCTGTGTAGTTCTCGTTGCTCCCTGTTTTGTTCTCATTATATATTCTGTTTTAGAATATTAAATTCTATTTCCAAATGAGATTAGATAATTGTGTGTATGTGAATGATCTAGGCAAGTGTTTTCGTGGACTAATTTCTCTCATCAGTTTTTTGGGCCAATCTTGAATTCTTCATTTTCGATTTCAGGTAGTAGGGAGGAGCGTCTCAAGCTTTGAGGTCAATGGATCTTGGCAAAAGCAGCCTTTTGGAAATCAAGCTTGGAACACCAAACAAGGAACTCCAGGTCAGTGATCATGCACATTTTATTTTCTTATAATTTCTCTTAACTTTCTCCTAAGACAAAAAATAATTTGTGTTATCTCCGTATTGATCTAAAGTTTCTAAACCTTACATCCGAAGACATGATATTCTTGGTCAGTACCTACTGTTTAAAATAATAAATGTAAAATTGGTGTCTTTTTTTTTTTTTTTTTTGTTCCCTTCACACGTAATCCGTATTATGGTCTCAAGTCTCAACTGTTCACTTCCCTGTTTTCCTAATACTGGATCTGCTGTGTTAGGTAAATATAAAGTCTATTTGCTTAGCACTTAAGTACCTCTGTGTAAAGAGGAGCCGAGGTCTCAAAATCTTCAATATTTCAATAAGCAGAAAAAGATCCTAATCATCAACTTTTCCTTGAATCACTTCTTATGTTTACTCCTTTATGCCTTGTGTTTGTGACCATCTAATTCCTCACATTCTCTAGAATTCTCATCTCCTCCTTGTAAAATTTTCAGCACTTCCACCAAATCGATTGATATAAAATTCTTTTTTTCAAAAATGCTGCCTCATACTTTGTGTTTTTGTCCAAATAATATAGCTCCACGTATTGAGGGTGCAAGCAGTAACATACCCAACAAGGACAGGAGTTCTATTTTTCAGGAAGAAAGAATGGAACCATGTCATCTAAGTTCATCTCTTTACTACGGTGGGCAAGACATTTATTCCCACTCTCCAAGTACCCAAACTTGTGGATCATACCCTATAGTGAGTCTTGCTCAGTTGATCAATTATATAAAATACCATACTGTGATATTGTAGCATGATTGGTTCATGAAATGGGTATGAAAACTAATTGCTAAAAGCTTTTGCGAATGTTTTAGTTTAAGAAGGATGGAGGAGAAGATGATGCTAATGGAAACAATTCGCAGGATGCTTCTAGAGGAAACTGGTGGAAAGGTATTGATGATGTAGATTTTGAAGCTACTCCATGATGCTCTGATTGTAGACTTCTAATATATAATCTAACTGCATTTCTGCAGGTTCACTTTATTATTAGGACCGTGCCCTTCCTAGGCATATGAATTCTTCATCTATTTTCTAAGGTATCTTAGTTTACAGAACTTAATTTCAGCTGAAGAGTGGATTGTTCATAATTCACTGGAAAGATGAGTTAACTCTTTCTTTGAGTCAAGGCATGTATACGCCTTTTTTTGTTGAAGCTTTTGCCTAATTTGCATTAAGACAAGTTAGTGTGTTGAAAATTGTTAAAAGGTCTATAATTAATAGGAATCTTTACTGTAATTGGCTGCTTAAATGTACTTTGAATGTTTGATGTTCTGTTTTGCTTTGGCTGCTTTCAGCCTCATAATCTCTTTTTTGTATGCAAATAAAAGATATGTTATTCATTGAAAAAAAATAATAATAAACAGAAGTTATAGTGCAAGATTTCAGTTTAGTTGTTTGATCTGCATCTCATCAATTTTAACATTTTGCAGGAATTCATGAAGCCCAGATAATAATTTCGGGAGACGTGCAATATAAATAAGTAGCTGCTGGGACAGCTTACAAGAAATCTAATATGGCTTTTACTAGGGAAAGAACTCTATATGATACGGTTTTTGTTTCATTGCAGTTTTAACTGTATAAGTACACCGAGTATTTGTGTAAAACATTTTATAGGTTGTTTAATATTGGTTTTTTGCATTTTTAAGCCTGCAAGGGCTGAAAATGGATTTTAATGATCTTTGCCTATTGTGCTTCTATAAAGTCAATGTAAATGTTCAATAATCTGTTCTGTTGATCTGATATGGATTAACTAAGACAGTTGTAATTTCCTTTGAAGAGTACAATTTTCAAGGTGAGCAACAGACACTGTAACTGGAAAAGTATCTGAACAGTCCTAGCAAAGACCAATATATTTCCATTGCTAAAACACAATGTTATATAGTAAATACACATGATTTCAGATATAGACAACTATATAATTGCAGATGCAACATATCACACGAGATTTTCTTGGGCTAAATTAGTTTTAAAAGCTACTGTTTCAAATCAACAGCTGCCAATTATATATATACCTTACATCAAAACTATGTGATCTCCAATTTGCATCTCTATGGGACAAATCATAGCCTGCAAATCCAAAAGTGAACAAGAATAAACAAAAATAGGAAGAAGAGGATTCACAAATCAGAAACTGCAAGAGCTATGTACCTAACAACTAGCAAGTAGCCGAGGATAAATTGGTTGGTAATGGTAAGAGTTGCTTCAGCCTCATTCAGAAGTCTCTTCTGGAAAGTGTAACTACAAGAAAACTTGATTTCTGTGATTCTGTACCATTACCTTTACCCAAAGGTAGCACCTATGAGAAAGTCAATTTTTTTCTCATTTACAGCTGCTACCATTTGAGGAATAAAATCCATGCCTTTCCACTGCGAAACAGCTTATGTTTCTCCACACAGATGCAAGTTCCCTCATCATCTAGCTCCTTCCAAGTAATCTTTGAATTAGCTACTAACTGCTTATATTAATAGAGAAAGCAGTTGAACAGAACCTCATTTAACTGATGTTACTGTCTTAATCAAACACAGATCGGTATTGACAATAATCATTCCTGTTGTTCCCATCATTTGATATGCAAAGGAATAGCCTTTCGTATGCTGCTGCCATTTTGGTAGCAGTGAAGAATTGCAGCCCTCTCTGCCTAGCAACCTGGCCTTTCTTCTCTAATACTTCTCTGCCATCATCCCAGACCCTATATAGTGCCTTCTTTAATGAATCTACTCTTGGTGAAAATGTATAACCAACTTCTGTGCCAACAATCACAGACCCTGTAATGCTAGCAAGCCTTGTAGCCAGTAATGGCTTACCAGAGAGCACTGCTTCTAACAAAGTGTGATCTAGTCCCTGAGCTCGAAGAGTTGGATTCACAAAAATATCTATTGCATTATAGAACCTTGCAAGTTGTGCTTGTTCCAATGGCCCCAAAACAATTATATTGGTCCCAAGAGCTCTGTATCTAGCACCCCAAGGACCATCCCCAGCAACTAGGACGACGACATTTTCACGAAATGTATCATTTTCTATAAGCATTTGCTTCAAAGCATCGAACATTAATGGGTGTCCTTTATCCTTGACTAACCTCCCTGCCATTCCCAGAACCAATGATCTACTTTCTCGGACACCAAACTTTTGCCTAAATTCCGTCCCCTTGGCAACATCTGGCTTGAAAATCTCCTCGTCCACACCATTGAGAATGACATGAACTCGTTCTTCTGGGATCATGTAAATCCTCCTCAAAATATCTCCAGCATGATCGCTGGTAGCAACATGGTGAGCATACCTTGGGAAAAACTTCACCTCTTCAACAACTTTCATGACTCTTTCTGTCAACGCATACGCCTGCGGTTCTTCAGGACCTCGCAAAATTTCTATAATAATGTCGGAGTGAATAGTTTCATATGCGATCCCATGCCAAGAAACAGCTAGATTAGTCAGGTTCCTTACCCGCGTATGCAAAAGCCCGACACTTTCAGTGTGGATCACATCAAAGGGTTTCCCGGTTGAGTTTTGACCCTGGAATTGCTTCCAGACTAAAGCTTGGTCCAGATAACCAGCAGCTGTTGGCTTTGAAAGGTGAAAATATAAACTGCTTAATGGGTATCTTGGGAAAGAGGAATTTAAAGGAGAGGCTGTGAAAATGTGAAGCTCATGACCTCTTTTGGCAAGGGCTAGGTGTAGGGTCAAGGCATGCCTTTCAAGCCCTCCTGCTTGAGATCTGTGAGGCCATTTCTTGACGAAAACTGCAATTTTGAGGAGTTTTGGCGGTGGTTTTGCAGGAAACAAAAGCTGATTCCAAGCTGAAGGGAACAAAAGGAGGTTAACGCGTTGGTTTTGCTTAGGCACCAATATTTGGTTATGGGAATAGCATAGACCAGAACAATGACACCAGTAGAGAAATGAAATGACTGAAAACAAAGAAAAGATGATAATGATGCAGCCAAGAGCACGAAAACTGAAGATGGTAATCTGAAACTTTGCCATTCAAATCTAAGGATACGAGATCATAAAGGAAACTGCAACTAATTTCCCTAGGCAAATCCTATGAAATAATATTAGTAGAACTCCTCAAAGAAAGAAACCAGAGATAAGATTTGAATAAAACTAGGAGAGGTTAGTCAAGATGCATTGTGTTAAGCACCAAAAGAGAAGCGGACACTAACTTTAGAATCTTTTACATTGTTTTTAGTCTCAAGGCACCTGCACATGGAGCCCTTACTAGTTAAAGAGCAGCAGATCCTAAAATATGAACAATTTTTTAATGGATTGTTTTTTAAGAATTGGGAAACTTGGGCTTTAGCATCAATAAATCCGTTGACTAAGGATTAATTTAACCAAACTTTGATTTCTATAATCTATAAATTCTTACTCTATAACAACAAAACAAAATCTCAAGCCACTATCACCTCCTACTCCACAATCATACTGATATAATAAAGAGAACTAAAATATCCACAATTAATTAATACTGTAAAATCTACCAAATTATGCACCTAAACCAATAGATTACTTCCATCTACCTAATACTCGTAGGAATATAAGAAGTTAAATTTTTTTATTAAACAAAAAAAAATAGAAAACCTAGCGAGTAAATGCATAAAGCACAAAAGAAACATATATGAGAAGTGCCAAAGGGACTAAGATCACAAGAGGAACAATGGCAGCAAATGTATACAAACTCCCACAAGCCAAAGTACCCAATTTGATTTGGACCAAATCCACCAAGGCCATCGTCAAGAACCCGCACCCGAAAACCGATCCGATAGCCGAGACCAGGATCCCTACACGCAGGGCTGCCAAGTTCACACGAACGAGGCTGCTAGCGCTAACTCCAAAACGCGCCTGCCCCGCTTCTCTTCCATCGTTGCTTATCTTGATGGCTTGCTTTAGAGCCGAGGCAATGAGGCTTGAGAAGAGGAATGAGCTGAAGGAGTACACGTGGCAAGCGATGAGGTTTTCGGCCATGGCTGAGCCGGCGACGCAGGAGCCGCTGCCGACGACTAAGATAGCGGCTGGGTCAGTGGTGGGGTACCACGTGAGGCCGAGGAAGAGAGCTAACGTGAAAAGTGAGTTGACGTGAACGATTCCGTCCAACGCCATCTCGTGGATGCTCGTGGCCGTAATTATCTTCACCCGTCGTGCCACGTCAGACATCTCCGGCGAGATATCGGACGCAAGGAGAAAATAGACACACAGAAGACAAGACAGGAAACAACGACAAAAACATTTTTTTTAACTGGGTTGTTTCCATAAAACAAGTTTCTGCTTTTGTTATTTTGCGAGAGGCGATGAGTGGCGTTGCAGATTGGGTTTTGCGAAGTGAGAAAGCGTGTAGCGTGGCTTTTCCGGCAAGGAAAGTAGGCAGAGCAGAGCATGAAAACTGTGAATTTCTCCGAAAAAAATAAAACAAAATTTTTTGCAGTTGCCGGAGCTCGAACTCGGGTCACCTAGCCCATACTTACCACCACTGTACTAACAACTGTTGAAATTTGGTTTCTTAAAAATTGATTTTATAATTTTGGTAAGTTAATATTGTGTTATTGAAATACTTGCCAAACTCATACGAGAGGCCTAAGTAATCAAGTCGTGGAACGGACGCGTAAAAACATAAATTTTTAAATTTTGATAAGATGAAATATTTCAAAAATGTTTATATTATATAAATAATAAAATCGAAGTAAAAAAAAATTGATAAATTATTATTAATAAGTGTAAAATAAAAATTAATTACTTTATAAATCATGAAAATAAAACTAATTTGTAGTGATATATTAATTTGAACAAACTCATCATTAAATTTAATAGTTGAATAAACCATCAAGTTTGATTAATTATAAATTATTTAAAAAAAATGATAAATGTATTAAATAGTACAATTAACATTATTTTTTAATTTTTTGAGCACTATATATTTAGAAAATATGCCTTTCTTTATTCTTATTCAAACTCAAATCTTTAGCGCTGAGACAACCAATTTTACCAATTAAACTTAAGTCTCACAATTTATTGTAGTTCTTGATAAGGGTGTTTGCCTTCCTACTCCCTAGTTCTGGATAAGGTAAGCAAGAATATTATTATACGTCACAGCAAAGGGGCCAGGTATGAGTACAAATAAATGGCGTCATTGAGCACATCATGCCTGGTTCCACAGCCCTCACAGGGACTAAAATGTTTAAACTTAATTGCCAAAAATTGTCAGTTTTCAACTTTTTGGAACAGTTTATGATCACAACTAACTTTTCAATTTAATCAAGTTGAATTGAAAGCTATCCTTATTAATTTACTTAATTATAAGAATAGAGCCTTGTTAAT
Source organism: Bretschneidera sinensis (assembly GCA_023935145.1). Lineage (NCBI taxonomy): Eukaryota > Viridiplantae > Streptophyta > Magnoliopsida > Brassicales > Akaniaceae > Bretschneidera > Bretschneidera sinensis. The sequence goes on along the minus strand of CM043699.1, from coordinate 15,299,794 downwards.
CAAGAAACCTCAGATAAGGCCTCCTTATAAAAGGGAACCACACATTTCACCGGAATAAACAATACACCATGTATTGACACTTGACAGAAAAAATCTCAGCGTATAGTGCAAGTAACAATGGCAGGAGAAGTGAAGCTATTAGGCATGTGGGCAAAGCCCCTTTAGCCGTAGAATTGAATTAGCCTTGAAACTCAAAGGGATGCCCTATGAATACATAGAAGAAGATCTATCAAACAAGAGTCCTCTGCTTGTAAAATTAACCCTGTTTACTAAAGGATCCCTGTGCTTGTCCACAAGGGCAAACCAATATCAGAGTCACTTGTCATCCTTGATTACATCGACCAGACTTGGAAAACCAATCCCATTTTGCCTCAAGATCCTTATGATAAAGCCATGGCTTACTTCCGGACTAAGTTCATAGACCCACATTGTTCCATTTGATGGATTATTGTTTGCAGGTTTTGCCAACTACATGGAAGACTTATACGAACACGAAAAAAGGAACAAGAACAGGCCATTGAAGAATTGTGGCAGCAGTTGAAAATACTTGAGGATGAGCTTAAAGGGAAGAATTTCTTTGGAGGGGAACAGGGGCAAAACTAAGATATTTATTTTTAGGGTGAGCTGAAATATATGACATATCGTACTGTTACTTGGCAGAAATTTTTTTCTTCAATGCTCAGTAATTTTTATAAACCTACAATGCAAATAAAATTTGCTGCATAATATTAGTTTTATGTATACCTCCAATAGAACACGTGCTTTGTTATAAGAAAAAATATGAAAACTAAAAAAATTTGAAATTGATAAGTAACACACAATGAAAATGTGAAAATCTTGAAAACTAAAATCTAGCATTTGTGTTCTTCATTTTGTCTGTGTGACCAAGTGTCTATTGATCTAAATAATTTTGATGGTAATAAATATCTTAATTAAGTGTTAATAAATATTATTTAAGTAATACAGAGCATTAAAATTAATATGCTTTAAACATTAAATGAAATGTCAAAAAAAAAATTTCTTTTAAATCCCGTTTCTAAAAGTTTTAAATAATATCTTCCATAGAATGAAGTTATAATCAATTGCAAGTTTCATGCAATCCACTATATAACATTTTTTTTAAAGATAAAATGAAATTGTAGCCACTTGATTAAATGAAAGAACTTTGAATTAATCGTTAGCATATATAAACATATAGGAGAAAAGCTAGGTAATTAGTGCTGCTAGTGGTGGGTGAGGTAGTGATATAGTAGTGTGTGGCCATTTCAGAGAGATAATAATGAAGACTTGAGAGGAAGGAAAAAAAAATTACAAACAATTGGAAGGAGAAAGCATAACGTTAGCAAGTCAATGGCCTCAAAATAATAAGAACAGAGGGCAATTAAGAGTACTGCGGGGTTTAAGTATAAACCATTGTTTTTTTTCTTCAAAATAATAAAAACATGATGCATACCTATATCAAGCTAATCATTTGTAAAAGACAAAAGAAAGATTGGGCCTATGAGAAAAGTTAGGTAATTTGTTTTTCAAAAATTGAGGTTGGACCAGAGCCAGACGTGCTCATATAGAGGCTTCGCCTCTGGAGGGGAAACCATTGGATACGTGGACATAGTTGCGAATGTTATAGCATTTTGGTTCAGTGTTGCAAGAGGGTTGTGGGAATAGAGTTGCTTGCAGAAGAGAAATTTCATGTTATACACAAATGGATCGCGAAGCTGTTAGAGATTGAAGCAGTAAATGAATGCAGGCCTCCAAGAGAGAAACATCTTGAATATATTAGAGCTCGCTTTGAAGCCTTTAAATCTGCTCCCAAATGATGAAGATTTGTAGTGCCCTTGCCCTTTACTAGGATATTTAAGCCACGTAACTTTTGTTTGATGATTAGTAGTTCTGCACTATTTACAGTGTTCTGTGTTTGTGCATTGTGTGTACTTTCTGATAAAATGTGACTATCTATATGAAAAAGAAAAAAAGAAGAAGCTTGATTTAATGGTTTGTTGCAACGAAAATTGTTTACTACTAGAAAAATTCATCTGTGGAGTAAATCATCTGTTCAAGCTAGAAAACATTTTGCCAGCAAGATTTTTCTTTCCCATTTCGATTAAATCAAATCAGGATAAACATTAATGTAAGGGAGGAATAGATTTATCTTATATGTTGACATGCACCCATAAAAGTTTTATGAATTATGATATGGTCGCTTCTCCAATAACTAAGTGTTCTGAGTGAAAAGTACAGGGTGCTGATATAACCAAAATAATAGAGAAACACTTCAAAAGTAAATGACCAAGGGGAAACAGAGTGATCCCAAAGTACAAGGTCACAATGGCAGATACACAGTACCCAATACAAAAATTAGAGAGCTATAGCCCCGAGTCCGAGTGAAATGAATCAAATCGTTCTTTTTTGGACTAATATATGAGGGGTATTGATAATCAACACTTTACTCTAGGACACGTGACAATCGGTGATGGGTTTGTCTCTTATGCACAGCCTGGGTAATGGATTCCCTTGAATACTTCACCAAAGAATACGTAAGCATCTCTTTCGAGTGCACTTGTAATGTCAAGTCATGTATCATATTTCGGGATGACCGATGATGTCCGATGATGTCCGAAGGACACCATCAGTGTACCTCGCATTCCATCCTCCTTTCTAATACTTTCGCAGAGTTCCCTAATGCAAGCGAGTGTGAGGCATCCTACCATAAGTCCCATACTCTTCACGATTTGGACACACATATGAGCCTTTCATTGATCCACTTGTTGAATGGTTCTTTAGTATAAATAGCCCATCAACACTAAGCGTGGCATTTAGAGATTTTTCTATTTAAGAATAAAAAAATTCTTACTTAGACCTAAAACATAGAATTTTTCTAGAACAGAGCTATTTTCCATTGTTAGATGAAGAAAGGCAGAAGAAATTTTCCTCAGCTTCAAAAAAGTTCTCATAGACCCAATGTAGACTAGAATCTATCCTAAAAATCATGATACAAACACTTTATTAACTATGATAAGAAGAATTTTGAGGTGAATTATTCAAATAAGTTTACTTGTGTTCATTTCTGCATTAAAATAAAAGGCTTGCCACCCAAGTAGTAGATGACAGTGCTACAGACTTGGTCATCAAGAAATCTCCGTAAGCATCATCACATAAAGGGACCAAGAAAACACAAACAAACCATTCACTCATCTCTCCATACTGCAAGAGCTAAAAATGGCTGAGGAAGTAAACCTCTTCGGAATATGGGCGTGCATTTTAGTCGCAGAATAGAACTGCCTCTGAAACTAAAAGGGATACCTTACGGATGCATAGAAGAAGACCTGACCAACAAGAGCCCTTCTCTTCTCAAGTACAACCCCATTCACAAGAAAGTCCCAGTGCTTCTGCACAATGGAAAACCAATCACTGAATCACTTGTAATTATAGAATACATCAATGAGACCTGGAAAAACAATCCTATTTTGCCCCAAGCACCCCATGAAAGAGCCATGTCGCGCTTTTGGGCTAACTTCATAGACGAAAAGGTAAATAAAATATTGGACTAAGTACCATTTAGTTTGTCCGAATATAATTCATAAAACATTTGGATTCTTCTTTGGAGTTTCTTCCAACAGCAAGAGAGGCTAAGGTGCGTGAAGAGGAGGAAAAAGAACAGGCCATTGAAGAAGTCAGCAAACAGCTGAAACTGCTTGAGCATGAGCTCAATGGGAAGGACTTCTTTGGTGGTGATACTATTGGGTACCTGGACATTGTCTCAATCACTTTAGTTTGGCTTAAAATAGTGCAGGAATTGCTAGGAATAGCTTTCCTTACTGAAAATAGATTTCCAATTTTGTTCAAATGGATCAAAAAGCTCGATGAGATTGATGTTATCAATGAATTCCGTGTTTAAAAGTCACGTACTCAAATTTTAGGCAAAAACACAACCACAACAATTAAATAGGCAAATAAAATAAAGAGCAAGAACATCAAGAATGAATGTGGTTTAATAACCTCTTTGCCTATATCCACCAACAAACCAACTGTTATGTTAATCTTCAATTACAACTTTAGGAAGAGTAAAGTTGCTAAACTCTCACCCCAAAGTCACAATATAACAAAAGTTCTCAAACTAACTCTAGTGGTAAGTGCACTCTTTACTTAGCAACTCAAAACTCCAATATACCCAAAGCTCTCATTCTAGCACTAGTAGCAAACCACAATAGTTTACAATATATATGGGAATTATGAGTGTGCCCTTAAATCTTCTCTAAGAGCTCTCTTATATAGAGGATATTTTCCTAATACTAATAGGAAAAGAACAACAACAAAGAAAACAACTTCTACTACCACTAGGACAAGCAATATCCAATAGGAAACTACTATAACTTCTATTAGAACAAACAACTATAAAATAAAATAGAAAACCACTTTTCCCAAACCAATTAAAAGTCATCTTTGTAGAGAATTGAGCCAAAATCCTAACAAATCTCCACATTGGTTCAAATCAACAAATTTGGCTTTCTTCTTTGGTTGGTGCAATCGTTCTTTATGGTCTTCCCATCTCATCCGCTTACTCTTCGAAGCAATCATCATCTCATCCAACATGTACAAGCTTTCTTCGTTCACGGTATCTGTCATCACTACCTTTGAAGCATCAATAACTTTCATCTCATCATCCTCATTAACCTTTCCATTATCACTCTGTTTCATTCTACTCAACTCCTCCAAGTCCATCATGGCCTTATTTTGCAATTGTGTGTGTTCCTCTTCTTCGTTATAGCTACACTCCTTATTTGAAAAATCTAGAGACTTGGATCTTGATCCTTACTCTACATTCCTTGAAGTGCTCCACTTGGTCACTCTGTCTTGCTCTTCTCTTGATATAATCATGAACAATTCTTCAAACTCGAACACATTTGGCCTCTTCAACTTATATCTCTCCGAAAGTACCGCGCCATCCTAACTTCATTGCCCACAATTAACATCGTGACTTCATTTTTCGGAGGTAAATACTTTGTCTCTGTCAACATATTACTCAACAAATTAGTGATAGTGGAATTGAAAAAAAAAAATTCATCATATCTTCTTCTATCTTTAATTCATCAAATAGCTCAATATTAATCATGCTTATTTTTTGTATTTTGCCATCGGAACCACATCTCTAATACCACTTGTTGGGATTTTACCTCTAAAAAACATGTACTCAAATTTTAGGCAAAAACACAACCACAACCACAAACCACAACAATTAAATAGGAAAATAAAATAAAAAGAAAAAACACTAAGAATTAATGTGGTTCGACAACCTCTTTGCCTACATCCACCAATAAACCAACTGCTATGTTAATCCTCAATTACAACTTTAAGAAGAGCAAAGTTTCTAAACTCTCACTCCAAAGTCACAATACAACAAAAGCTCTCAACCTAACTCTAGTTTGTAAGTGCTCTTTCCACTTAACTCCTCGAGCTCAAAGGTATCGGGGCGGCACACCCTTTTGATACAATACGGGCCCTCCCAGTTCGGGATCAGCTTTCCTATTTCCCAAGGTCGAGGTACTTCGTTCTTTCGTAGGATGAGATCATGGAGCCGAAAGTGCCTTCCTCGTACTCGAAAGTTATAATATCTAGCGGTCCGCTGCTGATAGGCCACTAGTTGGATCTGAGCTTTATCTCGAGCTTTGTCGAGGAGGTCGGCATTCATACGAAGGGCTTCGTCATTGCTTTTTTCTTCGAAATTTTGTATTCGGAGTGAAGGCGCTCCGATTTCCAAAGGGATGATGGCTTCAGAGCCGTAAATCATGAAGAAAGAGGTTTCACCCGTAGGCGCTCGGGCGGTGGTCCGGTAGGCCTAGAGGATATTCGGTAAGTGGTTCATCCACTGTCGGTCTGCCTCATCCAGTCTTTTTTTATGCCTTACAGAAGGGTTCTGTTAGCCACTTCGGCCTGTCCATTAGCTTGCGAGTACCCAACGGACGAGAAGCGATGCTCGATATGCAGTTCGTCGCAAAACGCTTTGAACCAAGCACTATCGAATTGTTTGTCGTTGTCCGTCACCAATACTTGAGGTATACCAAAGTGACATACTATTGGCTTCCAGATAAAGCCCCGGACCTGATGGTCGGTGATGTTGGCCAGTGGTTCGGCTTCTACCCATTTTGTAAAATAGTTTATTGCTATTATGAGGTACTTCCGCTGACCAGAGCTCCGGTGAAGGGTTTGAGAAGGTCCATTCCCCATATGACGAAAGGAAGCGGACTAGTAACTGGAGTAAGGGGATTCGCCGACCTTCAGGAGATGGCAGCGCTGTTGGCAACTTTTGCACTTTTTTACTAGCTCTAGGGCCTCCTCTCGTATCCCGGGCCAGTAGTAGCTTTGGCGAAGGGTTTTGAAGGCGAGGGCCCGTCCTCCGAGATGATTTCCACAGATCCCTTCATGGACTTCTCGGAGGGCATAATTGGCCTCCATCAGGCCTAAGCATTTCAAATATGGAGTAGTAAGACCTCTTTTATACAATTAATCATTCAAAATTATATACCGTGCTGCTCGGGAGATGATTTTTCGAGCGTCTCTCTTATTGTCTGGGAGATGTCCGTCTCGCAAATACCTATGGATAGGGTCTATCCAGGTTTTTCCCGTAGCCACGGTTAGCACAGTTGCTTCCTCAATGCTGGGTGCTGTGAGTGTTTCGAGGTAGACCGCCCGTGTGGCCTCGGGTGGTTGAGAGGAGGCGAGTCATGCCAGGGAGTCAACTTTTGAGTTTTCTACTTATGAAATCTGGCTGATTCGAAACACCTTGAATTTCATGGCAAGCTCTTTAGCCTTTGCTAAATAGCAGGCAATCTTTTCTCCCCGGGCCTCGAACTCCCTATTGACTTGGTTCACCACCAATTACGAGTCACTATATGCGTCCAGTACCACGTCCCGGTCGCCTTCTCGAGTGTTAGAGGGAAAGCTCAGCACATCACTGGATCAGAATGCCTGTTGAGCGCCATTGTAGTTTTGTAATGCTGAAGGTGGTCCAGAGGGTCTATGGAACCGTCATATGGTTTGACCTGGGGCATTTGAAAGTTCGGAGGGAGGGGAGCTTCGAGGACCTCCCGAGTGAAGGGAAGGTTTGGGATATTGAGTTCGTCTATGACGCTGCGGCTATGACCTTTGAATACTTCATTGATTTGTCCATCTATGCACTCTATTCGCTTACCGAGGCCCTTGTTGCTTTCGGATGAGGGTCTTTCTCTGGGTTTGGTGCTCCGAGGCAGGAAGAACTTCGCCGTGGAACATCCATCAACGAGGGGCCTACGGCTGGCCGAGCTGGTGTGGCTGGGATCCGTCATGATGGTATCAGAGAAGGCTGATGAGCTCTTCCACAAACCTCAGCTGCAAGGTCGACCACTAGACGGGAGAGCTCTACGAACTGTGTTTGAAGTGTTGCCACAATGGGGTGTGCGTCAAATTCGGTCGAGGAACTTGACCCTGACCGATGGGTGTGAGTATTGGTCCCTGTTACTCCCTTACCAGCGTCCCTGGCGGGGGTTTTGGGCGGCATGACAATAGATGAGTTCTTTAGATTTCTTCGTTTCTACTGTTTAGCGAGAGATAGTGGTTTCCCACAAACGGCGCCAATCTGTTGATACCAAAAATTTGTTTGCTGAGCTAGAGGCCAGGCCTCAATAAAACCTGCACAGGTTAGAGAGGATGAGCTAGGGGGCCGTCGAAGGGGATGCCTCCGAGGATGCTCCAAAGCTCTTGTTAGTATGTGAAAATGTGCACGGGAGTAGTGGTGTTCTCTTTTTAGGTCAAGAAAAGTCTGATCATTTGGAATGCGTACCTGAGTCTTTTTATAGGGCTTTGAAGCGGCTTCTACCTAGGGCGGTGATTACGTGAAGTCCTAACTTGGTTGAGCAATAATGCTTAGGAGGCCCAGCTAGGTGGCCTAGGGTCGTTCGTTTGTGCTTCGCCTTACTGTCTTGATCATGAGACGCCTATGTATGAGGGTAGTTGGTGACCTGGAGTCCCAACTTGGTTGGGCAATGATGTCTAGGAGGCCCAGCTAGGTGGCTTGGGGCCGTCCGTTTGTGCTTCGCCTTACTGTCTTGATCAGGAGCTGTCTATGTATAAGAGTGGTTGGTGACCTAGAGTCCCAACTTGGTTGGCTAATGATGCCTAAGAGGCCCAGCTAGGTGGCCTTGGGGCCATCTGTTTGTGCTTTGCCTTGCTGTCTTGATCAGGAGCCGTCTATGTATGAGGGCGGTTGGTGACCTGGTGGGCGGTGATGACCTAGAGCCCAGGCCCTCCTATGTGTTGACCCTGTTGCCTACCTATGCGATGGTCCACGTGTCGTCTTTTCATTGGATGTGTATTTTTTGGTAGTATCTTCATTTGCACAATTGAACTAACTCTGAAACTAAAAGGGATACAGTTTGAACACTAGAAGAAGACTTGTCCAACAAGTGCACTCGGTTTATTCAGTATAATCTTGTGCATAAAAAAGTTCCAATGCTTTTACACAATGGGATGCCAATTGCAGAGTCAGTAGTTATTCTAGACTGCATTGATGATACATAGAAAACAGTCTTATCCAGCCTGAAGATCCCTGTCACAAAGCCATTGCACACTTTTGGATTCACTACAAGAAAATCACTAATCTAATAAGTATTTTCAATGACGGATAAGACCGATGGACACGTGTCCCTCAGTGATAATATTTTTACATTCGGTATTAAGTTCATAAAATATTTTTTTAAAAAAAAAACTGGTTTTTTAATTAGAAATATATTATTACCGAGAGAATTTAATCCCTCGGTGTTGACAAATGAATATAAAATTAATTTCAAATTAATTAAAGCACTTTCATCGAGGGATAAAAACGTTTTACCGAGGGAATTTAATCCCTTAGTAAAAGTTTGACCTAAATTTTATGTAGGTACCATTCTTCCCCACTTCTTCTCTTCTCTTGCTTTCTTCTCCTAGTGTCGCGCGACTCCATTTCCAAAACCCTAAAGAAATTTTCACCTCCTCCTCTTTATCACATGTTTTCTCTCTCTTATATTTCGTCTATTGCAATCTTCAGCCTCCATTTCTAAGCTTTTTTCTTCTATTTTCCCACTTCACCGATTTTTGGGCTCTCTCTCTCTACCATTTTTGTAAGTTTCTTCTTTCTCTCATATATTTGTTTTTATATATATATGTTAATCTATTAAATTTTTTATGTGAATTTATTTGCATATATTTGTGTATATATTTTTCTCTAAGAGACAACACCTGAATCCAAATATATTTGTGTATATATTTCTAAGTTTTTATTTTTTTTATTTTTTTTGTAGTCTTAATTTTTTTATATGGAATGAGAGAAAACAAAGTGTTACATGTATGAGAGTAATATTTATCTCTCCAAATCTTTCAAAACTCTGAACATTTAATTTTAACTCGTTTGAGAGTTTTTAAAAAAGAGTAAAGCAGAGCAAACTGAGAATAGGAGAATTTAGAGAAGTAATTCTTCTCCTCTCCTCTCCCTCGATCCAAATTCCTGAGTTTGGTCATATCCCACTATGGTAATAATTATTCATGGATGTTTACATATGAAGAAGTTCGATAAAGTGAGTGTTAACTAGTTTAGATGGTAAAATAACTTGTCATCCTATCAGAAATTTGAGATCAAATTCTACTTATATCAATAATTGAGTAGATAAAGAAAATGAGATGACTATCTCTCTTGTATAACTCAAATATAATAATATTTCGATGAAAAAAAAGGAAAGTATGATAGGAGTATATATAATTCTTAAAAGTTCTCACCATTTGTTTGTTCAAGAACCATAATCCAATAAGCTGGATAATGTGGTGAAAATTAGTCAAATTCTCAAAATCATATTGATCTTTTATAGCCCTATAAAAGAGACTCAAGTTAAAAAAACTCTCAGATAAAATGGTCATTTAAGTCTTTTCAGAACTCAAGCATATGTGATGAAGACTGTTTACTTGAGAGATACTAAATAAAGACCAAAAACCTAGAATAGGTTCTAAGGTAGATAAGATATGTAAATCTCTACTAACAAGTATTTTGCTTTTCATTATGGCTCATTTTGATTGAAATTTTTTTGACGAAAAATCATTTTGACTGGAAAAATCTTTTTAAAACAGAAAATTTTGTTTCAGGATATCCAGTCGACTGAATAGAGGAAGGAAACTTTTTTTCCTTCATTCAGTCGACTGAATGGTTCTATTCAGTTGATTGAATGAAGTCCAATCGAATGAATAATGTTATTCAGTAGACTGAACGAGGTTCAGTCAACTGAATGACGGACAGAAAGTATCCTTCATTGATTCAGTCGACTAAATGAAATACCTGATACTAATTAGTTTATCTTTTTAATTTTTTTTATAAAAAAATTAAGTTAGCCTTAGATTGTTATGTCAGGTTGTCATTATAAGTTAGCATCATTAGAAACCACATATATTTGATGAAGCATTTTTAGAAGATAAAAAAATGATAACAAAATATATGATTACTATTGTATCATGCTATTTCAATCCATATATTTTGATATGTATGTTAAAAAACAATATGCATAAGTGAAAGAATACTATATATTTAAAATAACTTATTGAAAATAGATTCTTTATTATTTTAGGGATTATAACGAATACAAGTGACTGTAGGTGGAGGGATCGTCGAGTTGTTAATCATGGCCTATCTACGGAATTTTTAGAAGGGGTGGAGGTTTTTCTTGACTTTGCATATGGTAATCCATCGTTTGTGTATAACGATGGAACTATTCAGTGTCCTTGTTTTCTATGCCAAAATTTAAGGTTTTTAAACCGAGAAAAATTAACTTGCACCTATATAGGAAAGGTTTTACTCCTAATTATAAGAGGTGGATTTTTCATGGTAAGAGTTATTTGAGATGTGAACGATTGACACTCTAATCAGATCACCATGTTGATGAAGGTTTTGAAGAAACAAATTGCATAGGGGAGATGGTAATGGATGTTGTTGGCCTAGACTTCAACTGGGATGCCGAAGAGGATTCGAATCCTCTAGCTGCGAAGTTTTATAACATGTTGAGAGATGCTGATGAGCCCTTGTGGGAGGGTTGTAAGAAGCACACTAAGTTATCGGTGATCTCACAACTGTTGAATTGTAAATCTGATTTTGGCATATCTGAGAACTGTTTCGATCGATTATTGACAATAATTAAGAGTATGTTGCTCGAGGATGAGAAGTTGCCGGAAAACTTTTACAAGTCCAAGAAGATAGTGAAAGACTTAGGACTTAGGTATGAGAAGTTACATTCATGCCCGAATGATTGTATGTTATTTTACAAAGAAGACAAAGACAAGAAAGTGTGTGACGTGTGTGGACATCCTCGGTTTAAACCTAGGCAGAGTTATAATAAGAAGCTAAAAGATATACCACACACGGTGTTGCGTTACCTTCAGTTGACACCTGGACTTCAAAGGTTTTACTTGTCGAAAAACACTGATGGACACATGAGATGGCACAAAGAGGGAAAACGTAGTAAGTCAGACATGGTCATCCACCCGACAGATAGGATGGCATGGAAACATTTTGATGATACTCACCCTGAGTTTGCCAATAAACCATGTAATGTTGGGTTGGGACTCTCAACTAACTGTTTCACTCCGTTTGGCCATTCGACATCCTCATACTCTTGTTGATAGGTATTTGTCACTCCTTACAATTTACCTCCTGATATGTGCATGAAAGAGCATAATATGTTCTTATCATTTGTAATTCTTTGCCCAAACAACCCTAGTAAGAATCTGGATGTCTATCTACGTCCATTAATAGATGAGTTGAAGATGTTGTGGACGGATGGAGTTCTTACTTACGATGCAGCTAAGAAACAAAATTTTAATATGAAGGTTTCACTTCTATGGATGATCAGTGACTTTCCTGCATATGGTATGCTTTCTGGGTGGAGTACTCACAGTCTACTGGTTTGTCCTTACTATATGGAGCATACAAAATCATTCCAACTGCCACATGGTCATAAAAATTCTTGGTTCGATTGTCACCATCAGTTTTTACTAAAAGATCGTGCTTTTAAAAGGCAGAAACAGGGTTTCATAATGAATAGATATGAAAGCTAGAGTGATGTCTTTCGAACGGATCACATTCTGTTCCAATGGTAGAAAACAAGAAATATCTAGATTTGGGAAGGATCATAATTGGACAAAGAGGAGTACCTTCTAGGAGCTACCTTACTAGTTAACTAATCTTGTTCGCCATAATCTAGATGTCATGCATATTGATAAAAAAGTGTTTGACAACGTCTTCAACATTGTTATGGATATCAATGGTATAACCAAAGACAATGCTAACACTCGTTTAGATATGGCAAAGTTTTGTAGTCCTCAATTGGAGTTGATTGAAGTCAATGGTAAACCTAAATATAAACCCAAAGCAACGTACATATTAAACAAGTCTTAGATAAAGGCGATTTTTGAATGGATTTCAAATTTGAAGTTCCTAAACGGGTATGCCTCAAATTTAGCACGATGTGTTAAACTGAATGAGTGCGATTTCTAAGGGAAGAAGAGTCACGATTGTCATGTGTTCATATAAAGATTAATTCCCCTAGCGTTTCGTGACTATTTACCTGACCCTGTGTAGGATGTGTTGACAAACCTAAGTAACCTTTTCAGGGACATATGCACAACTAAATTGTGCGTTGAGTATGTGGAGTTGCTTGAGAAAAATATTTCCATCATCCTATGCAAGCTTGAGAAGATTTTCCCTCCAACACTCTTCGATTCAATGGAGCATTTTTTGATTCACTTAGCATATGAAGCTAAAGTCAATGGCCCTGTGCAATATCGATGGATATATCCGCTTGAGAGGTAATATCAATAATTTTACCAATTGTTAGAGTCTTCTCACTTCATATAATTGAATTCAATTTCAATACATTTGTATATGCATGCGAAATAAGTGTATGCACAACCTAAAGAAAAATACTCGAAATAAAGCTCGCGTTGAAGGTTCCATGGTTAGGCATACATCATACAAGAGATCTCAAATTTCTGTGCTGAATATTTTCAACCAAATGTTCAGACAAAAATGAATCGAGTCGGTCGTAACAACGACGAGAGGTATGTTGATCAAGGAGAGCGCCTATCTATTTTTAGTTATCTAGGTCGTGTTTTTGGTCGTGAGACTATTAAAGTCTTAGATGATAAAGAGCTAAAGGTCGTAGAGATCTATGTTCTCTTTAATTGAGCTAAAGTTATACCATATATGGAGTGAATGTTATTGTCCTTTTTAAATCTAATGTATTCTCTCACCATATAAGCATATCTTAGGTAATAATTAATTCTTCATCACCATTGTTATAGACAATATGATGAGTCCTTGAGGAGTGCGCACTATATTAAGTCTAAATCTAGGCTTAACTCAGATGAACCATTCGTGTTGGCTTCACAAGCAATACAAGTATACTATTTCACTTACTCTTCCAATAAGAAAGGAAGAAATGATTAGGAGCAATGCAGAATTTCTTTTGTATCAAGATCCAGACGATGATATAATGCCTATAGTTGCAGATTGCTTCCAAGAGGATGAACCATCCGTTCCATGTAGAGTTTTAGATGATGATATAGATATATTGGGTATCATTCATGATGTTGGCATTGTAATGGAAGAAGTAAATCCATCTGATATATGTGCTCTCATAAACCAAGAGGAAAATAAGGAGGAGGAGGAAAATAAGAAGAAAATGAATAATAAAAAAATGAAAAAGAAGTAGGAAGAAGAGTAGAAAAAAGAAGAAGAAGAATGAGGAGGAAAAGGATGAGGAATAGGAGGAAGAGAATGAGAAGGAATAATAATAATAATAATAATAATAATAATAATAAAAGGAAGAGGAGGATGAGGATGAGGAAAAAAAAAAGATGAAGAAGAAGAAAAAAAGGAAGATAAAGAGAAAAAGAAGAAGAAGAAGAAGAAAAAAAAATAAGAAAAAGAAAAAGAAGAAAAAGAAAAAGAATAAGGAGATGAAGAAGAGGAAGATGAGGAAGAAGAAGAGGAATAAGAATGAGAAAAAGAATAAGATGAAGAAGTGGAAAAAGAGAAAGAGGAAGAGGAAGAAGAGGAAGAGGAGGAAGAAAAAGAAGAATAAGAGGAATGGGAAAAGGAAGAAGAGGAAGAAGAAGAAGAATAAGGAGAAGAAAAGGGAGAGGAAGAAGAAGTAGAAGAGGAAGAGGAATAAGATGATGAAGAAAAGGAAGAAAAAGAAGAAGAAAAAAAGGCAAAATAAGAAGAGATAGATGATGATGATGATAACTCTAGTATTAACGTGGATGTTGATTAGTTAATGGTAAAATAAATTTTTTTCATGGATGATGAGAATTATATGAGTTGCATGACTAACAAATTGTATAAATTGTGTGATTTCTTTATTATCATTTGCATGAGCTAGTTTTTAAACAGATTGTATCAATTTTCATGTATTCACATTTCCAACTTTTCTTGGAAAATAGGATACCACGAGGCAAAGGTCAATCACTTAGAGATGAAAATGGCAGGGGCCGTGGACGAGGTCCCATGAGCCTGGTTGTGCCACCATATGCTACTACTCCAGAGGCTACTACGTTAGAGGGTAGGATACGCTTTTGTGTTATTATTTAATTATGAATTCTTCTGTTAATTTAAAGTAATTCTTAAATAACATATTATTTAATATGTGATTATACATTCTCTTATGCAAGAGTGGAGGTTGGGCCTTCTCAGGCCCCTCCAGTCACCCGTCGAGTTAGAGGACCAAATAGAGAGAAGCCTCTGTCAGCTCAAAAAAATCTTTTGACCATATTGAGCTATAGGTCTTTATACATGTTCACTGCATATTATTCATGTCATTAATTTACATTAATATATGTCACATATCAATTAAAGTACTTATTTGTTTATGAATGTAGTGAATTCCATGGGTTCAAAGATATCTCCAATAACATTTCGACTCAAGTGAGGAAGCACATGAATAGCCCATGGAACAGTTACTATCAATACATTGCCGCATCCAGAACTCTATTTGAGATAATTTTCTAGTATTACTTTTTTCTCAATTAATTTGTTTTAGTTCTACGGTTATAATATATTCTATGATTGTACTATATATAAAATAATTGAAAACTGATCATATTTTGGTTGTTTCTTATATGCACTACACTTTTGCGACCCCCGAAGAGCTTGATTCTGCTAAATCTACCCATGATAGGATCGCTGCAACTCACCACACCGACTGGATGAATGAATTACGGGATAAGTGTAAGCAGTAGAGGGCGAGGACAAAGCAAACTGGTATGGTTGGAGTGGAGATGTCGGGGGAAGAGGCCACAAGATCCCCACTGAGCACTGGGATGCTTTGGTTAGTTTCTAGGCATCAGACACATGGACTCATCGCTCCAATGTTGTGTCGGTGAATAGGCGGTCGGGAGATGATTAGCGTGTTCACCATGTGGAGGGGTCCATCAACACGGACGTCCACGCGAGTGTATTGGTATACATGTTATTTTTTTCTTTACACTTATATATATATAAACACACACACTTTTCCTTACAAATTGTAATGTGTAGTCCCAAAAGTTTGGCAGAGATGCCACACCTGTTGAGGTGTTTAATAGGATGCACAAGTGCCAATCAGGGACAAGTGATTACGTTGATAACAAATCCAGGGATACAATGGTATGTATAAAATATATTTTTTACTTATATGCAAAAAAAATTTTGGTTTTAATATAGTTTGGGAAAAACTTAATCATATACATTTGTTTGTAATGTAGGAAGCATATGACCAGTGTGTTCGAGATAAGAGTGGTGGCCAGATTGAAACATCCTCATAGCCTGAGATCAACACCACTGAATGGTTGCATGCATCAGGTGGGCTAAAGAAATGGCGATTTTATGGATTCAAGGGCATGATAGATGGTCGCCCCTTTACTACTAGCTCTCCGAGTAGTCGCAGTTCTTCCGTCAGATCCACTGCATCACGGTTCAAACTTGTTGTTGATGTCAGTGTGATGCAACAACAAATAGATGATGATAGGTCAAGAATCAAAGAGCTTCAGTCACAGTTGGCGTGAGCGAACGCTAGGGCGGATGATATGCATTCACGTCTCGAGTCTATGGAGCAGATATTGCAACAAATGTCGATCCTGAGAGGTTCAAAGATGGATCCTACCACACAACCCGATGTAAGTAAAACATATTGAACTTTTTTACATTATTAGTTACCAACCATGACGATTTTAAGGTAGAAAAAGTAGTTAACTTTGGAAACAGACGGGATGGGTTTACTGTCACGTTCGTTTAATAGAATGTAACTTATGGGAACAATCGAAAACCATTCGGATCACTGGTTACAAACCTGGGAGATTTTGGACTTAAAAAGTATATAACTTAATGGTTTTAAAGTTAAAAAAAATTGATAACTTAGGTAATGGACAAGGCGGGTTTATTGTCACGTTTGTTTGGTAGAATGTAACTTGTGGGAACAAATGGAATCCATCTTGGATCATCAGTTACAAACCCGAGAGGTTTCGGACTAAAAAAATATATAACTTAACGGTTTTAAGGTAAAAAAGTAGATAACTTAGGTAATAGACGATGAGGGTTTACCGTCACAACCATTTAGTAGAATGTAACGGATTAGGCGAACTCACAAAGTATATAACTTAGCGGTTTTATTTTCATAAATTATTTAGTTTCTGTTTTGGTTTACATAAAAATTTAGAAATTGATTACTATCACCAAGGGATTGATTGGTGATAGTATTGCACATTAATACTAAGGGTGCCGTCGGTGATAATAATTATCACCGAGGGACACATCCATCAATGTTGAGCTTAGTCTCTTTTTTTATTTTTTTAAAAAGCAACTCTTCACCGAGGGATGAATCCCTCGGTGATAATTATTATTACCGACGGGCCATCCCTCAGTGTTGATCAGATTATTTTATTATTATTTAAAAAACAACCAAAAAATAATTTTTTTTAACATTTTCACCCCCTCGGTGATAACCTATCACCGATGGAATAATTTGGTCATCGGTAAAAAAAGTATTACCAAGGAACTTAACGTCGAGGTGGTTATCACCGAAAAAAGTCTCTCAGTGATAAATATTATCGACAACAGAGGACCTTTCACCAATAAAAAAATCAGTTGAAGATAATCAATTTTCTTGTAGTGATTAAGTTGATAGATAACAAGGTTAAAACAAATTAGGCCTTCAAAGTTTATTAATTGAAGAGAGATGCTGAGAGTGATAACGTGCAAAAATATTATTCTCTTTCCAATTATGACTGAATTAACTATTTAATTCATGTTGTAGGTGCACTTAGAAACTCATGCTCCTTGTCGCTTTGCAAAATATGTAGCATATTTTGAATTTACTCCCTCAAAGATCCAGCTGGCAACCAAGGATATGGGTCTTGGTGGCTTGTCGTAAAGGCAGCTAAATTACCGCCGGAATTATGTTTTTCATTGTTGCACAGCTTCAATGTGGATCAATGCTTCCTCGAGGGTGCATGGGAAGAAGATTGAAGCGACAGTAGATGGCGTTGCATGGGTAATGGGACATAGAACTGTCGAGGTTCAAGATACGACATAGAACTGTCCTTAAAGCGAATAACACAAACTTCACCAAACTTTTTGTTCCATTCATTTGACTTTTTTTTAATCTCTTCCTCTGACCAAGATAAGGAAATGATCTTGTGATCCCTTAAGATTGTAATCTTTGCATGCTTTAATCAAATTTGCTATCCAATTTAATTACGGTAAGAAAGGATTGCAATTTAAGGAAGAAAATGTTTTTTTTTTTAATCTTGGTTGGAGAAATAGATCAAAAGTTAAATGAGGAGAATTAAAAGTTTTAGACAAAGTTTGTGCTATTCACCATAGGACAGTTCTAAGTTCCACCATGAAAAACTATTCCTTGTTCCTTGTGGTCGTGCAATTGCAAGTGAAAAGGGATGTGTCATTTGCAATTTTTTGTTTTATAGCAATTGAGATTGTCATGAAATTACAATTTTGATTTTATTGTCCAACTAAACAAGTGAATTAGCGAAACATAGAGTATACAAACTGTCGGAACAATCGGTTTGATCGGTTAAAAGTTTTAATAAACTTTTTTCGATTATATTTTTTTCAATCGAATTAACTTAAGTATTTCAATGTTAATCGACCAAAATAATGTCAAATAGCGAGTGGTTTAATATTTTGGGGAAGAATATGTGAAACTTGATGGTGGATTTTTGATATCAAACTTACCATATAAAGATTTAATTTAATCTGCGTTTTAATCAGTAAGTCCTGAAAATAAATAGTTTCTTTCATCAGTCATTTTCAAATCTGATCTTCCATAAAACTTTATATTCAATTAACACTTTATCCTACCCTTATATCAAACCTTTAATCACCGCCCAAGGGGTATCTAATCCATAATCAGCTGACTTCGTTGACCACCGGCCGAATTTCTAAACATAAGAAAGACTCAAAGTTAGCGCAACCAAAGGATCAGACAAATAAGCACCGCTAATATTCCACGTCTTTCTTTAAACCCTGCTTTACCTTTCACATAGAAAGGAATAATAATTATATTTAATAATCTAATAGAGTACTACCTAATTACACCATCACTTAAGGAATTTGAAGAAGTAAAGTACCATCCTAATGCATATATTGGTTTGCATGCAAGGTTAACTGGTAGATTTGAGAAAGAAAAGGAAAATGAATTGTATTTTGATTTCTTTCCTTTTACAAGAGTAACAAGAGGTAATTAATAATAAGATTAGTATGTCTTTTTAAATAATAAACAAAACAAAAAAAAAGATTAAATTGAAGGAAATGGCAAATTTGTCTAAACACATTCAATGATCTATTTTGCTCTGACCTTGGCAATTTGTGCTCCTGTAGTTATCTATATCTGTCTATTTATATTATTGGTGTTCACCCTTTAAAATATTTATAAAATTTTTTAAAAAAATATATAGCTCAAATATTTAAATAAAATTAGATATTTAACATGATTTACTCTAATTTTCTGCATCTTTCTCCCACATTTTTTTCGTAAATATCTCACCTAAGCTTAATTACCACACTTTCCTTATCTCTTTCACGTAGTAATTTCAATTTTTTCAATTTTCTCATTATTTTCTTTATTTTATAATACTCTCATTCTGTTTTATTCTTTTGTTTATAATTTTTGGTGAGTTCTTTCAATTATTTTTTTTCGTATAAATGAAAAGATAATTTTAGTTCCGTTAACATATTGTTTCATTCAAAAAATTGATTGGTTTAGGTTTAAATTCAATGGTTTATAGCAGTTAAAAACTCTATTTATAATTTTGAGAAACTTCATTGATAACATCAATATAGATATGGGATCTAAAAATTAATATTATCAATAAAAATTTTAAAATTACTGATAAAAATTTTAATTAATCTAAATCCAATAATTTATATCTAAACTAATTAAAAATTTATCTTTTATCAATCACACTAAAAAGCAAACACGTGGTAATATACTAGTATATATTAAAGTAGATATTAAAGTAAGTCAACAACACTAACAAAACAACCCACCCATAGCCATAAGCCATTTGTTTCACCAGCCGGGATCTTTAAAGGCTCAGAGGACTGATTCTCTGTCAAGCTAAAGAGTCCTTTAAATTCCTAACAGATGGCAGGTGGGTTGTATAGGTAGACAGATGTACGGTCCAACTACTAAAACCGTTGTATTGGTGGACAGATGTACGGTCCAACTACTAAAACCACTACAATAATCCCAGAGGCCCAGGCCCACTACCCATGTTCTTTTACCTAGGTTTTCCTCTCTTATAGCCTTTGTTCTGTTTTTCTTCTAACCTTATTTAAGCACTGTGTTCTCTTATAGGTCTCCCTCTATATGTGGATGACCAGGCAATAATTATATCTTGTCGAACCAGCAACATCCATAATAGCAAATCATTAAAAAAAACACCCTCCACCTGATTTCTATTCACTCTAACTGAGCAAACTCAAATCTCATTTATGATGGCTGTTGACCTACACAACACAGAGTTATTGCTTCCCTCTCAGTTTTTCACTGAGGAGAACAACATTCTGTCAGTGAGCAACAAGTCCATCAACCGTAACGACAACAGCAGCAGCTCTTGCTTCTTTAGCTCATCTGATTTTGGGTCCAACTTGAGTTCACCACTTAGTTCCACCGAAACAGAGGAAAGCAGTGAAGAGGAAAACGATTACATTGCTGAGTTGACTCGACAGATGGCTCGCTACATGCTTCAAGATGATGACAAAAACGAAAAGGTACTTGATTTCGTGGTTTTGTTATTATTAAGATTGGTCTGTTTTGGGTTTCTGGGTTTACGTCAAAATCACTGATTTGTGGTTTATTGTGGGTGTATAGGCATGGGATTTTGCTATTTCGCCACAATCAACACTCTGGTCACCTTTAGGCTCAAGCCATGAGAGCCCAATAGGCCCATCTAGAGAGCCATCTCCACCACTGACACCCACGACTGGAAACTTTGAGAAGATGAAGATAAACGAAGAAATTCCCAAATACAGCCATGGTGAGACTTCAGTTCCTATAACCATGAGAAACCCCAAGATTGGATTTCAATGCAAACAAGCCCTTATTGATGATCAAATACGAGCTATTCAAGTAAGCCTACACGTCATGCCACTTATTAAATTAATCAATTTTATTTTCTTTCTAAGTACTCTATTTTGCTAAATTTTTGCTCTGTTTTTGGTTTATGTTGCAGTTTTATAGGCTGAAACAAGAGCAGACAATGAAACAACTTGACCAGAAACAACAAGCTAAGTATTATCACAACATAGGGAGAGCTTGTGGTGGGTTTAACAATCGCCAAAAGCTGATGAGTCATCAGGGTTCAAGTGCAAATCCATGGACTACTCTGCAACAGCAACAGGGCAACAACAACAGCAACCAGCAAGCTCCATCGGGTATGAGAGCGGTTTCCCTTGGTGGGTCAGGTTCAGGAACAGGGTCTTCTGGGACAGGTGTCTTCTTGCCTCGTGGAATCGGTACTCCTTGTGAGTCACGCAAGAAAACAGGTATTGACTCTTGTAAAATGGTATACTACTTTTTGTGATTTATGTTTTAAGCCCTGCATCAAAAAAGACAACCAGAAAAAGAAAGTTAAGCTTTTTGATATTTTATTGGGTACTTTGCCTTCTGGTTCTGTAGTTGTTGGGGGTTGTTAGTGTTCAGTGGATTCTATTCTATGTTGTAAGATTCCTTGGCATCAAGTAATCGTCAAGTTTAGTAGTGACCAAGATTTTGATAAGTGTGAAATGGAATCTTTATCTATGGTTCATTTTTAGATCCATTTGCATGCTCCTTTCACCCAAAAGAAAGAAGAAAACAAAAATGAAAAAAAAAAAACAATAAAGCAAAGTTGTTTTGATATTATTATTGTTAGGGTAAAGTAAACACTGTTTTTATATTGGGAACTTATTTGATGAGCTTGAGTTGGAACTCACAACCCCTTAAATTGATGTTTAAAACAATGCTTCTGTTTTTTATCAGGATGTGCCCCTGTTCGTATACCAGCAAAAGTAATTCAGGCCCTAAAGCTCCATTTTGACAAAGTGGGTGTCCCATCAAGATTCAATGCTGCTGGTTTTCCTCTTCAAAATGGTAACCCAATTCACCAAGAACTCTATTACCCTTTTTTTTAAAATGAAACTCCTGTAATTTAATTTCACATAATCACTTTGATTATGTCTCTGCAGATGCTTTAATGGATGGGAGGAATAGCTCATTTTCACGGCAAAAGCGCCAATCACGGGCGGTGCCGGCCATGAACCATCAAGAAATGGGTCTGCCTCAAGAATGGACATATTGACACCCCACAGGCACATTGCCTTGTTCTTTACTTATAATCACTTACTGATAATGGTGTTTGTATCTGTTTTCTTCTCAAGAGAGAAGAGGAAACGACCAAGACAGAATAAAAGAGGATGGAAATGATACACATTTGTCAAACGTACGGAATCCAACAGAGAGTAGGACAAACTAATAGTACTCATACTATTAAGTTTTAGTCGGAGATATGTCCTTTTCCCTTTTAAAAATAAAAAATAAATTGGGAGATAAATTTAGAAGAAATAAAATTAATAAAAGTTGTCCGAAAGAAATGGATACAGGCTTGTCTCTTCTTATGGCAGGCTGCCTCAAGCAAAGTGTTTTACTTGCACTAGTAGTATGCCGTATGGCAAGGATGAATTTATATGAAATCCTAATAATTCAGCTGTCAATCGTATGTTTATTGTGTACTCCTTGGGTTTGTTTTCATCCGTTGATCTGTTCTACAATGAAATATTTTCTCTTAATCGTATCTTTATGGTTGAGATTTTTTTTTTTATGCAGATTCATCTCCATTCTCAACCAAATGAAAAAGCTATTTTAGTTAGGGCCAGCTTGGTGGCTGCCATTTGATTAAGATTGGTATTTTTCTTTTTTTTTCTATGAGTGAACAAAAAATAGTAATTATTAGAATATTCACATTCTAATTATTCAACATTCGAAAGAAATAAAAACTTATAAGTATTATGAGTTTAAGCTTTTTAAGTTAAATTGATGTCAATTTATGTTTATCAAATCCGTATTCATAAGATTTTTCGTGTATGAAAGATTTTTGATTTTAACAAATAATATCATAGTCGATAATTTTAGTTAGTCACAATCCTCTCAATCTCTCACAATGAGTACTTTAATTGAGTTTGCGAATGAAAAATGTTTTTATGCTTATCGCTTTTTGAAATACTGTTACATGTTAAGGACTTTTAGTCCTAAAAGTAATATTATTTAGTCATGACATATTATCTAATCTCATACGTTTATCCATAATTTTTTAAATTTGAGTGATGACTTTTATGAAATTTAAATAATAACATAAAAAAAAACTTGAAATAATATGTAGTGAAAAAAAATTGCAAAAATTTTCTAACCTATCGCGTTTTATTAATTATATATTGCTTTTGAGTGAGGTAAACGTTGAGAGTGTACATCATTATCTTTAATGTTGGGCGGTGCCAATAGCTATTTTGACATTTTGGAGTTCTATGTATCCTAGGATTGTCCTTTCATCATTTTTCCATTTTGCTTATGTATTCTCACAGCAAAACTTCATATTTGTATTGAGAGAAAATTTTATTAATAATTATTAAATAATTTTATTAATAATATTTATATAATTATTATTTATATTATTAATAAAATTACTTAATAATTATCTGTAAAATTTCAATAAAGTATATAAACGGTTTTTCATAGCTAGCACATGTAAAAATTTCTCTGCCCGGCGGGAGAACTTGATGATATTAAACTGCTCCTTAGTTGGTTCTAGTCTAAACGATTTGGTTTAAATTTATTAAAAATTTTATTGATAATATAAATTTTTTTATTTATAATATTAATTTTTATATTATACATTTATATTAACATTATCAATAAAAAATTTTAAAATTACCAATAAAAATTTTAATTAATCTACTTTTAGATTTTGACAAAAAAGCAAGAAATTTAGACTGATGTGGAGATAAGTGTAAACATATGGACTGGGGTCTGTGGGGCCAGATTCCACCTCTTCTAGATCTGTTGACTGGGTCATTTACTCATTTAGCTCTGTTTATAATTTTGAATTTATTAGCAATGACCCTTTCAATTAGTCTAGTAGCTGGATCCAGCAATGCAATGGTTGGGCAATACATTTATGTTAGTGAAGGAAAAATGATAATTATATGGAAAAATATATGCTCCTTTGTAAAAATATACAAGGGAGGTTAATTTTTACAACAAAGTTACAGTAACTAATTATCACAAATTGTTATCGCGATAACATAAAATACATTATGTAATAGATATAAGTATTATTGAAATATATTGATCATATAATGATATTATTGAAAACACCGTTAAAATATGAAAAGTTAAACACATGCGACATGTGTCATCTTTCACATATGTTCCATGTGTTTTGTTTGGACGGAAAATATGAATTAGCTGAAAATCTCATCAAATATCAAAAATAAATTAGTGTGTTGTTAATATTGACTCAACGGTAAGTCTCTTTGACCCTTAATTTTTTTCTTTAAAATAATTTCATTTCTTTTTCAAATCAATTTTCTCTAAGCTTAATTATTAAATGGCCAATTGCGGCACATGTTTAATTTTCAGTTATATTCTAACGGTACTCTTACCATAGAAGGTACCTCCCATCTATTCGTCATTTTGAAAAAATACAAAGTGTATATATATATATATATATATATATATATATATATATATATATATTAAATTAGAAGTTACAGAGACCCAATTTAAAAACATGATAAGTACAAGGTTCAATATGCAAAACCCTGTATAAAAGCAATGCTCATGGCCAGCTGCTCAAGTAGATAATGAAATATTCTTCTTCTTAGAAAAAGGTGGAAGTAACTTGTTTTACAAATGGTGGAGGACAATTTGGAATGATTCCCCCTTTGCATGCGTTTTCAAGTATATTGTCTGTCACTAAAGATGTGCAATTTGTAGGGCCGATTTCTAGATCTTGTTTCTTTCTTTTAAGGAATATTTGCACCAATGGGATGAAATATTTCACTCTTTATTCATATTCGTCTAAAAAATTTAATGTAACATTTGGCAAAAATACATTATAAAAGGGAAATAAAATAAAATGGTCTCTATGTATCGGTAGATAATATAATTTTTTAAGTTTACCTTTTTTTATCAAATACAAAATTAAATGATAACATTCGTTTTTATTTTATATTTTAATCTGTCTGCTCAAACAAAAACATAAACCGTGTTAAAATATCCTTTTAAGTACGTTAAGGTTCCATAATATATGCCTGTTTTGGTGGCACAATGGATACAATTTGTTTGGATGCACTTTTGACACGGTTTTCACTAGGGACCACTGCCTCTAATTTCGGCTTGGACCAAAAAAAAATTGTGGTCACTTGTTTAGGGAGAAAGACCCAGCTGGGGACTTAACTTTTCTGTGGTACAAAGACTCTAAAGATGCCAACACGAGAGTTGTTGGTACGTCTTTAAGGTGCTTTGTGTTTAATCTAACCATCCCATGACCACATGGGCTAGCTAGCTCTTCCTTATGTGATGTCGCCAATCACCATCAAAATTAAATGGGAAAACCACCCACTAATTCAACAAGGCAGGACTGGTTCAAGCGGAGTTCATTGAACATGTAAGTGGGATATTTTGGTTGGCTGGCAGCATAGATCATTTTATTTGCCGAAGGAGATGCGTGCTTGAAAAGGGTTCACATGCTTCTTTCATACCGACTTCGTAGGATTTTGTTGGATGTTGTCCATCACATGGAAATCATAAAATACTTTATTTACAAGAATCACATAAAAGTCATAAAATACTTTAAGAATAAAAATCATATGAAAATATAACTGTAATTACTTTGTGGATAAGTAAACGTCACATTTTTTATTTCGATAACCATGAACATTATATTTAAGACATTCGAAAAGTACTAAAAAAAAGTAAAATTTAACTCAATATTTGTACATAATAGAAAATGATATTCGTCAAACAAAGAAAATAAATTGCAAGCAAACTTTAAGTTTCTAGATTCACCAGAGAAAAGTGTTATCATTATTTTTCAAACACAAGGCTGCAAGAATCACATAAAAGCATAATTTTAATTATTTTATGGGTCCGTAAACATCACATTTTTTTTTTATTTTGATAACTATGAACATCACATTAATGACATCTTAAAGGTACTTAAGAAAAAGCAAAATTTTACTTAATATTTGTGCATAATATAAAGTGACAATAATCATGGGACAAAGAAAATAAATTGCAAGTAAACTTTGAGTTTCTAGATTCGTCGAATAGAAAAGTGTTATCATTATTTTTCAAAAATAAAGCTGCTAGAATCTCACGTAAAAGCATAACTTTAATTACTTTGTGAGTCCGTAAACATCACATTTTTTTTATTTTGATAACCAAGAACACTGCATTAAAAACATCTGGAAGGTGTGCTTAAGAAAAAGCAAAATTTTACTTAATATTTGTGTATAATATAAAGTGACAATAATCATTGGACAAAGAAAATAAACTGCAAGTAAACTTTGAGTTTCTAGATTCATCACATAAAAAAGTGTTATCATTGTTTTTCAAAAACAAAGCTGCAAGAATCACATAAAAGCATAATTTTAATTATTTTACAGGTCCGTAAACATCACCTTTTTTTTTATTTTGATAAAAGTGAACATCACATTAATGACATATGGAAGGTGTGCTTAAGAAAAAGCAAAATTTTACTTAATATTTGTGCATAATATAAAGTGACAATAATCATGGGACAAAGAAAATAAATTGCAAGTAAATTTTAAGTTTCTAGATTCATCACATAAAAAAATATTATCATTATTTTTTAAAAACAGAGCTGTAAGAATCTCACGTAAAAGCATAACTTTAATTACTTTGTAAGTCCGTAAACATCACATTTTTTTTTATTTTGATAACCGTGAGTACCACATTAAAAACATAAGAAAAGTGTGCTTAAGAAAAGGCAAAATTTTACTTTATATTTGTGCATAATATAAAGTGACAATAATCATGGGACCAAGAAAATAAATTGCAAGTAAACTTGAGTTTCTAGATTCGACGGATAGAAAAGTATTATCGTTATTTTTCAAAAACAAAGCTGCAAAAATCTCACATAAAAGCATAACTTTAATTACTTTGTGAGTCCGTAAACATCACATTTTTTTTTATTTTGATAACCAAGAACACTGCATTAAAAACATCTGGAAGGTGTGCTTAAGAAAAAACAAAATTTTACTTAATATTTGTACATAATATAAAATGACAATAATAATGGGACAAAGTAAATAAATTGCAAGTAAACTTTGAGTTTCTAGATTCATCAAAGAGAAAACTGTTATCGTTATATTTCTAAAACAAGCTTAAGAAAATCATATAAAAGCATAATTTTAATTATTTCGTTGATCCGAAAACTTCACAATTTTATTTTGATAACTATAAACATCACATTAAAGATATCAAAAAAAATATTTAAGAAAACACAAACTTTAACTTGTGCGTAATAAAAAGTGACAACAAACATTGGAAAAATAAATAAATTACAAGTAAACTTTAATATTCTAGTTCATCAAAGATCACACATGTATAACATACGTGTTAATGGATGACTGTCGGCAGCATTCCTCAGCCAGAGATTGTATATTTGTACTATAGGACTTGGCGATCAATGTTACTGAAATCTAAAATGCATAACGTGTATCAAGATGTAGAACTGTCTTTGTCATGTCACAAGAGGAATTATAAGTCATAATCTTAATATGGACATCGCACGTCAAAATTGTAATCAGATTAAGACGTCTCCTTTTTTTTTGGCTGTATATAAATTATAGGTACAATTTTAATCGTATCTTTCAAGATTTAAGGGTAAGTAGACAAAAAAAAAGGGCGTAGGTAAACATGTGAGCGAAGGTAGAAGAAAGTTTGATGAACTAATCTATTCTCTTAGAAGGACCTAAACAAATCAGTTATCAGTCATCTCTTTGGGTTTTGTTTGTGTTTGTACTCTAATTTGTAGTATGCTTGGACTTGACTTGGGCAATTACTCATCCACTTAAAAGCCCAATAAGTATAAATTACAAGTTCCAACAACCCATATGGCAATTGTTAGGAATATATCATTTTTACTCCAAATACATTTAGAATTTTGGTCCAACACAGTAAAGCCTGTTATATGTGCAAAGCCAATAACCTCTAAGTACGGAAATTTTTGTCCGGACTTGATCTAAGAGTTCAATTCCTGGACCAATCCATCTTTTTTTTTTTTAATAATTGTCAGTACCTATCATTTTTTTTTTTTTGTGGTTTGGTTCAAAGAAATCAATCTTGAACCGAATCTGAACAAAATTTCCCCTTTTTAAGTACCAAAAAATCCGAGGGGAATTAGTTGGTGGGATTTTGGGATGGTTAGAATGATAGAAGGATGGTAACGAGGCATTTTGGTAGGAGCTACATTGGGTTGCTGCTTTGTCTTGGTGGTATGTGGAATATGGATTAATTGTACCAAATTGAATAGCATAGCCAAACAACTCCAAACAATGCTTTATTTTGTAATGAATGGCTATTTAAACTCAAGAAAACCTTATTGCCTCTTTGTCGGATGATGTTTTACAGCAAGTTAGTACTTCATAACTTAATCATGGGTATATTCTATTTTTAACATTTTTAGTTTGCTTCGTATTTTTATTGAGTTTTTGGAATTTAAAATGTTTTTATTGGGTTCTTTAAGTTTAATACTCGTTCCAATCAAGTCTTTCATCCCAATGACCCAGTAATCTCATTCACAACAAGCTCATTTACGATATACTCATTCATAATAATTTCATTTACATCAAGTTCAACATGATAGTCAAAAACAGTTTCATCACATTCATATAGTCCAATCACATCATTCATTATCCCTATATTTTTATCAAATTTATTTAATTGATCCTTCATTATATCAACCGTAACCCTATATTTCAAATAAAGTTACAATGACTCTTGACTTATGAACTTTCATGTGTATAATATACACATTTGAATCACTACTTAATGAAACAAAATACTTCGGGTGAAGGACCTCATAAGAACGAGTATCAAACTTAAAAAACCTAATAAAGATGTCTTAAACTTCAAAAACCCAATAAAAACATCAGGCAAACTAAAAAAACAAAAAATAATACTTATTCTAAAATAATCAATTACTTATCAAGCGTGATGGGAGATAAAATTTCTAATGTTAGAAGTAACATTTAATATCACATTTCATGGATTTCAAAGCAAAACCAAATATAACAAAGAGGGAAAATACAATTTTCCAAGAAAATAAAAATTACAAAAGAAGAAGAGATAGGTCCAAATTTAGGGATTTTCAAATTATAAGATCAGCAACTCATAGGAGGAAGATGATCAGAGGCATGTTGATAAAGTGGCATTTCCGTAATTACATTGAAACCCCTACTCCTAAAAAACAAAAACCCTAAAGCTCGACCAGCAATTACCACAAGAAACACACCACCGTTAAACGACATAACAGCAAGCATCACCAAATATCCAAGACTGACCTCGACGGCATGCATTAGAGTCTCCACAATCCCCAAAACGACATCGCTCGAGAACTTTTTGGTCATTTTGAAATGCATAAGCCACTCAACGAGGACAGAGAGCACAAAGAATATAATCAGGGCTAACAGGTACATGCCAGTACTCGTACCGGGCCAACCGGAGAAAAGGATCTCAGTGTTTTCCCCCCAGAAGAAGGTCATGTGCATCATCATCTTGTGGTGGTTCATGGTCATCCATCCGGTTCCATTAATGGGTGGTGGTGGGCCCATTCCACCCATGTGATTCATGTCATCATGGTTCATTTTTTTTTTTTTGGCTGTGGAACATAAAAAAGAGAAGCAAAAATTCAAGATGGGTAAATGGTTTTGGGGATTTGAGGAAGACGAGGAGGGAGTTAATTTATATGGTAAGATATATAGGGTTTTAATTTATTACCAAAAAAAAAAGAGAGGGATTTATTTTTAATTAGTAATAATATGGTAGTATATACTGTTTTTCATGTGAGCGGTGATCTATTAATTCAATTTTGTGGGAGTTATCATAGAATCGTAAAAGTTTATTAGTAATTATGGAAAAATTAAATAGTAATTATTTTAAAAATTTTAATTACTAAAATTATTATTTAATTTTTTCGTAATTATTAGTAAAAAATTTTAATTCTGTAATAACTTTCACGAAATTGAATACGTGATATCAATTTAATTAGTTAATATCATTACTTAAAATTAGGCAATTTTTATGATCTTTACTGGTTGTAAGAAACTATAACTTTTATCATCAAATGATAATGAATTACAACGAATTGATATTACATTATAACGAAATATAATACAATTATCATGGAGGTATATAGTTCCTTTAGCTACGGCTGACAATGTCAAATTAAGGTAATGCTTACCCCAAAGTCTACGTTGAGTTATGCCTATATATATATTCGATTTGATATTAATTTTCTGAGCATTTAACCTTAAAAAAAAGGAAAAAGAAAAGAAAAGAAAAAAATGCCTAAGAATTAATAACTTATAGGGATTAAGAGTATAATTTACTGAAAAACTTTGAATTTAACTCACTGAGTAATATTATTGTTCATTGATCGACATGTTATACCTACCATTGCAATCAATTACCACTTTCTATTATCAAAAAGTGATTTAATAATTTTCAAAAAATAATTATTAATAATTTATGTGTTTTATTAATTTTGTTCTCAATAAAATCATTATATAAAGTGATTTATAAAGCTTGTGAGAACATGTCGGAATTGATTAGGGGTGAATATGAATGAAGTAAACCTAAAAAAAATCAACCTGATCCAATTATATCGGTTTGAAAAAATCTTAAACCAACCCAACCTATGAACCCATTTAATTCCAACTCAACCCATAAATTCGGTTTGGATCACATGTTAAGTATTTTTTTTCACTTAAAAATTAATGTTGTTTATATTACGTAAGAAAAAATATTTCACTACAATTATTCATCACTCATTAAATCAAAGATCAAATTCATACAAGAATTTATTAAATCTTACAAACCATTATTTATAAACTAAGTACCTTAAATAAATTTATACGAAGTTCAAACAACCTTAATTTAATACAAACCATGCAAAAATAAATAAAAATTATATTTTAAAAGTGGTTGATCAATCAAATTCTTCAAAACTTCAACACTGGTATAAACTTGATCCTAGAATCTCTATAACCAAGTTTCATCATACTAAAAACATAAAATGAATAAACATAGGATAAGTAAATCAATTCAACAAGCTATTGGAAAATATAATGAAAGTCCAAAAGAAATACTTTCACGAGAACAAATGGTCTTCTTCAACTAGAAAGTATTAAAAAGAAATACAATCTTCATACATTTAAATTATAATTGGCATTTTTTATGGAAACTATCGTTTTTTTGTTGAAGGGTTCCTAAGAAGAAAAAAAAAATGAGAAGATATATTTACCAACACATACTAAATATATATTGCAAACTAAACTAACTTATCAAAATATAAATGTAATCCATCAAATAATATATACACAAGATATATATTATAATCTAAACTAATATGAATGTAGTTAATCAATATTTAAAATAAGTATATTTTAAATATATATAAAATATAATTATATAATGATTAAGTTACTAGTTTAGATTGAACTGAAATTTTTTTAACCTGTGACTCAACCCAATCTATTGAGTTCAAAAAATTTTCAACTCAACCCCAACCTAACTTTTGAGAACCTCAAATCATTACACTGGTTTGAGTCGAATCTATAGATCCACTGATTTTTCATGCTCGGCCCTAGAATTGATAGTCCATTTTAATGGTAAGAATATCATAATTAATTGTTCAACAAACTATCAACAATTTAAAATATCAAAATAAATATGTAAGGTAGTGAGGAAAACATCCAAATTAGTAATTTTTTTAATCTATATGGCTCAAATTCTTCATCAACGTATAACATAAAACATTCGGTAAATTTACAATTAATATCCAATATAATTTTAATTTGACTATGAATTAATAATATTCAACATTGTCTAGAGAAAATGGTTACGTGAAGTAGAGGGCCTAAGCCCTTCAAGGCCGGAGTAGCATCTTTTCGTGAAAGTTGAAATTTGATTCCTCAATTAATTGCCTTTTTTTTAGGCAAACAATATTTTCGTGAAAGTTGAAATTTACTAAGTAGTTGACATCAAAAGCATAAAGTTAGGCTATATACTAGCTTAACGCTGTTGAACCAGAAAAACGTTTTTTTTTTTCAAATGACAAAAAAGGACCACCTAGCTAGACATGAATTACGTAATTAGTTAACTACAAATATTACAATTGCCTCAAATTTTTTTTTCTTCTAAAGTTATTAGACTTATTTTCATAATAAATTTTAAGTTTTTGTTCGGTACATAATAAATCTTTATGGTTTCAATTAATTGTAATATAATATTTTTTAATATTATTCATAAATAAAATTATCTTAAAAACTTAACAACACAAAAAATTTGATCATAATTTTTTGTACACATGCAAATATAAATACGATCTACCATGAGAAAAAATATAATAATTTTTTTACCATTAAAAATTAAAAAAATCAACAAAAAATTTTTTACTAAATTTTTTTTAAAATTTATTAGATAATTTTTAAATGATTTATATAATTTATGGAGCGTAAAAATAAATCAATCTCGCGTTCAAATTGCTACATATAAATGATAAAATTAATGTAAACTCATTCTATATTAATAATGTAAACCACAGAATCAATTATATATCCCAAAATGAAAATGACCAAACCAAAATATTGTGCATGAATAAATTCTTTTTTTTTTTCTTTTGTAAAGCCTATAATATGCAAATACAAATAATAGAGAGATAGAGAAAGAGGTTCAAAATTCTGTAATAAGTTGTAACCGTGAAAATTAAAGGGCACAGGACATCCACCAGGGCCACAAGCTCACTGTTTGTTACATTTTTGGAGAATGACTTGATTGGCCTTCTTATCCTTCTCATCAGTTGATTATTAATGGCAAAGCTCATCCTTACATTCAAGGTTGCAGTCATTTCAAGGATTCAGTTTCTTCTGACTTTAATATTGAGTGGACCATTAGTAGCACTGGAAAATGGAACCAAGAAAGAAGCTCATTATTATTTTATATAATTTTTTATACAAGTACATGTTGGATATTTTTCTTAAAAATTGAAATGTAAAACTTATAATGCAATATATTTTACTTCATAATTTTTTACTATAAAAAAATAGATATTATATTATAACTCATGATTTAAGATTTTAGTGGTGATTTAAGATAAATATCATGTATATATAGTTTAAAATATATTTTTTTAGTTTTTGTTTAGTTTTTTTCGATAATTTTTTCTGCGTATTTCTTCCCCATGTTGTTTTTCTATTTTTAGAGTGAATATTTTGGATTCCACCTGTATTTTTATTTTTGTTGAAAAAAAAATAACGAAGCAAAGACAAAATAAAAATATATATATATCCGTTCGTTGTGCGTTATTGTGTTTCCTCTTCAACAAAAAGAAGAGTTCATGGCATCCATTTTTTTTTTTATCTCAAGGGTTTTATTGCTAGCCCTGTAAATCCCTTCTTAAATTATGAATCAAATATTTAAATATAATTATATATGTAATTTAATTAGCTCCAACTTCTCACATCTTTCTTCATGTTTTTCTCTCTTACTATTCCACTTAATCTTAACTGCTTCACTCTTATTACTTTTAATCAACCTTGATTTTCTCAGTTGTTCTTTCTTTTCTCACATAAAAGAACATGTTAATACAGGCATAACACTATGCTAGTTTTAATAGAGTGATTAATTTTTATTTTCATTTCATATTTTCTACTATTATTCAATTGGTGTAATCACAATTCACAAAGATAATCAAAAGAAATTCTACAGTGCATTGATATTGCCCAGATGTCTTCTGGCTAAAATATCTGAAATTATAATAAAATCATGGAATTATGGAATGCAGAAATTGGGATAAACTTTAATTCTGGCTCACCAGCATACTGATGTCTTCGGAAACAGAAACTGAGCATCACAGTATCTCAATTTTCAAATTAAACCACTTCACCATTTCACAATCCAATATTTACACATGACCTAAGCGTCCTAATACAAATTTATTCTTCAAAATTAAACAAGGGAAAATGAAAAAAAAAGAAAAGAAGGGGGAGAAAAGCAGAAACAAGAACCACAAAAAAAAGTTTGAAACAGACAATATGATCCAATTTTAACAATACCCATATCAAATTTTTCGATAAAATTCCATTCAACAAGCTGATGGAGGAAGATCGGAGGTTTTCCCGGGATGTGAGGAGGAATTCCTGAAAACTCTACTGCCAAAGAAGAAGAAGCCCAAAGTATGACCAGCAATAGCAGCCAAGAAAATACCAACATTAAAGGACATGACAGCCAACATGACCAAATAAGAAAGACCAGTCCTTATGGCATGCAAAATGGTCTGAATCAGACCAGCGACTACATGGTTGGAACCAGGCTTGATCAATTTGGAATGGGACAGCCACTCAACCAAAACAGAGAGGACAAAGACAAAAACCAAGGCTAAAGCATACAAGCCAATGCTCGAACCAGGAAAACCATCGAACAGAACCAAAGTATTTTTCCCCCAAAAGAAGGTCATGTGCATCATCATCTTGTGGTGGCGGTTCATTGGCATCCCTCCTGCGCTTCCATTATTCATCGTCGGTGTCATGGCCCCCATATCACGATTATGACCATCCATGCCGTCCATCTCTCTCTCTAGGTGAGGTGGGTATTTGGGATTTTTGAGGAAGTTTCTTTTTTGATTTTAGATCTGTTTATAAAGGAGATGGACAGGATGTTAGGGTGTTTAATTGAGTTGAAACTGATCGTACAACGGGAGTAGTATAATTTTGTAATGTACTACACATGATTTGGATTTCCAGTACATTTGCCAGAATTGTGCAACCCTTACAAAATCAAGATTTAATTGGTAATCAAATTTATTTTGGAACAAATATCACATGGTATCACTTACAGTCATTTTAATCATGTACCAAAATGAATAAAAACAAATATAAAATAAGTGAGAATTACTAACTGTTTTTATTGAAAAAATTTTGATGGGAGGTAAATCAAGATATTTGCATCAACTGAAAACTTAATTAATAATTTTTTAAAATTTTTATTAATATTATTAATTAAATATATATAAATATTTTAATAACATTTTTAAAAATTTTCAAACCTATATAAATTTTCAAACCGATATAAATTTGTTGTGCAACCAAAATTTATCATTTCTATTAAAGAGCTTCCACTAAGTTTGAGTGGGGTTTCGTTTAATCCAGAAATTCTTTTTTAACCCGGAGTCCGACAAGATCACCTCACTTAAAAAAAAATTAAAACTTTATTTGTAAAGCCAATGATTTAGATTTCTTTGAAAGGGTTTTAGCAGTAAAAAAATGGTAAAAAGAAAAAGAAAAAGAAAAAGAAAAACAATGATGTTTAGCACCACATGGAAGAAGCACTAGTTTCATTCCCCAATCATGTAAGTGGAATATTTTTTACCTGTATATATGTCCGCTACAACTCTACAAGTGATGACAAAACAATATCGAAATATCACTTTTTTAAATAAAAAATCAAAATATCACACAAACAAGGTAGCCTCTTTCATCAAAATGGGCCTCATAATGTGAGCACGAAAGTAGGCCCAACCCATATTAAAAGTCTAATATCTTTATATTTTTTAGTGTTTCTTTTTCCAACTTTAATTTTCCATATTTGATTGATGACTTACGTTGATGAGAAAAATATGTTCTTGAAATCTTCTTTTTTCAAGGATTCTTTTGACCCTCTCTCTGAAGTCACACTAGTTCATGCTTTCAAGGCAGTAGCAGTCATGTCAAATTTGTTTTCTTTGAAAGTTCTTAGTAAAAGTAGAACCCTGCAAAACACTTTCACTCTCCACCAATTTGAGGACCCAATTAAAAGAATCGGTTTCATTTTCCATTTCAAAGTTTCAATCTTCCTTTTTAGCCCAAAAAGAAAAGAAAAGAAAAGAAAAATTCAATCTTCCATGTTCATGTTCTATTAGTTTGCCATTGCATTAACAAAGAGGCTGCCTTGATTGCTATACAAATTGCAAATCATAAGAGTTTTTCAAGGAATGGTGACACAAAGAAAACAAAAAGCCAGCCGCTTGGTGCTTGTGTTATACCCATTTCAAGGCCACATAAACCCCATGCTTCAGCTTGCCACTGTCCTTCACTCAAAGGGTTTCTCAATCACCATTGTTCACCCACAATTCAACTCTCCTGAACCCTCTAATCACCCTGAATTCACCTTTAAACCCATATCAGATGACTTATCTCAAAGCAAAATCTTGTCGGGGGATTTTCTTGGTGTTGTCAAGGCTCTTAACAAGAATTGTGAAGCACCATTTCGACAATTCATGGAACAGATTTTGGCAAAAGAGGATTCAAATGATCACATCGCTGGTATAGTTTATGATTCGATGATGCATTTTGCTCAAACTGTGGCTTTTCATCTGAGACTGCCCGGGATTAATGTCCGTACTAGTGCTGCTGCCACTATATTAGCCTTTGCTGTCTTTCCTGATCTGCTTCATGAACGGGGCTGCGATTCTTTTCAAGGTATATTTTCTCTTTAACTAATTGTTAAAGAAATTCAATTTATTTAGTTATATATAGTTAAAAATTTGTCAGAACTCATGAAATTTTATTTTGTTTAGCGTGTACTTGTCTGCTCTTCATGATGAAAAATCAATGTCAATCTCTGTATTGTTACAGATTCCATTTCTAAAGACCAAGGGCATGTACTTCACTCCCTCGGGCTTAAGGACCTGACCCAAAATCTAACAGAAGCTATGACCGAGCAGGGATCTGCTATGACAGATGCGATGCTAAAGTCTTCTGCTATTGTCATGAACACAATGGATTTCCTTGAACAAGAAACACTAAAAAAGATTGAAGAATATTTCCCTGCTCCAGTTTTCACCATAGGCCCTTTTCACAAATTAGCTCCAACCATTTCTAGTTCATTACTTAAAGAAGATACAAATTGCATTTCTTAGCTTAACAAACAAGCCCCAAATTCTGTTATCTATGTAAGCTTTGGAAGCATGTCTAGCATGGATGATAAGGAGTTTATCGAGATAGTATGGGGCTTAGCCAACAGTGATCAGCCATTCTTGTGGGTGGTTAGGCCTTGTATGGTCCGCGGATCAGAATTACTAGAGCTATTGCCTGAAATTTTCGAGGAACGAGTGGGAGAGAGAGGTTGCATCGTGCAATGGGCACCACAGAAGGAAGTTCTAGCTCATGGCGCGGTGGGTGGATTTTGGAGCCATTGTGGCTGGAATTCAACTCTTGAAACTATCTATGAAGGGGTACCGATGCTTTGCAGGCCATTTTTCGGGGACCAAGTCTTAAACAGCAGGTACATTTGTCATGTGTGGAAGGTAGGCCTTGAACTGGAGAATGAGTTGGAAAGAGGGAAGATCAAGGTAGCTATTGAGAGACTAATGGTGGGAAAAGAAGGGGAGGAGATTAGGAATAGAGCCATGAATTTGAAGGAGAAAGCAGAGATTTGTTTCTTGGAAGGGGGTTCTTCTTACATTTCCTTGAATGAGTTAGCATAGAGGATATTGACATTTTGATTGCTAGTTGTTTGGATCCAGTAAACATGTGATGAATTTGTAATGTGCTGTTTGCCTAACATAAAAAATTTCTAATAACATTGAAAGAGTCTCATAAAGATTCCAATGGAAAATCATCTCAATGCATATTTTGTTTTGAGAATTTCTGAACAATCCACTCAAAATTTACCTCTTACAACAATCTCTCATTGAAGATCTTAATGCAGGATCATCTGAATCCAACAAATGGGATTTATATTCCCCTTTGCAGTGGTGTTTGCATCTTTGATGCTCACTGCATCGATGATCCAACTTCTTTGATGCCACCAAAAGACGATTTTGAGTCCTCAAAACCACTTTCATGATCACACTGCATTAGTGAGATCCGCTTTTGCTGATTTCTAGCTTGGTAACTCAGTAGTCAAGTTGACTGGCGGCACATGCCGACCCAGTGGAACCATATGAGAAAAATTTCTTACTGCATTTTCAACGCCAAGAAATTCATAGACACCTTCATCAAACACTGGACTGAGAGTCCTCAATTCGTCAATACTCAGGTCCTGAAGTTGGCAATTTTTTGATAGACAAAGCCACTGATCTTCCAACAATGTCGTGAGAGGTTCTAAAAGGCATTCCCTGTGGAAAGAAAACAAGACAGAAATCACTAGCAATTTTATGAGATAAGGAGAAAAATAAAGGAAATGGAAGGGTTGATATGTATAATGCCAGGAGCTGACTATGAACCACAAGTTGTGCATAAAAGTAAAAAGATTCGATGTGTTGCAAAAGGACAATGAAAAAATAAGGCACATATAAAGAGATCATTCAAAAGATTTTAAAAAGAGAATGATAAAGCTTCTTCCATCATGTAGCGAAACTGATGGAATACATGTAAGCTCCTCTAATTGGTAAAAAGAGATAAGGTCGGCCAATATATGTCACTACTTGCCATTTTCACGGGATAATAAACTAGTCTTATGGTTGAACGATTCAAGATATGTTAATCAAATGAATAATAAAAATAAACAGAATGAAAATAATAAGACACGATATACTCAGGTTCACTCCAGAATAGGGCTATGTCTTGCAAGAAGTTTCACTATAATTAATCTCCCAAATCTCTCTACAATGTGCTCTCAGTACATAAAGAGTATTTATAAGCAACTTAAGACGTCTTAATTAAGGTTTCCACCCTGCTGCAAAACCGCGGCTATTCATGGGCATAAACTCAATTCTTTAAGCAAAAAACCCAGACCCAAAACGTGTACAGGGCCTAGAATTCTCGAGGGCGCTGCTCCGCTCACCGAAGAACAAGACTCGTGGTCGTTGGGAGGTCTACAAATCTGGACCCGTGAAATATGCACCAACTCTAACAGTGGCATCAAGATGGCCAGCTGGCAAAGCCTTTTGTATTCTCTTTGATTGAAAGTAATGTTCTGTGCGAACCCTGCTGACACTTCCAGCATTCCCACTATAGTCTTAACACTATCAAACACAGGTTCCTTACCTTCCTCTCACAAAATATGGGGAAGGCAAGGAAAAAGCTAGCTTAATAAAATCAAACTTCAAAAGACGTAAAAGATGCAAGAGAGTGAAACTTAACAACTGCATAGAGGCTGAAACAACCCAGACTAGCTTTGGTTGGAAAGACCAAGCAAAGGGTCTCGGATTCAAGTATGATGGGTGAAACAGTCGTAAGCACAAATGAGTGGTCCCACATTAACTTTTTTGAAACATTAAAAAGATTGGTCCATGATTGTTACCATCCACCACTACAAGATAACTTGCACCCGCCTGTGCTTTTTTAAGCATATTTTGGTGCTTTAAAGTACCGCAATATGTGATATTGACGCTTTAACCAAGCGCCAATATATATGGTGTCGCAACGCCAGAGTCAGTGCTTACTAGAAGCGCCACAATATACCGGTCTTATTACGCATATATTGGTGCTTTAAAGGGCCACAACTTATTGGCGCTTTAAAGGGCCACAACTTATTGGCGCTTTAAAGTGCCACAACATATTGATGCTTCAAAGTGCCATAATATGAGAATTTTGTGGCACTTTAAAGCGCCACCATATACCACATATTGGCAATTTTTGTGGCACTTTAAAACTCCAAAATATACCTGGCTTATGTTTTTGCATTATCTTGAGTTTAATATCAACACCTACTACACACACACACACACACACACACACACACACACACACACACACACATATATATATATATATATATATATATATATATATATATATATATCATCAAACCCATATAAATTCAAATATCAATACCTAAGTCATTTCATAACACAAAAAACATTCATATTTAACCATGTAAATTCATACACAACCAAGTAATTGAAATGAAGTCTCAATAAATCTTTTAAGTGTCATTACACTTAAAATCAAATACGAGATCCTCCATTAACCAACCCCTGCAGTAAAGACTTGAGCTCATCCATTTGGGATTGCATATTGGTCATTTGATCTTCGTGCTTCATTGTTATTTCCTAAATCTGATGCTTATGCTTTTTATTGATTTCTTCTATCTGTGCTTTCAAATTATGTATCTCATTAGCATAAGCTCCATTGTATCTCACATCATTCCTAATCTGAGCTGAAAATCCAAACACATCGGTGGTATTAACTCCAGACCCTTGGCCTTGTACACATCCAGAAGTCTCTTCACCCATAAGTTCTGTGAAGACTTCATTTTGTATTTGTAAATTGTTACTAGCATCAGAAGATCTTGAAGCAGCAACAAGTTCGGCCACACGAACCTCAATAGTCTCTCACAATTAAGAAATAACAAAGATAATAAACAAACTCCCCCAAAGAGTGAGTAGCTATTTGCAGCGAAAGTTACATAAAACTAAAGGAACAAAAGTTAAGTAATCAGATTTTACAGAAAAACGGGCAGAGTTTCCCCTCTTTTTCCATAAAACCTCATGTAAAAGAAGAACATAAATACAATCCAAAAAAAGTAGGCATAATCAGCTATATAGATCATTAGAATAGCTTTGATACATCATCAGGAATAGAGTCCAAATACAAAGCAGAATGGTAAAACATATTGCTTCATTTCTTAACAAGAGCATCAGCCACCCCATTGGCCTCTCTAAAGCAGTGAACAATCTTAAAGTTTTAAAAAGATCAAAAGAAATACGGCAATATTAAAAAATGATGGTGCAATTAAGATGAAGGTTAATGTCAACATCCTTAAGTAGATGGATGATATTCATTACATTAACTTGGACGACAAGCTAAATTTTGAACTTGCAAATCCTTTGTTAACTAAAGTTTGTCTCTAAAACCCCAAAATTCAATTGATAGGCTACCGGGAATGATCCATTTAACATTCAAATGAGCCGCAAGTTTTTTGGTAGAAAGGTTGGCTCCTAGGTGAAAAAAATTAATAGCCTTAAACTTACCATCAACAATGAGGGCGGGAAGGCTTGAGAAGGAACTCATAAAAAATCTTTTGTTTCTACAATTCCAAAAGGCAACACAAGACACAATAAAGAAGGTATTCCAGTGAACTTTGAAAGGGGAAGGTTGGTCATTAGTATAATTGGCATGCATCAAATCAATTAAATTATGGTACTAAAAAAAAATAAGAAGAAGAAATATGTCAACAATTGTTAGAGTTGGTGCATACTTCATGGGACCAGATCTATAAAACCCCAGACGACCATGGGCACTCCTCGGTGAACGGGCAGGGGTCTCACTCACCGAGGAGCGAGCAGGCGAGGGTTAGGGGGTAGCGACCCCGAAAATTTCAGGCTCTGTACATGAGTTGGGTCTGGTTTTTTTGCAGCTGGGCCCATGAATAGTCATAGTTCTACAGCTGGGCGAAAATTCTGATTAGACGCTAATTAGGGCGTTTTAAGTTACTTATAAATACTCTTTATATACTGAGTATACATTGTAACGAGAGATTGGTGAGGTTGATAATAAGAAACTTATGGCAGGACGTAGCCCTATTCTGGGGTGAACTTGGGTAAACTTGTTTTCTTTTTCTTTCTGTTTATAATTCATGTGATTGACAGGTTTTGAATCATTCAATTGGTATCAGAGCCTTGTGTTCAAGAATTAACGATCAGATATGTCAGTTAGATCATAGATTAAAATCAAGAAGTTCAGAGGGAAGAGTTTCGAGTTATGAAACCTGAAGATGGAGGATCTACTCGTGGATAGGGATTTGTGGACGGTGATAGTCGATCAGATGCCGAAGAATACGATGAGCATGACGCCAGCATCCATAACAAAGGTGACATTGCTGGTGGTGGTTTCGGAATCATCAACAGTGGCCATCACGGAGTGGGAAAAGCTCGATCGGAAGGCACGAAGTTTGATTCGGCTGTGCCTGACCAATTCTGTCCTGATAAATATTTCTGGAGAAAAGACTATAAAAGATCTTTGGAAGAAGCTGGAAATCCTTTATCAGAGTAAATCTCTAGTAAACAAACAGTTTATGTGGAAGAAGTTGTACAACCTTTGGATTGCTGAGGGTGATTCTTTCTTTGTTCATCTACATGAGTTCAACACTTTGGTAGGTCAGTTATTGTCTGTCAGTGTTGATGTGACGGATGACGATGAGACTATTACACTGCTACGTTCACTGTCTAATTCATGGCATAACTTGATAGTTGTAATTGGTAGTGGTACGACTGGTCTGTCTTTTGAGAATGTCATGGCAGCCTTATTGTCTGAGGAGATGAGGCGGTAGGGTACAAAGAACTGGTCAAAAGAGACCTTATCTATGAGAGAGTGAATCCATGATAAAAACTACAAGTGGTCTGGTGATAAACCAAAGTTCAGGGGAAGATTGAAAAGTAGGGATAAATCTAGGTTGAAGTGTTGGAAGTGTAGAAAGCCTGGGCATCTAAAGAAGGATTGCAGAAGTAAGAGTGTGAACCCTAAAAAGTGTACAGGCAAGATATCAGCTTCAGGAAATAGGAACCAGTATGATGATGATGCTGGTGACTTAAATATGGCATCTTGTTTGGCTCAATCAGATTGAAGTGTTTGGATAATTGACATAAGAGCATCATTTCATATGACACCTCACAGGGACTGGTTTCATGAGTATGAAACCTTTGATGGGGGAAACATTTTATTGGGAGATAACTCTCCGGTGAAAATTATTGGTTGTGGGAAGGTGAAGTTGAAGATGAATGATGGGATGATCAGAACACTTCCAGGCCTGATGCATATTCTGGGTCTCAGTAGGAACCTGATGTCAATAAGCAAAATGGCAGATGGGGGAGTGAATTTCAGCTGTGACAAAAATTCATACAAGATGACTCACGAATCATTAGTAATTACACGAGGTGTTCGGTATGGAACGTTGTACAAGTTGCTGGAAAGTACAGTACCAAGTCAGTGCAGTTGAGGTTTTATATCTGAGGAGACGACTGATGATGAGACGAAATCCTTTATATTGTGGCATTAAAGGCTTGGACATATCAGTGAAAAGGGACTAACTACTTTATCATCAAAGCAGATGGTGAATGGAGTCCCAGAATGCTCCATGGTATTCGGTTTCTGTGAGCATTGTCTACATGGCAAGAAGAACCGTGTGAGTTTTAAGTCCACTGGCACGAGGCAAAATATATTCTGGATTTGATACATAGTGATGTATTTAGGCCAGTTTCGGTCCAATCTATTGGAAAATCAAGGTATTATGTCTCTTTCATTGATGATTTTTCAAGATATACATGGATTTATTTCATTAAGAGTAAAGCTGAAGCATTTGATAAGTTCCGTGAGTTTAAAGTATTGGTAGAAAATCATATGGAAAGAAAAATAAAGGTGTTGAGAATAGATAACGGAGGAGAATTTTGCTCAAACAACTTTGAGAAATTCTTTATGGCAAGCGGCATTGCAAGACAGAAAACAACTCCATATGCACTTCAACAAAATAGGGTGGCCGAGAGACTTAGTCGATCACTCATGGAGAAATCGATGATTATGTTGAGTTGTTCAGGCTTGGAGCTGGAGTTTTGGGAAGAGGCTATGGCTACGACATATTATTTGAAGAACAGGTCACCTATATCAGCTTTACAAGATCAGACACCGTTTGAGGCACTATTCAGGAAGAAGTTGAGTTTGGCTCATGTTAGGGTGTTTGGTTGTGATGCTTTGTAATACTTGTATTTGTAAAGTAAGTGTTGTGGGTTTTAAATTACTCGCAAGCGCACGAGTCGTTTGCAATATAGCGTTGTGCAAGTGCGAGGTCGAATCCGCAGGGAATTGCGTTGTGAAAATATAAGTTTATCTAAACTAATCTTATTTTAACCTAGTTCCGAATTTTGAATTGTATGTTGCAAAATAAATAAAAACTAAACTAAATTGATTTTAAAAACTAATAATAAAAACACTAAGGTTTCCGAATCCACCCCACCAAAGTTTAAGCATATATGTCCTAAAAACATAGCCTATCAAAACGTTCCATGAATCCAACTATAAGACAAAAAACAAAGAATATCCCAATTAAACCAAAAGCATCCAAGGTATCCGCTCTTAACAAATCACAAAGGAAATCCAATTTAATCGAAAATAATTCGATGTATCCATCAGATGAAACACAAGAAATATCAAACAGAACAATTTAAACTCAATCAATCACAAGATTAACTCAAATAATTGACAGAACATTTATACTAAAAAAATGTCAGATTTGTACAAGCAAATCTGAATTACTATGCCAAACAACGACAGGGCTTCATCTTCAACCTTAGCTGAAGATTCTAGCCACTCATAATTATGAAACTACAATTCATAATAAAAGTGCTAGACATTAAACAAAAAAAAACTAAATAAAAAGAAATAAATAACTTTACATGGGAGAAATTCCACTCGCTGATGGGCAGCACTTCCCCTTGTGGTAGCAAAGCCTTCGGGATCCACCAGAATGCTAGCAGACATCCACCGGTTAACACCAAAATGGCCCAGGAATTGTACACTGAATGATGAAGTGGAGTGGGTCTTATATAGGCAAATACCAT
Organism: Bretschneidera sinensis; assembly: GCA_023935145.1. Classification (NCBI taxonomy): domain Eukaryota; kingdom Viridiplantae; phylum Streptophyta; class Magnoliopsida; order Brassicales; family Akaniaceae; genus Bretschneidera; species Bretschneidera sinensis. The sequence goes on along the minus strand of CM043699.1, from coordinate 15,255,439 downwards.
GAGTGCAATGTGTTTCCAATCCGATGTGGGATGTGGGATATAGAAATGTGTTTCCAACCAATGTGGGATGTGGGATTTAAATCTTCACATGCCCTTCAAAACTTCTATTCACGCTGAAATCCCGCACAGCCTGACCTTTGTCTACTAAAACGGCCATAACTTTCTGTAGAAAAATCATTTTTACGAGCCGTAAAATTCTCCAGAAAATAGACTTATGGATCTTTCTAAGCATATATGGCTCATATCCTGGTTCTTATTGAATCAATACAGTTTAATTTTCAAAGATGATTAATCTATACGGGCAATTCTGGCAATTTTAGTGAAACTCCTTTCCCAGTGCTTGTAAACTTGAAAAACAACGAAAACAACTCAAAGTAACAAAATCTTAAGCTAACAATTGTAAATTAAGTGGCCAAAATATGAAATATTTTTCTCTCATCAAATAGCCCCAAACTTACATTTTGCTAGTCCCTTAGCAAAACAAAATAAATAAAAAAACTAAATGAAAAACAAAGAACATAAAGATAAGTTTAGTATTCATGGTATCCAAAAATTTAATGAGCATTCAAAATCATGAGATTCATTCATGAGCAAGATTAAATAAGTCAAACCCATCTTCACAATGAATAAGAATTTAAAATCTAATTACTTACAAGAGGCATGGTAAGACATCACAAGCTTGAATCAGTGTAAAGTGATTTAGCATATACATATGAGGTTTCCAAATAACTTCAATGTACAAGGTAATCAAGTCTCAAGATCCACATAATTTCTCATCGAAAAGAACAACGATGGCATAGTTTTATATATATATATATATATATATATATATATATATATATATATATATATATATATATATATATATATATATATATATATATATATAAGGCTCTGCTATGTTTAGTTCCCTTAAGCTTTCTAATCAACCCATGTAGCGAGTGTTGAGTCAATGACTCCCAAACCAGATGGTTTTAGGGCATTAGGTGTAAAGATACCCCTAAAGACTTACTAGCTCGAGTCAAAAAGGCTACGAAATTAAACCGGCCTTAATACTACCAAGAAAAATTTCACCTTTTGACGTGAACACTCACTGCTTACTAAGGCAAGAGGTCCAGTTACTCAGCGAAAAGTTTCGCAATGATTATTATGAATAAAATTCCCACTTTTTGACGTGAACACTCACTGCTTACTGAGGCAGGAGGTCCAGTTACTCAGTGGAAATTTTATTGATGATGATCATTATAAATATTAGTAGTATTAGTTGTTTTTTTTTTGTACATATATGCCCAAGTGTTTATCCAACAAGTCATCCGGTTTCAGTTAAGACAAGGAAACATATACATTCAACTCACTTGTCATACCTCACACAAATATGTGCTGATGTGCTCGTGTTAGATTAGATCAAACATGTGAATTCTCGAAAATGCCTAAAGTAAGTAACTAAAGTTTAAACTCTATCATCAGATCATGTGTTCAAAGTTTTAAACCCACCAATGAAATCACATCACAATTTTTCAGAACAACCAAAATTTTTAGACGAACATGAACATGTATTTATCTTTACGACAAAAAGATAACAAATTAGGACAAAGTGTGTGATGTGTCTCCCATACCCCCAAACTTAAATTACATATTGACCCCAATGTGTGACTAATATGGAAAGAGCTGACCTGAGATATGGAGAACTATCTGGACTGGTATGGCTCATAGCATACCCCCAAACTTGAACTAAAGTACGCATTGTCCCTGAAAAATAAAAAAACTAGAAAACAAAAAATACTGGAAACAAACATTAATCATAAAAATGCGAAATAATAAATAAACAGAAAAGATAAGCTGTGGGGTGCCTCCCATGAGCGCTAAGTTTAACGTCTTCAACCAGACCCAACATTAGTAAACATGCCCAACTAAGCGCTCCACCATCTGATCAATAAATAGGAATAAAAAATGATCAGGCGTAGTGGCAGCATTCAACTTACGGTAGTCTATACTCACTCTCCCTCCTGATTGAACACGAGTTGGCACCAGCTCGTCGTCCTCATTCTTCACTACCGTTAATTCAGCATATTTGGGCACGTCTTGAATCAGGCTCACCCACTTGCTATCAGAGATGGGACAAATGATCCCTGCCTCTAACAGCTTAATATCTTCTGCCCTCACAACCTCTTGCATAGCAGGGTTGAGCCTTCTTTGTGGCTCCCTTGATGGCTTGGCATTCTCCTCCAACTGTATCATGTGTATTACCAACGAGGGGTTGATTCCCTTGACATCCTCAATAGTCCAGCCTATAGCTTCCTTATGTTCTCTTAAGACGTCCAATAATTTCTCTTCTGGAGCATCACCCAAATCTAAAGCTATAATTATAGGCAAAGAATCTACTGGACCTAGGAACTTATACTTAAGATTGTCCGGTAAAGGCTTAAGTTCCTTCTTTGGGGGTTCAAGTGTTGTGGTTTCCTCCGTTTCATTGCTTTCTCGAGGATCAGACTCCAAAATGGCATTCACTTCCTCAAGTAACTTATCTAAGCCCAAGTCCTCTCCAAAGTGAGCAAAACATGCCTCCAGGGGGTCTTCAATGCGGGATTCATCCATAGTCTCCTTTGTCTTACTTCTTTCCCAAGGAGCAGACTCCAAGATAGTATTTGCTTGCTCAAGTAACTTATCTAAGTCTAAATCCTCTCCAAATTGAGCAAAGCCTGCCTCCATAATATCCTCAGACTTCCCTTCTTTCTTGGGCGCTTGTAGTCTCTCAGGGTAAGGCACTTTAGGTAAAAATGACCTAGAGAGATCCTTAATAATAGGTGTGGCTGTAGATGGCTCAACATCTCTCTTTTCCTTGTTGCCACTTTCTTGCCCTTGTTGCATAGCAGGGTTCTCCTCCACTTGATTGTCCACTTGTCTCCCAGACAAATATGGGACAGTTGATTGCACTTGTTCCTGCCAATGCATAGGAGTTGATGAATTTCCCACCGCAAACTGTTCCTTTGAGTTAGGCTCAAGTTGACTGGGGAACTTTCATTCCTCTCCTTCACCCACGTAACTTGCGATTTGATCAATTTGACTCTCTAGCTTGGTAATCGCTTTGGTGTTTTCTATTGTTGCACTCATCACTTCGCTCGTGGATTGGCTAGTCATTTTCATGTACTCCTTATGGGTGTCCTCAAGTGACAGTGAAACTGGCACTGGTGTTTGAATAGGAGCTTGGTAAGCAGGTAATGGTGCTGGATAGACTGAGTGACTATAACTTGGAACTGGCGGAGGAAATTCGGGAGGGTATTGATTGTGAGCTTGATAAGGGGCTCCTCTCTGATTCCTCAGTTGGTTCTGCATCCATGAAAAATTAGAGTGGTCCCACCACCCTGGATTGTATGTTTCGGAGTAAGATCCATTTGATTGCCAACAACAATCATTGAAAGCATTCATTTGTTCCATGGGATACTCGGCACAAGCCGGCATTGATGGACAATTCTGTGCTAGATGCATAGGACTAGTACAGATGGAACAGCTATCAACATTGAATGTGTTGGCAGCATTGATGGACGGGCCGATCATTTTCATGTACTCCTTAATGGTGTCCTCTAAAGACTGTGAAACCGGCGCTGGATTCATCCACATATTTTTTTTTTGGATAACTAACTAGTAGAAAAATAAAATCAATTCAGACCAAAAATTTTCACAAACCAAACAGTTCCTCGGCAACGGCGCCAAAAACTTGTTGTGGGTTTTAAATTACTCGCAAGCGCACGAGTCGTTTGCAATATAGCGTTGTGCAAGTGCGAGGTCGAATCCGTAGGGAATTGCGTTGTGAAAATATAAGTTTATCTAAACTAATCTTATTTTAACCTAGTTCCGAATTTTAAATTGTATGTTGCAAAATAAATAAAAACTAAACTAAATTGATTTTAAAAACTAATAATAAAAACACTAAGGTTTCTGAATCCACCCCACCAAAGTTTAAGCATATATGTCCTAAAAACATAGCCTATCAAAACGTTCCATGAATCCAACTATAAGACAAAAAACAAAGAATATCCCAATTAAACCAAAAGCATCCAATGTATCCACTCTTAACAAATCACAAAGAAAATCTAATTTAATCGAAAACAATTCGATGTATCCATCAGATGAAACACAAGAAATATCAAACAGAACAATTTAAACTCAATCAATCACAAGATTAACTCAAATAATTGACAGAACATTTATACTAAAAAAATGTCAGATTTGTACAAGCAAATCTGAACTACTATGCCAAACAACGGTAGGGCTTCTTCTTCAACCTTAGCTGAAGATTCTAGCCACTCATAATTATGAAACTAAAATTCATAATAAAAGTGCTAAACATTAAACAAAAAAAAAAACTAAATAAAAAGAAATAAATAACTTTACATGGGAGAAATTCCACTCGCTGATGGGCGGCGCTTCTCCTTATGGTAGCAAAGCCTTCGGGATCCACCAGAATGCTAGCAGACATCCACCGGTTAACACCAAGTGGCCCAGGAATTGTACACTGAATGATGAAGTGGAGTGGGTCTTATATAGGCAAATACCATGAGTGCAATGTGTTTCTAATCTGATGTGGGATGTGGGATATAGAAATGTGTTTCCAACCGATGTGGGATGTGGGATTTAAGTCTTCACATAACCTTCAAAACTTCTGTTCACGCTGAAATCCCGCACAGCCCGCACAGCCTGACCTTTGTCTACTAAAATGGCCATAACTTTCTGTAGAAAAATCATTTTTACGAGCCGTAAAATTCTCCAGAAAATAGACTTCTGGATCTTTCTAAGCATATATGGCTCATATCCTGGTTCTTCTTGAATCAATACAGTTTAATTTTCAAAGATGATTGCTTTGTACAGGTAATTCTGGCAATTTTAGTAAATCTCATTTCCTAGTGCTTGTAAACCTGAAAAACAACGAAAACAACTCAAAGTAACAAAATCCTAAGCTAACAAATGTAAATTAAGTGGCCAAAATATGCAATATTTTTCTCTCATCAGTAAGAGTAAAAAAGTAATTTAATAAATATAACATAGAATTAAAATAAAATATATGTGAAAGGTTTATTAGTATTTGAATAAAGCAATTTAAAAAAAATTAGAAAAAATCTAGGACATGAATGTCCTAGAAGGCTGAAAAAGATTAAAAGAGACAAAAGTTTTAAAAAAAAATCTGCAAACTGTAAAATGTGGCAGCAGATGGCAGTACCTGCTGCGAACTTAAATTTGAGTTTGTCATGTGCTATTTCAAGGTTTGATGGTGTTACGACAAAACATATAGGTGGAGTGATTTTAGGAAGAATAACATGGTGATGGTGCAAGCAACTTTTGAAACTGCAGAAGATTTTTTCACATTTCACTTATATATATGTGTGGAGCATATGTAAACTTAAGTTATACTTACCAAACTCGTTTAGTTTTCCTTCCATTACGCGTCTTCTTTAAGCATTTGGGGACTGAAATAAATGTTGAAATAGCAAAATTTTGAAGGAGTTTACAATGGAATTTTGTAGAGAGTTACGAGAAGCTATCAGAAAAATAGAAGGCAATAATGTAATGTTTATTTTTGAATTTTTAGCATTCATGATATTTCCCGGAATTCAAAGTAGAAATTTTCAAAGGGTGTGGTTTATGAAGAATTGAAGAAATAATTAGAAATTTAATACAAATATTATGTCAGGTGGTGACGATCATCAACCGGAGGAAATCTCTTAGAGGAACAGGAAAGGCAAGGAAGTGATCCATGGGTAGCTTTAAGTGCTACATGGTGAGTTGAATTTACTTTAAGTAATCTAAATAAAAATCAAATATCCAGTGATAATATTAAAATAAATTATTATCTTATGCTTTAGTGGTAGATAAAAATTTAGTTGATAAGTATGATTTGAATATTGGACATGTGGAAATTATTATGTGAAAAGAGATATTATTAGAATAATAAGTTGATTTAATAATGATGGTGATAAATAGATTTTTGATGAGTTGTGGTCAATAAATTGATGTGATATATGGAAGAAGAAAATTGTGAAATTTAGCAAGCAGAAAATTGAGGAAAAACCGGATAGTTAATTTAAATATTTTGAATTCATGTGGTTTTATATTACTGTTGATATGCATATTTTATATCATTGTTCATATTCATATGCATTAAATAAGAGAACTGAAAAAACCGAGAAGGGGCCGATCTAATTGAAAAACTGTGACTGCCGGTATATGCTGGAAATAAAAGGGACACCGTGACAGCTGGTATATGCTGAAAATAAATTCTGTGACAGCTGGGATAAGCTGTAAAGAACCAAGAGGGGGTCGGTCTAAGATAATAACAACATGTCGACATGTGGGAAGACGTTCCCATAATAATAATTCACGCATTGCATCTGTTTTAATTATCGCTTGCATTATTGAAATGCTGATGTGTAGTGTATTAATTATTGTAAATTTATTTTTAGATGGATGAGTCTCACATAGAGATAGTTACAGTGAGAAATGGACATAGAAATATGATAAAATAGAAATTGTTTAAATGTTAGACATTATACTAATATCCAGTTATAGGAGAAATAAATGATTAAATATTAACAGGCTAGTTATGAAATTTGAATACTTTTAGTAAATTTAATTCACTGAGCTTGTGAAGCTCATCCCTCATTGTACAATGATTTCAGGTAGCAGACAGAATAAATAGTCTGGTGGGTTAAGAGTCAGACAGATTCATTTTCTATAAGTCACGTACGTGTCGATATCCTCAGACTAGTGAGAAAATGAAATAAATATTTTATTTATAAATATTCATGCATCTTACGTTGTATATTATGTGTAAGTTAATACCATATTTATGTACCTCCCCTGTTGAGGGTTGAGGATTAAAATAAAAATTTTGTTAGTATTATTTTATTGTTGCATATATGTGTCGTGCTGGGATTCTCAAACTATGATGACACCGTCTCGGGGGTGGCCAACCCTGGATGGGTCGTTACATGCTTATATGCATGTTCCAAAAGAAATGAGGAACAAACTTAACAGCAGATCAGTGAAGTGCATTTTCATTGGTTATAAGGATTGGGTTAAGGGGTACAAGTTATGAAATCCAGAAAATAACAGTATAGTTTTCAACAGAGATGTTGTGTTCAGAGAAATACAAGGGCTATGGCAGCTGTCTAAGATGTTCCAGAATAGCCAAAACTAGTTCAGATTGATCTTAGCCTGGGAGATAAAGAGTGAGAGACTACCCCACAAACTTCACCAGATACTTCAGATACTGAGTCAGTTGGGTCTGAGACTGATATTCATGTTTATGATGTAGAAGATGAGGATTCAGATGCTGGCTCAAAGGTAGAGACCACACCGGTCATAAAGAGATCCACACGGGTTAGGAGGCCACCCATCAGGTATTCCTCTAGTGCTTATAGTGCATTCAATGCTTTAAATATTACTGGTGATGATCCTAGCATAGTGAAAGAGCCAAGGACCTTAGAGGATGCAAATTTGTGGGAGGATGCTATAAAAAAAGAGATGCAGGCACTGGACAAGAATGAAACATGGAGCCTTATGAAATTGCCTAAAGACAGGAAGACAATGGGTGCAAATAGGTTTTCAAGCAGAAAAAAATGCAGATGGAATGGTAGAAAAGTAAAAGGCACATCTGGTTGCAAAAAGGTACTCGCAAATAGAAGGAATTAATTATGGTGAGATATTTTCCCCGGTAGCAAAGTTGACACTTATCAGATTTGTCTTATCCATGACAGTTGTTTAGGATCTAGAGGTTGAGCAACTGGATGTGAAAACAGCTTTCCTTCACGGTGACTTAGAGGAGGAAATTTACATGAAATAACTTGAAGGCTTTGTGAGCAAAGGCAAGGAAGAGCTGGTATGTAAATTGAAAAAGTATTTGTACGGAGTAAAGCAGTCACCACGGATGTGGTACTAGAAGTTTGATACATATGCCATTCAGCTTGGGTTCACTCGCTGCTATGCTGATCACTGTGTCTATGTGAAAAGGTTAGGGGGTGATTTTGTCATTTTAACCTTGTATGTTGATGATATGCTCTTGATTGGAAATAACAGGAAGATGATTAGCACTATGAAGGCATCGTTGGCAAGGCAGTTTGACATGAATGACCTAAGGCCAACAAACTTTATCTTGGGTATGCAGATAAAGAGGGATCGTGAAAATAAAAAACTGTGGCTAAGTCAGAAGAAGTATATTGAAGAAGTGTTGAAGAAATTCAACATGTCTAACAGTAAGCCAGTAGGGACTCTTATGCCTTTGGGAATTAAGTTATCTACAGAACAATGTCCAAAGATGGTGGAAGAAGATAAAGAGATGGTGCATGTACTTTATGTTAGTGCGATTGGAAGCTTGATGTACGCCATGGTGTGTATAAGACCAGATATTGCCCAAGCAGTGGCAGTATTGAATATATATATATATGTCTAATCCTAGGAAAGAATATATGTTCAATTTGTTTAGTGGGGCAGTGGATTGGATAAGTAATGTGTTCAATCTGTTTAGTGGGGCAGTGGGTTGGATAAGTAAGAGGCCAAGTGTTGTTGCTTTTCATCCACAAAACAGAGTATATGGCAGTAACTCAAGCTGGAAAGGAAGTGGTTTGGCTTCAAAGGTTGTGTGCTGAGCTTGGGCTTAAACAAGGAACAGTGAAGGCGAAATATGACAATCAATTCTTCTCAGCAAAGAATCATGCATTTCATTCACGGACAAAGCACATTGATATCCAATATCACTTCATCCGGGAAAAGATTGAAGAAAATGTGATAATCTTGGAAAAAGTTTATACAGTAGTGAACAACGCAGATTACCTGACTAAAGTAATTAGTCTAGCAAAGTTTGAGTTGTGTGCTACAGAGATCAGCTTGAAGAAAGAGAGTTCTGGGAAGTTTTCTATATATGTGAAGTATTTACCAAGTGGGAGATTGTTAGAGTTGGTGCATACTTCATAGGTCCAGATCTGTAGAACCCCTGATGACCACAGGGTCCCTCTCCCCGGTGAGCAGGCTGAGGCCTCGCTTACTGGTGAGAGAGCAAGCTAGGGTTAGGGGGCAACACTCCCGAAAATTTCAAACCTTGTACATGAGTTGGGTCTAGTTTTTTTGCTAGGCAGTTTGGGCTTGGGCCCATGAATAGCCATAGTTCTGCAGCAGAGCGAAAATCCTAATTAGACCCTAATTAGGGCGTCTTAAGTTACTTATAAATACTCTTTATGTACTGAGCATACATTGTAACGAGAGATTTGTGAGGTTGATAATAAGAAACTTCTGGTAGGATGTAGCCCTATTCTGGGGTGCACCTGGGTAAATCTTATCTTCTTTTTATTTCTGTTAATAAGTCGTTTGATTGACAGGTCTCGAATCGTTCAACAATTCCATATATAGAAGTTTTGCCCATGGACAATCTTGAATAATATGTAAAATAAATTCAAGTTGATGACAAATAGCACAAAGATGATCTGAAATAATCTCTCTGCTTTTAAGGATAGGCTTGAAATAAAGAGCATTATTAACACATCTCCACACAAAGAAATAATTTCGGTAAGATGTTGGAGTTTTCCAAATCCATCCAAAGTTATAGACACCAAATCCTTAAAAAGCTCGTAGGCAGATTTAGACATGAACTTGTCATTAGAGAATGAGTCCCAAATAATGATATCGAAGGAAGAAAGCTCAGAGGGGATAGGGATAGACAAAATGCAATTAAGGTTTGAGGGTGGAAGAACAAAGGAAATCTGCCTCAGATCCTTTTAAAAGTTCTTTAAAAACAAATCAGACTCAGCCAAGGTAAGAGGCCCTTGAATTTTCCTTCTTAAAAGTCCATCCTCTTAGAAATTATAGTTCCAAAAATAAATAAACTCACCATTTTTAACAACCCATTTTAATACTTTTTCAAATTCAAAGGTATCCTATTCATTTTTAAGTCAGTAAAGGACAAGTTAATTTTCCAAAGTATACTATTTTGTGAGAAGAAGTCAAGGCACTTGGACACTAGATATCATTGGCAGGTGAGGATGATGTTTATTTTGATGTCACATAGGACTGTATCCTTATTTTAGAGTCTCCTTAACCAATGTTGTCTTCTTTTTTCTGGAGCATTATAATGTGTACTAGCCCCTGTGGTACAGGTGTTTTTAAAACCTTCAAATCTAGTAGAAGCAAAAGCAACATTGAGGTTGATTAAGAGGAATCACAAGTGCATGGGTGCAGCCCCTGTGCAGGGGCAGGTGCAGCTTCAAGCATAAACCTTTCATGTGAATTCTTTGGTTTCTTTACATGTATTTTTAAAACCTTTAAGTTGAGTACTCGGGTAGAAGTAAAAGAATCGAGATGTAACATTGAAACCACCTCCTCCATCTATGGTCTCTTTCCAGATTCGAATCCCAACTAATCACTCAGAAATAAGTCTAATTGATTATAATTTTTTTTTTTTAAAAATCAGTCACTATTAGACATTAGACAATTTTTACTAATCTAACCAAACAAGGCCTAAGCTAATTTTCAAACAACATAACCCAAACCTTTTCGATCACTAGGATCCAACATTAATTAGAAATTTAAAATGCATGCTGCATTGCTCATATGTAATCTTGGAATGGCTGCCAATTTTTTTGATGATTGTTTGCACATGAAGTTATCATCACTTTACAACATCCACAAGTGTTTAAACACGAATTTAACACCAAAATCATTAAAATCCTTTGTAATTACAGAGACCTCAAGAAATCCCATATTCCTTGAAAAACTTTGTTGTCCTCCATAAAGTCATGAGCAAGAGGAAAAGAGTTACAAATAAGAAAACTTAAAACACATTCACTAGTTGAAACAAAAATTATTTTGTTTTTTATATGTCTTGTTGACCATTTTATTTAACTCAAAGATCAACTTTGCAACAGATCTTTGTCTGGTACTGATGACTTTATGAAAGAATCAAATAATAATGTATAATTATATTAGTGTATAATTGTTGCTCCTTGATTTGCAATTGTGATATGTGTTTTTAAAACCTTCAAATCTAGTAGAAGCAAAAGAAACTTTAAGGCTAATCAAGAGGTATCACAAGTGCATAGGTGCAACCCCTATGTAGGTATAACGACCCGACCTCCCACTTGGCATAATATTGTCCGTTTTGGCACCCTAGGCCTCATGGCTTTAAAACATGTTATGCAAGTTGAGGTGGCTATCACTTATAAATAGCCCAGCAACATCCTCTCTAGCTGATGTGGGATACTAATACATCACAATCTCCCCCCTCGAGGCACAATGTCCTCGCTGTGTGGTCCCACACCAGGCAACCAGCTGGGCAAGCCCTTTGGCTGAGCTTTTGAGAACATGGCTCTGATACCATTATAACGACCCGACCTTCCACTTGGCATAATATTGTCGGCTTTGGCACCCCAGGCCTCACGGCTTTAAAATTCATTATGTTAGTTGAGGTGGTTATCACTTATAAATAGCCTAACAACATCCTCTCTAGCCGATGTGGGATACCAAGACATCACAGTAGGGGCTGGTGCAACAGCCCCTGTGCAGTGGCTGGTGCATCAGTCTTTGCATAAGGATGGACTTGTACCATAAGAGTGTCATAACAAGAATGTTATGGACAAAACATTTAATAACTATCGTGAAAACTACCGTGGATTAGATCTTTTCTTTGAACTAATGTTCTACATCATTTCATCCTTGAATAGAACCAAAAAAAAAAAAAAACAATACATCAATACATTAAAGATTGGTATCTTCATCAATGTCCATCCTAACCTATTTTGAGATACAATCTAATTGATCGTCTACCAATTCATTAGAAGACATTCACTGATTGTAAGTGTCATCATCATCTTCTTGCATTTTCCCCCCATATCATTTAGGTCCTCTGGCTTTGTGATCACAACATGATACCATTCCTTTCTTGTTGGGTCTTGCACATAAAACACACGTTTCGCTTGAGATGAAATAACAAATGGGTCATCCTTTAATAACTGACCAGTGTGTATAAACCTTGAGAAGTTCATGAGAATGCACCCACTTGCATCTTTCTTAAAACCCCTGGGTGAATTAAAATCCACCTAATCACAATGAAACAAAACAATCTTAAACGCCCCATAGTAATCTAACCCAATGATATCTTTGAGCACACCATAGTACGCTTGATCCTCCCCTTCAACCATATTTCCCAAATTTTGAGATCGTCTAAACTTCTCACGTTCCTTTGTGGAATTTAAAGCCATTGATGTTGAATCCATTAAATTTCCTAACAACATTATTTGTACCTAAAGTAAAGGCAATTATTTCATTTGAATAATTTTTATCCACCATCTATGAACCCTAACCATATTCAAACAATTAATAGGAGGCAATATCTGTCAATGTTTCACACTTATACCATTCAAAGACAATTGATATTGTGTCTAACCTATCTCATAAGCCATGAGGGAAATTTCTCAATCAACCATTTATGTTCGAGACTTTGTATTGGTCGATTGGAACGGTTGGTTAGTCTTTGAGCAGCCAAAAATTCGCTGCAAAAAATTGATATTATCAAACTGTTAGCTCTCACATGGATAACAAAACATAACTACTAAATCTAACCACATGACTAATGTCCTTTACTAATACTAACCTACAAAAGTGAGAAAGTTTATTATTACGGAGCAACACATAACGATGTGCTTGAGCCAATGACATGTTATCAAGCTCAACACTTACAATCTTTCCTATAATCCGTCCACCAGAGGAAAACATGTACTCATCCGGATAATTTGCATTATCATTGTTCCTTTAGGGGCGGTTGAATTTTGTCTCTACATCTTTGAAGTATTGTGAGCAATATGTTAGACATTTTTTTCCATTGTACCCTTTAGCAATTGACTCCTCGGGTAGACTTCTATTACATACATAAGATTTCAAGTGCACTAAATACCTTGCGAAGGCAAAAAAAATAAAAGATAAATTTAGTAGCCATTAAAATACAAATTAAATATTTACAAATGAGATTTGAACATCTAACCTCTCAATAGGATACATCCGCTTGCAGTGTACAGGACCACCGAGTCTAGCCTCTGAGGCTAGGTGAATGATTAGATGACCATAATGGTAAAGAATCTAGGGGGGATATTTTCTCCAAATAGAAAAGTGTCAATGCAACACACAACTTCAATATGTTAAGCTCCTAGGGATGAAGGGTTTTAGAGCATAAGCCTTTGAAAAATGATGATAACTCATAAACAACTGCTACAACATATCTAGGTAAAGATGTTCTCAAGGCAGTAGAAATGATTTTTTACATCAATATGTGACTGTCATGATTCTTTAAGTTTGACAGCTTACACTCCTTTAGGTTGACACATCTTGAGTTGTTTGATGCATACCCATCAGGAACTTTGAGATTTGCCAAAACTGTCAATAAATTATCATTCTCTTTCGTATACATAGTGTAGCATGTTAGAGGCGAGTGATCTTTTCCAGTAGGAAGAACAAATAGATGGAGATTTTTTCTAATACCAATTTCTTCGAGACCATGACGTGCCTTTTTATTATCTTTAGTCTTACCATCTATATTCAATATTGTTCCAATCAAATTATCACATGCATTCTTCTCTATATGCATCACATCTAGATTATGACGAAGAAGATTGTTTTTCCAATAAGGTAACTAAAAAAATGCTTATTTTTTTTCCACAAAGTTTGTACAACTCCCTCATCCATTGGAAGATCCTCCTTATTAACATTTTCTAGGAAATCATCTACACCTTCAAAAAGATTATCAATTCCATCCACTAGTACTTGCCTCGTAGAGGTACCAACATCCTCTTTGCCCTTTTATTGGAAAGCTTTGAGGTTTTACCATAGATGTAGTTTCCACCCTATAGTTGACTTAAAACATTGTGTCTAGACGGTGGAACAGGAGCAAATCCAAACTCTATAGTGCCATCAAACTGATCATTTTGAAACCGAAACTGATGGTTTTCTTCTAACCATTGACAATGACCCATATAACAAAACTTTCCTTCGTGGTTTAACCATATAAAATGCCTAGAGTCCCAACAACATAGACAAGCAACACGCCCCTTGGTACTTCAACCAGATAAGTTTGCATTTACAGGAAAATCATTAATGGTCCAAAGAAGAAAAGTACCCAACTTAAAGCTTTGATTGGTGGATGCATCAAACGCATCAACACTATCCTATAATTGTTTCAACTCTTCCCTTAAAGGTTGCAAAAAGATATCAATATCATTACCGGGGCTTTTTTCACCGAGAATCACCATTGAAACGATGAATAAGGTTTGCTTCATGCAAAGCCATGGTGGTAAGTTATATAGGACCAAAAGAACGGGCCATGTGCAATAAGTAGAACTCATTGTTCAAAAGGGATTGAACCCGTCACTAGTTAGGCCAAGCCTAACACTACGAGAATCAGCTGCAAAATCGAGAAATTCTTTCCAAGCTAATCCATCTGTCGGGTGTCTTAAAATTGCATCATTTGTCCTCTCTTTATCATGCCATCTCATCAAGGATGTCATTTTCGATGACATATATATCCTCTTCAACCTCGGTATTAGAGGAAAATAACACAATACTTTAGTTGGTTTTTTCTTTTAAGATAGAGCATCCCTCTCATTCAATGGATCCTCCTCATCAGCGTTGTTTTTAACCCATCGTGGCACACCACACATACGACAAAATTCATCATTCACATGCTTACCCCAATACAATAAGCAATCATTAGGACAAACATGAATCTTCTCATAGCCAAGACCCAATCCTTTGATAATCTTCATGGCTTTACAATAATTTGATGGCATTGTAGCACATATCGGAAATGCTATGTTGATAAACTCGAGCAACACAGTAAGATATTTACCAAACCACCCATTCAAACATTTGATGTGTAGTAGGTATAGCATAAAATATAAATTCATGAAATTCTGACAACCCGGATAAAGTTCATGATCATAATATTTCACCAAATTGTGATACTGAGTCATCTCGTCAATAGAAGAATGAACTGGATGTTCGACATATGAAGGCTCACCAAAATTATTGACCTTAAACACCCTATGAGTCTGTTGCTCTTCACTATGCTCATTTAAAGATCCCACTTCAATTCCTTCACTTAATGGTTCATTGTTTTGGTTTGCACAAGTAACATCGAAGGTACCTCGGAGCAAACCCAACATATTATCTCGTCCCTTGAAGCCAATTGGAATACTAATGGGTTCTAAACTAAAAGGAGAGTGGTGTATACAAGAGACTTTCTCACCATGAAAAACCTACTCGATGTAACCTGGAATAAACCCATTATACAATAAATGCTCTTGAACAACTCCTGGTTCGAATGAAGAACAATTACCACATCTCCAACATGGACAAACAATACTACCACTACCACAAGCTTTCAAACAAGCAAATATAATGAAGTTTGCTACACCATCGATATAAGCTTTACTCGACCTTGATTTATCTATCCAACTTTTATCCATTTTAAGATGATGCCAATAAACTTCACTAAAAAAATATTAATAAAGTATTCATTAGATAATTTTAGGCAAGAGAAGGCATAATTACAAACATAGAATTGATTACTAAGTTAATGAAATGAAACAGAGAACAACAAATTAATTTAATCATAGGATGAGTGCTGGATAAGCATTATGTGCAGCCTCTAGATAGGTGCAGGGTACAATAGCCCTTGGACGGGTGCAGGGTGCAACAGCCCCTACACAGGTGCTTGTGCAGCAGCCCTTACATTTGCTGCGTATAGGTGCATATGCAGCAGGCCCTGCATAAGTGTTGCATACAGATGCGCGTGCAACAACCTCTGCATAGGTGTAGGGTGCAGTAGCCCCTGTGCAGAGCAGCCCCTGCACAGGTGCAGGGTACAGCAGCTCCTGCACATGTTCAAGGTGCAGCAGCCCCTGTGCAGGTACTGAGTAGAGGTATGATCGACAAGTAATTGTCTTAGCATTCAACACATAATTTTTAAAGTTAGAAAAAAAAACATCTATATCAATGCAAGTCTATTTCTTCCATGCACATTAAAAAGTTTATTGTTATCAAAATAATAAAGGCTAACTTTCTTCTTCCATAAGTGGTTACATAATCAAAATCTTCACAACATTTAAAAACTTTAACGCATATACTCCATTTCTAGTTTCCAAAAAACTTTAAATATTTCTGATGGGAACATATATCACTAAATTAGTACAGTATATAGACAAAAATCAATAGCCACAGACCAGCAAAAGCCAACTCTAGATAGTTTTTTGGAACTCAAACAATTAAAGATTAGTTATCATGCATCAGACCAAGGATATTTCATGCGGTTGATTTAGTAACTTTCAGATCAAGGACAATAAAGAGTCAAATGAAATACCAACATAAAGTCTGAACAATGTAGACCAACAATCCATTTCTGGAGACCAGTATGTTTAAAGCATAATATACCGTGTGCCAGTAAAATGCCGAGAGCATCTAAAAACCAAAGACACACCGAAGTCCCTTACAAAGATTGCTAGTCTAATCTGCCATCATCAAGTACAAGAGAATTGGTAAAAAGCTAGGAAAAATAAACTTCTTCCCAGTGACACAGATAAGTGATAAAAGAGGGGTTTTGGGGTCTATTACCAAAAAAAAAATAAAAGAAAATGAAGTTACCCATGTCAATTATCAGGTGGAGGTAAACCGAAAAAACAAATTGTTCATATAAACACATTCAACTATGGATATATACACATATTTTGAGTATGCAAATAACATCAATAAAAATCAACCAAAGATACAAAAATTTGTTCTTTTACATGGCTACAATGAGAATAAGAAACAATTTAACGTTATTTACATGAAGAAACTATTAGTTTTCTACATGCACCTATCTTAATTTCTTTCTAGCTCTACATAATGTAAAAGGAATGGGGCACATCAATTGTAAAAGTAAATGAATGAAGGGCCAGAACCAATATGCAACTTCACCTTCTACAGGCACACAACACCAAAACAAAAATCCAACTCTACATTTTAGGGCAATGCATACTCGAGTTAGCATTGAATTTAAATTATAACTAAATCCTTTCTCACTTGTTGGTGCCTTCTATCCATATCTAAAAGGAAGAAGAATAATGTAATTCTGCTACAACTCTGCTGATAGATACAAAATGTCAAGATTCTTCTGGGAACACGATCGACTCAGGATCTGCCTTATCACTAAAAAAATAAAGTGAAGCCAACGGTCCCTGCCTCCCTACAACTGGTACAAGTGTTCTATTCTGTCTTTGGAACTTGATTATATGTTTAAAGTAAAATGGTCAATTACTAGTCAAGCTTCATGACGTGGAGTAAAATTACTGATGCACTGTTCAGAGAGCAAAAAAATTGGTGTTAATTTGGGTGTTAACATATCTTTACGGTTTTAATTTTCTTTTCACTTACTTTTCTTTTCTACCAACCAAAATAAAAGTGCTTTCCAGTTTCCACATTTTTTTTTAATTTTTTCCAATCAATCACAACTCTATTGCCCTAGGGAGGATGGGGCTATTAATTTAATGATTAATCATATTACTGAGGCTATATTAGAGTTTGTTCAGTTTCAAGAGTAACTAAAGTTGTACTTATTAACTCGGGTCTCTTGACCTAATGGGTATGTTCAGGTTTTTCATATAGTAAAACTGGATTGGATCCCCATTTTCCTAAGGATGTTAGAATAAAAAGTTACAAGATACTAAAGAAGTTGTATAGCTGCTACTTAAGAAGAAGATTAAGCAAATGCAAGGAATAGAAAAAAAAGAAAAAGAAGATAAAGATAAAGAAAAAGAAAATAAAAGGGCAGGGGGTCCTTCTGATGTGTAGGATAAGGGCAAGGTACTGAATAGAAGTATTTATCATAGTACCAAAAAAGAAAGAAAATATAGTAATTTTCTTTGGAAATTGATTAGGTCATGTTGACCATTTTACTCAACTGCATATATGTTCTGTCTTTGGAACTTGATTAGGTCATGTTATTTATTCTAATTATGTTGTTTTATATCTTGTAATTGTCAAATTGCTACAAATAATTTGCAACTAAGGAGGTTTTGATTATTAAATCAATATTATTGTTGCATTCTTAAATATAATGGGTTTATGTTCAAATTTTATACTAAAAAGAAATTATCCTCGCAACTTGAATGCTTCCTGGTTAGGTAGTGGTCCAGAGACAGCTTAATTTGGACTAATAATTCCATAAGCATATGTGAAAGATTAGGTTTCCTTCATGAAGCCTTTTCATTTTATTTCTTTTTGCAAAGCTTTTAGTCAAAGGAAAGAAAAGTGAGAAAAATTAATTAAGTAGAGGGGAAAGAAAAGTGATAAGAAACGAAAATATTGATATTTTCTTTATGAGTTTAATAGATGATGAAAAAATAAAAGGAAAAAAATTATCTCATTATTTTTTAAGATCAATAAACTTGGAAATGGAAAGTTAAAAAGTTAAAAGGAAAAAAAAGTGAATCCTCCTATTTTCTTAAACTCACATTTCTCTTCATTCCTTTTCTTTCCTCTCTTTTTTCCTTCATCTCAATTTTTCACTCTACCAATCATAGCTTAAAGGATGCACAATCTATTCCAACTCCCATACTTTCAGGACGTCTAGCATTGGTTTTTCAATAATAAGACTGAAATTTTCCAACATCTAATAGAATAATACAAAATTTTCATCTAGAAAAAGAATCTAAATATTCATTAAATAATCTAAATCCGCATTATATCCAAATTTGGGCTACCAAACAACAGTATATAGTTAGTCCTACAACAACCTTTGAGAAAACAAAAAATCTTAGTCAAGCAATCTTATCATATTGTGCATTTTTGTTTCTAAGATAATGAAAACATATTTGAACTATAATTATATGAAACACTGACCATATGCAATTTTGGATTCATTTTCTAAACAAATCTATTCCAAATGGTGCCTGAAAACGAAATTTTCCCCCAATTTTCCCACTAACCCAAACAAATCTATGAAAGCACACTGAGTGTATAAGCATACAAACTACAAAAGACACAGAAAATCCTAGAAGACTACGGTAGATTGAGAGAGAGATTAGAGACAAAGAAGCAAACATATGAGGAAGAAAACACACTCAATCTTTATGCGCGAACAAATCTATAAAACCAAACGAAAGTATAAGCATACAAATTTACTACCAAAGACACTAAAAATCCTAGGAGACTACTGCAAATCAAGAGAGAGATTAAAGACGAAAAACCAAACCTGGTTGATGAGGAAGAAAACACGCTCGAGTAGAAGGTTTTGGAGTCTTCGCACCTACGAGCCTCTGAAAATTTACTAAAGCGAGCAAGACACTTGAGCTTTTTATGTCTTATATCAGCACTTGAAAGCGCCAATATATGACACACCAAATAGTGGCGTTTAAAAGTGTTGCTACATGAAACTGTCACTTAGTGACGCTTATAAGCACCACTATGTGTCATATTCTATGTCTTATTTCGGTGTTGGAAAACACCAATATGTTGTCCTATTTCTGTGATTTTAGTCACTTCAATATAAAAAAAATCAATGTCTTATTTAGGTGTTTAGAAGCACCGCAATATGAAATGGGTTTTTAGTATATTTCGGCACTTACAAGCGCCACAATATGAAATGAGTTTTACATATTATAGCGCTTAGAAACACCGATAAAGCGCCGACGGAGGACACATGGTGGCGCATGTATGAAGCACCAGAAATAAAGCGCTGGCAGATGCCATTTATCTTGTAGTGCACTAAACAGGCAGTATATATCTTTTCATCAATGAATGAATGTATCCAAGTACCAACCTGCAAATGTAAGCAAGAGGAAGTCCTTTACACAATGTAAGAAGAGTAACTAAATCTCCAATGACTCTAGCAGACTTTCCTTGAACAAGTTCCATCAGATATGGATTTTTCTTTTGAGGCATTATACTAAGGCATTATGCTACTTCCAGCTGAGACAGATTCACTTGGTGTGATAAATCGAAATTCCTCGGAAGTTTATAGTACCCATTCTTCACGAAGACGATAAAGATGAACAGTAGTGATATAATTAGCAGAAAGAAACTCCAACACAAAATCTGTCTGAAACTGCATCAATGCTGTATAAAATGATAGAAAATAACCAATTACTTAGCGAAGCCCGTGCGAATACAATAGAAAATATGATATATAGGTTGAGCTGGAAAAATGCATAAGGAAATGCCTGTTGGGGGTGATTAAATTGACTCGATAAACTGAAGATGCACATGATTATGTCAATAATCCAATTATAACCCAAAAGTGATAGTTCAAGTGGTAGAACGAGCTAAGATAAATGATTCACATAGAGTAAGTAGGTCTTGAGTGTCCATTGGGTGCAAATAACTCCCTAAAGGCTACATTCTCAAAACTTAATATGAGTTTTATCTGGTATATATGGATGAGGTGATTTGCATATACTTAGAGGATTAATTGAACCAAAAGTCTAAATACTCTCATCATCGAAAATAATCTATTTATTTATTTTTTTGAAAATCATTCAGTTGGGAAGACAATACAACGACCACCGCACATATAGAAATACACATTATATGAGTTAGACATGCCAAATTCTCATTGGTGAGGTCAAAAAGACAAATTGCAATGAGTTTCAGGAACCACAATATCCGTAAGAATCAAAATGCACTTCTTAAAAATTAAGAAATGTTAATTTCAATGTTTTAACAAAAATAACCAAAGTGAAACACATTATGAAAATAATTATATTTAATGATGTGATATTTAATCTTATCGTGATTAAATTTTTATTAACATTATGTAAATCTGCCAAGAAGAGCAATGCAATTATGACATAATAACAATTTCATGAGGGAATATTTACTTATTTGAGAAACACACACTGAAGTAAAATTATGTATTGACGATTTATAGAACAATTTCTGACTGGGGTAATAATTTCTAGCAGAAGCAATAATGAAATGAAAAATATGAAAAATATTATGTATTGATGACTACAAGCAAATCATTCAATGTAACGCTCAACGATATTGCAACATCATCATCACTAATGTCATATTTATCAAAAAGGTATATATTTCAGGTTGACCAGTTCCACCGGTGACAGGGCATTATGGAGATCACATCGCCATTATTACGAGTACATATCAAATTAGTTGTCATCACTCAACAGAAGGCCAATGCCATATTTTTAACTTGAAATTTAACATTTATTAAATTTGAGTATCATTTAATCTTTAAATATTTGAGTATCATTTACGTATTACCAATTAAATTTCATTTAGCTATTGTAATTTAGGCTTATTTTCAGACTTTGGTAGTCTAATTGAGTCAAAGTATAAACTCTAGTCTTATGCATAATAAGTTTTTTTTTTTAAAATGAAGTTTATGAACATTATGGACGCCTGAAAATAATAATTATATAAATTCACAAAAGGGCAGTTTTGTTATTTAATGATTTTTGAAGTAATGAATTTCGTTTATTTATACATAATTCTTTTCATCTTGATCAAATAAAAATGAAATTTGTTTAATTTTTAAATGATTTGATAATGAAATTCATTTAAAAATAGATTAAAATGGTTTTTTGTATTTGATTTTTTCTGTTAATTTATAAAATTAAATTAAATTTTTATATTTAAAATATTTAAAATAAATGAAAATTTAAAAAAAAAAGTGATAAGAGTGAAAAAAGAAGTGATGGTCAACTTAACTTTTTAGTCTTTGTTTTTTATGAAATTTATTTACAAATTTTATAAAATTTACAATAACTTAACTAAATTTTATAATAAAATCATTTCAAAATGAAATTTATATTTTTTTATCCAAAAATAACAAATAAATTCTACAAATTTACAGAATTTATTTGTTTTAAACATTTTAATTTATAGATGATGTGTGAGCCTTAACTTCCAATTGTTAAATCAGGTGAAAGTATTGGTATTTTTTGTTTCCTAGCAAGTTTGCTTAGGCGTCAAACGAGTTAGTGCTCTTGCATAAAATCTGGTTTCTACAGCTGCAAAGATAAACTTGGTGAGAGAGAGATGGAAAAACAAAGAGAGAGTTGCCGGCAACTGGTGCTGGTTCCACACCCACTTCAAGGCCACATAAATCCCATGTTACAACTAGGCACCATCCTTCACTCAAAGGGCTTCTCAGTCACAGTATGTCACACCCAATTCAATTTTCCTGACCCATCCAATCACCCAAATTTCAACTTTCTGCAATTAGCAGATGGCTTCTCCAATAGCAACGTTCCCTTTAGTCTGATAGGTGTTGTATCCTTTTTTAATGCAAGCTGCAGTGCTCCACTCAGGGAATCATTGACTCAGATTATGGGGAAAGAGGAGCAACATGATAAGGTC
This sequence comes from Bretschneidera sinensis, assembly GCA_023935145.1. Classification (NCBI taxonomy): domain Eukaryota; kingdom Viridiplantae; phylum Streptophyta; class Magnoliopsida; order Brassicales; family Akaniaceae; genus Bretschneidera; species Bretschneidera sinensis. The sequence goes on along the minus strand of CM043699.1, from coordinate 15,233,056 downwards.
CCTTGCATCATCTATGATGGGTGTATGTACTACGCATCAGAAGTGGCTCATGATCTCAAGCTACCAAGCATCGTCTTCCATACCTTTAGTGCTGCTAATTTGCAGAGGTACTATGCGTATCCTCGCCTTCGGGAAGAAGGCCACATTCCTATCCAAGGCATGTATATGTGCTATCATAGTTAATGGGCTAATGGGTTGCAGTCTTGGTAAAAATATTGTTAAATGTGACTTGATTTTAGTAATTTTTTCTTTTAGGCGAGTTGGGATTCTTAGAGTACTTTTGAACGAAAAGGAAAATAGAATTCATTTCATGATTAAATGAATTGAAAATAAAATTTATTTATAAATAAATTGAAATGTATTTTTTATGTTTGGTTTTTTTTATTTTAAATTATCAAATTTATTTGAATTTTTATGATTAAAATGTTTGAAATAAATGAAAAATTAAAAAAAAAGAACGAAAAGGGAAGGGGAGGGAAAGAAAGGAAAAGATAATATTTTTGTAAAATTCATTTGTAAATTTTATGGATTTGATAGAATTTAACTTAATTTTATTATGAATTCTAAACCTTTTTCTTTGTTTGTTTCAAAAATGATAATGGTAGAATTTGAAATGAATTCCATAAAAAATTTATAGAATTCTTTTATTCCATAGTGTTAATCTTTACATGTCACATGTGTTTTTCAATAAACAGCTTGAGCTGTTAGATTCAATAATTGTTTTAAAAGTAATTGATCTTGTCAACACAGTTTATACGTGCATCACTCAACATTTATCATCTGTTATATTTAAGACCATTACTCTTGATGCAGATTCTAAGTTACTAGAACTGGTGCCTAATCTCCATCCCCTCAGATTTAAGGATCTATTTATTGTCGATGTCGAAAATTTAGATGCCTTTCTGAAGCTAATAGCTTCTATATGCGATATAAGAACATCTTCAGCCATCATTTTGAATACCACTGACTGCCTTGAAGAATCATCATTGGCGAAGCTCCTACAGCAATGCCAAGTTCCAGTCTTTCCGATAGGCCCTGTTCACAAAGTTAGTCCACCAACCCATTTCAGTCTACTTGAAGAGGACACCAGCTGCATTGCTTGGCTGGACAAACAAACTCCTAACTCTGTCATATATGTAAGCTTTGGAAGCGTAAGTTCAGTTGATAAGAAAGAGTTAACTGAAATGGCATGGGGTTTGGCTGACAGCAAGCAGCCTTTCTTGTGGGTGGTTCCACCTGGCTCAATACGTGGTTCACAATGGATAGAGTTATTGCCCGAGGGTTTTAAAGACATTGTTGGAGAAAGAGGCTGCATTGTGAAATGGGCGCCCCAAAAAGAAGTGCTCGCGCATGCCTCGGTGGGAGGGTTTCTGAGCCATTGTGGCTGGAATTCAACCCTGGAAAGTATATCTGAAGGGATTCCAATGATATGCAGAGCACGATACGGGGACCAAAAGGTGAATGCTAGGTACCTTAGCCATGTATGGAGAATAGGTCTGGAGTTGGAGAAACATATGGAGAGAGGAGAGATAGAAATTGCTGTAAGGAGGCTCATGGTGGATAGAGAAGGGGAGGAGATGAGGAAGAGGGCTATGGATTTGAAAGAGAAGGTTGAAATTTGTATCAGCAGTGGTGGTTCTTCTTATAACTCCTTGAATGAATTATTGAAGCTTATCATATCACTTTAGTTCATGAATCATGAATGTTTTGGATTTTGTCTTAACCAGTGTTGTTTTGGGGCATATTAACCTTTGAATGGCACTATGGAAGTTATGTAGCTACTAGTCAAAAACCAGATCAGATTAAGGCTTTTATGGGGAATGAGTTACTTACTGTTACTATGCATCTGTTTGTAAACGATATGAAGTTGATCTTTTTCTTATGTGTTTGATGTTATTATGTGAATTCGGTGTCCACGTGTGTCCGTACAGTAGTATGAGTTCGTTTGAGCTATGTAATATCATAGCAAATCATTCTTATCAAAATATCATAGCAAATCATAATGTGATCTAGTAACTGAAGTTTAAGTCTAGTTTTTTTCCCTACAGTTCCATTCTATAGATTAATATGTTGGGATTTTTGTTTAGTTGTTGTTTAACCCATTTGTCAATGTCCCTAAGTGAAAAGTAGGCAAATCAAGATTGTTTTGATAGCCTAGTGTGTTTGAGACAAACAAGTTTCTTAAAATTGAGTTTATACGAGTCTCACAAGATTTCAGTGTTTATCTAAAGATTTTAATTACAGTGATGCTTGCAAAATATTTGCTCGTAATGGAATGGGTTTAAAGTAGGTAGTTAAATTGTTTCGTCTGCAGAGATCTTTTTTCCCCTATTTCCATCTTCGATGAAATTTTTACTTTCTCCACCGTAGGTGAGTTAAATTCATGCCTATTAAGAACATGGAGGATGGTTATATTTACTTTCTCGATGTTTTTGTTTCTTATCTATGTCACTTTTGCTATCACTTAAATCTACAGAGTTAGGAACCATATTGTTAAATCAAATCAGGTTCCTTCTATTGATCCAAAGGTACGTTTTCTGTTTCTTTTTTTTTGTTTTTAAGTACTTTGATAATTCTTTGATATGTCTTTGACTTCCTTGCTTCGCATGTATAATGTTCGATGAAAAGTGTAATTGAGTGATATTGTTTAATTCTTCAACTCTACCATGAGTTTTATTTGTTGATCTATTTTGTTATGTTCAATCTTGTTTGCATTTTTAGACTAAATTATCAACCAGAGCATTTTCTCGCCAAATTTGTGTCTTAATCTAATTTGTGAAACGCCTATTTATCTATCCATTTGTTCTTTTCTCATTCCTCTTAATTGTTTGTTTCTATTTGTGATTTTACAACTGTACTTTCCTTATCTAGTGGCATGATCAATGATCTTAGGAGAAATTACTTTGTCATAGATTTATTACTTCACAAATGAACAGAGAAAACGAGAGGGACACAATTTGTTTCAACACCTTACAACCATGGATCAGAATAAGGATTAGAGTCACCTGAATAAAATTTGCTTATATTTTGACCACAGTAAGCCATCTTGCCTGCGGACTGTGCATTAGAAACTCTCTCCTTAAATCAAATGTTTTTTAGAGAAGCTTCCAGCTATGACTAAGGACTTGGGGCAAAATTGACACAGACATGTCTTCATCATCTTAATTATCTTCTTTTCGGAGCTATGCAAGTAAGTAAGCAAAAGGTGAGTTGATTCCAATTTTTTGTTGCCATTTTTTTAATTTTTTGTTGCCCACGAATAGTCATTGTTTTGCAGCAGGGTGGAAACCCTAATTAGGACGTCTTAAGTTGCTTATAAATACTCTCTATGTACTGAGCGCACATTATAACGATAGATTTTGGAGGTTGATTATAGTGAAACTTCTAGCAGGATGTAGCCCTGTTCTAGGGTGAACCTGGGTCTATCGTGTCTTATTATTTTCTTTCTGTTTATTATTCGTATAATTGACAGGTCTCGAATCGTTCAATTGGTATCAGAGCCTTATGTTCAAGGATTAAAGATCAGAGATTTCGATTGGATCACGGATTGATATCGAAAAGTTCAGAGGGAGGAGCTTCAAGTTGTGAAAACTGAAGATAGAGGATCTACTCATGGACAGAGATCTGTGGACGATAATAGTTGATGAAATGCCAAAGAGTACGATGAGTATGACGGTAACATCCACAGTAGAGGCGGCGTCGTCGGTGGTGGTTTCAGCGTCATCTTCGGTGGCTGTGATAGAGTGGGAGAAACTCGATCGGAAGGTACGAAGTCTGATTCAATTGTGCCTGGCCGATTCTATCCTAATAAACGTTTATGGAGAGAAGACTGCGAAAGAACTCTAGAGGAAGCTAAAAGCCTTTATCAGAGTAAATCTCTAGTAAACAAACTGTTTCTATGAAAGAAGTTGTACAACCTTCGGATGGGTGATGGCGATTCTTTCTCTGTTCATCTACATGGGTTCAACACTTTGATAGGTCAATTATTATCTATTAGTGTTGATGTGACGGATAACTATAAGGCTATTACATTGCTATGTTCACTGCCTGATTCGTGGGATAACTTGATATTTGCGATTGGTAGTGGTACAACTGATCTGTCCTTTGAGAATGTCGTGGCAGCCTTATTGTCTAAAGATATGAGGCGATAGGGTACAAAGAACTCATAAAATAAAGCCTTATCTGTGAGAGGGCAAACCCATGATAGATACTACAAGAGGTCTGGTGATAAACCTAATCCCAGAGGAAGCCCGAACGTCTGAAGAAGGATTGCAAAAGTAAGAGTATGAACTCTGAAAAGCGGACATACGAGATATTAGTTTCAGGAAACAAGAACCAGGATGATGATGCTGGTGATTTAAATATGGCGTCCTGTTTGGCTCAATCAGATCAAAGTGTTTGGATAATTGACATAAGAGTATCATTTCACATGACACCTCACAGGGACTGGTTTCGTGAGTATGAAACATTTTATAGGGGAAACGTTTTATTGGGAGATAACTCTCCGGTGAAAATTATTGGTTATGGAAAGGTGAAGTTAAAGATGAATGATGGGATGGTCATGACACTTCCAGGCATGATGTATATTCCGGATCTCAGCTAGAACCTGATGTCAGTCAGCAAGATGATGGATGAGGGAGTAAATTTCAGTTGTGACAAAAATTCGTGCAAGATGACTCCTGAATCGCTAGTAATCACACGAGGTGTTTGGTATGGTACATTATACAAGTTGCTGGGAAGTGCAATACAAAGTTAGTGCAATAGAGGTTTTATCTCTGAGGAAGCGACTGATGATGAGGCGAAATCCTCTATGTTGTGGCATCAAAGGCTTGGGCATATTGGTGAAAAAGGGACTATCTACTTTATCGTCAAAGCAGATGGTGAAGGAAGTCTCAGATTGCTCTATGAGATTCAGTTTCTATGAGTATTGTCTGCATGACAAGCAGAACCACCGTGTGAGTTTTAAGTCCGCTGGCACGAGGGTGAAGGGTATTCTGGATTTGATACATAGTGATGTGTTTGAGCCAGTTCCGATCCAATCTCCTGGAAAATCAAGGTATTATGTCTCTTTCATTGATGATTTTTCAAGGTATGCATGGATTGACTTCATTAAGAGTAAAGCTGAAGCATTTGATAAGTTCTATGAGTTTAAAGCATTGGTAGAAAATCAGATGGAAAGAAAGATAAAGGTACTGAGAACAGATAATGGAAATGAATTTTGCTTATACAAGTTTGAGCAATTATGTATGGTAAGCGGCATTACAAGACAAAAAACAATTCCATATACACCTCAATAGAATGGGGTGGCCGAGAGACTCAATCGGTCACTCATGGAGAAATCGAAGAGTATACTGAATTGTGTGGGCTTGGAGCCATAGTTCTGAGCAGAGGTGGCAGCTACAACATGTTATCTGAAGAACAAGTCATCTACATCAGCTTTTCAAGATCAGACATCATTTGAGGAACTATTCGGGAAAAAGTCGAGTTTTGCTCATGCTAGGGTGTTTAGGTGTAATACTTATATGCATGTGCCAAAAGAAATGAGGAACAAACTTGACAACAAATTAGTGAAGTGCATTTTCATTGGTTACAAGGATAGGGTTAAGGGGTACAAGCTATGGAATCCAAAAAGCATTAGTATAGTTTTCATTAGAGATGTTGTGTTCAGAGAAACACAAAGGGATGTGGCAGCTATCCAAGATGTACCGGAATAGCCAAAGCAGGTTTAGATTAATCTTAGCTCACGAGATAGAGAGTGAGAGACTACCCCACTGCACTAGATACTTCAGATTCTGAGTCAGTTGGGTCTGAGCACGATATTAATGTTCTAATGTGGAGGATGTGGATTCAGACACTGGCTTGGGGTGGAGACCATAGCGGTCATGAGGAGATCCACACGGATTAGGACGCCACCCATCAAGTATTCCCCTAGTGTTTTCAATGCATTATATGCTTTAAATATTACTAGTGATTATCCTAGTACAGTTAAAGACGTGAAGACCTCGAAGGATGCAAATCTGTGTGAGGATGGTATAAAAGTGGAGATGCAGCCACTAGACAGAAATGAAACATGGAGCCTTGTGAAATTGCCTAGGGATAGGAAGGCAATTAGGTGCAAATAGGTTTTCGAGAAGAAAACAAATGCAGATGCAATGGTAGAAAAGTACAAAGGACGTTTAGTTGCAAAAGGGTACTCACAAATAGAGGGAATTGACTATAGTGAGATATTTTTCCCGGTAGCAAAGTTGACATCTATCAGATTTATCTTATCCATAGCAGCTGCTTATGATCTAGAGGTCAAGCAACTAGATGTGAAGACAACATTCCTTCACGGGGACTTAGAAGAATAAATTTACATAAAACAACCTTAAGGCTTTATGAGCAAAGGCAATGAAGAGCTAGTTTGTAAATTGAAGAAGTCATTGTATGAACTAAAGTAGTCACCACGGATGTGGTACCAGAAGTTTGACACATATGCCATTCAACTTGGGTTCACTCTTAGCTATGTTGATCATTGTGTCTATGTGAAATGTTAGGGGTTGATTTTGTCATTTTAACCTTGCACATTGATGATATGTTGTTGATTGGAAATAACAAGAAGATGATTAGTACTGTGAAGGCATCGTTAGCAAGGTAGTTTGACATAAAAGACCTAGGGCCAAAAAACTTTATCTTAGGCATGGAGATAAAGAAGGATCGTGAAAAACGGAAACTGTGGCTAAGTCAGAAGAAGCATATTGAAGAAGTGTTGAAGAAATTTAACATGTCTGACAGCAAGCCAGTAGGGACTCCCATGCCTTTGGGAACCAATTTATCTGTGGAACAATGTTCGAAGAAGAAGGAAGAAGGAAGAAGCTGAAGAGATGGCACACGTACCTTATGCTAATGCGGTTGGAAGCTTGATGTACACCATGGTGTGGATGAGACCAGATATACCCAAGCAGTGGGAGTATTGAACAAATATATGTCTAATCCTGGGAAAGAGTATTGGACTACAATCAAGAGAGTTCTTAGATATCTTCATAGCACATCAAAGTTTGCATTGTGTTATGGAGGTATGGGAGGTAAGAAGAATCTTGATATTGTAGGATTGTTTGATGCTGACTGGGGAGGAGATATTGACAGCAGAAGGTCTACAAGTGGATATGTGTTCAATATGTTTGGTGGGGTGTTGAGTTGGATAAGCAATAGGCAAAGTATTGTTTCTCTTTCATCCACTGATGCAGAGTATATGGCGATAACTCATGCTGGAAAGGAAGCGGTTTGGATTCAAAGGTTATGTGCTGAGCTTAGGTTTAAACAAGGAACAGTGAAGGTGAAATGTGACAATCAAGGTGATGTCTTCTTAGCAAATAATCCTACATTTCATTCACAGACAAAGCAAATTAATATCCAATATCACTTCATTCAGGAAAAGATTGAAGATAAGGTGATAATCTTGGAGAAAGTCGATACAATAGTGAACAACGCAGATTTCTTGACTAAGGCAGTTAGTCTAACGAAGTTTGAGTAGTGTGCTATTGAGATGTGCTGGAAGAAACAAAGTTCTAGGAAGTTTGCCATATGTGTGAAGTATTTATCAAATGGGAAATTGTTAGAGTTTATGCATACTTCATGGGTCCAGATCTGTAGAACCTTCGACGACCACAGGGTCCCGCTCCTTGGTGAGTAGACTTGGGGCAAAGTTGACACGGACATGTCTTCATTATCTTAATTATCAACTTTTCATAGCTATGCAGGTAAGTAAGCAAAAGGTGAGTTGATTCCAATTTTTTGTTGTTATTTTTTTATTTGATTCTCTACCATCCAAGGTACAATAAGAAGTTTGCTTTTTGGTAGCAATATATATCTATCAAAACAGAACACTGACCTATAATAATAAAAAAGTTGTGACACGATAGGGTCATCAGTAAGAATTGCTAGCTAAATGTTGCTTTGGATATCATATATGCTAGGATCTTCTCGTTGAACTTTAGATATTCAAATGGGTTCTCTATTCATGTTTGTGTGCATATGTGTGTGTCTAACTCATTTTGAGAGCAAGAATGTTTGGAGCTTTTGTCATTTGAATGTGTGGTCAAGGATGAATCCAAAACAAAGGTATGCCTAATTCTTTATTTTTAAAAAACTTGTTTCTCTCTGATAATTGGTATTATCTGAATAATATGTTTGTTTTCCTCCATTTTGTTGAGGATCCAAATAATGATTTAATTTTTTCCAAGCTTGAAACTAACTATAACTATCTATTTTGTGGATTATTTTAGAGTTGGTGCATACTTCACAGGTCCAGATCTTTAGAACCCCCGATGATCACGAGGACCCACTCACTAATGAGTGAAAATTTCAGGCCATGTACATGTTTTGGGTCTGATTTTTTGCTTGACGGTTTGGGCTTGGGCCCATGAATAGTCGTGCTTTTGCAGCAAGGCGGAAATTCTAATTAGGTTAAGTTGCTTATAAATACTCTCTATGTACTGAGCGCATATTGTAACGACAGATTTGGGAGGTTGATTATAGTGAAACTTCAGGAATGATGTAGCCCTATTTTGGGGTGAACTTGGGTATATTGTATCTTTTTCTTTTCTTTCTGTTCATTATTTATGTGATTGACAGGTCTCGAATCGTTCAATTGGTATCAGAGCCTTGTGTTCGAGGATTAACAATTAAAGATGTCGATTGGATCACGGATTGAAATCGAAAAGTTCAGAGGGAGGAGCTTCGAGTTGTGGAAACTGAAAATGGAGGATCTACTCATGGACAGGGACCTGTGGATGGTGATAATCGATGAGATGCCAAAGAGTACGATGAGCATGACGGGAACGTCCACGGTAGAGGTGGCATCGCCGGTTTTGGTTTCAGCGTCATTTTTGGCGGCTGTTTCTACTGAAGAAGTTGTATAACCATTGGATGGCTGAGAGTGATTCTTTCTCTGTTCATTTACATGAGTTCAACACTTTGATAGGTCAGTTATTATCTATCAGTGTTGATGTGATGGATGACGATAAGGCTATTACACTACTATGTTCACTGCCTGATTTGTGGGATAACTTGATATTTGCAATTGGTAGTGGTACGACTAATCTGTCCTTTGAGAATGTCGTGGTAACCTTATTCTCTAAGGAGATGAGGGGGCAGGGTACAGAAAACTCATCAAAGGAAGCCTTATCTGTGAGAAGGCGAACCCTTGATAGATACTATAAGAGGTTTAGTGATAAACCCAATCCTAGGGGAAGATCGAAAAGTTGGGTTGAAGTGTTGGAAATGTAAAAAGCCCAGATGTCTGAAGAAGGATTGCAGAAGTAAGAGTGTGAACCTGAAAAACGGACATGTGAGATATCAGCTTCAGGAAACAAGAACCAGGATGATGATGCTGGTGACTTAAATATGGCTTCTTGTTTGGCTCAATCAGATTAAAGTGTTTGGATAATTGACACAAGAGCATCATTTCACATGACACCTCACAGGGACTGGTTTCGTGTATGAATCATTTGATAGGGGAAACATTTTATTGGGAGATAACTCTCTAGTGAAAATTATTGGTTGTGGGAAGGTGAAGTTGAAGATGAATGATGGGATGGTCATGACACTTCTAGGCGTGATGCATATTCCGGGTCTCAACAAGAACTTGATGTCAGTCAGCAAGATGACGGATATGGGAGTGGATTTCAACTGTGACAAAAATTCATACAAGATGACTCCTAAATTGCTAGTAATCACACAAGGTTTGGTATGGTACATTGTACAAGTTGATGGGAAGTACAATACAAAGTCAGTGCAATAGAGGTTTTATCTCTGAGGAGGCAACTGATGATAAGGCGAAGTCCTCTATGTTGTGGATTCAATGGCTTGGGCATATCGGTGAAAATGGGACTATCTACTTTATCGTCGAAGCAGATAGTGAAGAAAGTCTCAGATTGCCCTAGGGTATTCAGTTTCTATGAGTATTGTCTGCATGGCAAGCAGAACCGTGTGAGTTTCCTAACTTTCCAAGTGCCTCATAAACTTCAGATAATGTAAAGGTACAAATGATGTAAGTCTTAATTAGAAGCATTATCAAAGTCGAAAGGTCTTCACCACCTGCTCAATCCATCTTCGGCAAAGAGGACAGTTGGTCAAGTGCGAAGAGCATGTCATACAACAGCACATATGACCACACTTGTGTCACGACTCGCGTGTTCTAGGGTTTCCTAGTACACTTTTTGATTATAATGTACAACAATATACTGCACGTGCACTATAAGGTAGTACCTTGTACTTTCATACTACACTTGTACTACACATATAGTACCGTAGGATTGTGCAACTTGGCAAGATGTTAGCCATGGATGTAAGGGAGTTCTCCCTATATAAAGGAGCCTCCCCTTCACTTGTAAATCATTCAAGCAATAGCAAGCTCTCTAGGTTTTTCTTATATTCTCTCTTGTGTTGACTTATTTTCTTTGAGTGGGTCTAGCTTCAAGGGTGGTTCTCTTGAGTAGCTAAGAGGAAGGCTGACTTAGGCATTCCAATGAGGTGTTTTTGAGCCTAAGGCCACATGGTAAGCTACTTAAAACTTACAGCCTGTGATAAGTGGTATCAGAGCTAAGTTCATCGAGACTTTTGAGAAGAGATGGCGACCACTTTCGATGCTAACAACCTAGCTCATGATAGTCATGAGACTCGAGGGAGGGCATCCAAGAAGGCTAGTTCAAGGGATGTGATGTCAAGCATAGATACTCGCTTGGCTAAGGTGGAGTTAGCCATGGGGGAAATGCGGGACAAGTTTGAGGATACCGATGGTAGCATCGAGGAGCTAAACTCCACGAGGGAGGATCTCCAAGGAGCGATGCAAGGTGCCCTCAACGAGATCGTAGACATGCTCACACAAAAGAACGACACCCTTGAGGCCGTGTTGGTGTCTATGCGGGAAAATATGGAAGAGCTCAAGCGGGAGCTCTCAGCTTGCAAAGCAGCCTACGGAGGTGGTATGCTTGCTATGACATCCAATCATAGGGTGGATGTGCCTAAGCTAAAGGAGTTCAAGGGCATCCGAGCTGCAAAGGATGTGGACAACTTTTTTTGGAGAATGGAGCAATATTTTTGAGTGATGAACATCATGGAGGACGTAACCAAGGTAAACACAACCTCTATGTATCTTGTTGATATTGCTTTATTGTGGTGGTGACGTAGATGTACGGGTGCTGCCATTATTACGTGGGAAAAATTCCAGAGGAAATTTCACCAATAGTTGTATCCAGAGTATGTGGAAGATGAGGCACGAGCCACACTGTGAATGCTCACTCAACGTGGGGAAGTACGGGAGTACGTGCGAAATTTTTCGAAACTCGCGCTCCAAATTTTTTATTTTGGAGAGAGGGAGGCTCTCTTCTCCTTCATGGCTTAAACCGTGGGCCAAACAAGAATTACAAAGAAGGGGTGTCCAAGACCTCGCCCGAGCCATGTTCGTGGCAGAATCTTTGGTGGAGTTCAAGAAACAAGATAAATTTGATTCCTCCAAGAACAAGGACAAAGGTGGGGGAGATAAAGACAAGTATTAGAAAGGTAGTCCGGAGAAACCACCCATTCACAAGTGGAAGTCCGCCAAGGAAAGAGACAAAAAGAATGAGCCATTAGCGTGCTTCTTGTGTGAGGGTTCTGATTACGCTTAAACTAATACGCGATTATTGTGTATAATTGAGGTGTCGATCCCATGAGGAAAAGTGAACTACAAAGGAAAAGTGTAAACCTTAACACGAACGATAAAGATCAAATGAGAGAATGTGAGTTTTGGTAATTAAGTAATGTGAGAAAATTGTGTAAATATATTGAAGAATATAATAGAGAAACAACAAGGGTCTGAGAATCCTCCTTAGGTTCGTTGCCTTATTCCAATCTTGATTCAATTGTTTTTATCTCGATTACTAGTTTCATATCCCAAATAAGCAATCGGTAAATATTCAATCAAGGCATATGTAAACCCTAATGTAATTGATATGAATTACTCTTTACTTTTGATTTAAGCACACATGACATATCCTATAGATTTATTAAGAAACAACAATATATCTTAATGACAATATCGCAATAATGGACAAACTTAAAAGATAAATATACCGGACTCAATCACATTCAATCAATCTTGACATAAGAAGAGCATGACTAGGCTTATATCGAGAAGAAAGATACAATCACTGGATTAAGAGAAAATCTTCTAATTGAATCAAAGAGTAAATCATAACAATGTTTTGACAATAAATCCAAACTACAACTGAATCAATAATGGAAAATAAGAACAACTACACCTAAGGATTCATCCCTGTAGGCACTCCTGTTGAAGAAAAAAACAGAGTTGGAGGAGACGAGACGTAAAAGAGGAGTTGGAGACACTCCTGTAGGCTACTCAGAAGCTTTTAATCATTCTTTTCCGGTTTTGTATTATTCTTATCTAGTTATGTTGATGTTTTATGATATGAACATGGTTTGTTTGAATATTATTATGGAGTAGGTATTTTTGTGTTAAGGATAAATGAATCCTAAACCTATGTCTTGAGTTGCTATTTGGAGAAATTGGAATTTAATGTGTTTTTCAAAGAGTGTGTTTTATTGTTCTTAATGCTGCTTATTATTTTGATTCTTTTTTAGGCATGGTGATGCGTCGAATAGAGAAGCTATGCTTTTATGAATGGTTGAAATTAATAAATATGATGTTGGATTGTTATCTATGCAAAGGTCAAGGTAAAAGATGCCATGAATGGAATAAGAGTAACCGAATAGGGATTCTAGGAAGTTCATGTGGTCCGTTTAAATCGTAACCGAATAGGGAGATTTAACTGAAAGGAATTCCTTTGAACTTAATGCTTTTTAATTGAATTAATCTAGAATAGACCTGGAATATGGATATTTGAAGTTAATGATTCTTGAGATTGTGGTTTGACCTGGAATATGGATAACCAATTTATTGGGGATTCTACCATCTTGAAAAATGTATTAAACGAAACTTGTCCATTCGAAACTATTGTCAATAATGGTTTAGGTGAAGTCGAGTCCTTAGCATGTTAGTTCATAAGAATCTTCATTCCAAAGTTTGCAAATCTTCTTTTATTTACTATTATCATCTGTTTTTCCCTTAGTATATTTTTAGTAAATTTTTCTCCTACAATTATTCGTTTGCTCAAATAACGGTAAGAGTTGAGTCATAATTTCTGTAGTAATTTTATAGTCCTCATTGGGAATGATATTCACTCATCATTTTATTACTTGAACGATTAGTGCACTTACTAATGTCAATTTTATCGCATCAAGTTTTTGGTACCGTTGCCGGGGACTGAAATAAAATATTACATTTATTGTGATTCTACTAGTTAATTTGAGAGTTTGTTAATTTGGTTTTTAAGTCTGTTTTGCAGGGTTTTCATTTCTAATGCATGACACGTACTATTGGGAGAATACTTGCAGAATTTAATCCAGAAATTGAGCGCACTTTTCATGCTTTGAGAAGAACAGCATCAGTAACAGTCAATATAATGGCAGAAGGGAACAATGCAGAGGTGCAACGTGCACTGTGGGATTATGCTATGCCAAAGATGGATGGTGTTGAATCTAGCATCTGACGACCACCTATACAAGTGAACAATTTTGAAATTAAGCCCGCCATCATTCAGATGATTCAACATTCAGTACAATTTGAGGGCTTATCGCAAGAAGATCCAAATGTTCACTTGACGAATTTCCTTGAAATTTGTGACACATTTAAGCATAACAGAGTATCGGAGGATGCGATTCGCTTAAGACTTTTTCCATTTTCATTGAGGGATAAAGCAAAAAGCTGGTTGACTTCTTTGCCAGCAGGATCCATAACGACATAGGCAGAATTGGCAAATTTTTTTTTTAGGGAAATACTTCCCTCCTGCAAAAACTGCAAAGTTATGTAATGAAATTACTATGTTCTTGCAGGTCGATCGGGAATCACTCTATGAGGCATGGGAACGTTTTAAAGACCTTTTGAGAAGATGTCTTCATCATGAGGTTCCCACTTGGATGCAGGTACAAACTTTTTATAACGGTTTAACCAATACAACCCGAAACATGATTGATGCAGCTGCAAGTGGCACTATCATGAGAAAAACTCCAAAAGAAGCCATTGAATTGCTAGAAGAAATGGCCACAAATTCTTATCAATGGCCAATTGAAAGGTTACTTGTTAACAGAGCCTCAGGATTGCACAATGTAGATGCTGTTACAGCTCTAGCAGCCTCTAGATTGATGGACTTAATCCCACTACACATGTTATATGTGAATTGTGTGGTGGTAGTGGCCACTATAGCAGTAATTGTCAGGCAGGTAATCAGTTTGCATATAATTCATCTGCTGAACAAGCTAACTTTGTTTCAAATTTTCACAGGCAAAATAATTCATACAGTAGTACATATAATCCGAGATGGAGGAATGACCCAAACTTCTCGTGGAATCAATGTAATGCGAAACAACCTCATTCTGAATACCCTCCTCAAGCAAAATCCAACTTGGAGGACATGATGGCCAAATTCTTAAGTACAGCAGAAACTAGGTTCCAAAATCAAGAAGCATCCACAAAAAATCTGGAAGTTCAGGTCGGTCAACTAGCAACCATAATTTCTGGACGTGCACAAGGTTCTCTTCCGAGCAACACAGAAAAAAAATCCTAAGGAGGATGTCAAGGCTATAACATTAAGGAGTGGCACACAATTGGAAAAGCCAAAACCTAAAGAAATCACTAATCAAGAAGGCAAGAAAGAAGAGATCGATCAAGAAGAGAAACGTATTTCAATAAAGAAGTCTACTGGTAAAGGTTTGAGTGATCCTAACTCTGAAACTAAATATGTGCCACCTCTTCCTTATCCTCAGAAATTTCAAAAAGAAAAATTAGATAAGCAATTCTCAAAATTTTTAGAGATTTTCAAGAAATTGCATATTAACATTCCATTTGTAGAGGCATTAGCACAGATGCCTAGTTACACTAAATTTTTGAAGGAAATTTTGTCTAATAAACGGAAGCTCAAGGAACACGGAACGGTGATGTTAACTGAAGAGTGCAGCGCTATACTGCAAAACAAGCTACCTCCAAAATTGAAAGGTCCAGGGAGTTTTACTATACCTTGCACTTTGGGAAATTCATTTTTTGATAAAACTTTATGTGACCTTGGTGCAAGTATCAATCTTATGTCTCTTTCAATTTTCAGGAAACTTGGATTAGGAGAAGTCAAAACAATGACAGTGTTATTGCAATTAGCTGATCGATCAATTAAGAGACCATGGGGAATTATAAAAGATGTATTGGTAAAAGTTGATAAATTAATATTCCCTGTAAACTTCATTGTTCTCGACATGGAAGAGGATCGTGAGGTACCTCTTATACTCGGACGTCCATTCCTTGCTACAGGGAGAGCCCTAATCGATGTACAACAAGGGAAATTGATTCTGAGAGTCAATGATGAGCAAGTAGTTTTTGATATGTATAAAATCATGAAATATCCATCTGACTTATCTACTTCTTCTTGTTTTCACGCGGATGTTGTTGATGACCTCATTGAGGAAAGATGCATCATGGAATCAGGAACTACCACCACTAAAGAACTCGTCATCCAAGAAGAAGCAAGGAAATTGGAAGTTGAAATGGGAAAAGAAGTGCCAGACGAACCAATAATAGCCTCTGAATTAAAAACTTTACCTGATCATTTGAAATATTTTTATCTAGAGAAAAATATTTTTCCCGTTATAATATCCTCTTCGTTGACAGGTAAAATGGAAGAACGCTTGTTGGAAGTCTTAAGAAGGCACAAAAAGGCTTTGGGGTGGACAATAGCAGATATCAAGGGAATTAACCCTTCCATTTGCACTCACAAAATTCTCATGGAGGAGAACTTCAAGCCTACTGTTCAGCCATAGCGACGCTTAAATCCGGCAATGCAAGAGGTTGTTAAGAAAAAAGTAGTCAAGTTGCTTGATGTAGGTATTATTTATCCAATTTCTGATAGTGCTTGGACCAACCCGATACAAGTAGTACCAAAGAAAAGTGGGATCACTGTTGTAAAAAATAATAATAATGAATTGATCCCCACCAGAACTGTGACAGGTTGGTGTGTTTGTATTGACTATAGAAAATTAAATGACGCCATAAGAAAAGATCACTTTCCTTTACCTTTTATTGATCAAATGTTGGAAAGATTGGCAGGTCACAAGTTCTACTGTCTACTTAATGGATACTCGGGATATAACCAAATTCCCATAGCACCCGAAGATCAAGAAAATACGACGTTTACATGTCCTTATGGCACATTTACATATAGGAGGATGCCCTTCGGTCTCTGTAACACACCCGCAACTTTTCAACGTTGTATGTTGGTAATTTTTTCTGATACGATCGAAATTTGTTTAGAGATCTTCATGGATGATTTTACACTATTTAGTCTAACCTTTGACGATTACCTTCATAATCTCTCTTTAGTTTTGCAACGATGCGAAAAGACGAACCTAGTACTAAATTGGGAGAATTGTCATTCCATGGTCCATGAAAGGATAGTGTTGGGGCATAAAATATCATCCAGGGGTATTGAAGTTGACAAAGCAAAGGTGGATGTGATAGAAAAACTCCCACCTTCCACTTTAGTCAAAGCCATCAGAAGTTTTCTGGGGCATGCAGGATTTTGCAGGAGATTCATTAAGGATTTTTCAAAAATCTCTAAACCTCTTTGTAATCTTCTTGTAAAAGATGTGAATTTTAACTTCTCTGATGATTGTTTGTAGGCATTTGTTACATTAAAGGATAAGTTGGTGACTGCCCCTGTTGTTGTAGCACCAGATTGAAGCCTCCCATTCGAATTAATGTGTGATACCAGTGATACCACAGTTGGGGCTACTTGGTCAAAGAATAGATAAGGTTTTCAGGACAATTTATTTTGCAAGCTGCACTCTTACCGGACCCTAGCTGAACTATACTACCACTAAGAAATAACTTTTAGCTGTTGTATTTGAATTTGATAAGTTTCGATCCTATCTTATTGGATCAAAAGTTACTGTTTATACTGACTATGCAGCTTTAAAGTATCGTTTAGCGAAAAATGACGCAAAACCAAGACTGTTAAGGTGGATTCTCTTTCTTCAAGAATTTGATTTAGAAATCAAAGATAAGAAGGGGACTGACAGTCAAGTGGCAGACCACTTATCAAGGCTCGAAAAATCGGAAGAGACTAATATTAGCATTAACGAAGAATTTCCAGATGAGAAAATATTTTCTATTTCTTCATTTAATTATGTTTTATCGGTGTCTGAGACACCATGGTTTGCTGATTTCGCCAATTACCTTGTAGGAAATTGAATCCCAGGGCACTTCACTTATCAACAAAGAAAGAAACTCCTATCCGATGTGAAGTATTATTTTTTGGAGGATCCGCATCTATACAAATTGTGTACAGACTAGGTGATTCGCAAATGTGTGCCGGAGCATGAGTTTAACAGTATTTTGTATTACTGCCATGACAGAGAAGCTGGGGGACATTTCGATGCAAACCAAACAGTAGCAAAGGTATTGCAATCAGGTTTCTATTGGCCGACTCTGTTTAAGGATGCCCAGGCTTACGTCGCGTCATGTGATAGGTGTCAACAAATTGGTAACATCTCTAAACGAAATGAAATGCCTTTAAACAATATTCTTGTTTGCGAAATATTTGACGTTTGGGGTTTTGATTTCACGGGACCCTATCCTGCATCCTTGTCAAATCAGTATATTTTAGTTGCAGTAGATTTTGTGTCTAAATGGGTAGAAGCCATAGCAACCCGCACTAATAATGCTAAAGTGGTTCTCCAATTCCTCAAGAAAAACATCTTTACCTGGTTTGGAACCCCTAGGACAATAATTAGTGATCGAGGTAAACACTTTGACAATCATCAATCTAGAACCTTGTTAGGAAAATATGGAGTAACTCACAAACTCGGCAACTCATACCATGCACAAACAAGTGGTCTGGTAGAAGTTTCAAATCGGGAGGTGAAATGAATTTTAGAAAAAACCGTGAATACTTCTAGGAAAGATTGGGCACTCAAATTAGATGATGCTTTGTGGGCATATAGAACGGCTTTCAAAACACCAATAGGAATGTCACCATATAGGCTGGTTTTTGGAAAAACCTGTCATCTTCCTGTCGAACTCGAGCATAAAGCATATTGGGCCACCAAATTCTTGAATTTTGATATAAACATTGCAAGACAAAAATGTTTGTTGCAGGTTGATGAATTAGAAGAACTTCGACTAGGAGTATATGAGAATGCAAAGCTGTACAAAGAAAAAACAAAAAAATGGCATGATCGACACATTTCGAGGAAAGAATTTGTTCCAGGGCAACAAATTCTTCTGTACAATAGCCGACTTCGTCTATTTCTGGGAAAACTGAAATCTTGGTGGACTGGATCGTACACCGTGATAAAGCGTCTCACCTTTTGGTGCCATTGAATTATGACACGAGAAAAACAAGAAGACGTTCAAGGTCAACGGGCACAGATTGAAGCACTACATCATGGGGACATTTGACCCTCAATCGTCCACAACCATTCTCCAAGAGCCATAAATCAGAAAGTCAAGCTAAAGACTATAAAGTAGAACTAACATTTTATTTTTTTTTAATTATTTTTCTTGCCTTTTGAATTTGTTTTGCGTGTTTAATTTTTTGTTTTGTTTGGTTTGTCTGTTAGTTAAGTTTTTATTGTTTTAAAATAGGTATTTGTTGTTTTATTTTCAGGATTGATTGGAGTCAAGATAGAGACTCTACGCTGCAGCCATACACTTTGGGTGCTACAGTGCTGATCAGACCATTAAACACTGATCAGACCAGAGATTCAGAGCTGCAGCGCTGAGAAGTTGGCGCTGCAGTGCCAGGTCGCACACTGGGTTTTTAAAAAACCACGATCTCTCACTGTTAGGTCATGTACAATTTCTGATTCCCAGCACCTCTCTCTCTCTCTCTCCAAATCACTAAAATTCAACCTTCCTTCTTCATAACACTACCAAATCATGGTTCTTTTACATCTCCCACCATGGATTGCTCCAGCTCTTCACGGAAATTTCACCTTTCAAGTGATATTGGGTGACTTTGCTTTCTTCCAATCAGTAAGGTTATTTCATCTTAAGAACAACAAAAATTCAGATTATTGAGTAAAATCACTCGATTTGTTTCTGCTTGCCTTATAATACATGGTGAATTGATGAGATATTGAGGAATGTGGAAACGCATAAGTTGCAACTTCTTAGTTTTAGCTGGAATTTTTTTAATTAACTTGGTTGTTCATTGGGATAGAAGTGTGATTGTGGCTGCATGACATTTTGGTGATGGTGGGTTGGTTATGCACTATATTATGTTGGGTCATTTGAGACTTGTTGATTGAAGACATTGCAAAGCTTTGATTGAAAGTTTTTTTCTGCAAAAATTATTTGGGAATCTAGGTTTTTTGCTGCAGTTTAGAGTTTGGCTGTTTACAGAACAGAAGTCTTGATTAAATGACTCCTCCCAAATGCGCGAGACCCAGCTCTACCAGTTACAATTCTGAGCTTTTTGTTTTAAAGGATACAGAAAAAAGGTTTGAGTGTTCTCAACTCAAGAAAGTCTCAATCCCTGAACGGGGATTTAACATCACCAAGGGACACTTTCCACTTATTCACAGGATTATCGCTGCCCGAAAATGGGAAACATTCTGGACAACACCAGAAGCTGCAATTATTCCGGTTGTGCGTGAATTTTACGCGAATGCTGCCGAGCACACGAATCTGAAGGTGAAGGTTAGAGGGAAATCAGTGGCATTCGACAAAGGCACAATCAACAAACTACTAGCTACTCCCAACATCCCAACAGATGAGTACAGTGCTTATGCCAGTGCGCCTGACCTCGACGAGGTAATCCGGGTTCTCTACAAAGTTGAGACACAATGGAAATTGTTAGGTGATGAGCGGACTTCATTTCCATCAAGTGTAATAGATAGGACAACGAAAGCTTGGCATTACTTTGTGGGCGCTCGTTTGCTTCTGACAACCCATTTAAACGATATCACAAGAGACAGAGCAACCATGTTATTCGCCATCTACCAAGGATTGAGTATTGATGTGGGAAACATAATCCAAAACAGCATTTTATACAGCGCGAATTCGATCAATGCGGGGTTGTATTTTCTGATGAGTCTTAAATATTGCATATTTTAGACCCTTAACTTACATTTGTTATGCTCTTAGTTAGTAGTATTTTACTTTATTTTACGTTTTTCTTGTGTTTTGTGTGTTTTTACAGCTTTGTGGAGAAAATGAAGCATTTCAGGAGATTTGAAGCTTCTGGAGACATTGCGCTCGATCGCAACAGATATACGATCGAGCGCACCTGCTTATGAACGAGCGCAAGGTCAACATCCCACATCGAAATATTTGAAGTTCAGTGCATCTGCGATCGATCGCAGCAGACATGCGATCGAGCGCACATGAGATCGTGAGCACAAGACATGCGATCGATCGCACCACATTGCGATCGAGCGCACACGGGCCAGTATCCCACATCGTTTCTGCAAGCCACATTACTCTGGGTCTTCCCTTATATAAACACCACCTGACTTCATAATTCAGGGTACAATTCCTAAGCCACTTTGGTGTTTACCGGTGGACGTCTGCTAGCATCCTGGTGGATCCCGAAGGCATTGCTACCACGAGGGGAAGCGCCACCCGGCAGCGAGTGGAATTTCTCCCATGTAAAGTTGTTTATTTATTTTTTTATATTCAGTTGTTTTAGTTTAAATGTTTAGCACTTGTTATTATAGTTTTATAGTTATGAGTGGCTAGACTCTTCAGCTAAGGTTGAAGATGAAGCCCCGCCGTTGTTTGGCGTAGTAGTTCAGATTTGCTTGTACAAATCTAACAATTTTTAGTATAAATGTTCTGTTAATTATTTGAGTTAATCTTATAATTGACTGAGTTTAAATTGTCTGTTGGATTTTCTTTGTGTTTCATCTGATGGATACATTGAATGCTTTTCGATTAAATTGGATTCCCTTTGTGATTTGTTAAGAGCGGATACATCGGGTGCTTTTGGTTTAGTTGGGATATTCTTTGTTTTTTGTCTTATAGTTGGATTCATTGAATGTTTTGATAGGCTATATTTTTAGAACATGTATGCTTAACTTTGGTGGGGTGGATTCATAAACCTTAGTCCTTTTTATTAGTTTTAAAATCAACTTAGTTTAGTTTTAATTTGTTTTCTAAAATATCATTCACAATTCGGAACTAGGTTAAGATAGAGTTAATTTAGATTAAAAATTATATCTTCACAACGCAATTCCCTGTGGATTCGACCTCGCACTTGCACAACGCTATACTGCAAACGACTCGTGCGCTTGCGAGTAAATTAAAACTCACAACATTTTCCATATTTGATAACAGCTTTTTGTGGCTCGTGTGGTGTTACCTGGACTGCGGGGGAACAAATTAAACAACCAATGCATCCTCTAGATCTCAGGACTATCTATAGGATCACGGATATAGATCAAGCACCGTGCCAAGAAGCCTCTTCCTCATAGCCTCCGCCTGCAGGCCAACAATGGAATATGTCACTTTCTAATCGTTTGACAGTGGTATACACACAGCTTCATGAGCTTTGGCAATGGGGTCAGCAGCAGGCATTATACATTGCAGGTTGTTTTCAAACCAATGACCAGATGATGAGGATTTTTGCCATTCATTTGGGAATCGACACACAGCAGCTTATTCTGCTACCACCATATCCCGGTCATAGCAATGATTCAGAAGATAAGGACATTAATAAGGACGATTGATTCGGCCTCCGACTAATCAGGGGAGTTCCTTTCTCTTACTTTATGTTCAAATTTTATACATTGCGGACAATGTATCATTTAAGTTTGGGGGGGGGGGAAAGTTATCTGAATGTTGTGTACTGCTCATGTTTCTAGTTATTTTTCTGTTTGTTTTATCTGAGTGCTTTCTGTTGTTTGATTTTGATTTTGCCGATGATGAGAAATAGATTGACTTGATTATAACCATTGAAAATTTGAAAAATGTTGCATTTGTCTGTGTGGTTGAATTTGTTTTCGGATTTATTTTTACATCGAACTCTTTGAACACAATGAACACTTACACCTAAGCACTTTGTTGTCTTTCTGTTTTGGAGAGCGTTTATGTGAGAAATGTAGTTTCTTGAGATCTCTTGGACTCTAGAACTTGTTTGAAGACCACTCGAGACAAAATCCTAGGTAGTACAGTACCAAAGAAAGGATCCAGGCCATGTTTGGAACGTTGAGCTTTTCTAGCCAACCCTTGATATGTGATTATCCTTACTTTTCCCCTTTTGAGCTTGGATATCTGTTGTTTTGTCACCCAATCATCTAACCTATTTCCTTTTCTTAAAAAAAAAAAATGCTACAACTCTACCTTTCACCTGTAAGCACATCGATTAATGAATGGACTATTCTCTTAAGTGGTGGTAGAGGATTGAGCAAGAGAAAGAGATCTTCGATTTGGCTGTGTTAAGTATCTAGTATTTCCCATTGAGAGTGAGCAAGGGACCCTAGTCATAAGAGGGCAAAGGAAAGATCGAAGTTGAAAAGGTTTACCACACGAACTATTTGATCAAGTTGTATTTTGCCTATCACAGGCAGCTGGCAAAGTCGTGTTTGATCGTCATGTACATGCTCTGTTATAGTTTCATTCATGCATATGGAAATAAAGGCTGGTGCTACTGTAGTACAAGCATACGAAGAAAAAAAGGAAAAAAAAAAGAGAAAACGAAAAGAAGAAGAAGAAGATGTGACAATAGGAAAAGTATTGGAGTATTACATGATAACTGAGGGAAAGTTTGAAATAAAATTTTTATTGGTTGATGTGTTTAAGGTGATATGAACCTCAAATAAATCCTTTACCATTCCTTAGTCCTAGCCAAAGTTATAAGCTGAATAAAGTCTTGGTGATCTCGGGTATTGTCATGGCCTACATTAGTGGAGAGTGGTGTGAAAAGCAAGCTTATGGACTCTGAGAGATTGGCGTTATCCTACTTGCGTGCATAAACCGATCAGAGTGGCAAGATGATTAAGTTTATAAAGGTGTTACACACACACACGTTTGAAGAATTTGATGTAAGATAAGGCTGGCAATAAATTTGAAATTCTAGACATTAGTAGTATTTCTAAATTTTTCTTGTGTTATAATTTATATGTAATCTTTAAGGCATGTTGTTATCAAATCTAATCAAACCATCTTTCACTCTTAGGATGTGTGTGTTAGGATTTTGTTCTAGTTTGCTCGAGGACTAGCAATAACATAAGTTTGGGGGTGTGATAACTCTGAATAAATCATGTTATTATACTTCTTTTAGGCACGTTTTTGGTGTTGATCTTAAGCATTAGATTTGTGTTTCATGTGTTTTTAGCAATTTTTAGTTTAGTTTATTTTATTCTACTAATAGTTTGTTTTAGTTAAATGATCAATGCTAAGTCTTGGAAATCTACTGTGCAGACACTTGTTGGAGCGTTGGAAGGGAAAAATGTGTGAAGGGGATAGAAACTCAAAGCCACAGCGCTGGTTCCTCAGTGCTGCAATGCTAGAATCTGGCAAGAATAGCACAAGGGACAGAAAACCAAAGCTGCAGTACTGGGAAGTCGGCGCTGTAGTGCTGGAATCTGGCATGAATAGAAGAATGTGGACAGAAACTCAAAGCTGGAGCGCTGGGGCTGGCCGACGGATTTAGAATATTATAAATAGAAACCCTAACTGAACAAGAAAGGGGGAGCACGGCTGTGGAGAAAGAAATAGAGTTGGAGGAGATGAGACGCAAAAGGGGAGTTGGAAACACTCATGTAGGCTACTCAGAAGCTTTTAATCATTTTTCTCCGGTTTTGTATTATTCTTATCTAGTTATGTTGATGTTTTATGATATGAACATGGTTTTTTTGAATATTATTATGGAGTAGGTGTTTTTGTGTTAAGGATAGATGAATCCTAAACCTATGTCTTGAGTTGCTATTTGGACAAGTTGAAATTTAATGTGTTTTTCAAAGAGTGTGTTTTATTGTTCTTAATGCTGCTTATTATTTTGATTCTTTCTTTAGGCATGGTGATGCGTCGAATAGAGAAGCTATGCTTTTATGAATGGTTGAAATTAATAAATATGATGTTGGATTGTTATCTATGCAAAGACTAGGGTAAAACATGCCATGAATGGAATAGGAGTAACCGAATAGGGATTCTAGGAAGGTCATGTGGTCCGTTTAAATCGTAACCGAATAGGGAGATTTAACTGAAAAGAATTCCTTTGAACTTAATGCTTCTTAATTTGAATTAATCTAGAATAGACCTGGAATATGGATATTTGAAGTTAATGATTCTTGAGATTGTGGTTAGACCTGGAATATGGATAACCAATTTATTGGGGATTCTACCATCTTGAAAAATATATTAAACGAAACTTGTCCATTCGAAACTCTTGTCAATAAGGGTTTAGGTGAAGTCGAGTCCTTAGCACGTTAGTTCATAAGAATCTTCATTCCGAAGTTTGCAAATCTTCCTTTATTTACTATTGTCGTATGTTTTTCCCTTAGTTAATTGTTAGTAAATTTTTCTCCTATAATTATTCGTTTGCTCAAATAACGGTAAGAGTTGAGTTATAATTTCTGTAGTAATTGTTCAGTCCTTGTTGGGAATGATATTCACTCATCATTTTATTACTTGAACGATTAGTGCACTTGCTAGTGTCAATTTAATCGCATCACCAGGTCGCAGTTCAGACTGGTCCAGGCCACGGCTCACACTGAAGGTCTTCTAGCTCTTTTCGGGCTTAGTTCTGGAGGCCGCAGCGCACACACTAAAGACTTTGTTTCTCTTCATTTTGTCTTTCCACAACCATGCCTTCACTCTGATGTGCATCGAAGCATCGTGCTTTAAGCTATGATGGCTTTCCACATCTTTTGGACTCAAAGTACCTGAAAATGCATTGAAATAGATCAACAATCCAAGAATATCACTTTAAAGTTGTGAAGGTATAAAAGTGCAATTCAAACCTAGATCAACCCTAAAATACTAACAAATAAGTACTGTTAAGATGCATTTTATGACTCTCATCATAACCCCCAACTAGCTTATTGCTAGTCCCTAGCAATTCAAGCAAAAACAAGACAATATGAAATGAATTCTATGGTAGGAATCAAAACAAAGTAAAGCAATGTTAGTGTTAAACCAAGAGTAATTCACTTTTTGTCTCAAAAATCGCACATAACACACAG
Organism: Bretschneidera sinensis; assembly: GCA_023935145.1. Classification (NCBI taxonomy): domain Eukaryota; kingdom Viridiplantae; phylum Streptophyta; class Magnoliopsida; order Brassicales; family Akaniaceae; genus Bretschneidera; species Bretschneidera sinensis. The sequence goes on along the minus strand of CM043699.1, from coordinate 15,207,787 downwards.
CACATAGAATCATTAAATATCACACAAGTCCAAAATAATCCAAACATCAATCTCAAAATTATTATCGACTCTTAACATCCATCTTACCACAATTCGTTAATCTGAACACCCGGATGATTTTATGCACAACAATCATGAATACAAGTCTTGTCCTCTAAAATATATTAATTTGCATGACATCAATTACAAAAACAAGCTCCATAGGCTCACTTTTCAAATCACTCTCCACTATTGTAGAAAAATCACACCACCTTAGATCAATAAGTCTTTAATAAGCTTGTAATATTAGGCTAAGGTAAAGGTTAAGAAAGAACGGGAAGGATTCAACAAGTAAAAGAACTCAATCTCTTAGTTTTAAACACAACCACCTTAAGCACTGGATAACCTTATTTCAACACCTAACTCTTTCAACCATTTCTCTCAATAAATCACCACTTTTTTTTTCTTCTTTCTTTGCCATAATTCACTTCTTTTTTTTTTTTTTGGCATAAGACCATTCACCTCCTTTTTCATTTTTTTTTCTTTTCTTTTCCATAACCCCCAACTTATCTCCTTTAATGTACTTGGGTTATGGTAGTAATATTTTTTTTCATATTTCCATCTTTACTCCTCTTAAGTGCTTCTCAAAAAATGTGTATAACTAAGTTCTTTTTTTAAAAAAAAAAGAAAGGTAAGGATAAAATATTTTTAGGCTCATAAAGGTAAGTAAATGGGTTATCGAAAGAAACAACACTCAAATTCTTTTTTCAAGAAAAAGCTCTGATGAGAGCTATAAAATGCATCTTAATAGTACTTAATTGTTAGCATTTTAGAGTTGATTTAGGTTTTAATTGCACTTTTATATGTTAACAAATCTAAAGTGTCATCTTTGTATCACTAATTTGTTTTGATGTATTTTCAGGTATTTTGAGTCTTAAAGAGATGGAAAAGCTATTGTTGAATGAAGCACAAAGATTCCATGTATACTGGAGCGAAGGAGTGCTTTCGGAAAGGCTAAAAAAAGAGATCCAAGCATGTGAGCCTCGCCCTGGAACCAGCTGGGCCGCACCCTCCAGAATAGAGGCCAAAACAAGAAAAGAAAGCCATCAGGTCAGGGTGCGCCTTGGACCAAGGGGCACCGCGCCCTAAGGTGTGAGATGCACCCTAGATTAATCTAGTGTGTGCCATAAAGGGCTGAGGTGCACCCTGGATGGAGCTGCGCCGCACCTTCTAGCAAGTTCACAAAGATGGCCTAAAACCAAGCCTAGGCGCGAGAAAATCCAAGCCTAGGCGCACACACGAACTTTGTTCTCCGAGTTATGATGTAATTAGGTATTTAATGATTGTTTAAAACCCTAAAACACCCTTGGACCCTTGTATTATAAATAGATCACTTAGGGTTTGATATTAGACACTGATTAAGCCTGGGAAACTCAAAGAAGTAGTCGATTCTCCTCCATCAAAGTGTTCAACCATGAGCCCCATGGCCAACTAATCTCCAAGTAAGGCGAAGAGATGAATCCCTAGGTGTAGTTGTTCTTACTTTCTAGTCTTGATTCGGTTGTAAAAATTTAATGTTAAAACATTGTTTATGATTTATTCTTTGATCAAACAAGAAGAATTAGGGTTCATGTGACAACTGCACTTTTTATTCTTCTTATCTTAGATTTTCTTAATCCGGTGATTGCATGCTTCTTCTCCATATCAGTCTAGTCTTGCTCTTCTTATGTCAAGTTGTTCAGGTGTGAATGAGTCCAGTAGATTTCTCTTTTAGGGTTGTCCATTACTGCGATATTTTCATGGTGATATATTGTCGTTTCTTGATAACTCTATTGGATAAGTCATGTGTGCTTGAATCGAAATCAATGAGTATTTCATAAACAATTACTTTAGGGTTTATATTTGTGCTTAATTGAATATTTGCTGATTGCCTGTTTGGGATGTGAAACTTGCAATCGAGATAAAAATAACTGAATCTTGATTAGGATAAGGCAACAAACTTAGGGAGGATTCCCGAACCCTTGTTGCTTCTCCATAATATATTCACACAACTATTTACACAATTACTATCAAAACTCAAATTCTTTCATTTAATCTTTACCGTTCGTGTTTAAGTTTACCTTCTCTTGTAGTTAACTTGTTTCCCTGCGGAATCGACACTCCAAAGCTGTGCTACAACTACTGCGTTACTCTTTGGGCGTAATCAGGCTCAAACTGGTGACTAGCAATAAATATAGCAAGGGTAAGTTTGAAAGGCTCAAACGGTTCAAAAATTGCCTATATCATATCCTAAGTAATGTGCATTCTAGGAATTCGCCTCAAGTGATTATCAAATAAGTTCTAGAGCTTGTCGAGACTGCAAAAGTATTCATAAAATAATCATACATAAAACTTCTCTAAATGTTTTAGACTAATCATGCAATCTTATCGCAATCCAGAGTCTCAAACCAAATGAGGATTGACACTTAAATTATTCTCAAACCGAAGTAAGATTTAACTTCTTCTAAATGCTATATGCTATCTCAACTAGGCTCATATCATTGACATGTGAATTAACTCCAAGGCTAACACAAAGTATGCTAAAAACAAAAACAAAAAAAAGGAAAAATGACACCAAGCAGTTCAATGAAAAAAAGAAATACGTTTCCTCCACCCCCAACTTAAAAATTGCATTGACCTTAATGTGAAAGAAAAAGTAAAGAAAACTCTCTTTGTAACCAAAAGTGCACAAAAGCTGAAAATTGTGCACCACCTTTTGAACTGCATGTCGTTCTTTATATTGAAATTTCGATCTATAACATAGAACAAAACAAACAAAAAGAAAGCAACTGCGGTGTAACATTAAGATTCCCACCGTATGTTAGGTTAACACATGAAATAGAAATAAATAACTAAAAACGAAAATAAAGTACAAAAAATAAAATAACAAAAAGGAATACACAATAAATGTTAGTACAGTCATCCAATAATAAAAAAATAAAATAAAATGAGACAAATAAGATAGAACCCAAAATGATCCTCTTTGTCATCTTCATTCTCTTCACCTTCTTCTGGAGTTGGATCAAAAGATGAACCCAGATAGGGTGGCAAAGTGGGAAAGTGATCCATGTCACAACTAGTGGCAGAGGCAAGGTGTTGGTACATCTGACCAAAAGAAGAGTATACCCCTGCTTGATAATCGGCTTGCCTACCCAAGAATCGTTCTTGACGATCAAACCTATCATGCAAGAGTTTCTGATGCTCATCAAAACGAATCTCTAAACGCTCAAGGCGCTCTGCAACAATGAAATGCCTAGAGGGAGAAGAGGGCCGCAATCACTACTCTCTCTCTTGGAGCTGGCAGCCTTAAGGCTTTAATCAGATTGAACATGCCATCATCGATGGGCTTCTTGGGTTGCTGGGCCTCCTCATCAGGACTGTACTGGACTCCGGCTCGGATGCATAATTGGGTAATTAATGAAGGGAAGTACAATCCGAGCTTTTGTCTCACGGTGTGTATGATAAAATTAAATATGATTTGGCCCACATCAATAGTCATGCCCATCAAAATGGCATAAATCAGAATAGCTCTTTCAACAAGAAGGTCACTATAGTGCGTAGCAAGCATCAACCTCTGACATACAAAATATTGCCACGCTCGAGCATTGACAGTCAGAGAAATACTGGGCAAGGTTTTAGGGGTATCACCCGTCATTTTCCATGTTGTTCCCAGAATACAGAGAGAATTGCAAATCTCTTCATAATCAATATTAGATGCATATATAATATACTCACTGTTTTCAATGTCGGGTAGCCCATAGAATCTATTGATAGATATGCTGCTAAAAGAATCTGTTTTTCCTCTCATCATCACCTTACCATTCCTATGTTCTTCTGCATTAGCGTAGAATTCTCTAACGACATTTGTAAAGGAATGAGATGGTTGTCTTGCAAATGTACCCCAATGCCTATTAATAACCATTCTAAACAAGGTTAGGTTTCCCCTTTTTATGATAGTGAATCTTCTTTCAGGAATGGGTTTCCTAGCATTTATCAAGCTAACATATCTCTCACTAGCCTCAAAACTAAATAATTTGCTCTCATCATACTCTTGAGGATATTTCCCCCTTGGTCTCTTAGTTTTATGGGCCATTTGAATCAAATGTATAGAACAATATAATTAATTCAAAATCAACCACCCAAATAACACAAATGAACAACAAAGAGAAGAATTAGTCTTACTTGATGCCCAAAGTTGGAGAGAAGAAAGACTACCCACCAACTTGAAATCTTCTTGAAGAACCCAAAATCCTCTTAGAACCAAGCTTTTGGAGAAATTTTCAGCAAAATCTGCAATATTAGTGCTAAATCCTCTAAGAAATGATGTTAGAATCAGGAAATAGTGAGAAAAATGAGTGGGTAAGTGAGGGTTTGGAGAGAGGAGGAGAGAGAGAAAGGGGCTGCTGTTTTTACAAGGTAGAAATGAAGAAGAAAGGTGCAGATTGGTGTTTTAAATGGTCCAGATTTTTGTGGTATAGAACAAGTGTGCTAGTGCGGTACGGCACGGCTTGTGCAAGGGCATGGCACGAAGGCGTGGGCGAGTTACTACGCACTGCGGTGCTACTTCTGCTGAGGCGCGGCGCAGACTACTGGGGCGGACGCTGTGCTTAGACCTGTTTCTAAAGAAAAACTTGTTTATTCCACATAAAAAATAAAATTAGCCAAATAAAAATAACTTTTAAGCTAAAAATTATATTAAATCAAACTAGAAAGAAAAAAAAACTAAAAATTAAATAAACTTGAACAAAACAAAAAAATAAATAAAAACATACCTTTGAAGTGTGGTCAAGGTGAATAGACTGGATCCATAAGTGGAATGTCTTTCACTTTCGGATCTTGCCTATCAATTAAGATTTTAAGGTGTTGACCATTTACTTTAAAGATCCGACCATCTCTAGTATCCTCTATTTCTACCGCCCCATTTGCAAAAACATTCTTCACTACAAAAAGACCGGTCTACCTCGACTGAAGTTTTCTTGGATGCTTACGGAGTCTAGAATTGTATAAGAACACCCGATCATTAGGCTTAAATGTTTTCCTCAAAATATTTTTATCATGAAACACTTTCATTTTAGCCTTATAGATTCTAGAGTTCTCAGAAGCATCATTTCTCAACTCCTCTAACTCGGTCTGAAATTTTCTAAGCTTACCCGCTTCTTCTATGTCAAAATTGAAAGACTTGATGGCCCAAAAAGCTCGATGCTCGAGCTCCAAAGGTAAATGGTAAGGCTTTCCAAAAACAAGCCTATAAGGTGACACGCCTAAGGGAGTTTTAAAAGCGGTACAGTAGGCCCAAAGCGCATCAACTAGTCTCAAATACCAATCCTTGTGATCCGGGTTGATTATTTTTTCTAAAATTTGCTTAATTTCCCTGTTTGCAAGTTCTACCTGTCCACTCATCTGAGGGTGATAGGCAGTAGAGATCTTATGTAACGCCCCATATTTTCTCATCAAATCTTCAAAAGAACGGTTGCAAAAATGAGTAACTCGATCACTAATTATAGCACGTGGTATACCAAATCGAGATAACACATTTTCTTTAAGAAATTTAATTACTATTCTATTATCATTGCTCCAGTAAGCTGCTGCTTCTACCCATTTTGACACATAATGTTGCGTGTTTATCAACCTAAATTAATAAGCAAATAATCATATAGTTTTATTTGCAAGTGCACAAGGTCAATAGTAGCATAGTGTGCAAGTGCGAGATCATCTCCATATGGATTAGTAAATTGCGTTCTTAGAATCAGTTTCACAATATTAAAAGAGAGAAATAATTATTAAGTCTAGATTGATAATGATAAGAACATAGGGCTTTGATATCCATCACTAATCATATTTTCCCAATAAGTAATGTCCCAATGCTCTAGCTATACTATGAATACCTAATGGTTGTCAACCTAAGGGCATGGTATCTACTCCTTAAGCTATTGATCCCCCTAAGTAACAAGTTAGGAATGGTATCTACTCTAACTCTTTTCTCTCTTAAGGGATTCAACATGGTGTATGTTGAGTTGTTCCTTAAGAGAGCATAAGATCTGTGGAAATCGAAAACCACACGAGACCTAGGGTATGGTGTATACTCCTGGTTTCCCACGTTGATTAACCCAAGAATCCAGATAAGATATCTTTTATTACTTTTGTTGAACCTGGGACTCGATCATCCAAATTGATTCAACTAACTAATCCATACCACATGCATACGTTGATCAGACACACACATATGAGTAATTTAAATATAAACAAGCGTTAATCAATAAAGCATCATAACATGGCTATTGACAAAGGTAATCAATGAATATGTATATGGAAAAACATAATTAGGGCTTCAATCGAGCCCTATAAAGAGTTAGTTACACATTCTTTCTATGATAAACATTGATAAGAACATAAACTAAAACTGAAAAAACAAAACCCAAAGAATACTGTGGAGACGAGTCGTCAATTCCTCACCAAATCTTACAACTTCAAGCCAAAGCAAAAGATAAAAAGAAGGATGCATTTTCTGTGTTTTATAAGCCTATATATAGGGTTTTAAGAGTGTCCCGAAACCCTAGTTTCCAAAACAAGATATGGAGAGTTCTTTCCAAAACAGGTGCTGCTATTTTTACTGTTCACGCCCGTATGCATGCGTTCAATCGCTTGCTTGTGTGCTCGAGCTTTCTTCTTGTGCGCACGAGTACTTGTGCACTCGATCGAGGCCATGTTGCGCTCGATCGCACCAACTTCTTCCAGATTCTTTAGCTTTCTCCGTTTAAGGCTTCAAGATGCTTTCTTTTCTTCACAAGCCTATCACAAACACAGAAAACACAAAATGAAGTAAAATATAATAGATTATGCACATAAAGATCTTAATAAATGTAAATTAAGGGGCTTAAATATGAATATTTAAGTGCCTATCACACTCCCAAACTTACATATTTCCAGTCCCTTAGAAATACAGAACCAAAAACTAATTGAGAAATAAAATTTAAAGATAAACTCATCATTCATGATTTCTAAAAATTTTAGATTGTACACAAAACCATGATATTAGTTCATGAGTAGGCTTAAAATATAAACACATCTTTATAATGAAACGATTTAAAATTCTAATTACATACACAAGATTGGTTTAAGGCATCATAAGTTTGACTTAGTGTGTGGTGGATTAGCACAAAAATGATGAAGCTTCCAAATATCTCTACTGCATAATGTTTCAGTGTCTTAACATTCAACGAACTTCCTATCAAAATAAACACAACTGGCATAGTTTTCTTTCTTTTCTTTTTCTTTTATCATGAGCTTTTTGTCAAGTTGAGTTCCATTTAGCTTTCTAATTGACCCTTGTAGCGAGTGTTTAGCCAATGACTCCCAAACCAAATGGTTTTAGGGCATTAAGTGTAAAGACACCCCTAAGGACTTACTAACTCGAGTCAAAAAGGCTACGGAACTAATAGATCTTAATGCTTCCTTGCAAAATCCCCACCTTTTGACGTGACACTCACTGCTTACTGAGGTAAGAGGTCCAGTTACTCAGTGAAATTTTTTTTATGATCATTAAATGCTTAATTCCCACCTTTTGACGTGACACTCACTGCTTACTGAGGTAAGAGGTCCAGTTACTCAGTGAAATTTTTTTTATGATCATTAAATGCTTAATTCCCACATTTTGACGTGAACACTCACTGTTTACTGAGGCAAGAGGTCCAGTTACTCAATGGAAATTTTATTTAATGATCATTAGGAGCATTTTATTCTCTCTTTTTGCATGGTGGACATTTTTCTTTATTTTTCTATGCCACATATTTATCTAACTAGTTATCCAATTACAGCTAGGAGATGGAAACATATGTATAGAGATAATATGTCATACCTCACACTATTCTGTGCTAATGTGCTCGTGTTAGATTTAGATCAAACTTTGTGAATTCCTAAATGCCTTGAGGTAAGTAATTAAGACTTTTTAAATCTTTTATCATTAGACTATGTGTTTTAGATTTTAAGCTAACTGATGAAGTTTTATCATAATATTTGTTTCTAATCAACCAAAAGTTTTTTTAACACAAAATGACATGCGTTTATCTTTTCAAAAATAAAAACAAAAACTGGGACTTAGTGTGTACATATATTTCCCTCTACCCCCAAACTTAATATACACATTGTCCCCAATGTGTGTGTGATATAGAAAGATCTGACCTGGGAGATGAAGAAATATACTGCTGGCATGGCTCGTAGCACGCCTCCAAACTTAAACTAAATGAACGCACTGTGTTCCTGGAAAAGAAAAACTAATGTTGTGCCAGAAAAGAAGAATTATGGATAATAAACAACATAAATACTAATAAAAGTAAATACTAAAATGAAAAGGGTATGTTGTGGGGTGCCTCCCATGAGCGCTAAGTTTTATGTTTTCAGCCAGATGGGGTATCCCCTCACTGCTGGTCATTTGGTGGTGCAGTCGAAGATGTACTGGGTGCAGGAGGTAGGCGATCGAGGATGGCTTGTAGCATCGCCTCCTTTCATGCAAACCGCACCTCCAAACTATCTATGCGCTGGTGCACTAGTGATGTAGCTACAGAGACCTCACCTCGATAGGAGGATAGTTCAGTGAGAAAGTGCTGGGACTCAGTGGGTCCCATGTCCGGATAGTCCTCCTCCTTCGGAGAGCTCACTGTCGGGTGCTCAGTATCCATAGGATCATCCACTATAGGCTCAGCAACAGGAATCGGCACCCGGGGTCCTCGAGGCATGTAGGACTGGCTAATTGGGTCCTCTCAAATAATGGATGATCGCTAACTGACCCATCTATAGAGGAGCCTCTAATCCCCTTCTTCTTAAAGATGTGGTTGAGCAAGAAGAGGAAAATGAGTCTCCATTCATTAGCCATGGTGGTCTGACAGTTATGCACACTATCCCAGAATTTATGTATCTGACTCCATATAACTGTTGGGATTGAGTAACAATGACCCGGTGAAAGGTATAGAGAGCCTGTAAAAACTGATCCCTCATCTGAGTCTTGTGCCCAAAAGGGCACACGTTACGCTGGATGACGGAATCCACAAACCATAAGCGGGGAGGCAACCTCGATCGGTTCCCCACATTGTTGTATCAGTCTGCATACTAGCCCGCACACATGTCCTCTATGATATGTGGCAGAGAAAACAGGTCTGGCTGCTCCTCTATATGGCTGTCCTCTAGAGGGGACTCATCACAGCAATGGAGGGAACTGGCGATGTCGACGGTGGTTAGCTCTATGAACCTACCCTGGACTGAGGATGATAGAATCTCTGGTCTGGTGCAGTCATAGGTCAGGTTCTCGTAGAAGCTGACCACGAATCGGGTGTATGCCATCAAACAGACTAGCTTGAACAGCCGCTTGAGACCCCGAGTCTGGAATTCTTGTACCGCCTATCTTGTGGCATCCAAACTCTTGAAGTCCTCAAATATGTTAAATGTAGTCTCGAACAGTATTTCACAATGCTCGAAACTAGGTCGGTTAGACTAGGAGCGACTACCGGAGGCTCGAGAACTGGATATCATTTGTTGAGTTATGAGGGTGCAGTTGCTGTCAAATATGCGCTCGATCGTAAGTTATATGCGCTCGATCGCACTGAGGTCTTGCGCTCGATCACAGAGGATGGGCACTCGAGCGCTGTCAGTCAGGCAATTTGGCAAACAGGTTGTGTGCACCGAAAACACGAGGCTGTGAGAATTTGTTTCAAACTTGAGCTCAACCTCCTGCAAACATCACAGACAATCCCAACACATGGTAGAGACATATAATTAGTACAATATAAATCTAAAACCGTGTGTGATTCTGTGCATCTAATTCGAAAAGAAAATAAAAACAAGTAAGGGCATACTTTGTGGGTACGGGAAGGTGAGTAAGTGTGTGAGGTGATGTATGATGGTGATAAGGGAATAAAATGTGGGTACAGAAAGGTGAGTAGGTATGTTTTGACGAAAAATGAGATGGAGTAAGAGGTTGAGAGGGCTAGAGTGCTATGGGTGATGTGTGGGGTTGAAAGAGGGAGAGTGCAATAGAGAAACAAGGGAAGTGCGATTGAGTGTAGTGAGGGAATAAGAGGGAAAATGTTTATATCCACCACATAACCTGTAATACCCGTATTCGTGAATTAAGGGTAAAGAAGTAATTTGATAATATGTCATAAAATTTAAATAATATATGTGAAGGATTAGAAGTGTACAGTGAACAGTGAAGTGTACAATGAACAGTGACTGTCAGCAGTGAATAGTGAATAGTATACAGTATACAGTGAATGACGGCCGTGAACAGTAACAGTGAACAGTAAATGTCGGCAGTGAACAGTACGATAAATTGTAAAAAAAAATGTGTATATATATAAGCACAAGCATATGAGACTGAACGATTTCGTTCAGTTTCTTTCAACTTCTTATGTGTTTAATCGAAGCAATTGGGGACTTAAAGAAATGCTGAAAAAGCAAAATTTTAAAGGGATTTTCTGTGGAATTTCATAGAGGATCATGAGAAGCTATCAATATTATAAGATGTTGACAATCTACAATCAGGAGAATTTCTGAGAGAATCAAGAAAGACAATGAAGTGATCCACGGGTAGTTTTAAGTGCTACCGGGTGAGTTGAATTTACTTTAAGTAGTCTAAATAAAAATCGAATTATTTGATGATGATATTAAATTTAATTATTACAGTATGTTTGGGTAGTAGATAAATCTTTGTGTGAATAGATATGGTATAAATATTGGATTTTATGTGAGAAGAAATATTATTAGGAAAATGAGTTGATTTAATAATAGAAGTGAGAAGTGAAATTCTTGATGAGTTATGGTTGAAATGGTTATATGAATTTTGAGGATATAAATTTTAGTGGAGCTTAATAAATTTTGATGGATGATTTGATGAGATTTGGGATGAAATTTAGTAAATCTTGGCAAGCTTTTATGAATGATTGATGTGATTTGGGATGAGAGAAAATTAGTGAAATTTTTGTTATATAAATTTGAGAATAATCAGGATTGTCAATTTATGTATTTTGAAATTATATGTTGTGTTTATATTGTTGTTTATATGCATACTTTATACCATGGCTCATATACATATGCATTAAATGAGAAAGAAAAGAACCGGGAAGGGACCGATCTAATAAAATAACCATGACAGCTGGTATATGCTGAAAATAAAAGTGACACTATGCCAACCGATATATGCTGAGAAAATTTCGTGGCAACCGGGACTAAGTTACAAAGTAAAGAACCAAGAAGGGGCCGGTCTAAGATAATAACAACCTGTCGACAGGTGGGAAGACGTTCCCATTATATGCATTCATTTCATTGCATCCGTTGTAATTATTGTTGCGTTATTGAAAAGCTGAGATGTGTATATTGTTGTGAATGATGGCTGAGTCTCATAAAAAGAGACAGCTATGATGATAAAATTATTAAAAAGCTGAGATGTGATATAGTGTTGTGAATGATGGTTGAGTCTCATAAAAAGAGACAGCTATGATGACAAAATTATTGAAAAGCTGAGATATGGCATAGTGTTGTGAATGATGGCTGAGTCTCATAAAAAGAGACAGCTATGATGATAAAATTATTGAAAAGCTGAGATGTGGTATAGTGTTGTGAATGATGGCTGAGTCTCATAAAAAGAGACAGCTATGATGATAAAATTATTGAAAAGCTTAGATGTGGTATAGTGTTGTGAATGATGGCTGAGTTTCATAAAAAAAAGACAGCTATGATAATGAGATTATTGAAAGAGGCAGTTATGATGATAATATTATTAAAATACTGATGTATAGTATGTTATTTTAAAATTGTTTATAGATGATTTGGTCTCACAGAGAGAGACAATTATAGCATCTAAATGATGGACTTTATGTTGTGAATCTCATTACAAGGTAATTATGAGATAATTGATGGTCTTAAGATGGACCAATGATTGAAAAGAAGAGATTGATAAAGAATAAATCTCATGACATATAAAATGATAGGAGAGTGCTAGTATCGAGGGTATGGTATATAAATTGATTAAATATTTATAGACGATTTATGCAAATGAGTACTTTTAGTAAATTTAATTCACTGAGCTTGTGAAGCTCACTCCTCATTGTACAATGATTTTCAGGTAGCAAGCTTGACAAATGGTTGGGTGAGTTGAGGTTCAGAAGAAATCATTTTCTGTAAGCCGTGTACGTATCATCATCCTCAAACTAATGGGAAAAAATAAAATGAAAAATTTATTTGTAATATTCATGTATTTCACGCAGTATAGAATGTTTAATAATTTGATTGATGTAAAATATCTATTTGGTTTATTTTATTTTTTATGGTTTCATATATATGTCGTGCTGGGATTCTCAAAATGTGATGATATTGTCTCGGGGGTGGCCAACCCGGGATGGGTCGTTACAATTTTGGTATCAGAGCATTTGGTTTAAGATTCTGTAGACTGCATGAGAACGTAAAAAAGTGAAAGATCTAAATAAAGTATATTTTAAGGAACGGTCCAAGGATGACACGTGGACGCGCTAGAACTAGAGTTTGAGTTGTTGCTTTGAGAGTGCGTGGTAGGCCCCCGATATTTTTTGACAAGTCAAGATTGAGTCTAGATCTGTGGTTCCTAGACGGGAACGTGTTGATAATATGATTAATATTAGTAATATTAGTAAAGATATGTAAGAATCTGAAGTTGAAAGAGGTGAGCTAATCTGAAATTGAAAGAGATGCGCTAAGATAAGCTCTTACACAAGCTCATGAGAAAAGGAATGTAACAGATGATAGAATGGATAGCCTATAGCATAGACTTGATGAACAGGTTAGGGCAGTGTCTGAGGTTGTTAATCCAGTAATAATGAATGTTTAAAAAGGGAAAAAAATGAGTTTATGCATAAGATGCAAGGAGATTGTTAAGTTGAATATAGTGTTGTTGAAAGAGTCCGCGAATTCTTTTAAGCCTGAGTTTTGGGAGAAACATGTAGATAGATTATTTGGTATTTTACCAGTAACTGACAAGCAAATGATTTTCTTTACTTCGTTTGAGTTAGAAAGAGAAGTTTTGAAATAGTGGAAGGATATTCTTCCCAGGTTAAGTATAGATGTTGATAGACCCTTAACCTAGAATAGGTTTAAGAAGATTTTTCCTTGATAAATATTTTCCTTAGACCGTTAGAGCATAACCTGATAGAGATTGAGTTACTTGAGGCATATGAATTATGTTAGATTGATGGATATATCAATTCAGATTGAGAGAGATGTGATGGAGTTTAAGAAAAAGAGAAAGAGTGGTTAAAGATGCTTAGACATAAAGGTTATAGAGGTAGTGGTAGTATAAGTGTACAGGGTGAGAGACCACCCCAAATGAGGCGTTCTTTGTTATAGGGAACTGAAGTACAGAGTCAGAGGCAAACATTGTCTGTTGCTTCTACATCTCAGAATATTATTAGTGGGACCCTTAGATTTGGGAGACAGGTTATGGGAATTGGAAGTCATAGCAGAAGAAGTATGCCACCAAGGGGAAGTGACAATCTAATGTATGATTGGGAGACAAAAGTTTGTTATATATATATATATATATATTCATATGAGATATTTATTCCAAAATTGTTAAAAAATTGAAATGCTTTATGTGTGGAGAAGGTGGACATGTTAATATTGGTTGACCTTGATGCAACCCATTCTTTTGCATCAAGTATTCATATGAAGGTTATTGAAGTATGTATTAGTCCTGGGGTGCAAAATATTTATGTGATAATCATAAATGCTTATAAAGGTTGTCTGATTCGTATCAATGATAGAAGAATCTGAAGTGGATTTATTATCTTTGAATAGATATAATTTCATTTAATGTTGAGAATGGATTTATTGTTGACATATTACGCTTAGGTTAATTGTTCCAGAAAGAAGATAGTGTTTAAAATATGGACATAAGAAGTTTAACTTTTAGAGAGAACATAAAATACTCCCGAACTATCTTATTTTGCTCCAACCACTAGGAGATGGTTGAAGAAGGATGGTGAGAAGTAATTGACATATATAATGGATCCTAGAAAGGAAGATAGGAAGTTAGAATAAATCTTAGTGGTGAAAGATTATTCTAGTATAATTTCTTGATGAGTTGCCTAGGTTGCCACCAAGTAAGGAGATTAAATTTTCTATTGATGTGATACCAAGATCATCACATCTATTTAATAGCATCATACAGAATGACATCAGCTGAATTGAGAGAGCTAAACGTACCATTTAAAGAATGTTTGGATAAACAATTTATCAGACCTAATGTATTTAGAGGAGCTCCTGTGTTGTTCGTGAAAGAGAAAGATGAAACAATAAGAGTATGTATAGACTACAGATAGTTGGAATACGAGCAAACATATTTTACTTAGGATAAATGAATTGTTTGCACAGTTGCAAGGAGTGAGGGTGTTTTCTAAGATAAATTTGAGATCGTATTATCACCAATTGAAGATAGTAAGGGAGGCGTGCCTAAGATTGTTTTATGATATGTTATGGTCATAAATTTCTTGTGATGACATTTGGATTGAATAATATTCCAGAAACATTCATGGATTGGATGAATAAGATGTTTGAACTATTTCTTGATAATCTTGTGGTTGTGTTCATCGATTCATGGATTGGATGAATAAGATGTTTGAACTATTTCTTGATAATCTTGTGGTTGTGTTCATCGATAACATCTTGGTATAGTTTAAAACTACGGAAGAGCAGGTAAAACATTTTGAAATTGTGTGGGACACTTTGAGGAGAAAGAGATAGTATGATATAAGTTCTCTAAGTGTGAGTGTTGACGGAAAGAACTAACTTTCTTGGAATATATAATGTCGGGAATAGCATAACAGATGATCTATAAAAAGTAGAGACAATGTTAAGTTGGGAGAAACAAACTAATGTAACTGAGATCAGAAGTTTCTTGGGGTTGGTAGTTTATTATTGCAGTATCGTTGACTAGATTGATCAGGAAAGAGGTGAGATTTGTATGGTAAGGCAGGTATGAGAAAAAGTTTTCAATTACTAAAGGAGATATTAACTACAGCTCCACTATTAGTGTTTCCTTCTGGTAATGAAAGATTTGTGGTGTATAGTGATACATCACAGAAATGGTTGGGATATGTGTATCATAGGAAGGTTGTGGGCCATATTTATAGATAATTGAGGATTCATGAAAAAAAAATTCCCTACTCATGACTTAGAGTTGGCTGTTATATTGTTTACTTTAAATATTGGAGACATTATCTATATGGAGTCACTTGTGAGATAGTCATGGGTTATAACAGTTGGGCATACTTACCTATCCAGAGGAAGTTAAATTGGAGGCAGAGATGGTGGATGGAGTTGATAAGTAATGATGATTATACAATTCACTATCATCTAGAAAATGCGAAGGTGGGAGTTAATACATTGAGTAGAAAGCCTACAAGAAGTTTAACCACTATGGAGATCATGATGTGAAATTGATGATAGATTTAAAAGAGATAAGAAGGAAGTTGAATCTCAATGATAGGAGATTTTGAATATAGTTGTACAATTGTCCATAATAAAATGTTTTAGAGAGGCAAGGTTAAGATGAAGAGATAGAAAAGATTCAACATTGAGTGCTTACTAGAAAGCATTTTGAGTTCAAAATCTGAAATGAAGAAAGTTTGGTGTTGGAGCATGGATGGTGTTCCCACTAATGCAAATAGTGAGAACAAGTAACAATAAGATGTATGTAGGATTGAGATCAAATTTTTCGATGGACAGGATTGAAGAAGGATGTAGCTGATAGGAAGAATAATTACGATACTAGAAGATATATTAAGGGCAAAGGTGATGAGTCTCTTAGTAAATTATGATGCTTACATTCCATCAATTGAAATTGCTGATAATAATCAGTAATAAACCAATATTGGGATGACACTGATTTAGGCATTGTATGGTTGGCGATGTAGAATTCCTTTATGTTTGGAAAGAAATTGAAGAGAAAAATATATCTGGTCTATCTATTATTGAGCTAACAATAGAGATGATCAATTAGAGAGAACCGTAAAGTAGCCTAGAGTAGATCTCTTGAGTCTCAAGTAGGTGATTGAGTGTATGGAAATATATCTCAATGAAAAGATATATTGAGAATAGAAAAGGAAAGTTGAATCCGAGGTATGTGGGACCCTATGAGGTTGTTGAGAAAGTTGGATTAGTTGTGAGTAACCTGGAGTTGCCTCCAGAATGAAAACATTTATATAATGTATTTTATGTTTCACTTTTAAGAAAGTTGTTACATAATATTTCGAGCTAAATTATAGAAATTCAGAAAGATTGGGCTTATTTACAAATACCAGCGAGAATTTTAGACAAAGAGAGCACGTCTTGTGTAATAGAATAATTTCACTAGTTTAAAGTTTGTTGGTGGAATAAGTGTGTTGAAGAGATTTTCGTGAAAGTGTAAGGCAAGTATGAAGAAATATTTTTTATATTTGATTCTGAAGTAAAGTGAAGAAATTTCGAGGACGAAATTTTTGTAAGTTAGGTAGAATTGTAATACCTGTATTCATGAATTAAGGATAAAGAAGTAATTTGATAATATGTCATAAAATTTAAATAATATATGTGAAGGATTCGAAGTGAACAGTGAAGTGTACAGTGAACAGTGAATGTCGGCAGTGTATAGTGTATAGTATACAGTGAATGACGGTTGTGAACAGTAACAGTGAACAGTAAATGACAGCAGTGAACAGTACGATAAATTGTAAAAAAAAATGTGTATATATATAAGCACAAGCATAAGAGACTGAACGATTTCGTTCAGTTTCTTTTAACTTCTTATGTGTTTTCTCGAAGCAATTGGGGACTTAAAGAAATGCTGAAAAAAAAAAAAATTTAAGAGATTTTCTGTGGAATTTCATAGAGGATCATGAGAAGCTATCAATATCAGAAGGTGTTGATAATCTACAATCAGAAGAATTTCTGAGAGAATTAAGAAAGACAATGAGGTGATCCACGGGTAATTTTAAGTGCTACCGGGTGAGTTGAATTTACTTTAAGTAGTCTAAATAAAAATCGAATTATTTGATGATAATATTAAATTTAATTATTACAGTATGTTTTGGTGGTAGATAAATCTTTGTCTGAATAGATATGGTATAAATATTGGATTTTATGTGAGAAGAAATATTATTAGGAAAATGAGTTGATTTAATAATAGAAGTGAGAAGTGAAATTCTTGATGAGTTATGGTTGAAACGGTGATATGAATTTTGAGGATATAAATTTTAGTGGAGCTTAATAAACTTTGATGGATAATTTGATGAGATTTTGGATGAAATTTAGTAAATCTTGGCAAGCTTTTATGAATGATTAATGTGATTTGAGATGAGAGGAAATTAGTGAAATTTTTGTTATATAAATTTGAGAATAATCAGGATTGTCAATTTATGTATTTTGAAATTATATGTTGTGTTTATATTGTTGTTTATATGCATACTTTATACCATGGCTCATATACATAAGCATTAAATGAGAAAGAAAAGAACCGGGAAGGGGCCGGTTTAATAAAATAACCGTGACAGCTGGTATATGCTGAAAATAAAAGTGACACCGTGCCAGCCGATATATGCTGAGGAAATTCTGTGGCAACCGGGACGAAATTGCAAAGTAAAGAACCGGGAAGGGGCCGGTCTAAGATAATAACAACCTGTCGACAGGTGGGAAGACGTTCCCATTATATGCATTCATTTCATTGCATCCGTTGTAATTATTGTTGCGTTATTGAAAAGCTGAGATGTGTATATTGTTGTGAATGATGGCTGAGTCTCATAAAAAGAGACAGCTATGATGATAAAATTATTAAAAAGCTGAGATGTGATATAGTGTTGTGAATGATGGCTGAGTCTCATAAAAAGATATAGCTATGATGATAAAATTATTGAAAAGCAGAGATGTGGTATAGTGTTGTGAATGATGGCTGAGTCTCATAAAAAGAGACAGCTATGATGATAAAATTATTGAAAAGCTGAGATGTGGTATAGTGTTGTGAATGATGGCTGAGTTTCATAAAAAAAAGACAGCTATGATAATGAGATTATTGAAAGAGGCAGTTATGATGATAATATTATTAAAATAATGATGTGTAATATGTTATTTTAAAATTGTTTATAGATGATTTAGTCTCACAGAGAGAGATAATTATGGCATCTAAATGATGGACTTTATGTTGTGAACCTCATTACAAGGTAATTATGAGATAATTGATGGTCTTAAGGTAGACCAATGATTGAGAAAAAGAGATTGATAGAGAATGAATCTCATGACATATAAAATGATAGGAGAGTGCTAGTATCGAGGGTATGGTATATAAATTGATTAAATATTTATAGACGATTTATGCAAATGAGTACTTTTAGTAAATTTAATTCACTGAGCTTGTGAAGCTCACTCCTCATTGTACAATGATTTTCAGGTAGCAGGCTTGACAAATAGTTGGGTGAGTTGAGGTTTAGAAGAAATCATTTTCTGTAAGCCATGTACGTGTCATCATCCTCAGACTAATGGGAAAAAATAAAATGAAAAATTTATTTGTAATATTCATGCATTTCACGCAGTATAGAATGTTTAATAATTTGATTGATGTAAAATATCTATTTGGTTTATTTTATTTTTATGGTTGCATAAATATGTCATGCTGGGATTCTCAAAATGTGATGATACTGTCTCGGGGGTGGCCAACCCGGAATGGGTCGTTACATGACCCCTCTGCCCAGAGTGCGCTCGAGTGCATAGTGAAATGCGCTCAATCGCACATATGTGCAAGTATGTGATAGTGTGCAGTGAATGTGCGTTCGATCGCACTTGAATAGTGCGCTAGAGCGCATGGCAGAAAGTAAAAAATTAATGAAACAATCAGTAGAGAAAAATTATCAACGATACAACCATACCGTTTTGTAGTGGCCACAGTACCACTAACCTTTTATAGAGGCACTTGAGCTATAGGTTTATGAAAGTAGGACTTGCTCAAGTGCTCTCTATAGTAGCTTTGGTGCTACTTTCTTTGAAGGAGGCACTTAGAACCCACCTCAGGTGGTTCAAGTGCCCTGAACAGCTGGTTCATCCCCAATTTTGGTGCCTGGTCAGTAGATGAAAGAGAAATAGCATTAGTAGGCTTGGGAGGTTCAACTGGAGGAATATACTTACTTGGAAGTGTTGGTGTGTCCTTAAATGGTTGCATAGCTTTATTGATGTCTTTAATCACATTCTCATCCTCTGGCTTAATGTCCAATCTTGTGTCATCATGGTTGGGGATGGTCTCCAATGGAGCAGTGTGATGGACATGAGAAACTTTCTCAACAAGACCTTGCATTAAGCTTACATTAGAATATTCATTATCATTTTTGGTTGATTTTAATGTTTTAAATATTTTGAATTCCATCTCCTCATCATTTACTTTCATAGTGACAATGCCCATTTTTACTCTAATATTTGTGTTAGCAGTGATCATAAATGGTCTTCCTAAGATGATGGGGAGTAGCAATGGCATATGACATTCTTCCATGTCTAAGACAATAAAATAAGTAGGTAAAATAAATTTACCTACTCTTAGCAAAACATCCTCGAGGATACCTCTCGGTCGTTTGATGCTTCTGTTAGCTAATTGCAAAGTGATGGAGGTTGGTTGAAGCTCCCCCAAACCTAGTGTCTCGAATACACTGTATGGCAGCAGATTGACATTCGCTCCTAGATCCAATAGTGCATGCTCGAATAACTGGTCACTTAGCCTGCAAGGAATGGTAAAACTACTCGGATCTTTTAGTTTTGGTGGTAGTTTCTTAATAGCACAACACTTAACTCTTCAGTTAAGGCTACTGTCTCATGTTCTTGAAATTTCCTTTTGTTAATGCAACAATCTTTTAAAAACTTAGCATAAGCAAGAATTTGTTTAATTACATCTAATAAAAGAATGTTTATTTCCACCTTTTTCAAAATTTCGAAAATGTCGATCAGTTTAGTCTCTTTATGAGGTTTTACTAACCTTTAAGGGAAGGGCAGAGGTGCATTTACCTTTTTTATCTCCCTTACCTTAGATGTGGATGCTCTGTCTAGAGATTCTTGTACAGGTTTATCACAGCCTATGATCTTACCACTTCTTAAGGTTGTCACAGCGTTCAATTGCTAATGTCCTCTTGGATTGGGTAGTGGTTGGGTTGGAAGCTCACCTTGCTTTCTACTACTCAGTTCCTTGGCCAATTGCCCAATTTATATCTCTAGTCCTCGAATGACTTGATCATATTTTGCAGTGGTTTGTCTCATCTTAGTCCAAAATTGTCTTGTTTCTTCCATGAACTGTTCGTGTGAAATCATTAATTGTTGCTGCTAAGTTGCCAATTACTGCACAAGACTTTTGAGGTCACTTTTCTTTGTTTCGGGAGCTGAGTAGGCAGCTAGTTGGAAGTTTTTTTGCTGTCCTTGACTATTCTGATTGTTACTCCAAGAAAAATTTGGTGATTCTGCCATCCAGGGTTGTAAGTGTTCGCATAAGGATTGTTCTTTGGCGGATAGTTATTTGGTCCAACAAAGTTTGCTTGCTCATGATCTGTAGATGAATACAAGGGATATGTATCAGTATTATGATCATATTGGGAACAAATAGCACATACCTGGAGTGGTGTAGCTGGTGGGTTAGGTGAGGCATTCTAAGCAGCCATGGCTTTAACTAACAGATCTAGTTTCCTTTCCATAGCAACTATATGAGTAGATGATCCTCCATTCAAGCTTACCTCATACATACCTTACTCTTGGTTACATGTCTGCCTCGAGAGGAGAACTGTTGAGTGTGTTCACTTAGGGTTTCAAAGAGCTCAAAAACTTCTTCACTGCTTTTCTCCATCAGCACTCTTCCACAACCTGAATCCATAATACTTTTGTTATTATCACTTAAACCATCATAAAAAGCTTGTACCAGTTCATCCTGAGGTAGATTGTGATGTGGGTATTTGAGTAGCAGCTCGTTGAAGTGTCCCCAGGACTCGAAGAACAGATCTCCATCTTTTTGTTGGAAGGATTGAATTTTCTTCCTCATTTGCCTCATCTTTTGGGCTGGAAAAAACTTCCTTAAGAATTTGCTAGCTAACTCCTCCCAAGTGTGGATAGAAACTGTAAGCAAAGAATTGTACCATAGTTTAGCATTATCTTTTAAGGATAAAAGGAAAAGAATTAACCTTATTTCTTCTTGGTCTAAGCCTCGGATGTGCTGGAACTTGCAAAGATCGAAGAACTCTCGGAGGTGCAAGTGTGGATCCTCATTAGGTGTACCCCTAAAGTGAGTCAGTGCACTGAGTATCTGCAGAGATATGTAGTAGTTTCCTTCCGCCTCAGGTTGATATGCAATGCATGATGGTTGATCAGACACACACATATGAGGAATTTAAATATAAATAGGAGTTAATCAATAAAGCATCATAACATAGCTATTGGCAACGGTAATCAATGAATATGTATATGCAAAAGCATAATTAGGGCTTCAATCGATCCCTATAAAGAGTTAGTTACACATGTTGTCTATGATAAACATTGATAAGAACATAAACTAAAACTGAAAAAACAAAACCCGAAGAATACTGTGGAGATGAGTCCCCAATTCCTCTCCAAAGCTTACAACTTCAAGCCAAAGGAAAAGATAAAAAGAAAGATGTGTTTTCTGTGTTTTACAAGCCTATATATAGGGTTTTAAGAGTGTCTCGAAACCCTAGTTTTCAAAACAAGATATGGAGAGTTCTTTCCAAAACAGGTGCTGCTGTTTTTGCTGTTCACGCCCGTACGCATGCACTCGATTGCTTGCTTGTGCGCTCGAGTGCATACTTGCACTCGAGCCTTCTTCTTATGCGCACGAGTACTTGTGTGCTCGATCGCGGCCATGTTGCACTCGATCGCACCAGCTTCTTTCAGATTCTTCAGCTTTCTCCCTTTAAGGCTTCAAAATGCTTTCTTTTCTTCACAAGCCTATCACAAACATAGAAAACACAAAATGAAGTAAAATATAATAGTTTATGCACATAAAGAGCTTAACAAATGTAAATTAAGGGGCTTAAATATGAATATTTAAGCGCCTATCACATAATCTATTACCACAATGATATATTGATATCCGAAAGAATGAGGAAATGGTCTCATAAAATCAATGCCTCAACAATCAAAGATTTCAATTACTAAAATTGGGTTTAAATGCATCATATTATGACGAGACACAGCTCCTAACTTTTGACACTTTTCACATGAGCGACAATAGATATTTGCATCTTTAAATAAGGTGGGCCAATAAAATCCACACTTCAGAATTTTCATAGCGGTTTTTTTCATTGAAAAGTAGCCCCCACAAGCTTGGGAGTGACAAAATTCCAAGACGCTGGCAATCTCTTTATTAGGGATGCAAAGCCTTAAAAATTGGTCAAGGCAATACTTGAAAAGATAAGGGTCATCCCAATAAAAATTACGTACCTCATTCAAGAACTTTCTCTTGTCTTGAGCGCTCCAATCCATTAGTATCTCACCGGTAGCCAAATAATTCACGATATGAGCAAACCATGGTAGAGAAGTAATAGAGAGTAAATGCTCATTGGGAAAATCATCCTTGATTGGCATGTTGTCAGAGATGTCCTCAAATGTGAGCCTTGAGAGATCGTCAGCCACTATGTTTTCTACTCCTTTCTTATCTTTGATGGTGATGTCAAATTCTTGCAAGAGTAAGATCCATCGTATTAGTCGTGCCTTAGCATCCTTCTTTGTAAAAAGGTACTTAAGGGCTGCATGATCTGTGAAAATAAGAATAGAAGAACCAATTAAGTAAGCACGAAACTTGTCCAAAGCAAATACTATAGCTAGCAATTCTTTTTCAGTGGTGGAGTAATTCATCTGAGAACTATTTAGGGTTTCACTAGCATAGTAAATGACAAAAGGTTTCCCCTCCCTTCGCTGTCCAAGAACAACACCTACAACAAAGTCACTAGCATCACACAAGATCTCAAAAGGTAAAGTCCAATCAGGTGACTGCATTATGGGTGCTGAAGTAAGCTTGCCAATCAGCATTTTAAAGGCCTTTTGACAAGATTGTGTCCACTCAAATGGGGCATCTTTAACTAGGAGGGCACATTGTGGTCTAGATATGTTGGAAAAATTTTGTATGAACCTCCTATAAAAACCAACATGACCAAGAAAGGATCTCACATCCTTTACTGTCTTAGGTGTAGGAAACTTAGAAATTAATTCAATCTTAGATTGGTCAACCTCTATCCTCTTAGAAGAAACAATATGTCCTAAGACGATACCTGAAGGTACCATGAAATGGCATTTTTCCCAATTTTAAACTAATTCCTTCTCCTTACAATGAATCAATACTCTTTCTAAATTCAATAAGCATGCATCAAATGAAGATCCAAAAACAGTCAAGTCATCCATAAAAACTTCCATGCTATTTTCAACCATGTCACTAAAAATGCTCATCATGCAACATTGAAAAGTAGCAGGTGCATTACACAATCCAAATGGCATTCTACAAAAAGCATAAGTACCAAAAGGATAAGTGAAAGTGGTTTTATCTTAGTCTTCTAATGCAATTTCAATTTGATAATAACCAGAATAACCATCCAAGAAACAATAAAAAGGTTGACCAACTACATGCTCAAGAATTTGATCAATAAAAGGGAGTGGGAAGTGGTCTTTCCGGGTGGCAGCATTTAATTTTCTGTAATCAATGCACATTTGCCACCCAGTCACAAGTTTTGTAAGGACTAACTCTCCTAGGTCATTTTTCACCACAGAGACACCAGATTTTTTATGAACAACCTGTGTAGGACTTACCCATTTACTATCAGTTATGGGATTTATAATTCCCGCATCTGATAGTTTCAACACTTCGTTTTTCACCACTTCTTTCATAGTGAGGTTAAGCCTACGCTGAGGGTCTCTACGAGGGCTAGTTCCTTCATCCAAATTTATCTTATGAGAATAGATCAGGGGATTAATACCTTTTAAATCAGCCATACTCTAACCTAAGGCTGATTTATGTGCATTTAGGGTCCAAATTAATTTCTCACATTGAGACTCAGACAATTCAGATGAGATAATAACAGGAAAAGTATCACCTAGACCGAGGAAAACATGCTTTAAACCCTTAGATAGCGGCTTCAATTCAACTTTGGGCGCTTCCACACTTGAGGGGATTTGTTTCTTGCTTCTTTCAGGCAACTCCTCAAACTTCGGTTACCATGCCCGAGTGCAATAATCCTGAGATTTATCAAAAATAGCACAAATATCAATTACATCAGATTTATCATTAATAGAATCAAACTCAAAATTAACAATAAAATACTCAAGAGGATCAAAATCATGAGCTACAAAAACTCCTTTATCAATGAGTGACTCAATCATGTATAACTGGTGGCTCTCGTCATCATCTTCTGGCTGTTTTGCAACATTGAAGATATTCACCTCGAGGGTCATGTTTCTAAAGGACAGCTTCATGAGTCCATTCCTACAATTAATAAGAGCATTTGCAGTAGCAAGGAAAGGTCTACCCAAACTTAAAGGAATTTTAGAGTTAGTGTCAATAGCAGAAGTAGTATCAAGGATTAGGAAATCAACAGGATAATAAAATTTATCAATTTGAATTAGAACATCCTCTACCATACCCCGGGTACTTTGACTGAACGGTCAACCAATTGCAATACCACAGCAGTTGGTTTGATTTCTCCCAAACCCAGCTGCAAATAAATAGAAAATGGCATCAGATTTACACTAGCTCCTAAATCTAGTAATGCTTGTCCAACCTTATGATTTCCAATACTACATGCAATGGTTGGACAGCCAATATCCTTGTATTTGGGGGGAATCCTTTGCTCAATTAAAGTACTAATTTGTTCCATTAGGAATGTTGTTTTCTTTACATGGTGCTTTCTCTTAATTGTACACAAATCCTTGAGAACTTTTGTATAAGTAGGAACTTGTTTAATCACATACAAAAGAGGAAGATTAAGTTTTACTTGCCTTAAGTTCTCTAGGATTTCATTGTTTAGGTCTAGATTTTTATTGTTTGATTTTAAGGCTTGAGAGAATGGTGCCTCAACAAGGCTTTTGGTAACCTCAGGGTTCTTGGGCAGCTAGCCATCACTACTACCTTGACCCTTTTCTACATCCTCTGATTTGTTCGTTGTTGGGATGTGTAATGACTTACCACTCTGTGTCACAATGGCATTCACATCTTTCAGATTTTCTTGTGCCATGTATTGACCATTGGGTGTGGACTGAGCTTGAGAATGGAACTTACCTCGCTCATTCACACTCAAGGAGCCCATCAGTTTAGTCACTTGGCTCTTTATTTCCTTGTTCTCTTCAACAAACTGTGTAATTAATGTTTCACATCTTTGGTTTGTCTCACCCTGTGCCTTAATAAAAGCATGCAAAGTGTCTTCTAAAGAACTCCTAGATGATGAAGGTGCATGATATGGTGCATGATATGATCTAGGGGGTCGTGCAAGCTGCTGGTTTTAAGACTTCCAGCTAAAATTGGGGTGATTGCACCATCTTGAATTATAGGTATTAGAGAAGGGTGCTAAAGACTTCTTGTACATGCCTAAGGCATTACATTGTTCCTCATACATCCCTCACATATCAACAAATATGGGACACTCTTAGGCGGGATGGCCTACCCCGCCACACACAAAACATGGTTCCAAAGATTCAGCTTGATTAGCCATGTGTGTTGGCTTTGAGCCTTTAGTCTTTAATCCATCTAACTCCATAGTGAGCATCTCAACCTTAGTCTTTAGGTTGTCCTCTTCCCTAAGATGGTAAATTCCACCACCAGTGGGGTTTCCTACAGGTCGTGACCTATTTTTGCTTTCAGTAGCACTAGGTCCAGTTCAAGTGTGAGCTTTTTCAGCAAGCTCATTGAGGTATTCTATGGCTTCATCAGGATCTTTTTGTAAAAATTCACCATTGCACATCATCTCTATAAATTGGCGCTCTCTATATGTAAGTCCCTCATAAAAATAGCTCACTAAGTGCCAATTCTCATACCCATGGTGAGGACACATACTTAACAACTCCTTAAATTTCTCCCAAGACTGATACAAAGTCTCATTGTCCTTTTGTGCAAAGGTGGAGATTTGCATTTTTAAAGCATTGGTCTTATATTGAGGAAAGTATTTATTAAAGAAGACCTAAGTCGTCTCATTCCATGACCCAATAGATTGTGGTCTTAGCGAGTATAGCCAACTCTTAGCTTTATTCTTCAAAGTGAAAGGAAAAAACTTGAGTCTCACGATGTCATCAGTTGCATCTTGACTATAAAATTCGCAACTACTTCCTCAAACTCCCTAATGTGTACATATGGGTTTTTATTTTCCAAGCCATGAAATGTAGGGAGTAATTATATCATCCCTATTTTAAAATCTTGATGGTGAGTATTGGCTGGAAACATGATGCATGATGGTGTGGCTGTTCAGCTAGGATGCAAGTAATCCTTAAGTGTCCTAGCAACATTCTCATTGGGGATATCAGCCATGTTAACAAAATCCTCTAAATTCTCATTTGGGTTTACACTATGGTTTGATCTAGGCGAGGTTTCACTAACGGATGTGGAAGGAGAGGGTAACTCTATTTCGGGTCCTCTAATGAATCTGCCTCGTGAATCTCTCGGTCTAAGCATACACCAAATGAGTTAAAAGGGAAATAAATAAAATAGAATAATAAAATAAAATCAAAAAATCAAAACTTAGAGAAAGGAACAATATTACCATCTTGTCTCAAAGTTGACAATATTCCTTGTACTTAAGCACGTTTCCCCGGCAACAGCGCCAAAATTTGACTACACTCAAACTAATACGCGGTTATTGTGTATAGTTGAGGTGTCAATCCCACCAGGGAAAGCGAAATACAAGGAAAAGTGTAAACCTTAACACGAACGATAATGATCAAGTGAGAGAATCTCAGTTTTGATAATGAAGTAATGTGATAAAATTATGTAAATAGATTGAAGAATATAATAGAGAAACAACAAGGGTCTGAGAATCCTCCCTAGGTTTGTTGCCTTATTTCAATCTCGATTCAATTGTTTTTATCTCGATTACTAGTTTCACATCCAAACAAGCAATTGGTAAATATTCATTCAAAGCACATGTAAACCCTAATGTAATTGATATGAATTACTCTTTACTTTTAATTTAAGCACACATAACCTATCCTATAGATTTATCAAGAAACGACAATATATCTTAATGACAATATCACAGTAATGGACAAACCTAAAAGATAAATCTACCGAACTCAATCACATTCAATCAATCTTGATATAACAAGAGCATGACTAGACTTATATCGAGGAGAAAGATACAATCACCAGATTAAGAGAAAATCTTCTAATTAAATCAAAGAGTAAATCATAACAATGTTTTGACAATAAATCCAAACTATAACTGAATCAATAATGGAAAATAAGAACAACTACACCTAGGGATTCATCCGTTTGCCTTGCTTGAAGATTAGTTGGCCATGGGGCTCATGCTTGAACACTTTGATGGGGGAGAATGTGGCAGCTTTCTTGAGTTTTCCAGCCTTAATGATTTCCCTTTATCAAACCCTAAGTGATCTATTTATAATACAAAAAGGTCCAAGGGTGTTTTCGGGTTTAAATTATCATTAAAACCCTAATTAAGTCATGACTCAGAAACAAAGTATCGCGCTCACGCCGCGGCTCACATTAATCCAAGCCGCGGATGAGCCTTTTGTGGTTTTCTTCATGATTTTGTATGCCGCGGCCCAGATTGGTCCAGGCTGCGGCTCAGATAGGTCCGGGCTGCGACGCACACTGAAGGTCTTTTAGCTCTTTTCGGACTTAGTTCTGGAGGCTGAGGCTTAGACTTTTCAGGTCACAGCGCACACACTAAAGACTTTGTTTCTCTTCATTCTGTCCTTCCGCAACCATGCCTTCACTCTGATATGCATCGAAGCATCGTGCTTTAAGCTATGATGGCTTTCCACCTCTTTTGGACTCAAAGTACCTGAAAATGCATCGAAATAGATCAACAATCCAAGAATATCACTTTAGAGTTGTTAAGGTATAAAAGTGCAATTCAAACCTAGATCAACCCTAAAATGTTAACAAATAAGTACTGTTAAGATGCATTTTATGACTCTCATCAGGTGTGGGATTGCCCAAAAAGAACCAAGATCTCTGCTATTGCTAGGGAAGAAGGGGAAATAGATAGAGATACCCTCAAGCTCGGCTCCATCATGCTTAACTCGATCAAAGCCAAAAGGTTTGGCAAGCGGAAGGGGCTCATGTTTATAGACATCATGGTGGCTAGCACCAAGGTTAGTACTCTTGTAAACACTTGGATTTCCAATCTCTTTGTGTCTTAGAAAATATCTAAAAGATTAAGCCTTAATGTGAAGAAAGGCAATGGGTGGATCAAAACAGTCAATTCCAAAGAAGTTTCGATAATATGTGTAGCATAAAGGGTAGAGCTACAACTAGGAGATTGGAAAGGCAAGGAAACTCTTGAAGTAATCCCACTTGATAATTATAACTTTGTAATTGGGTTAGATTTCCTTGATCGGATTAATGCTTTGCTAGTGCCATATGCCAATTGTGTGTGCATCCTTGATTCTTGGTGCCTATACCTCGTGCCGGTAAGACGAGACTCTGGCCAAGCTAACCGGGTTTTACCAGCAATCCAATTAGCGAAGAGGGTAAAAAGGGATGAAGTCACATACTTTGCCACCTTGAAACTTGAGGAGGTCTAAGAATCCAAGGAAGAGACTCCTCTTAAGGTACTTGAGCTTTTAGAGTCCTTTGTTGATATGATGCCCCTAGAGTTACCCAAGAAACTACCACCTAAGATAGAGGTGGATCATAAGATTGAGTTGGTATCTACTGTTGATAGGAGCTTAAATATTCATTTAAGCCCCTTAATTTACATTTGTTAAGCCCTTAGTGTGTTTATTTTATGCTTTTTTTACTTCTTTTCTGTGTTTCATGGGTTTTAATAGGTTTTGGGAGAAAATGAAGCAATTTGGAAGCTTTTTGGAGCTCAAAGAGAAAATATGGAAAAACTAAAGTCTGCCTTGTGCAATCGAGCGCAGAGGACCTGCGATCGAGTGCACCAGCGCTCCAACACCCAAGCTAGGATCGAACGCAACCTGCACTCGCGCGCAAGAAGAAGGTGATCGAGCGCACACGCATCAATAAAACATCAAAACAGTAGTTCCTATTTTGGAAATAAGTTAGGGTTTTGTTTTACAACTTCTACGGTTTCTAAGATTACTAAAGCCTTATAAATAGGCCTGTAAAACACAAAGAAGGATATCTTCCTTTGGGCGGGATCAATCTTCCTTTTAGTTTAGTTTTTGTTCAGGGAGGTCGGAGGCCGGAAGGGTAGAAGCTTTGGGAGACGAATTGACGACTCTTCTCTCGGGTTTCTTCTTTCCTTTTATTTTATTATGTGTAACTAAATTTTAGTAAGGGCTTAGTTGAATCCCTAATTATGTTTATTCAATAATTCAATATTGGCGCCTTTTTGATATTTATGTTGTGATTCTTAACTTGATTAATTCTTATGTTTATTTAAATTCCTCATATGTGTCTGTCTGATCAACGTATGCATGTGGTATGGATTAGTTAGTTAAATCAATTTGGATGACCGAGTCCTGAGTTTAACAATAGTAACAAAAGATATCTTATCTGGATTCTTGGGTTAATCAACATGGGAAACCAGGTGTGGACCAAACCCTAGGCCCCGTGTGGTTGTCGATTTCCACAGACCTTATGCTCTCTTAAGGAACAACTCAGTATACACCATGTTGAATCCCTTAAGAGAGAAAAGAGTTCGAGTATACACCTTGCCTAACTCGTTGCTTAGGGAAATCCATAGCCTAAGGAGTGGACCAAGCCCTTAGGTTGACAACCAGTAGGTATTCATAGCATGAGTAGAGCATTGGCATATTGTTTTGTTAGGGTAGCATGATTAGTGGTGGATACCAAGTCCCTATGTCTTTATTATTATTATCTAAACTCAATATTTATTCCCATCTATTTTTACTTTGTGAAACTAATTCTAAATCGAAATTCACCGATCCCTGTGGAGATGATCTTGCACTTGCACACTATTATATTATTGACCTTATGCATTTGCAAGTAAAACTGTACGATTATTTGCTTATTTATTTAGGTAGATAAACATCCAACAAGATTTTGGCGTTGTTTCCGGGGATTAAGCTAAATTTATTTTTAGAATTATTTTCGTTAATAATTTTTATTTTTATTTTTATTTTTTCTATTCTGTTTATATTTTCTTCATCAAACAACCCTAATTTTTTTTCATCTTTTCATTTTCTGTTTTTCTGTTTTTGTTCAAGTGTGCAACAGAGGAGTTTCTGTCCTCATTGCGATCGAGCGCACTAGTGTAGCGCTTGAGTGCAGGAAAAACAGCGATCGAGCGCAGTTCAGGGTGCGCTTGAGCACAAAAAGTCCAACAAGTACCCGAGCAACAGTACTGGAGCTGCTGCACTGAAGCTTTTCAATTAATTCATTCGAGGGAGAAGCACCAATGGCAAAAGCTAGATATGCTTATCTAGCTGCTATGGAGAGGAAGCTAGATATGCTTATAAAAATCATAACTGCTCAAAACATCTCACCTAGTCTACGAGCTAAACAACTCCAGGTATATGCTATATGTACTCGTTTTGATCACACTACTGACACTTGCCCTTTGTATTCATCTGTAGATCAAAAGCAAGCAAATTATGTGGGACCGAACAACTACAACATATATGCAAATACCTATAATCCTGGATAGCGGAACCACCCCAACCTCTCATGGAGCAACAATCAAAATGCCTTGAACCTTCAAGGACAGCAAAGGAACTCCCACTCAGCAGCCCAATCAGTTCCGGAATCAAAGCAAAGTGACCTAGAGAATTTTGTGAGGCAATTGGCAACTCAGCAACAACAATTGATGGCTTCATAAGAACAGTTCATGGCAGAGGAAAGACAATTTCGGACTGAACAAAGACAAATCATAGCAAAGCATGAGCAAACTATTCACATACTAGAAGTACAAATGGGGCAAATAGCTAAGGAACTAAATGGAATAAAGCAAAGTGTTGTTAAGCAAGCTTTTCAAGTCCATCACATTGATCCATTAGAAACTACTCTTACCTATAATGTCACAAGATCGGATATCGAGCCTAAATTTAAGGATGTTACTGATGACGTCATCAAAACTATGCACCTCCTAAAGGCCTCTCCAAAGCATCCAAGTAAGTACACCGATCCATTTGAAATTCTTGTGCCTATTAATACTACTTTTTTCCCTTTTATTATCCAGGCACCAAGTCTGGAGTTGAAGCAACTGCCGACGCATTTGACTTATGCTTATATGGGAGAAAATATGACACTACCTATGCTAATTGCTGCCAATCTTAGTTTTGGAGAAGAATAAGGCATGGTCCGGCTGAAGACGTTAAACTTAGCGCTCATGGGAGGCACCCCACAGCTTATCCTTTTATTTTTTTATTTATTGTTATTTATTTATTTTTTGTACTTTTTGTTTTCTTGTATTACGTTAGTTTTTCTTTTTTAGGGACAATGTGTGCATCCGTTCAAGTTTGGGGGTGTGCTATGAGCCATGCTGGCCCAGCTAATTCTCCATCTCCCAGGTCAGATCTTTCCGTGTTATTCATACATTGGGGACAATGTGTAATTTAAGTTTGGGGGTATGGGAGACACATTCACACACTTTGTCCACACACTTTGTCACACATTCACACACTTAGTCCTAATTTTTTATTATTTTTTTTGAAAAGATAAAATGCATGTTCATATTGTTTTGAAAATTTTGGTTGATTTAAAACAAATATTATGATAAAACTTCATCGGTAAGCTTAAAATCTAGAACACATAGTCTAATAATAAAGTTTTAAAAGTTTAATTACTTACCTCAAGGCATTTAAGAATTCACAAAGTTTGATCTAAATCTAACACAAGCACATTAGCACATAATAGTCTGAGGTATGACATATAATCTCTATGTATATGTTTCCATGACCTAGCTGTAATCGGATTGTGAGAATAACACTTTTCATAGAAAAATTGAGAAAATGGTTATTGTGCAAAAGAAAAAAAAAGAGAAAATAAAATGCTCCTAATGATCATTAAATAAAAGTTTCCACTGAGTAACTGGACCTCTTACCTCAGTAAGCAGTGAGTATTCACGTCAAAAGGTGGGGATTTTGCATATAATGACCATTAAATAAAGTTTCCACTGAGTAACTGGACCTCTTGCCTCAGTAAGCAATGAGTGTTCACGTCAAAATGTAGGGATTTTGCTTGAAAGCATTAAGACCAGTTAGTTCCATAGCCTTTTTAACTTGAGTAAGTCTTTAAGGGTATCTTTACACCTAATGCCCTGAAACCATCTGGTTTGGGAGTCATTGGCTAAACACTCGCTACATGGGTCAATTAGAAAGCTTAATGGAACTCAACATGGCAAAGAGCTCATGATAAAAGAAAAAGAAAAGAAATAAAACTATGCCATTATTGTTCATTCTGATAGGGAATTCGATGAATGTTAAGACACCGAAACACTATACATCGAAATTATTCGGAAGCTTCATCTTTTATGTGCTAATCTACCACACACTAAGTCAAACTTATGATGCCTTAAACCAGCCTTGTGTAAGTAATTAGAATTTAAAACCCTTATTCATTGTGACGATGTGTTTATATTTTAAGCCTACTCATGAACAAATATCATGGTTCTATGAGTAACCTAAATTTTTAGATAACATGAATAATGAATTTATCTTTGATTTTTTTTTTAGTTAGTTTTTCGTTTTGTATTGCTAAGGGACTAGCAATATGTAAGTTTGGGGGTGTGATAGGGGCTTAAATATTTAAGCCCCTTAATTTACATTTGTTAAGCCTTTAGTGTGCGTATTTTATGCTATTTTACTTTCTTTCTGTGTTTTATGGATTTTTATAGGTTTTTGGAGAAAACGAAGCAATTTGGAAGCTTTTCGTAGCTCAAAGAGAAAATATGGAAAAACAAAAGTCTGCCTAGTGTGATCGAGCGCAGGTGACCTGCGATCGCGCGCACCAGTGCTCCAGCGCCTAAGCTAGGATGGAGCACAACTTGTGCTCGGGCACAAGAAGAAGGCGATTGAGCGCACATGCATCAGTAAAACATCAAAACGGCAATTCCTATTTTGGAAATAAGTTAGGGTTTCATTTTACTACTTCTAGGGTTCCTAGGATTACTAAAGCCTTATAAATAGGCTTGTAAAACACAAAGAATGATATCTTCCTTTGGGGGGGATCAATCTCCCTTTTAGTTTAGTTTTTGTTTAGGGAGGCCGGAGGTCGGAAAGGTAGAAGTTTTGGGAGACGAACTGGCGACTCTTCTCTTGGGTTCCTTCTTTTCTTTATTTTATTATGTGTAACTAAATTTTAGTAAGGGTTTGGTTGAAGTCCTAATTATGTTTATTCAATAATTCAATATTAGCACCTTTGTGATATTTATGTTGTGATTCTTAACTTGATTAATGCCTATGTTTATTTAAATTCCTCATATGTGTCTGTCTGATCAACATATGCATGTGGTATGGATTAGTTAGTTAAATTAATTTGGATGACCGAGTCCTGGGTTTAACAATAGTAACAAAAGATATCTTTTCCGGATTCTTGGGTTAATCAACATGGGAAACCGGGTGTGGACCAAACCCTAGGCCCCGTGTGGTTGTCGATTTTCATAGACCTTATGCTCTCTTAAGGAACAACTCAGTATACACCATGCTGAATCCCTTAAGAGCACCATGCCTAACTCGTTGCTTAGGGAAATCCATAGCCTAAGGAGTGGACCAAGCCCTTAGGTTGACAACCAGTAGGCATTCATAGCATGAGTAGAGCATTGGCATATTGTTTTGTTGGGGTAGCATGATTAGTGGTGGATACCAAGTCCCTACGTCTTTATTATTATTATCTAAACTCAATATTTATTCCCATCTATTTCTATTTTGTGAAACTAATTCTAAATCGAAATTCACCAATCCCTGTGGAGATGATCTCGCACTTGCACACTATGCTACTATTGACCTTGTGCACTTGCAAGTAAAACTGTACGATTATTTGCTTATTTATTTAGGTAGATAAACGTCCAACAACTGCCTAAGCACCAACCAAGGCTCCATACCGAATGTTGCCTCCCGAGCTTGAGGAATTAAGAAGACAACTTAAGGAGTTGGCTGATGCGGGATTTGTGTGACCTTCTAAGGTACCTTACGGTGCACCAATTTTGTTCCAACAGAAGAACGATGGTTCTATGAGGTTATACATTGATTATAGAGCTCTCAACAAGCTCATAGTGAAGAACAAATACCTCATCCCACTCATTGCGGACTTGTTTGATCAACTTGGGATGCTATATGGTTCACTAAGCTAGATTTGAGATCGGGGTACTACCAAGTACGAGCCAAGGGGAATGAGCCAAAGACAACGTCTATCACTCGTTATAGTTCTTATGAGTTTCTTATGATGCCTTTTGAACTCGCCAATGCTCCAACAACTTTCTGCACTCTAATGAACAAGGTACTCCAACCCTTTCTAGACTGCTTTGTGGTTGTTTATCTTGATGATATTGTTATCTATAGTCGATCTCTAAAGGAGCATGTGAGGCACTTGAGACAGGTATTCCAAGTTTTGAAAGAGAATGAGCTCTATATGAAGAAAAAGAAGTGTTCATTCGCCCAATATAAGGTACCATTCCTTGGCCATATAGTAGGTGGGGGAAAGATTCGGATAGATGGGGGCAAGATTCAGGCTATTGTTAATTGGGAGCCACCGACCAAGGTTACCAAGTTGAGATCATTCTTTGGGTTGGTGAACTATTAACGGCATTTCATTAGAGGCTATTCAACCATCACCACACCCTTGACTGATATGCTCCAGAAGGGGAGAGTGTGGGAATGGAGTTCAGTTTGCCAGGGGGCCTTTGAGCAGTTTAAACGGGCAATCACAGAGGAGCCAGTCTTAGCCCTACCAAATCACACCAAACCCTATGAGGTCCACACGGATGCATCCGACTTTGCTATTGGAGAGGTTTTGATGCAAGATGGTCATCTGATTGCTTTTGAGAACCAAAAGCTCAATGAGACCGAGCAGCGGTACAGCTCAAAAGAAAAAGATGACGGTTGTGGTTCATTGCTTACGCACATGAAGACACTATCTTTTGGGGTCTAGGTTTGTGGTCAAGACCTACAATATGGCCACAAGCTACTTCCAGACTTAAAAGAAGCTCTCTCCCAAGCAAGCCCGATGGCAAGATTTCCTTGCCGAGTTTGATTTTGGGTTGGAGTACAAGCCAGGGAAAACCAACACAGTAGCGGATGCACTAAGCCGAAAGGTAGAGTTTGCTACCATTAGCCGACCACATGGTTCCTTGATGGATCGCATTAAGGAAGGATTGTCCCATAACCTGACCGCCAAGTCTTTGATGGAATATGCCACAAAAAGCAAGACTAGGAGGTTCTGGCTAGAGGGGGACTTGCTCTTTACCAAAGGGAATCAGTTATATGTGCCGCTTCATGGGAAATTACGGAAAAAAAAGTGATGTAAGAGTGCCATGATTTTAAGTAGGCTGGTCACTCAGGTGTGTACCGCACCCTAGCACTTGTGGAGGAACGCTACTATTGGCCACACTTGAGAGGGGACATTGAGCCCTATATGAAGACTTGTCTTGTGTGTCAACAAGACAAAGTAGAGCAAAAGTCACTTGGGGTCTCTTAGAGCCATTGCCAATTCCGGAACATCCATGGGAGAGTATCTTCATGGATTTCATTATGGGGCTACCCAAGAGTGATGGATTTGGGAGCATTATGGTTGTTGTGGACCGGTTTTCGAAGTATGGGACTTTCATTTCGGCTACCAAAGAGTGTCCAGTAGAGGAGGCAGCTCGGTTGTTTCTCAAGCATATGGTGAAGTATTGGGGTGTACCACAGTCCATTGTTAGTGATCGGGATTGGACGGTTCACGAGACGGTTCTAGATAGAATCATTTAAGTTGCTCGAATCGGATCTAAACTTCTCCACTAGTGTCCACCCCCAAACCAACGGACAGACTGAGAGGGTGAATGCTTTGTTGGAGACATACCTCCGACATTATGTGAGTGCCTCGCAACGAGATTAGCCAAAGTTACTAGATGTGGCTCAGTTTTCTTATAATTTACAAAAGAGTGAGGCCACCAGCCAAAGTGCCTTTGAGATTGTGATGGGACAGCAGCCTCACACTCCGAGTACTATTGTTGTGGGATACACGGGGTCAACTTTGGTAACCTATAAGTTTGCCAAGGCGTGGCAAGAGCAAACTGATTTAGCTTGAGTTTGCCTACACAAGGCAGCCAAGCATTTCAAGAAGTGGGTTGATCGTAAGAGACAGGATGTACAGTACCAAGTGTGGGATTTTGTGCTTGTGAAGCTACATTTGGTACTTCATACCAAGAGGATCCATAAGGCATTGGTACGCAAATATAAGAGGCCTTTCAGAGTTCTTAAGAGGGTAGGCAATGTGGCCTATAAACTTAAGCTACCATCTAAGCTCAAGGTACACCCAGTCTTCCATGTGAGTATGTTGAAACCATTCAGTGAAGACCAAAATGATCTGGATCGAGGTGAGTCACAGCGAGCCCCTATAGGAGTTAGGGTCTCTTATGACTGAGACATTGAGAGTATACTGGCCGACCGAGTTTTGAGACGGAAGAACTACAAGCCGAGGCATAAGTACTTGATACAATGGAAGGGAGAACCTGATAGTGAGACTAGTTGGGAACCAGCCGAGGCCTTGTGGAAATTTCAAACGAATATCGATCAGTTTCATGTAGAGTGCGACGAGAACGTCACCAGATTGAGTGGGGGAGAATGTCACAACCCGCGTGTTCTAGGGTTTCCTAGTACACTTTTTGATTATAATGTATAGCATTGTACTGCACGTGCACTACAAGGTGATACCTTGTACTTCCGTACTACACTTGTAGTACCGTAGGATTGTGACACTTGGCAAGATGTTAGCCATTGATGTAAATGAGCTCTCCCTATACAAAGGAGCCTCCACTCACTTGTAAATCATTCAATCATTCAAGCAATAGCAAGCTCTCTAGCTTTGTCTCATATTCTCTCTTGTGTTGGCTTATTTTCTTTGAGTGGGTCTGCTTTGAGGATGGTTCTCTTGAGTAGCTAAGAGGAAGGCTAACTTAGGTATTCCAAGGAGATGTTTCTGAGCTTAAGGCCGCACGGTTAGTGACTTAAGCTTGCAACCCGTGACACGTGCATGTAGCAACCAGCAGACAGTTCACTGACTAGAAAACCCACTCAAGTCATACTCTAAGCAACAAGAAAGCATACATGGCAAACATCCTCCAATTTCATGGGAGAAGAATTTAGAGCTAGAGAAATGAAAACAGTGCTTCCCCCTTTTGATTGAGCAGCATTCTCCATAAGAAATGGAGGGCAAGGCAAAGAATTTCTTTAAATTATTGAGTAAAACGTAAATGGTAAACTAACATAATTTATCCACATGCTACCTACTAAACATTGACTCAACACAACAATCATCTGTTTTTAGTAAACACCAATTTCACTGGGTTGCATTTCGATACAAAAGAGATAACAATACACAAGAACAGTTAAGTAACTCTATTCTCATAGTTACCAATTCCTGGATTGAAATCTGATAGCTTAAGGGTATGTTTGGTACAAGATGAGGGGAGGATATGACAATATTTGTAGTGTTTGATGGACATGATGAGTTGGAGGATGGGATGTCTCATCCAATTATAATAGGATAAAATCATTTTGCTTTGAGGGGTAAGATGA
The DNA here is from genome assembly GCA_023935145.1 of Bretschneidera sinensis. Classification (NCBI taxonomy): domain Eukaryota; kingdom Viridiplantae; phylum Streptophyta; class Magnoliopsida; order Brassicales; family Akaniaceae; genus Bretschneidera; species Bretschneidera sinensis. The sequence goes on along the minus strand of CM043699.1, from coordinate 15,169,885 downwards.
GACATCATATCATCCTACTTGTCTATCTCATCTTGTCATGTAAACACACTCTAAAAGAAAAATAAAAGGGCAGGATCTCACAAATAAATTGACTTTAACAGTCTCTTTGCACAAATGAAGGAAAGAAGAAAAAAAACAGTGGCGCTTACAGGACAAAAACAGCATTGTACTCCTGCTCAAGGCATATCACACAGAGATCTGGCATTAGACTGTCTCTCTTAGTACTATTCGACTCATTCTCGGCTTGTCAATTTAAAGCTGAGAAATTTTTTCAAGCATTTAGTGTCTTATACAAACAAGTTCTTCAAGAGCAAGTATTACATAGACATCCAGGTATACCTTCATTATCTTGCCCTGATCTCTTAGCTGCAGCAGCAGCAAGAACCCGGCATGGACAAGGCTCTGCAGCTCAATTCAGCATGACAGAAAATAATAATATGCAAAAGCGGGGGGCTTAGATCACTATGGTTGTAGTGCTTGTATCCAAAAATTTTCTTTCTAACTATTTTCATATAGCAAAATGAATGAGAGCTGGCCAATTAGAGTGGATTCCTATGTAAACTAATGAGGAATCACTTTCCTTTCAACTTTAAGGATTATATATTAAATTCATGGAAATTTTCATAAAATCACAGAAATTTTTCTCAAGCTGATTACGGATAGAAACAAGCAAACCCAGTCCTGCTAGTGCCAACAGAAAACAGAACAGCCTTTACCTGCCATTATCCGACTCAAATTTAAAGTACACAAACCCACTCCTGCCTAAAGATAAATATGTCCCAACAGGGGTAGTAGCCAGCCAATGTAGTTGCATGTCTATATATGCGAGGATTACATGTATGTATAAGCATGAATCGGCAATTCTATGCCTATTCCAATCCAAGGCAAAACCAGGTCATTTACCCAATTAACCACCTAAAGCATCCATAACCTTTTTTGCTCACTCTATTGTGAACTTCATGAATGGTGGTGATGCATAGAAGTTGACGTAGGTTTAAATGATTGAAGTTGGTTTGGGATATATAAACAAACAAAATACAAAATTTACATGGTTTTGGGATATAAATTTGATACGTCAACGAAGAATGATTTAAGAGATTTTATTATAATCAAATAGAATATAAAACTTGTCGAGAGATAAAACTCACAAAACCTTAATTCTTAATATATCCAATTTTGATTACCAAAAATTAAATTAAAAAAAAGACAAAACTCAATTATAAGGGCTAATGAGTTTTTGATAAGCCTTTATTGGGCCTTTACTATGATCCTGCTTTGTTTCTGACTCCTACCTAAATTCATTAAGAGAGATGTTCTCAAATACGTTCTCAAATACAACCATCAAGTTATATTTGTACATATTGATCAATTGAGCAATCTAACAAATATTTAACCATTAATTTTTTTATTTAAAATAATAAAATATAACTTAATTTTTATCCAATTTGAATATTGATAAATATTACTTGAAATCATATCCGTGTAAACAAATACATAAATCAACCATTTATTATATACAAACCGACTTAACATTTCCTTCAATTCACTAATAAAAGCCAAATTACCCAAAAAAATTATGCTTATAACTTTCTCGAGCTTAGAACTTTTTATCAAAATATCAAATTTTGTTAAATTTGATAAAGCATCTACAAATTAACCAAGCATAAAAACAGTATGGTTTTACATTAGACCCAACTGTCAAAGAAAAACAATTATGCAGTAAACTCATCCATAAATATTATGCCAAATTTCGAATCCAATTTAATACAGCAAAGTATAATAAAATTCATTCATTTATTTCCAATAGAAAATCAGTCAAACACATCAACAAAAACTCTAACAATGTCAACCTCACCGACAGTCAAGTAGATATTCGCAGCAAATCAACAGCGTAACAAAACCTTATTAGTTAAATTATTGACATCATTATCGATAATCAATAAGAAACCTTAAATTATTGACAAAAATTCAATAATTCATCACATAAGTTTATAAAATTTACAACAACTTAACTAAATTTTAATCTTATTTTATTGGTTTGTGGGATTTATGTTACTGTGTCATTCTTCGAAGAAGTTGTTGTTTGACACAATATTATGAGAAATACATGGTATAAGAGTCTATCTCACCATTAAATAGTATAAAAAGGAAGAAAAAAAATATTTTATTTTCATTTAAGAATATGAATAACCTTTGTGTCATATATCTCTCATGACAGTATATTAGAAAAAAAATTTAAATAAGTGTTCTTGTGTGTTTTTCTCAAAGTCTGAATTTACTTGAGAATTGCTCAATGACATTAACATAATTCGGTAATATAATTGAATCTTTAAATATTTGAGTATCGTTTATGTATTGCCATTAAATTTCATTTAGCTATTGTAATTTAGGCTTATTTTCAGATTTTGGTAGTCTAATTGAGTCCAAGTATGAGAAACTATGCATGATAAGTTTTTAAAAGGAAGTTTATGAACATCATGTACGCTTGAAAATAATAATTATATAAATTCACAAAAGGGCAATTTTGTTATTTAATGATTTTTGAAGTAATGAATTTCGTTTGATTTATACATAATTCTTTTCATCTTGATCAAATAAAAATAAAATTTATTTAAAAATAGATTAAAATAATTTTTTATATTTGATTTTTCTGTTAATTTATAAAATTAAATTAAATTTTTATATTTAGTCTTCATTTTTGTGAAATTCATTTATAAATTTTGTAAAATTTACAATTTAACTAAATTTCACAATAAATTTATTTCAAAATAAAATTTATATTTTTTTATCCAAAAATAACAAATAAATTCTACAAATTTACAGAATTTATTTGTTTTAAACATTTTAATTTATAGATGATGTGTGAGCCTTAACTTCCAATTGTTAAATCAGGCGAAAGTATTGGTATTCAAGTTTGCTTAGGCGTCAAACGAGTTAGTACTTGGAACCACAAGCTAGTGCTCTTACATAAAATCTGGTTTCTACAGGCACCACTAGCTGCAAAGATAAACTTGGTGAGAGAGAGATGGAAAAACAAAGAGAGAGTTGCCGGCAACTGGTGCTGGTTCCATACCCATTTCAAGGCCACATAAATCCCATGTTACAACTAGGCACCATCCTTCACTCAAAGGGCTTCTCAGTCACAGTATGTCACACCCAATTCAATTTTCCTGACCCATCCAATCACCCAAATTTCAACTTTCTGCAATTAGCAGATGACTTCTCCAATAACAACGTTCCTTTTACTCTGATAGGTGTTATATCTTTTTTTAATGCAAGCTGCAGTGCTGCACTCAGGGAATCATTGACTCAGATTATGGGGAAAGAGGGGCAACATGATAAGGTCCCTTGCATCATCTATGATGGGTGTATGTACTATGCAGCAGAAGTGGCTCATGATCTCAAGCTACCAAGTATCGTCTTCCATACCTTTTGTGCTGCTAATTTGCAGAGGTACTATGCGTATCCTCGCCTTCGGGAAGAAGGCCACATTCCTATCCAAGGTATGTATATGTGCTATCATAGTTAATAGGCTAATGGGTTGCAGTTTTGGTAAAAATATTGTTAAATGTGACTTGATTTTAGCAATTTTTTCTTGTAGATGAGGTGATGGGGTTCTTAGAGTCTTTTGAATCCAAATGAAAATATAATTCATTTCATTTTTAAATGAATTGAAAATAAGATTTATCAGAAATAAATTTAAATGTATTTTTATGTTAGGTTTTTTATTTTAAATTATAAAATTTATTTGAATTTTTATTTTTAAAATGTTTGAAATAAATAAAAAATTGAAAAGAGAGGATGCGGGGGAGGGAAAGAGAGAGGAAAATAGAGTGTTTTTTAGAATTTATTTGTAAATTCTATCGATTTGGATAAAATTTAACTAACTCAATTTTATTGTGAATTCATTTTGAAATTGATTCTATACTTTTTTAGAATTCTTTTATTCCAGAGTGTTAATCTTTACATGTCACATGTGTTTTTCAATAAACAGCTTGAGCTGTTAGATTCAATAATTGTTTTTAAAGGTAATTGATCTTGTCAACACAGTTTATACGTGCATCACTCAACATTTATCGTCTGTTATATTTAAGACCATTACTCTTGATGCAGATTCTAAGTTACTAGAACTGGTGCCTAATCTCCATCCCCTCAGATTTAAGGATCTATTTATTGTCGATGTCGAAAATTTAGATGCCTTTCTGAAGCTAATAGCTTCTATATGCGATATAAGAACATCTTCAGCCATCATTTTGAATACCACTGACTGCCTTGAAGAATCATCATTGGCGAAGCTCCTACAGCAATGCCAAGTTCCAATCTTTCCGATAGGCCCTATTCACAAAGTTAGTCCACCAACCCATTGCAGTCTACTTGAAGAGGACACCAGCTGCATTGCTTGGCTGGACAAACAAACTCCTAACTCTGTCATATATGTAAGCTTTGGAAGCATAAGTTCAGTTGATAAGAAAGAGTTAACTGAAATGGCATGGGGTTTGGCTGACAGCAAGCAGCCTTTCTTGTGGGTGGTTCCACCTGGCTCAATACGTGGTTCACAATGGATAGAGTTATTGCCCGAGGGTTTTAAAGACATGGTTGGAGAAAGAGGCTGCATTGTGAAATGGGCGCCCCAAAAAGAAGTACTCGCTCATGCCTCGGTGGGAGGGTTTCTGAGCCACTGTGGCTGGAATTCAACCCTGGAAAGTATATCTGAAGGGATTCCAATGATGTGCAGAGCACGATACGGGGACCAAAAGGTGAATGCTAGGTACCTTAGCCATGTATGGAGAATAGGTCTGGAGTTGGAGAAACATATGGAGAGAGGAGAGATAGAAATTGCTGTAAGGAGGCTCATGGTGGATAGAGAAGGGGAGGAGATGAGGAAGAGGGCTATGGATTTGAAAGAGAAGGTTGAAATTTGTATCAGCAGTGGTGGTTCTTCTTATAACTCCTTGAATGAATTATTGAAGCTTATCATATCACTTTAGTTCATGAATCATGAATGTTTTGGATTTTGTCTTAACCAGTGTTGTTTTGGGGCATATTAACCTTTGAATGGCACTATGGAAGTTAGGTAGCTACTAGTCAAAAACCAGATCAGATTAAGGCTTTTATGGGGAATGAGTTACTTACTGTTACTATGCATCTGTTTGTAAACGATATGAAGTTGATCTTTTTCTTATGTGTTTGATGTTGTTATGTGAATTCGGTGTCCACGTGTGTCCGTACAGTAGTATGAGTTCGTTTGAGCTATGTAATATCATAGCAAATCATTCTTATCAAAATATCATAGCAAATCATAATGTCATCTTGTAACTGAAGTTTAAGTCTAGTTTTTTTCCCCTGCAGTTCCATTCTATAGATTATATGTTGGGATTTTTGTTTAGTTGTTGTTTAACCCATTTGTCAATGTCCCCTAAGTGAAAAGTTGGCAAATCAAGATTGTTTTGATAGCCTAGTGAGTTTGAGACAAACAAGTTTCTTAAAAATGAGTTTATACGAGTCTCACAAGATTTCAGTGTTTATCTAAAGATTTTAATTACAGTGATGCTTGCAAAATATTTGCTCGTAATGGAATGGGTTTGAAGTAGGTAGTTAAATTGTTTCGTCCGCAGAGATCTTTTTTCCCCTATTTCCATCTTCGATGAAATTTTTACTTTCTCCACCGTAGGTGAGTTAAATTCATGCCTATTAAGAACATGGAGGATGGTTATATTTACTTTCTCGATGTTTTTGTTTCTTATCTATGTCACTTTTGCTATCAGTTAAATCTACAGAGTTAGGAACCATATTGTTAAATCAAATCAGGTTCCTTCTATTGATCCAAAGGTATGTTTTCTGTTTCTTTTTTTTTGTTTTTAAGTACTTTGATAATTCTTTGATATGTCTTTGACTTCCTTGCTTCGCATGTATAATGTTCGATGAAAAGTGTAATTGAGTGATATTGTTTAATTCTTCAACTCTACCATGAGTTATATTTGTTGATCTATTTTGTTATGTTCAATCTTGTATGCATTTTTAGACTAAATTATCAACCAGAGCATTTTCTCGCCAAATTTGTGTGTTCTTTTCTCATTCCTCTTAATTGTTTGTTTCTATTTGTGATTTTACAACTGTACATTCCTTATCTAATGGCATGATCAATGATCTTAGGAGAAATTACTTTGTCATAGATTTATTATTTCACAAATGAATAGATAATCGAGAGGGACACAATTTGCTTCAACACCTTACAACCATGCATCAGAATAAAGATTAGAGTCACATGAATAAAATTTGCTTATATTTTGACCACAGTAAGCCATGTTGCCTGCGGACTGTGCATTAGAAACTCTCTCATTAAATCAAATGTTTTTGAGAGAAGCTTCCAGCTATGACCAAGGACTTGGGGCAAAGTTGACACGGACCTGTCTTCATTATCTTAATTATCAATTTTTCGGAGCTATGCAGGTAAGTAAGCAAAAGGTGAGTTGATTCCAATTTGTTGTTGCTATTTTTTTTTTTTTTTTTGATTCTCTGCCATCCAAAGTTCAATAAGAAGTTTACTTTTTGGTAGCAATATATCTGTCAAAACAGAACACTAACCTGTAATAATAAGTTGTGGCACGATAGGGTCTTTAGTAAGAATTAGTTAAATGTTGCTTTGGATATCATATATGCTAGGATCTTCTCGTTGAACTTTAAATGTTCAAATGGGTTCTCTATTCGTGCTTGTGCGCACGTGTGTGTCTAACTCATTTTGAGGGCAAGAATGTTCGGAGCTTTCATCTTATGAATGTGTGGTCAAAGATGAATCCAAAACAAAGGTATGCCTAATTCTTTATTTTTTTTAAAAAAAAACTTGTTTCTCTTATAATTGGTATTATCTTATTAATATGCTGGTTTTCCTCCATTTTGTTGAGGATCCAAGTAATGACTTAATTTTTGTCGAGCTTGAAACTAACTGCAACCATCTATTTTGTGGATTATTTTTAGAGTTTGTGCATACTTCATAGGTTCATGTCTTTAGAACCCCCGATGACCATGGGTACTCGTTCCCCAATGAGTGAAAATTTCAAGCCCTGTACATGTTTTGGGTCTGCTTTTTTGCTTGACAGTTTGGGTTTGGGCTCATAAATAACCATGGTTTTGCAACAGGGCGGAAACCCTAATTAGAGCGTCTTAAGTTGCTTATAAATACTCTCTATGTACTGAGCGCACATTGTAACGAGAGATTTTGGAGGTTGATTATAATGAAACTTCTGGCATGACGTAGCTTTATCTGAGTGAACCTAGGTATATCGTATCTTATTATTTCTTTCTGATTATTATTCGTGTGATTGACAGGTCTCGAATCGTTCAATTGGTATCAAAGCCTTGTGTTCGAGGATTAACAATCAGAGATGTCGATTGGATCATATATTGAAATCGAAAAGTTCGGAGGGAGGAGCTTCGAGTTGTGGAAAGTGAAGATGAAAGATCAACTCGTGGACATTGATGTGTGGACGATGATAGTCGATAAAATGCCAAAGAGTACGATGAGCATGACGACAGTGTTCATGACAGAGGCGGCGTTGCCGATGGTGGTTTTGGTGTCATCTTCAGCAGCTGTCACGGAGTGGGAGAAGCTTAATCGGAAGGCACGAAGCCTGATTCGACTGTGCCTGACCAATTCTGTCTTAATAAACGTTTCTAGAAAGAAGACTGCGAAAGAACTCTCGAGGAAGTTGAAAAGCCTTTATCAGAGTAAATCTCTGGTAAGCAAATGTTTTTACGGAAGAAGTTGTACAACCTTCGGATGGCTGAGGGCAATTATTTCTCTGTTCATCTACATGAGTTCAACACTTTGATAGGTCAGTTATTGTTTATCAATGTTGATGTGACGGATGACGATAAGGCTATTACAATACTCTGTTCACTACCTGATTCGTGGGATAACTTGATATTTGCGATTGGTAGTGGTACGACTGATCTGTCCTTTGAGAATGTTGTGGCAGTCTTATTGTCTAAGGAGATAAGGCGGCAGGGTACAGAGAGCTCGTCAAAGGAGGCCTTATCTGTGGGAGGGTGAACCCATGATAGATACTACAAGATGTCTGGTGATAAACCCAATCCCAAGGGAAGATCAAAAAGTTGGGATAAATCTGGGTTGAAGTGTTGGAAGTGTAGGAAGCCCGGACATCTAAAGGAGGATTACAGAAGTAAGAGTGTGAACCCTGAAAAGCGGACAGGTGAGATATCAGCTTCAGGAAACAAGAACCAGGATGATGATGCTGGTGACTTAAATATGGCGTCCTGTTTGGCTGGCTCAATCAGATCGAAGTGTTTAGATAATTGACACAAGAGCATCATTTCACATGACACCTCACAGAGACTGGTTTTGTGAGTATGAAACCTTTGATGGGAGAAACATTTTATTGGGAAATAACGCTTGGGCCCATGAATAGTCGTGGTTTTGCAGTAGGACGGAAACCCTAATTAGAGCGTCTTAAGTTGCTTATAAATACTCTATGTACTGAACGTACATTGCAACAAGAGATTTGAGAGGTTGATTATAGTGAAACTTATGGGAAGACATAACCCTATTCTGGGGTGAACCTGGGTATATCGTGTCTTATTATTTTCTTTCTGTATATTATTCGTGTGATTGACAGGTATCAAATCGTTCATCTCCAATTTTCCCTCTAACTCCAAACCTATTCTCCATACATGGTCTAAGTACCTAGCATTCACCTTTTGGTCTCCAAAATGTGGTCCGCATTTTTTAGGAACCCCGTCGCATATACTTTCCAGTGTTGAATTCCATCCACAATGACTCCCAAACCCTCCAACAGCGTTAGTGCACAAGCACTTCCCTTTGAGGAGGAAGCCTTTTTCCACAATAGTTTTTTCAGTACTATCTCATTGCAACAAGATAATTCAAGATTGTAGCTATTTTACAAATTTTTTAGTCAGCTACTAAATTGTTTTCACAAATATTAGATGGTAATCAAAATTTTAATTACTGAAGAACTTTTATTATGAAGAGGAGGAAAACAAATCTGTGGAAGATCATAAGAAAAAAGAATCTAAATCCCATCTCATAGGATATATGATCTTTCAACACAAGTATCCAGTAGATGAAAGGTGCTAATTTAGAGCGAAAAACAAAATATAGAAAATAAACTAAATTAGGAATAAGTATCAATTTGGTTTGTTTGCATTGGTTTGTATCTTGCCTACACAAGAAGCAAGGATATGTTGTTTTCAAAAAGCAATTTTTTTTGCAGACGGAGCTATTCTTTGTTTTTCTAAGATACAGAACATATATATAATTTTATGGAGAATTGCCTTCAAAGAGGACGTAACCTTTTGCCTTGAGTTGTATAAGAGCAATACGAGAAATGAATGTGGCCGCACTAGCTGTGCGCAGATGCTTGGAAGCTTCAAATCTTTAGCTGCTGCATCAGAGAAGTACATGAGTTCGTCATAGGTGATGCAGTCAATCTCATCATGTTGTTCTTGTTGCATAAACTGAGCCAAGCATTCCTTAAAACACCCTTCACAATTGACAGTATACTTCAACACGAGATACTAAATCCCCGGGGCAGATTTCAGATTCAGATAAGCCATCTGGTATGGTTAGGAACTGGAAAGCCGGACAGTTTGTATGATTTGGGGAATTAAATTGCATGTTGCTAGAGTTAGTGCATATTTCACGGGATCAGATCTGTATAACTCCGGATGAACACGGGTCTCGCTTCTCGGAGAACGGACAGGGGTTAGGGAGCAGTGCCTCTGAAACTTTTAAGCCATGTACATGAGTTTGGCCTGATTTTTTGCTTGGCGGTTTGGGCTTGGGCCCATGACGAGCCGTAGTTCTGCAGCATAACGGAAATCCTAATTAAACCTTAATTAGGACATCATAAGTTGCATATAAATACACTGAGCATACATGATAACAGAGAAATTTGTGAGGTTGATAATAAGAAACTTCTTGCAGGACGTAACCCTATTTTTGGGTGAACCCGGGTAAATCTTGTCTTCTTTTCTTTCTGTTTATAATTCGTGTGATTGACAGGTCTCGAATTATTCACATGTGAGCAACATGTTCATTATATCCAAGAAACTATAAATGGTTGCAGAATATAATCAAGCTTAAGATATAATAAAATTATCACCATGAACTCAAATCCTCTAGTTAACTCATTCAAGGAATTGTAAAATTATTTATATTACTAAAATGACATGATAAAACTTTCTAACTCATTCAATGAAATGTAGGAAGAGCCACAGTTGCTAATACTAACTTCCACCTTTTCCTTCAAATCCTTAGCCCTTTGCCTCATCTCCTCTCCTTCCTTTTCCACCACCAGCCTCCTTACAATTCTCGGTATTTCCCCTCTCCAAGTCATTCTCATATTCCAAGCCGGTCCATTCCTGGCTCATATACCTTGCAGTCACCAACTGGTCACCAAAACATGGTCTGCATATTATAGGAACCCCTTCACATATACTTTCCATTGTTGAGTTCCAACCGCAATGGCTCCAAAACCCTCCCACCGCATCATGTGCCAAGACTTGTTTCTGCGGTGCCCATTTCACAATACAACCTCTTGCTCCAACCGCATCTTTGAAACCCTCAGGTAATAACTCTATCCACTGTGAAGCACGCATTGAGCCAGGTTGAATCACCCACAAGAAAGGCTGCTTGCTAATAGCCAAGCCCCAAGCCATTTCTGATAGCTCATTCACGTCCATGGATGCTATGCTCCCCAAAGCTTACATATATGACTTAATTCTGAGCTTGCTTGTCAAGCCATGCCATGCAGCTGCTGTCCTCTTCTAGTAAATTACTATAGGAAGCTGGAGCAAATCTGTGCAAAGGGCCAATTGGGCAGATTGGAAGTCTGCGTTGTTGTTGGAGCCGTGCTAATGATAACTGTTCAAGGCAATCCATAGTGTTCAAAATGATTGCTGAAGCTGTTTTCATATTCGATAAATTAACTATCAGTTGGCATAACTTTTCTATTGATCCCAAATTGATAATTGGTAGATCCTTGAACCTGAGGGGATGGTGCTCGGACACTGGTTCTTGCAACATAGAATCTGTACTCGAGTCATATAATTATCCAGTATTAGTGAATCCGTATATTGTAATTAGTCACTGATTAGATGGTAGTAACAAATTAAATTAAGGAATTTAAATTGTTGACATCTGCTAGCTCATTCAAAATGTTGAATAATAATAATGTGGTTAACTTTTTATATTGAAAACAAGTTCAGTACTCTAATCAGTAATTAACATTATTTTTTTTTTATTTGTCTGTATAACATGATGGTGATTTGCTGACAGAGATGCACTTAGTCTTGGAATTATTGTTGATACTTTTCTTCAATGACCGAATTATTTGACTAAAGTTCTTTTCTTGTCTGGTGGAGAGGCTGGTGTTCTTAACTATTGGCATTCTTATCTTCACTAGTTGCATACCCGTGAGCACGATTTGTAAGTGGTTTTTTTTTTTTCAAAAATATGTGTATAAAAATTATACTTATTAAGAAAAAAAATATAATAACATCTCTAATTTAGTATTTTTGTAAACATTTAAGAGGTCGAAACCATTAGTGGAATGACTTAATGAGAGAAAAGAAAAGATAACACTACCATTAAATGACGCTATCATGGTGACAATTGATATGCATTCAATCGGCTAATTAAAACTAAGAAATGTTTTATATATGTGGCATAACCGCAATATAAAAAACTATATTTTATATTACATATATATATATATATATATATGTTAGATTAGTTTTTAGTCTTTTATATCATTATTTGGCAATCATTAACTACTAAGATCGCTACGAGAGTGGCTACCGGCTCTTCATGAAAAAAAAATCATTAACTACTAAAAATTGGAGTTTTTTTTTCCAAATATAAAGTCTTTAAAAATCTTAATTCTTTAAATATGTTGTTTTAATATTATGATGGTTGTTTTTGCTACATTATCAAATGCAAAATGAATAAACTTTATCAATAGTCCTTGTAGTTTGACATAAGATTTAAATTAATTTCTACGAAACTTATCTTTACAATCTCTTTTTTATTAACTTGATTTTCTTCTTCTAGTCACACCCGCTTTAAAAATTGAAAAACTAAAATCACTAAATTAAATAATAAAAACTTAAATCAAAGTTAAAAAATGAAAGAATCACCACATTTTTTACTAATAGTCTGCAATGTCTTCTCTTTTCTGACCACATAAATCTCATCGAATGGCCTATTGATGAGCATATCCCTAATTGTATGGAGTTGTGAATAGGCTTCCAAATGCCAGAACAGTGGCTGATTCAGCTTTACTACCATGTCAAAGAGTCTTATATACATCTCAACGCCTTCTTACATATGAAATTTTCTTTTTCTTCTTAAGTTGTTCATCTCTTAAATGAATCCAGTATACCATCCTCATCACCTTTTCGATATGTCCAAATTGTTGTTTTGCAATCTTCATCTATAGCATTTACACATTTACAAAGGGGACTGTGCATTCAATTCATTTGGAGCACAAAAATTCTATTTTCATGCCACACCACAAGGATGCAAAAACCCTGAGATCAATGACTCGAACAAAATAAGAAAACACTAAGGATGACATCAATAATATCAGCCATGATCACCAATAAGTCATGCGATGAGATTTACGTGGTCAAATAAAGAAAGACATTGTAAACTCTTAGTGAAAAATATGGAGATCATTTCATTTTTTTATCGTTGATTTAAGTTTTTTTTATTTAATTTACTAATTTTAATTTTTTTATTTTTAAAATGAGTGTGGCTAGAGGAACCAAGTTAATGAGAAGAACATTATGTCAAACTACAATGACTATTGATCTAATTTATTCATTTTGCATTTGATAATGTGGTAAAAACAACTCTATTTAAATAAATAAGATTAAAATAACCCTATTTAGGGAATTAAGATTTTTAAGAACTCTGTATTGGGAAAAAACTTCTAAATATTGCATGTAGCAATTGCATACATCTATTACATATGTTTTAAATTTTGAAGAAATTGTCTTTGTTATACAGTTTAAGAGCGCATTCTTGCATGCTCTGATCACTTACAAAAGTTTTTTATGAGCTAGCATTCTATCAATCTTCTGGTTGTTCTTTCATAAATTGTTTGTTAAGATATCCACATGGAGTTATCCCACATCAGAAAGAAATAAAAATAAGAGTGGCTTATATATATGCATGGTTTGAGTCCAAGACGAATGATGTTAAGCTTTTGAGTTATATTGATGTTCATTCATGTATATCAAGCTCGTGTTTGTATGATCTCTTACCGTGTGAAGTACTCTCAACATTAACAAGTGATATTAGAGTCTGGTTCGAGTTGGTCACGATAATGTGACTCCCACAGTGCTGTCTCATGGTTGAATCTATGGATGACAAGCGATTGTGTACCCACGCTTGTTTGCCCCGTGATGACTCTCATGCTTTTACTCTCCCACAGATGAGTTTAGTTTGGTTTCTCATGTTGATCAAGGGGAGTTTGATATATAACTCGCACGTGAGGGGGAAATTTGTTAAGATATCCACGTGCGAGTTATTCCACCTCAGAAATAAATAAAAATAAGAGTGGGTTATTTATATACATGGTTTGGATCTAAGACTCATGAGTTTTAAGTTTTTAAGTTATATTGACATTCATGTATATCAAGCTCGTGTTCATGTGATCTTTCATCGTGTGAACTACTCTCAACATTAATACCGTTGAACTACATTTACCGTTGAACTACATCCATTGGCTTTGAAATTTTGACTTTAGGAAAAAGTTCAAACATACATGGAAGAATAAAAACATAGAAAGGGTGAGAGAGAAACAAAATAAAACAAAAATTGAAGAAAAAACCACAAAAAAATGTTGGATTGAGGATTTAACTGAAAGATGATCACGCCTAACATATATATTCTACGCTTGGTTATATACACATGCATATATCTATTACCTATACCTTGAAAGTTAAAAAAGTTTGTTTTTTAAGATTTTAGATGATTCTTAATAAGAGTGAGACGAATAAGTCTTTTTGATCTTCGATGAAAAAAATAGAAAGATCTTGAACATGTCTTATGGGTCTTTAGCTCTAGTTGGTGTAGCAAAAAAGATGAACAGCTAAGGCTAGATTACCTCATGTGTGATTGTTGAATTTGTTGATGGCGAAAATGTGCGCGAACCATCGGAAATTTGTGCTCTTTTGTATTTAACAAATAATAACTGTATGTCAACAATAAAAGGAGAGAGCATAAAAATAAATGAGATATGATATTTACATGATTCGAGGCTTAAGTCCACGGGAGCAGTAGAAAAGGAGTTCATTATAAATTGAGAGAGTACAAGATTTTGTATATACAGTGGATCTCAGAGTGTATGACATGTTCACTGAGTTTTGCTCTCTGTTCATCTGCTTGATCTTGTTTGAAATAGAGAACTAAAAGGGAATTTATAAGAATTTTTGGGGTTAGTGTGCACTGTGCAACAGGTGAGTTGCGAGAGCGGCCCACGTTTCTTGGTTGTTGCAGCAACAGCTGCCTACGTTTTTCTTTCCCTCTCAGCTGCCTTCTCCACTTGCAAAAAATGAGAGTCGCCTCTCTCTATTTCTTGTTCTCTTTTCCTTCTTCTCCCTTTTTTTTAATTCTTCTTTTTCTCTCTTTCATCTTTCTTGGTTTCCCCCATTAGAATGTTTTGTCGTTGGATCAATCTTTGGCTGCCTAAGAAAGCAAATTTAAAATCAATGTAAGAGGCATAAGGATATAATATCAGAGTTTTAATTCAGAGAAATCAGTAAAAATAATCATAAATCTTTTTTTTTTTTTTTAAATGAAGTCAAACAACTAAATCAAGGATAGTAAAAGAACAATTAAAATGACTTGATGTTATAAAAATACAATACCAAAATTTCAATTCAAAGAAATAAATAAAAATAATTTATCTTTTTTTTGAAAAGAAAAGACGAAATTAAACATTGTATTCTATATAGAAAGTAAGTGATAGAAAATATGCTCAAAATTGAAAGAAAAAATGGACACAAATATACATAGAGCTGAAATTGTTGTAACTGAAGATATAAATGGCCATATAAATGACATAAAACTCAACAATAAAGAGAATTAATGACCATATAAAGAGAGAGTAATTGGCTGCTTAAAACTCACTATTAAAGCAATAGCGTCCTTAATATTTTATTCCGCCAAGTCAAATATGTCGTAAGGGACGTTGAATGCAGGTAAGGGTGGCGTGGCTCGTGACTCAGTTTGTACAGAGTCTGTACCAACTGAGTCACGAGCCATTAAACGAGCCTAGTCGAACAATGAGAAACTTGACATGTTTCGTTGGTGAGCTGGCTCGGTTGTAATTTATTATTTTAGTTATGAATTATTATTTTACTGAATATTTTTATTTTTATTATAAATTACTTTATTTTTTATTAAATATTTATTTTTTCTTTTAATTTTATAGATGAATTTGTTAGGTTCGAGCTCGGGTTCGTTTGAGTTCGAATCAAACCTGAGTTGAGCTCGAGCTCGTTAAAATGGTATTGAGCCAAGCTCAAACATGAATTTTAAAGCTCAACTCGAACTTAACTCGACTCAATTAATCAATTAAAGTTCGTGAGTCGAACTCGAGTTTTCAATTACTCAATTCGACTTGGCTTGTGGCCACTCCTAAATGTAAAGCTATTTTAAAGCATTAAATATTTTATACATGTGACACAATCATGGCATACGATACTCTACTTTTATATATATATATTAATTTTTTATACATGTACTTAATAAAACACTAGAAATTTAGGAGTGAAATCAAATCATTTAAGAGAGTACCAAATGAAACATACAACTAATTTTCAATAGTTTTGAGTAGCATTATATTTACGAATTAAAAATAAAATTGAATGCCAACATCGTATATTTTAAAATTTTAAAAATTATAATATATATTTGAAAAAAAATAAACTTGTTTCGATTTTACATCTAATGATTACATGCTAGAGAAGCAGATTTCAATCATTTTAATTAAGTAATTGATTCTAGAATGCTCAGAAATAGACTCATGTTATAATGTTTTAAGCTTACAAATAACATAGACAGCATTTGGTTTAATCTAAATGCATGAACATGGTAGCAAGCTCTAAGAAGTTCACAGGTAGGTACATTCATGAGACTAGGGGTTAATTTGAGTCGATTTAAATTGAGCCCGAGTTGAGAAAACTCAAACTCAGCTCGTTAGTAAATATTCAAAGAAACAATAATTTTGGTTTGAAAATCGGTAAATGCTATTTTTTCAGTGATAAATGCAATTTTCTTTAAAATATGGTATACATGAGAATTAACAATTTTAGTGTATATGTATGTATTTAAACAACACCCATCTCGAATACACAGTATACATATTGATTTTGCATTTTGGTATCATTGTTCTAATTAAGTTGCATATTTTCTATATTTCTTGTGTTTTCATGCATGTGACTAAAAAAAAAAACTATTTTGTGTGTCTAGAGGGCAAGTTACCATTTTGATCTTCCTTAAGATATGTGCCTTGTAATATAACAAGGCATTAAAGTCGGCACTTAACTTGCTGGCAATAAACATGCTATGCATATCAGCATATCCCAAAGAGTAAGGCTATAATCTCTATCCAGGATCTACATGCTTACATACCATTTTTTATTGAAGTCGTTGCAGGGATTTGATTCTTACAGATCTAAAAACTTCTAGTTTTCTTGACAACCAAAGAGACAAATGGAAAGGAAAGGAAAGAAATGTCGCCGTTTGATACTAGTCCCATGTCCATTACAGGGTCACATAAGCCCAATGCTTCAATTGGCAACCATCCTCACTCTTATGGGTTTCTCCATCACAATTGCTCACACCGAATTCAATTCCCCTGACCCTTTAAATCACCCTGATTTCGACTTCTTATCTATACCAGATAAATTATCTGATCATGAAACCTCTTCTGGGGATGGAATATCTTTTGTTCTGCTTCTTAATGACAATTGTAAAGCGCCTTTTCAAGAACGGTTGGCTCAGATGATTAAACAGCAAGAGTACCCTTGTGGTGATGAAATTGGCTGCATCATCTATGATGAACTCATGTTCTTCTCTCAAGTAATTGCCGATGACCTGAAGCTTCCAAGCATTATGTTTCGCACTAGCAATGCTGCCTGTTTTCTTGCTAGTAATGCCATATTCAAACTGAAGGCAGAAGGTTGCCTTCCCTTGTCAGGTACCATGTAAACAAGATTAATCTTTGATAATGTCTTGTACTCACAATTCAATTTTTCTGACACAAACAATCTAGGAACTTCTCCATTAGGTCACACGATGGCCTCTGCTAAATTTTAGTTTTCATATTAACCCTGAGAGGCTTAGTTATGAGAACCTTTTTTGGTCGAATTAGTCATGAGATTTGGTAAATAAGAACCTAGTATTTAGTTTATGTCATGAAATAAACCAGAAGAAGGAAATCCTTTGTTTTCGGGGCATGGTACTCCTTAAGATAAATTGATGAAAATGAATGCAGAAAGTGTACCTGCAACATTGACAAACACAAAACCATATTCAAAGCCAATTACATAACACATCAAACAACCTTGAAGGCAAGCCAACAAAGGAAGTTATCTTACAGTCCAAATACAAACAATGCCAAGCAGCTAGCTTATCCAATCGATCTTGGAAAATTTGAAAAAGAAAATTCTTAAATTAGAATTTCCGGATAAGCACTTCACATTAACAAGGTTAATATGGGTAATTATACAATCGTATCAAAGATTCCCTTATTTAATTTGTTTCTAACATCTTACCAGAAACAAATTACAATAACACAGATTCACTAATATTGGATAATTATACAATTTCTCTAGTACAGATTCAATGTTGCATGAGCCAGTGCCCGAGCATCATCCCCTCAGGTTCAAGGATCTTCCCAGTTCCAATTGCATAACAATAGAAAAGCTCTACCAACTGATCGTTAATGCGTCAAATATAAAAACAGCTTCAGCAATCATTTTGAACACTATGGATTGCCTTGAACAGTCATCATTAGCACTGCTCCAACAACAACGCAGACTTCCAATCTTCGCAATTGGCCCTGTGCACAAATTTGCTCCAGCCTCCTCTTGTAGCTTACTAAAAGAGGACACCAGTTGCGTGGCATGGCTTGACAAGCAAGGTCCCCACTCAGTCATATACATAAGCTCGGGGAGCATAGTATCCATGGATGCGAATGAGCTAGCAGAGATGGCTTGGGGACTGGCTGAGAGCAAGCAGCCTTTCTTGTGGGTGATTCGACCGGGCTCAATACGTGGTTCACAGTGGATAGTCATTACCTGAGGGTTTCAATGAAACAGTTGGAGGAAGAAGTTGTATTGTGAAATGGGCACCGCAGAAAGAAGTCCTAAAGCATGATGCAGTGGGAGGGTTGTGGAGCCATTGTGGTTGGAATTCAACACTGGAAAGTATATGTGAAGCAGTTCCTATGATATGCAGACCATGTTTTGGGGACCAGATGGTGACTGCAAGGTATCTGAGTAATGTATGGAAAGTAGGTTTTGAATATGAGAATGACTTGGAGAGAGGAGAAATAGATAGAATTGTAAGGAGGCTGATGGTGGAAAAAGAAGGGGAGGAAATGAGGCAGAGGGCAAAGGATTTGAAGGAGAGGGTTGAAGTTGGTATTAGCAATTGTGGCTCTTCCCACAATTCCTTGTATGAGTTAGAAAATTTTATCATGTCATTTTAGTTGTATTAAGGGTTTTCTCTTACAAATATGTTTGGAACCAAATGCAAATAAAATTTGTTTCATTTTCAAATGAATTGAAAAGGAATTCGTTTTCAAATTATCATAATAATAATAATAATAATAATAATAATTATTATTATTATTATTATTATTACTATTATTATTATTATTGTTGTTGTTGTTTAAAAATAATAATAATAATAATGTTGAAAGGTGTTTATTAATTTTTCATACTATATAGTTCATGATCATATAATCGAAAGTTTCTTGGTTATCACATTAATCAAGCATAGCACAAATTATTATTATTATTATTATTGTTGTTGTTGTTGTTGTTGTTGTTTAATAATAATAATTATAATGTTGAAAGGTGTTTATTAGTTTTTCATACTATATAGTTCATGATCATATAATCGAAAGTTTCTTGGTTATCACATTAATCAAGCATAGCACAACAAATCACATGCACAAATTTTTTTTTTTTTAAATTGTTAGGGAATTGGGGTCTTAGGTTTCACAGTTTCTTCTCTTCGACTGTTTTGTTTATGCAAGTTGTTTGATTGAATTTTTTATATTCATGGAATCTGTGTTTTGTATATAACCCAATGAGTAGATTGATTGTCCTGAGATTACACCGCAACTATCTTCAGCTTCAAAGATTTTGTGTTAACTGTAGAATCATGTACTTAATGTGGCAGAATTTGATTGGCCTGAGTTTATCACTAACTATTTTGTGATGCTGATGTGCCCTGATTATAATATGATGGCACAAGAGGGCTGTATGAAGGAGATAGAGACCAAAGGTTGCAGTTTGCACATCTCAAATGAACAGTCACTCTTCATGACATCAATGAAGGATTGTGTACAATGCACAATCTGCACCACCTATGAAATTGTGATCTGCACCACCTATGAAATTGTGTTGAAAGTTACATAGAAGTTGGCACAATTTATCTACATTGCAAACTCTCCTTGCTATCTTAAACACAATTGCTGAAGTTTGTTGGATCTTGCACTAGATAACACAAGTGGCAGATTGTTTTCCTAATTTGGCTTTGTTCAGACAACGGTATTGTAAATATTTTCCATGTGCAATAAATTTCGCGGATGTAATGATCAGATCACCTAAAATCACATGAGCCTCAAATGATTTCTTTTTATTCATCTTATTAAATTTTCCCCAATGAGCATAGCAATAGAATATTAGCATCCAATAAACCAGTATTTGTAAATATGGCTACTAAGGAAAATGCACAAGAGAGTAAATTCAAGCCATCTATGCAATTAGAGTGATCTGATAAATTCTACTAACTGATCACTAAAGAAGTTAAAGGAGGAACAACTGCTCTGATACAAATTTCAATTTTGTCCTTCAAGTTTATTGCTCTCTCCCTCATCTCCTACTCTTCTGTAGCATTAACCTCCTTACAGGTCTCTCAATCTTCCCTCTCTCCTAGTGATTCTTCAACTCCGGACCTATTCTCCATGGGGGGCTTAAAGTACCCAACATTCACCGTTTGGTCCCCAAAACATAGTCTGCATAACATTGGAACCCTATACACATACCATCCAATTAATGTTAAATTTCATCCACAATAGCTCCAAAACCCTCCTAAAACTCCTACCACATTATAGGCAACCACCTTCTTCTGGGGTACCAATACTATTTCTTACGATTAACTTCACAAAAACATTAAAAGAGATCATAGACTAGTGAGTAAAATGACTACTTTTTGACATATGCATACAATATCAGATCAAGCTGATGTGCTCAAGTAAGAATAGAAATCAATGGGAAAAAAAAAGAATAATATATTTATCAATTATCTTATGTTTCTATACATGTAACGATGTTCTGATGTTCATGATTTCATTTTAAAAAAAAAATCTGCAAACCTGAATGAATGAATCAATGGAGCAACATTCTTTAAACCAAAGATTCAATCAATCCGACAACGACAGTAATGTCATCAACTTTGCCTCCACGCATTTGGGCGTCACCAGAAGCTCTTGCAAAGGGTGAATAAAATTGGGTGTCTTTGGAATTGTAAGATGCAACTAATGCAATGAACAATGCAAACTGCTTTGCAGACACACAAACTGCTTTATCATCTAAAATATCCTCAATCTCTGATGGGTAAATATTGTCAAACAAACCATCTGTTCCAACAATCAAAATGTCTCCAGGATCTACACCAACTTTAAACTCATCAGCAGAACTCGGGCGATCGCTTTTCTCATCAGTCCCCAACTGATAAGGACAATTGAAATAATGCTGTTGTGTGGGTGATTGGTAAACCAGTTTATTGTTTCTAAAAACCATAAACCCGCTGTCTCCAAGATTTGCAGCATGCAAGCAATCGTCGTCTCTAAGGGTAATAATACAAGCAGTTGAGGAGCCCAAAGCTTTAGTTTTGGAATAACCTTGGTGCATAACTCTTTTGGGATCAACAGCCCCTTGAGGCTCACGAGAGAGGGTGACGAGGGAGTTGCTCATGAGATCTCTGGCGTATTTGCCTGCGTCCACACCTTGTAAAGCCCAACCACCAACGCCGTCAGCCACGCCAATGGTCAGCTTCTCATTGCATACAAAATGCGCATCCTCTCCCAAAAGACCGTCTTTCGCGAAATACCATGAACCACAAGTCATTCTTAATCTTCCTTCTTCGGGTTCCATGGAATCATAATCATCAATCATAGCTTCTTCTTCGATTTCCATGGAATCGTGATCAGCAATCACAGCTTCTTCTTGTTCAAGCTCAGATCCCATCGCTGCAGTCATCGAATCAAACAGCGAAAGCGCACAAAACAAATGAAATTCTTCAGGTAAGTTAAACCCTTGAACCCAAGAAATTCAAGAGAAAGATCAATGGAAATTAGCCAGGAGATTGTGTTGCGATTTGTAAAGAAAGATCGACAAAAACATAAATCTACTGCGGATTTCGATCAAGAAGAATGAAACCCTAGAAACATGCGGAGAAGAACCAAGAAGAAGTTCACTGGATCGGTAAAGGAGTATTGTTATTTTGCGTAGAGGTGAAGCAATCAAAAGGACTCTTATAAACCCCAAAGACGCGGTTGAACATCGACCCGCGCTAACGCGTTTGGAACGTTTTGCAATTTAATTTTGAAAAGGAAACAATGAGATGAACAGGAAAGGTCAAAACTATCCCTAAGCGGGAGAAAACGAAATAGAAAAAAATCAAAAGATTTCAAGCAAACCCATGAAAAAAAAACGAAAGCCCAACCCAACATGAAAGTGAAAGATGTGGTATTCTGCGCTGCCATAACACGGTCTTCATTCTCATGAGAAAAAGCAAAAGAAAAAACAGAAGAAAAAAATATATATCTCACTCAAACACGACAAAGTTTTTTGCGTCTCTAAAATAAATATCGGTATTATATTTTGTCGCAAAAAAGTAATATGAGGCAATATAATTAACCTCAAAAGAACATAATAGTGATTAACACAAATGTCGTTAAATATGACAATAGTGACAAAATAATTGCCTCTAAATGTAGTTATTAACCTCAAATTTCATGTTTGTCGTTATTCTGACGTTAATAGGTTTAGCAATTACGGCATTGAGTGCAAATATTTTATGAGTGATATTATTGGCACTCAAAAATTGTTTCAAAAATTATTATTGACACTTTTTGTTTTGTTTTAATACTTAAACTTATAATAATACTATATCTATAATTAAATTTTTTTATCAAAAGTATTTAACTTTAATTATTGTAAATTAAACAAACAAAATGAGTACCGGTGACAATATATGAAATATCAATAACACCACCCATGTTTTATTTGTCGCCAAAAATTTTAGCAGCATTCTTTTTGGGTGTTTTAGAGGCAATTCGTTTTATTGGAGAGAGAGAGAGAGAAAAAGAGACATTGGTCATGTCTACTTCTTATAAATACAATACAACGTATTTACAATAAATAAATAAAAATAACTCATCTACTCCGTATGCCGGAATAATATCGAAAAATGCTTGTTAAGATCATGTTTAGATTTATATTTAAATTAATTTAAAATAAAATTTGTTTTTAATGAATTTAAGTTAATTTGTTTTAAGTTAGTTTAAATACAAACTCAAATATCTTTTAAATGGAGTTGGCTTGGCATGCTTAAAGATGCAATATCACTAAAAAAAAATTGAATCTCTTTAATTGGTGATTATCTCTCAATCCTTACATATATTCCAATTCGGTCCTTTAGTTTTTCACCAATATTAAAAAAAAAAATACAGTGTCCCTCAATCTGTGGTGAACAAAACTTTCAAACATAATTTTTTTTTACTCTAGAATCAAAACATGATTTATCTTTTTTTTTCTCATTCAATATTGAAAAGTATATTTGTGCCATATTTATATCTTTCATGGAATAATATTATGTAAAACATTCTCAATAAGTGAGTTCAAATATATACTAAGGTCAAGTTTAGTACCTTGATTTAAATAAAGTTTTGATTAAATTTTACATTATAATTTGTGAAATTATGTCTTGAAATTGATAAATTAACCTTGAATTTAAGTCAAACTTGACTTAAAAACAAGGTCTAAGTAGGTTCTACTATGACTCAAAAAAATTAATATATATATTTGCTACCACTAATTGCTAATTGTTAAAAATACTAAGTAGAAACTCTTGAAGATTTATCCAACGTTGGTAAACCGAAAAAATCGCCAGTAAAAATGCTCGAATTTTCTTAAAAACATATATTTGGGGGCTAGCGTCCCTATGTCCCCTAAATTCTTCCCTGAATTTGTGACTGCTTTGGGCATCTAATTTTTATTTGTTGAAGTTCCCAATTTCCTACATCTTAATTAGTAATAAAATGCCAAGATGAGCAAAAATTTCATATATATTTTTCCCCAAAATGAGCAAAAATTTCGTATATATTTTTCCCCAAGATGAGCAAAAATTATATATATATATATATATTTCCTTACTAAGATTGATTTTTTTTAACGTGTACAAATCATAATTGTTTTAAATTAAGAGGAATTTACAGTAAAAAAATATATAAAATTATCATTTTACTAATTTATCTTAATATAATCTCTCACGAAAAATATGAGGGTTGAATGTTTACTGTATGTATTATTTGGCTTTCATGCCTTTGTATATAAAACTCATTTGGATATATTTGCCAAGAATAATATAAATGATATAATAACAAACTTGTATGTTGTCTTTTCTATCATTTTTTTATTTATTAATTATAGGCGAAAGAGAAAATTATTTTTCAATTTTTTTAAATTTTTTTATCTTTTGACAATTTCTAACTGTTGAAAAAAATATGGGTTAGAGTTTCTCTCTTGCATTATTCCTCCCATTTAAGCACAAACCTTGTTTTTTATGCCGACCAAAACAATTACAAATACAAGACATTGAACATCTTTCTCTTTTTTATATATGCAGAGCTTGAAAGATTCATTTGGTTTTGTTGGTCGTATACAAATTCTCGGATGATGTGACATAGCATCGTCTGTGTCCCATTGATCAATATGGATTGATATTTCTTTGATATTGTAATTTTATTTTTTATATTTTTCATGTAAATCAATATTTTGTGGTGATAAGAATGACTATTTATATAATTTATTTTATAGATTAAATGTGGTGATATTTGGTTAATTTTCATCGTGGATATGTGTCTCTATTTGATTTCAAGATGTTAGGTTTCGATTTTCCGTTAACTCATGGATCAAAAATGATATTTAGCCAATATTAAAAAAATATTTATCCACATAAAATAAAATAATAATTTATCTGTTACTGAGATAAAAAAAAAATGATTCAGAGAACTAAATTGTTAAATTACTTATTTTTTCATCAACAATTTCTAAAAACTTAGTTTTGTAATACAATAATTCATAAAATGGATATATATATGCCGTACATAAATGTTGATATATTTGTCTTTAGGTTATGTTCCTCTTTTCTTAAACAACAGTTGATTAAAGCCAGGCTTTTTGGGCTGAAGATTAGGCTGCCTCGATATGTGAGACATACGGGCCAATGTCGGTGATTATTTTAACCTTTAATAATGAGCGAATATTTTTCATAGAAGCACGTGGTAGGCAAATCTCATAGTTCATCGATCATGTGGCTTAATTAGCAGGTGTGAAACCTGCAAGAAATTGTGCACTCTGTAAGTTATAAAATTGTTCAGAAATCTAAGATGATCTATTTTTAAGTTACTTTCTCCTTGGAAATGATGAGTAGTTTAATCCTTCTTCGTTAGGGTGGAAAGAGAAAAGCTTTAATTTATAATTTATGGATAAAAATTAAATTATTTATTAATTAATATTTTAATTATTATTTAATAAAAATTTGATTCAA
The DNA here is from genome assembly GCA_023935145.1 of Bretschneidera sinensis. Taxonomy (NCBI): domain Eukaryota; kingdom Viridiplantae; phylum Streptophyta; class Magnoliopsida; order Brassicales; family Akaniaceae; genus Bretschneidera; species Bretschneidera sinensis. The sequence continues at coordinate 15,144,765 of CM043699.1, read as the reverse complement.
TTTATTAAGTTTTAGATAAATTTTAAAAAATAAACTTATATTTAAAATTAGCTTTAAATTAACTTAAACATCATTGATAAAATACTTTCTTAAAAATAAAAACTATCTCATAAACTGTTTTTTAACGGTGTTTAACATAAATTTTATAAATTCTATCAAACAAATTCACTAACAAACATTTCTTCATAATTAAAACATTATCACCAAACATCTTTTTCTTATCTTCAATTTTCGCTCGTTAACCAAACAGGATTTTAGTGAAAAAAAATAAAAAAGAAAAACTGTTTTTATTTTTTAAAAATAAAAATAAAAAACCTTTTTTAAATACGAAACAGACCCGTAACTTTTTTAGCAGTCATTTAATTTATCCACGTAATCTTTAGTTCTTTACAAATCTTTTATGCAACAAGCAATCAAATAGGCAAGGAACTAGGAAGGGAATATATATTGAAGGTGACCACTTGCAATTGAATAGTGAAACATAGAATGACAATATTTTGATCTATTTTAAAATTAATTTTAAAATAAAGTTTATTTTTAAAAAATTTTATCGTAAATTTAATTAAATCAAATCAAATTATCAATTAAATATTGTTTAATTGTTATTTGATGAAATTTAATAAGATTTTATTTAATTTAATTAAGTTTTCAATAAGTTTTTTTTTAAAAAATGAATTTAAAATTTTTAATATAATTTAATTTTTTTTTAATAAAATCTTAATTTAAAATTAACTTCAAACTAAACTCCTTAAAAACCCCAAGCAATAGAAGAGGTCAGGGTTTTGTCGCACACTCCTACTAGTTATCAGTCCAGCCAAATAGGAGACATATACTGGCAATCAAATAAGAAGGTAGTACATGATATTATCAATGGCTCCTTTGTTAATATGTCATTGTCTCTTAACGAGGAAGTAATACTCTCTTTTTTTCTTTCAATTTTTATGTTACGGTGTATTATTTTTTTTATTAATTTTAAATAAATAAAATAATTAAAATTTTATAAATATAATATAATAAGGTTATTAAGTATTCATTTTTTAAAATTTAAATCAATAAGATATTTTAAAAAATAAAATCAAAATTGATTCAAAATAATTAACTTTAACATATAAATTAAGACAAAAAAATAATAAATAAAAGATTTCATGTTCTTGTTGGCTAAACTACATGTTATTTTCGTTTCTTTTATTAAGAAATATGCACACCACAAAAATAAAAATGACAAATCTTGTTATGAAATTTATATGTAACTAAATGAGAATAACTAATGTTCTTAAGTCTTAACTGGAAAAAGCTTGCAACTTTGATTCTTTGGCAAAGAAACATAGCTAGACCTATAATCATATTATGAATAAAAATTATATATGTATCGCCCACACATATAACGCATTCATATATATATTTTTTTAAATTTTATTGATAATTTTTTGAAACTTTATCAACGACACCTTAAATTTTTTTCATCATGCTTATTTAACACATTTTCAATTGTCTACTTTTTCTATGTACATACTCACTGTATAGATTAACTATTTGAACATGAATATTACCCTTTTTTTAAAAGAAAAAACATTATGAGCATACAGTCATTACATTTCCTTTTTTCTCCTTTATTCTTTTTTCCCTTCTTTTTGTGCTGTTAAAAGTAGCACTTCTGAGATCAAGCGCGGTATTAAAAGCATATCAGCCTTTTTCTTCTTTTTATATTTTGAAATTTCTTCTAAATCTCAAGTAAATAAAGTTGATAATATTCCTATTTTACCTTAAAAGGTTGGAAAGTGACCATAGGGGACCTTCCATTGTAAAGGGTATCCCATGTAATATTCCTTAATATTCACAATTTCATTTTGAATCTTAGTATGGTTTTATTATTATTTTTATTTTTAATTAACAAAAATAAGAAAAAATTATTAAAAACATTTTTATAATTAGATAAAAACTACAATTACACTCCCTTATATTAAAACTATATTAATATAACTTTAAATTCTGATCGATTAAAATATCTCGTAAAATCATGAAAAAAAAATATAATTTAGTTTGTTAACATTCGATTTTTAACAAATTATCATTACGAAAGCATTTTGATCGATTTAAAATAATTATGATTAAAATTTAAAAATAAATTAATATATTTATAATATCAAAAAATATAATTATAATTTACATCAAATTATAAAGATGTTTGTGTAATTTTCCCAACAAATAATTACGTGTCCCTGTCTAAATTTTTGATTCGATCAATCATCTCGGCGTCCACGTCAAAGCCACGTCTTTAATATGCCACTTGTTAGGGAATCATAGAATCAGGCAACACATGGCTACAGATAAAATGAATGAAAATGGAAAAAACAAAAAAAAAAGAGAGAATAAAAATGATAATTGCAGTAAATGACAATTATGTGCAAATGAAGAAAGACAATCACAACCCTGTGGTCTAATCGGCTGATCGTCAGGGCGAGTTCTAAAAATCTCATACTCCACTCTCATCACTCCGTTCAATGAACTGACGCACATGGGGCCCACACTGAGTAGATAGATCTATGGCCGGTGGGCTCACCATTTGATGATCTGAAAGTCTAAGACAAATAAATAAGGCTCTCAGAGTAGGGACCACTAACATAGAATTCCTCCACCTTTCGATTTTGGCCGTCTGATGAAAAGGATTGCCGTTTCTCTCTTTCTAGCTTACTTCTTTGACTCCGTTTACTGCAACGAAAAGAAAAAAACACGAAAAACAAAAAAAATAAACGAAAAGTGAGGGAACTGCTGCGAGAAAACACACGCATACTCTCTCTCTCTCTCTCACAGACACACTCTTTCTCTCTCTAGATAGAAAATCACTCTATCTCTAGCTTTTTATCAGTCTCTGTGTGTACTATCTCTTTTGGGCTTACTTAACATTCTCTTCGGCTTTTGAGATTTAGAAGAGAGAAAAGCAAAGGCATTGGGATCAATAGGAGAGAGATTGCTCTCTGTAAATCTTCTCTTTGTCTCTGATCTGTGAGTTTCCTTGTTTTAGCTAGTTTCATTGGTCAGTGTGGCACCGACACGTATTGCTTCGTCTTGGAGGTGAAGAAGTTTCCGTTGATGGCATCCATGGGGCTCTGCATTTCCTAAACTGTATATGGTATGTGTCTATATTCTTTTGTATGATAAGATTTCGAAAGAAAATTTTCTGTTTGGTTAGCTAAAAGATTTTGCTTTCTAAGAACTGCATTGCTTAGTTCAAGGTGTTTTTGATTGCTCCGATTCCAAAATTTTTAAATTCTTTTAGCTCTGCATTTTCTGTTTAACTTGAATTGAAGAGAGAAAGAGACAGTAGGCAATTTCATTTTTTTTATTAATTTCCAATAATTAGATGTTCAATTCAAAAATCAAAATAATTAAAGGCAGCTTGGTTAATGGGAAAAGTGAGAGAAAAAAGATTGAAAAGTGCTTCCATTATTTAGCATGATTACCTTTTGTCCTTTTCCTGAGAACCAAACGAGGTCTCTTTGAATTTTGAAATTTGAGTGCCTGACTCTTGAATAGCTGGGGATCTTTGTCGTTTCCAGTGGTTTTTGGAAACACAGTAATCCTCTTCAGCCGTCTCCGTGATGTGTGGTCCTTTCTCCTTATATGAAGTTCTAAGAGTGGGTTTTCTTTTCATGGACCACTCATTTTTCTTGATCTTCATGATGGGTTTCTATGGCTTCATTTCACTGTTGTCTGTATACTGCTTATTGTCTTCTTGTATCCACTTTCAATTTTGCACCGCGGAAGTGAGATTATTTATCAGGATGGTTGTCTAAATCATAGTTCCTACATTTTCATCTTACAAATTTAGGAAGAAAGACAAAATGTAAAGAATAACAAGAAAAAAAATGTGACCACTAGGGATGCAAAATTGTTCTGCATGATTTTTTTTGATAAAGCAAAATTTATCCAAGAAGAAACAAAGCAGGAAGCCTGCTACAAGGATTGCAATCTAAACAAATTACACATCCTTGTTATGAGACAGCAAGGTTCCATCTAAGAAGCCTGTTTCTAACATCAGATACGATAAACTCAAATACTTGATCTATGAAGCAGACTTTGATGGCGCCTAGAATTTCTTCCTTCCAAATATTGTAGAGAAAAGCATTCCAAGCAAATTTTACGATAGTTGCATATGCAAATTCATCATGACAAGAACTCACAGGTTTATTGTCATTACCAGTTTTTTATTTGGAGCTGAAACCACACTTGCTTTGAGAAGTCACAAGTAAAGAAAAGGTGATCTCTACTCGAAGGCATTTCAATGGAGATACCCCAATTCCTTTGTCTACTTTTATTAGATAGCCTATCCAGAATAGATAGCCAACCAATAAAACTGTGTTTGGGAATAAACTGGAGGAACCAGATTAGCTTGGACCAGTGTACTTTGGCTCTTTTGATTCTAATTGATTCCCAAGTAGCGTTTGCATTAAACGGCCCAACACCAAATAGTTCTGTCATGTTGGAACCGTCTAGTTGCATAGAACCTTGCATGGTAGCATGGGTCGGGTAGGGGACAATACTGATTCATTGTTTCCTCCTTCATGGGTAAAAAAATGAAAATGTTCATTTCGTGAATCCTTCGCACAGTTTACCAAGGTAATGTTCTATCATTCACATTTGTGGATTGTATTTGAAAGCGGCACACTTATGGGCATTTAGGTATGGCATGAAGCTTCGAATTCATAACGAAGATTAGGGGAGTCTTTTTAAGGGTCTGGTTTCATATTACAGAGGAGAGTATATAATCTCTCTTTTGTTGGATATTATATGGATTAGTAATATCTGCCAACAAATAAGGCCTTTGTAGCTGGCAAGTAGAAATCAAAGTGATCAGAGATGAGAAGAGTTGGCTGATTAGAATTCTAAACTAAGGACAGAGAGCACTTTTTTATACTTTTTCTTCCTGGAAGCTATATCTAGCTCAGATACTTCATTCCTATCATTTGAAATTTGGTTAATTCAATCACAAAACCCTAGATATCACTATGAAGAGCTTGATAGATGTCTGGGATTTTGATTGTTGCTTGCATAAAGGAACGAATAAATTGATCTACACATACTTTGTTTATTGTGTACAACTTTTTGTTCAATACTTACGTAATCCTTTTATAGTAGCATAACCACTCAGCGGTTGTCATAAATACCTGTTTATAATATGCTTGTAAAACCCTTGATATCTTTTTTTTTCTTCATCTCCAGAGTGCCCTCTGGCTATGTGGACTAAATCAGAATTTGCAGCCAATAAGGGAATATTAGGACCTTCCTCAATGAAAGCTTTTGCAGAAACAAAAAACCCGTAAATTCTGAAGTTGTGCCATTTGAAATACTGCTGTAGTCCTCAAAAACTACTTAGTCTATGGAAAATTATTCAGAGCTCAAAAAGAGTTCAAAGGATCAACGACCATTGGAAACTTTTCAGAAGACTGTATTTCCTCAAGCAAGTCAAAGGTCAAATGCCCGAGACAGAATTAGACCAGAAAAGCCCAATATATCATATGCTGATCTGCATCATGAAATTACAAAAAATATGAAAGATGTGACACCAAAATCTTTAGGGAATCACTCGAAGCAACGGATTGATAGAAAGGTGATTGAAGAAGACGAGCTAGTCAAGCACATGTCAAATTTACCAAGTTATCTGGAGAGAGGAGAAAACCTCCAGGAGAAAGTTTTAAATGTTGGAGTCCTTGACTGGGGGCGTCTAGAGAAATGGCAGTATAGCCATAAGCAGATACCACACAGGAGTAGCAGGTCTTCAATGTTCAGTAGTAATACATCCTCATCTCTCTCGGCAGATGAGTCACCTGAGCATTCTAGTGGAGGTCACAGTTGCTCTCCTGCTCGTCAAAGGATGCCCCGTCCTTCACTGCAATTTCATCTGATGTCATCTTCCGTGGAAATCCATTCTCAAGCTGTCAAATCCTTTGGAGAAAGTGTTGCAAAGTTTCAAGATCTCAAGGATGCCCAGAAAAACACCTTCAAGGAGCAGGGAAAGTTCATCAAAACAGATGAGCCTGTTTACCAAAGCGGTTCTGAAATCAAGTTGGGACAGTACAAAAAGAAAGATTCAGACTTGAAGATTGATCCGGAAAGTGGAACATTTCCAAATGGGGTAAATAATGAGGTTGCATCGTGCACGGAGCTAAAACTAGAAACTCAGGATAATATATTTATGAAAGGAGCAGAGAAGTTGGAGGAAAGAAGTCCTGATGATCATGACCAAGATTTCCATGTAAAAGAAAAAACAGTTGTTCTTCTTTTGCCAAGAGATCTCCCCCAAAACAATCTTTCTGGAGTATCCAAGCTTTCTGATTCGACAACAATGATAGGTCGAAGATCGGTGGAGGCTAGTCGAAGGAGCATTTCGGAAAGATCTAAGGAGGTTTGCCATGCAGAGCTCCATTCTGATTTCCTGCATTGCCCTTTCCCTCGTGAAGCTGATGGCAGTAGACACTTGCAGCAGATGAAACATACAAGCTCTGCAGGTGCAGAGAGAAGCAACTTTTTGTCAGAAAGATCTCATTCAATACCATGCTATTCAAAGACAGGAATTAGTCCATTGAAAGGCAGAAATATGGAACATAAAAGGGCAACCATAACACCCAGTGCAAACGAGCCTTCCACAGTGCCAGATGTGAAATTGAGCAAAGTAGAATCTGAAAAAGTAAGAAGCACTTCACCTTTTCGCCGATTTAGCTTCAGTATGGGTAAGACAAGCAAAACTTCCAGCTCCAAAGATGGTTTTGAACTACCCCAGTTGAGCTCAATGAATATTTCTGCGAAATCTGGTACAGAGAAGGCTGTGGCTTCTTCTTGCCATGACAGTTCAAGTTGTGATAAACCTAACGCTGCAAGCAGAGCCAGGTCCAGTCCTTTGAGAAGGTTACTGGAGCCACTAATGAAGCCAAAGGCAGTTAATTGCCGCAGCTTATCTGAGCCATTACAAAAAGGCTCAACATCAAGTGATAGGACCTGTAGATCATTAGATGGGCGACCATATTCTTCAACTGTAACTGTGCAATCGGGAAAAGTAAAATTAGATATGACCAGTTGTAGGGCAGTCAATGTAAATGATTCATCTCAGGTCAAGAAGCATGGATCATCAGCTCTTCAAGCTCTTTTGCGAGTTGCAGTTAAGAATGGCCAGCCTCTCTTCACATTTGCTGTTGACAATGAAAGCAACATTCTTGCAGCCACATTGAAGAAACTGAGTACCTCAGGAAAGGATGACTACAGCTGCATTTATACATTCTTCACTATTCAAGAAGTTAAGAAGAAGAATGGAAGGTGGATAAACCAAGGAGGCAAAGGTGAAGGTCATGATTATATCCCTAATGTTGTTGCCCAGATGAGGGTTTCTGATTCTCAGTCTTCTAATGTGATCAGACGCAACTGCATGGATCAATTTAGCATCAGAGAGTTTGTTCTCTTTGCTGTGGACCTAGGACAGGCAGATCAGCAAGCATCTGATTTCCAGGCAAACGATGAGCTTGCAGCCATTGTTATCAAGATCCCCAGAAGGGCTAATAGAAGCTCAATCACAGATGGCTATCATAGTGGTAACTACAAGGACTTACCAGAGGTTGGGTTGAAACGGTATATTGCTGAGGAGAGAATGAATTCTAAATCTGGGGAAAATATACAGAATTGGCCTCTTGTCTGTAGTCGAGACATTAGTGCTACAGTCATTCTTCCGAGTGGTGTTCACGGTCTACCGCACAAAGGAGGACCTTCATCACTGATTCAACGATGGAAATCAGGTGGATCATGTGACTGTGGAGGTTGGGATATGGGTTGCAAACTTAGAATTCTTGCTAACCGGAATCAAATCAGCAAGAAATCAAGTTCATCCAGAGCTTCTTCCATTGCAGATCAATTTGAGTTTTTCTTTGTGGTATGAACCTTCTTTTTTTAGGCTAATAAATCTTCTGCTTGGATGAAACTAATTGGTCATCATATTAAACTGAAATTGCCAGTTGACCCATCTTTTTTCCTTTTTATACTTGTTTACAGGGAGAAGTACAAGAGAATCGGCCTTTCTTCAGTTTTGCCCCATTCAAGGAAGGAGTCTATTCAGTTGAGTTCAATTCATCTCTCTCGCTCTTGCAGGCATTTTCCATTTGCATCGCAACTTGGGATAGTAGAAAACTGTGCGAACTTTCAGAATCAAGTAACTCGTTTGAAGATAAAACTTTGGGGGATGGAGTAAGAATGCCTCGTCTCATTGAAGGAGAGACTCCTGCGAGATATGTCTCATATCCACCCCTCTCACCTGTTGGAAGGGTCTAGTTCACTTTCACATGAGATGCAATCTCTGTAATTACGCACTAGGAGTACAGATACATAGTTCTGGTTTGTTGGTTGGGCAATGCCTGAGACCTGCGACAGAATATCTATCATTGATGTCTGCAGCCCAATGCAAAATGCGGAGCAGATGTGCAGGGCCTCCTATAATAGCAAGGAAAGATACTGAAGCCTTGGATCATTGTATTTTGGAGAAGCAATATCAAGTACAATCATATTCATCAATGTAAGTGTGCATATTATGAGTGAATGATATTTGCTTTCCACTAATATTTTTTTTTAACATTGGCGGAGAGAGATCAAACTCTGATTTCTTCTCCGGAGATGACCACTAAGCCAAGAAGCTACAGTCGCTTTCTGCATATACTTGAACCTTGATAAGGCTGAGCCTAAAGACCCCTCTGCATAATTTTAATTAAGTTTGGGATCTTAAAATGCAGACCAGCCAATCCTGCATCTCTGCCTGCTCATTCATTTTTCATATGCTCAAATCATCTTTCAGGTTTTTACCTACTTGCCGTTTCACCCTAAAGTTCCGTTTAGATGAAAAAAGAAAGCAATGGATACTCTTTGGGTATAAATGGAGTGCAATATGCAAAGTGTATATAGTAATTACACTTTGGATAAAACTTATATAAAGTTTTATTTAATAATCATTAAATTGTTGATAAAATATAAGTTAAATTGTATATTAAAATGATATTTTTTTGTTAAATTTTATTTAATTTATTTATATTATAAATTTTTTTATTGAATAGTAAAGTTTGATATTTGATTTTACTTTTAAATATATTATTATTCTTTTAAAAAAAATTATGAACTCCATATAAATAATTTCCGACCCTTCGTAAGTATTTGCATGCAATTATAATGATCATTTCATATGATAAAATATCAGAAAATATGAAAAAAAAAAATTTATTTTCGAGATTTCATGATTGGATCAATTTGACTTTAAGTTTTGAGAGTATCAATTTGCTATTAAATTTTATTTTTCAGGTCAATTGGATTTTTCATCCAAATAAGGACAACAACACTCTACGTTTAAGAGGTGAAATAAATGTTAGGTTCATGCTAAGATTAAATGTCATATTGATAAATTTGAATTTGAATATTCTCCATTTAATGATGTGTCATTCAATTTCATCAAAAGTTTGATTTCATTTCAATTTTCAAATGGAAATGATTATGATTCCCAATGGCAAATTGAATTGAAAAATAAAACTCAAGGTAAATTGACCTGATAAACAACTTCACGTGTTTCTTGACGGTCCAATTGGACAAAAGATTTAATTGATTCGAAAAATAAAACTTATGAATAAATTAATAAAACTGAACTAATAGTGAAACTTCGAAAATAAATTTATATATATTTAAAAAAAAATCATAACAACTGATTTGAGATTCAACTGGACCCTTTTTTTTTTTTACTTTTAAGATTACTTTCCGAGATCCGAACTTCCCCGCCGAAGTAAAAGAGAAGAGAATTTTAGGTTCGGTCTCAGACAGAGTATGGCCCACAAAGAAGCCCATTAACTTAAGTATTCTGAGACCCGGGAATAATCTCCAATCGAACGGTGTCTATCTCATCAGCCTAAGTTTCAATGTTGAGTAGCTGTTTGTGATCACTTCTCTGGCGTAACTAATTAATAATTGTAATTTCGATTTTCCTCTTACTTTAAGCTCTGTTCTCAACTGCCTCCTTCAACATAAAAGAGAGAGAAACAGAGAGACGTTTTGATTAGGATTTTGAATTAGGTGAATCTACTTGTCGATTAGATTCGATACTATCCCTTTACCCCTTTCTTTAGTTTTTTTCTTAAAAACTTTTGATGGGTTGAAAAGTGGATTAAGCTTTGTATCTATCGACATAAAACAATTTCAAAATTCCATTTTGAGCGGTTTATTTGGTGATTTAAATGATCCTAGCCTTCGAGGGTTTATGTTGATTGATGTCGAACCTTAACCTCGGATTCCAAAAATGCTTGTTTACGTTGATCGCGAGGCTCCTAAGGTTTCTCTCCCTAGTCGTTTTTTTGGGTTGATCTTTTCCATTTCTTTGGTGAGTTTTGATTGATTGAATTTGTTTTGCTTTTATGTGAAGCTATGGAGGAGAATTTGCACAGAGGCAATGATAGAGATTTCACTTCTTTTAGAAAATTGGAAGCTTATTCTTGCTGGACTTATATTTCAGGTTTTCTCTTTCGTCTCTCTTTCATTTAACTATGCACGTTAGGTTTTCAAATTTTGAGTTGGCTTTGGTGATTAATGCTTTAACATTTATTTACCTTAATTAAATGCTTAAGGCTTGAGATTTTTGTCTTTTTTAAGTCTCTTGCTTGTAAGGAAATGCGGGAAACATTACTAGGGGACCTTTGTTCAGTTAATCATTTAGCAAATTTGGTTTCAGTTTGAGTTGTTTTTGAATGACCAGGCAGATAATAAGGATAGGTTACAGACTGTAATTATTTCACTCTCTTGTTGTTTGTGTTGTTTTAGTTCATCTTTGTTTGGATAGGGTAGATTGAGAGATTCACTGGTTCGTTGGTTTACTACTCCACGTAGCCTATGTTGGTGTCTTTACTTCATATTTCATAATCTTTGCGGGTTGTGAGCATGTTCTATTTTGGATTCTCTCCGCTTGACTTGGAATATTTTTGAAGAAACAAAAGGAAGAATACAAATGAGTAGAGGATAATAGCAATCAGTGTATTGGATGTAATAAGGCCGAAGAGGAAACTCTAATTCCAGTGAGCTGAAGTATTTTGGTTTATAGCTATCTGGGTTGCCTTTTCTCCTGGGTATGTAGCATACTTTTTGTCTTCAAAAATACTCTCATCTGTTAAAGAATGTTTCTCTTGGCTTCTATTTTGAGGATATTGGTGATATATGCGAGTTTTCTCAATCCATAGGCACTTAAATGGTGTTGAACAAAGCCGCTGTAATCCTTGAGGGCTATAAACTGCTTTAAGACCCAAGGCATTGCTTTTGTCACAAAGTTATGCACTTATGCTCCATTTCTCCCATAATAACCCTTGCTTAACAACCTTCCTCAAAATTCTGATCCATTTGAGTTTTCTGGGCAGAAATGTTTCTTTCACTTTAGTGTTTTTTTTCCTCTTTATTAGTTTTCTTTCTGTATATGGAAGGAAAATCGGAGTTTGATTTGTTCACCATAACTATGGCTCTGTCATCCTTTCTTCAATTTTCATTTCTTTCAGTACATACATGGGTTGGCTGCTCATGGAGTTCACTACTTACATCGGCCCGGACCAACACTTCAGGATGCTGGGTTCTTCATTCTTCCAGTGAGTACCACATTTGGGTTTCTATAATCTTTATTGTAAATTGTAGTACTATTTCTTTCAACTATTGTTGTGCCATTTTAGGAAATCGGTCAAGACAAAGCTTACATCAGTGAAACTGTATTCATTGTCATCTTCAGTTCCTTTGTCTTGGTAAGATTTCATAATTCCTTTTCTCAATTACTTGTTTTTATATATTAGGTTTTCTTTCAGATCATGCAAGATCGATTTAGCAATTGAAGGTTTAGATCATTTTATTTGCTTACTTTGTGCAACTCTCTATTTTCTTGACAGTTAAAATCTATCCAATATTATTGTTTACCTGCTTCCTTGCTTATCACATGTCTTTTCAAAGTATATATATATATATATATATATATATATATATATATATATATATATATATGATTCATATGCCTCTGAATTTGAAGGTGATAAAATCTCTGTGATTCAATCTCACATATGTGGATGTGTGTCTCACATGTGCTTGCATGTGCAGTTGGTCTTTTGGTCGGATTCAATTATGAATTTAAATGGATAGTAAATAAAGGATCATAATCATGGTCTGCAAAGAAAACTTACAAGATTGAAAAACTGTAGCATCCTCAACTATTCATGTGATGAGGATTACGCCATTAGATAGATACGAAGTTGAAAATGATGATCTTTTAGAATTATTGATGCCTTCCAATTTAGTTTCATGAGTATTATTATGATTTATGAATTATGAGTGAGTGGTAAGCCCTTGTAATGGACTGGAAATTGAATTTTGTGGGTCATCAGTAGAGCTGAGATTGGTTAAACCTCTTAAAAGAATCATCAATCCAATGATGCCTTAAATAGGTCTTAAATATGTGATGAGGATTGCGCCATTAGATAGATACGAAGTTGAAAATGATGATCTTTTAGAATTATTGATGCCTTCCAATTTAGTTTCATGAGTATTTTTATGATTTATGAATTATGAGTGAGTGGTAAGCCCTTGTAATGGACTGGAAATTGAATTTTGTGGGTCATCAGTAGAGCTGAGATTTGTTAAACCTCTTAAAAGGACCATCAATCCAATGGTGCCTTAAATAGGTCTTAAATCAAGGCAACTGAAATATTGGTGAAAGTTAGAAGCTGGATAGAATGTACCTGAGACCAGAATAAACTGCCATTTTAACAAGAAACTAAAGATACCAGCTGCTTTTTAACAGCTAGTTTGCAAAATAGACTTGTGAGACATTAATTTGTGTCTTATATGCGTTATACATGTATATGATGCTTCTTTTTCATGCATCACATTGTTGATACTAGAATGTTAATATTGAATCTCAGACTATTTAAACTTTATTCAAGGTGTCCTTTATGGCTCTTTTTCTTTGACTTCATTATTTCCATATGTTATGAAACTCAATTAGCCTATTGTTTATGGGAAGGGATTCTAATTTAGAATTGTTAGTTGTTGATTGGTCTAATATAATGTTAAATCTGTTGCAGTGGACCTTTCACCCCTTTGTTTTCCAGAGCAAAAGAATCTATACGGTTTTGATATGGTGTAGAGTTCTTGCTTATTTAGTTGTAAGTACCAATTATATTACCTGCACTCTTCTTAATTGTTTTGGATGCTTGCTTACACTAGCTTTTTCCCTTCATTTGTTGTTATGATATATTTCTGATTGCTATCTGTACAGGGAAAAACAATTGGTAATGCTGCTTTTGGATATGCTTGAAACATTTTTTTTCTTTTTTTTTTCTCCTTTTACTGTTAGTCCAGGAGAAATCTAGAAAAGCTTTGTGTTATAAAAAAATAAAAACTAAGTGTATTTCTTTTCAACCTTTTCATTGGTTTTATTAAATGTTCAGAGTCTCTGAAATATCATTCTATTCTTTAGATCAATTGATGATTCTTTCAAAGCTTTTATTGGCTTCCAAGCCCAGAAACTAATATCAAACCCATAAACCTTCAAGGTACTTTAGACTGTTGTGAAGCTGTTCATCTAGGAACACTGAAGGGGGAGCCTTCTGTAGGAATGCTCCCAGTGTATCTAAATACATTAAGAGTAGTCTTTTTCATGAAGAAACATACTTTCTGAACCTTTCTAATACTTTCTATATAGGGTAAATTCCTATTACCTTTTAGGCTTTGATTTATTCTGCTTAAAACTTCTCAAAATTCAATGGCAAATATCCACTTCAAGTGCCACGATGAACATTTATGTCCAGGTTGAGGTAACTGAGCACCATTAAACACATGCCAAAAGCGTCTGTTAGGCGTCCTTTAGTGGGAATGTTCTTTTGAATTTTTGAAGTCTTTTTCGGAAGAAATTGCATAGGATTCATTTCTATCCATCTTGTGTGTGTAACCCCTGAGCTGTAGGAAGAAGATTGTCTTCTTAAATATTGGCATGTAATTGTTTCTATCTCACATAAGAGTGAAAAGATGGCTTTAACAGTTATGATACTGTTATGCTATATTTATCTGACAATTCTTCAGGCGTTTTTTTTTTCTTCCTTTTATAGGCTTCTCAAAGTCTCCGTATCATCACCTTCTATTCAACTCAGCTTCCTGGTCCAAATTATCATTGCCGTGAGGTGAGATTTCTAAGGATTTGCTTGATTTGTTGTCAGATTGATGTGATCTCAGACTCTAGATGTTGGTCTGTTATGAAGATTTGTTTTATTCTCGTTATCTGTCGATTCGTTGGAATTGAAGCAATTTTCGATAATGTGGAACTGTCTTTCAGGGCTCAAACCTTGCCAGGCTGCCCCGTCCAGAGAATGCACTCGAAGTGCTGCTAATCAATTGTTAGTTCTAAATATCTTCTTGATTTCTTATGTTGGTCTCAATCATAGAATCAACACTATGATGCTCATTTGATTTGTGCTAATAATGCAGTCCCCAGCGGGACCATATACGGCTGTGGTGATCTGATTTTTTCATCACACATGATATTTACTTTAGTATTTGTGCGTACATATCAAAAGTACGGTACAAAAAGGTAATTTATCTTTATTAGTGTGCCTTATGTTTTCTAATTGTGAGTGTTAATGGATTAGAATGCCAGTATGGCTTTATGCATTAGGCATATGGCTCTATAGTGGATGTGACTACAAAGATTGACTTTGTTGGCATTATTTTGGTTTGTGTTTGCAGGTGCATTAAGCAGTTTGCTTGGCTCCTTGCTGTGATTCAAAGCCTCTTGATTATAGCGTCACGCAAACATTACACAGTGGACATTGTTGTTGCATGGTCAAAATTTCAAACGATATTCAAACTCAAAAAGAAATTTATTATGCTTTCAAACTTTTTAGGATCTTTCATCAGTTGACGGTAAGGCGTTTATTCTTATGCAGGTATACTGTAAATTTGATAGTGTTCTTCGTCAACAACAAATTGCCAGGTTGGCATTCAACAGTGATTTCTTTTCTTTTAGCATTATCTTCTTATTTTGCGTTTCTTAGGATATGCTTGAAAGTGTCGTAAAAGAAGTGCCTCTCAACTATGTGGGTGGTATATTAAATGTATGACTTTTGTTGTTGATTCCATATTTCTCAGTAGGTATGAAGGTGCATAAGCCATAACTCATGTGCATGCATTCTGAGGTTTTATATTTAAACTGTTAAATGGTGACTCTATTGTCTCTACTGCAGACTTGCCTGACCGATCTGCTGGGTCCACATCTCTTCCATTACTGCCATTAAGTACCAGAGAAAAGGATGGCAAGAACAAAGAAGAGCACCAGAAACTACTCAATGGGAATTCTCTGGGCACCACAGATTGAACCATGGGTTATCATTGAATACTTTGAATCATCGTATCTTTCTTTCCTTTGCTGGGTGCTTCTCATGGCGTGTTTCGAAACTGTAATTGCTGTCTACAGATATGTACAGAAAACAAATGAATCACAAGATTCTAGGTAGGAACATAGTGATTAATGGTAGTACATAGTTTCAGCACAAGCTGAAGATAGCTGTGCTGCTGTCAAAAAGAGTGAGACCGTGCCAAAGTTCAAAGTATAAACCAATGCATCTTCGGCTTATAGCAAGGCTGATAAACCTCATTTGTAGTATTGGGAATGGAATGGAATGTTTTCAAATGCAACTCTGCTCCTTTATTTTCTGCTCTCTTTATTTGTGGAATTTTGTGTTCTTGGAGGAATGAGAATTATGTGAATCCTTTCCTTATTTTTTCTTCCAAATATAAATGCTCAAGCCAGCAGTAATTGACCTATTGGTTATTGTCTCAAATCAAAAACATTTCGATTCCTTGAGTTCTTGGTGGTGCCAAACCTCCATGCCAGGGGAATACGGAAAAACTCTTAGGTATTTCTGGTGTAGCAGAAATTCCTACACTGAAAGATGTTACCACCATTGATGAGGAGAGAGGATACAATAATTTTTCTCTCCTCTCCTCGTCAACGATGATAATTGCTCAGGATACCTAAGAATTTCTGGGGAATAGTTAGAATATATTTTTATACTGAAAAGAAGATTAATGGTCAAATATAGGTCCACATGATTGATTTGATAAACAGATGGGTTGAGCAGAAGAATGATGGCTAATGGTTCTTTGATGGTGTGCGTCACATACGGAGATAAAAGTGGTGGTGGTGGTGGCATGTGAATGCGTTGTTTAGGCAATCAGGGCTGGCATGTGCCAATGATGCAATTTAATAATGCTTCTTGTCTGATGTCCCACCACCATCTCCTGCTTTTACACTGCCAATTTGTACATTTTATTTTTCAGAGGTTGAAAATATGAGATTGGAGACGACAGCACTAGTTTCATCACATGCCCTTTCTTAGTTTCTCTCCCCATCAAAAGGACTGTTGCTTTTCCCTTTTTTCCTTCTTCTCGTCTTTTAGGTACCAACATGACATCTCCTACTGCCTGCCTTGCCCTACCATTTTCAATTTTATCCAAAAGTATGGATTATTTTATCTGCAGCCACTTCCTTTCTGGGGCGCCGTTTAGTGCAAGTGCAACTCAAAAGCCTGCTTGATCTGCTGAACAAAGCGTAAACTATTTATCTGTTTAGTATAAACTCTAATTAAGGATGTATAAATATTATCAATAAATTTTTTTATAGATTATCAATTAAATTTTTATTCCGATACAAAAATCTTACAATACCAACAATAATTTCTCATAATCATCTTACAAAGCAATTGGCAAAAAGAATATTTTTACCTTCCAATCTTCACCATGATTCTCACCAATTGTGACCTAAAGTCCAAGACTTTCTACTTCTCCACCACACATTATTTTATGCCCATAATTATCAAAACCTATGCCCTATATTCAGCACCAAAAAGGGCAAAAACCATAGGTAAGAAAAGAAACCCCACAATAGATAGAACAGTATTTTCTTTAGTATATAATATGATAAGGACATTACATTATTTTTTATATTATCCCATAAATGCAACTTTACCTTAAAACTATAATCTAAGATGTTATAATAAATTCCATTGAAACATTTTTTTCTTCCTTTTTTGACTTTGACCCACACATGATAGCCACCCATGTCCATCGCACGTGAAGTACAATCCAGGCACGAGATGGTGCGTGTCATACGACTATTCGTTCGTGCTTTTACGCGCGAAAAACAGAGTTTGGTTTAGTTTCTATAACAGAAATGAAACGGGAAAACCAGAAATTTTTTTTGACTGCAAAAGAAAAGAAACGAATTTGCAGCAGGAAACGAGAGTATGATGAGTTGGTGCAAAATGTAGAGAGAGAAACCTTGGATCCAAAAAGTTTTTTCTCTTTTTTTTTTCTCTCAGTTTCTCGGTAACCAAACAATGCTCTTTTTGCTTTCTTATTTAATTTTATTGCTCGTTTTCCCAGTCTTTCCTCCCTCCTCGAAACCCACACCCACACATGCTCTTACTCCAGTAGAAAGTGAAAGAAAACTTTTTAGAGAGAGCGAAGTTTTTAGTGAGAGCAAGGGAATTAGTTAACTTTAAACACTTGAGCCAATGGGAGCTCGCTGCTCCAAATTGTCTCTCTGTTGGTGGCCTTCTCATATCAAATCGAACCTCAACGACGGCTCTGATCTTGGTAAGATTTTCACGAGAAAATCCCCAGCATTTTATCTCTTTGCTTTGTGTTAAGAGAGATCATTATGATTTTTCTTTTTCTTTTACTTTTCTTTCCTCTTTTGGGTTTTATAGAGAATGTAACGGACGCGTTGCCTGGGTTCAGCGAGTTCAACTTGGACCAACTGCGAGTTGCTACGTCAGGGTTCTGTACGGACAATATCGTATCTGAGCACGGAGAGAAAGCTCCCAATGTTGTCTACAGAGGGAAGCTCGAAGACGATCGCTGGATCGCCGTTAAACGCTTCAACAGATCAGCTTGGCCAGATCCTCGCCAATTCCTCGTCTGTACTCTTTAAACTTTTCATTTCAATCTTTGAGCCTTTTTCTTTTATCATCATATGCTTTATATATGTGTAAGTAGTTTGTAGCTGTTAATGTTATTTTTTTCTTTAATTTTGGGGCTGATTTGTGAATATTGGTTGTTGGGTGCATTATTAGGAGGAAGCGAGAGCGGTGGGGCAATTAAGGAGCGAAAGGTTGGCGAATTTGATCGGGTGTTGCTGCGAAGGAGATGATAGATTGCTTGTAGCTGAGTTTATGCCTAATGAGACTCTCTCTAAGCATCTTTTTCACTGTAAATTTCACTGTTTGTTTTTTCTATATCATCTTAATTTAGTTTATTGGCTTTTTATGTTTCCTATTATGTAATGGGTTACAATGTGGTATGCTGTGTATTATGTAATTGGTTTCTTTTTATTTTTTTATACTGTTTTTGGTTACTGAGAAGATACTTCAAAGTTTCAAATGTCAGTCTGTTTACTTTCTTGTATGCAAGTGAAATATCTTTTTTGAGAGTTAAATTTCAGCTTTTATGGCCTGCAGGGAGGAAGAAAAAGTACTTCAGCTTTTTGGTTATGTACTAATGGTTTATAAAGCATGTGAATTTATTTTGAGTGCGTTAAATATGCTGTTGCTGTGATGTGTATCTTTCCTGAGGTTGAAGCTGAATGTAATTCGTATTTTGTTGAAATGGTTCAGGGGAGAACCAGCCAATGAAATGGGCGATGAGGCTGAGAGTGGCTCTGTATCTAGCACAAGCTTTGGAATATTGCAGCAGTAAAGGGAGGGCATTGTACCATGACCTTAATGCTTATAGATTGTTGTTCGATCAGGTGCTTTAGCCTTTTACGTCCATCAAGCCTTATCTTTTTTGATAACTTGGCTTTCCTTTGTAGGCTGCACCTTATAATGATTTATGATCTGTACAGGATGGTAGTCCAAGGCTCTCTTGTTTTGGTCTCATGAAGAATAGCAGAGATGGCAAGAGTTATAGTACAAACTTGGCTTTCACTCCTCCGGAGTACCTCAGAACAGGTAATAACTGATCAGATGGGCTGGTTGCAATTATTACTCAATCTCTTTTTGCTTGAATGCGTTAGGTTCTCCATTTGGCAGGAAGAGTGACGCCAGAGAGTGTGGTTTACAGCTTTGGCACCCTATTGCTTGATCTTCTCAGTGGCAAACATATCCCACCAAGCCATGTAAACTTTTTGTTCCCTCTCATACTATGCTTCCTTTTACGTGGAAATTTGAACACTCTTTTTTGACATTTTATCAAAATTAATTGGCTAGAATAGTAATTTATATATGATCTTGGGAATGCTTAAATGGCAGTAAGTAAGGATTCCTCATTTCTGACATCAATGATTACTATAGTAGTGTCATACTAGAAAATGTTGGGTTAAATATTCCTCCAATTCCTTTCTTTGGCAGGCACTTGATTTGATACGTGGGAAAAATTTTCTGATGCTAATGGACTCATGTTTGGAGGGTCATTTCTCAAATGATGATGGAACTGAGTTAGTCCGATTAGCTTCGCGTTGTTTACAGTATGAACCTCGTGAGAGGCCAAATGCAAAGTCTCTTGTGATTGCTCTGGCTCTTCTTCAGAAAGAAACCGAGGTATGCACGTATTTTACTCTTTTCAGGCTCCATTTTTTCTTTGAAACTCCACTTATCAAGAAAAAAAAAATATTCTTTGAAACTCCTCTCACCAAAAATAGTCTCTTCTGGAAGAAACTAGGTGTTTCCTCTTAACTACAAGCGGTCTCTTTAAAATGGTTTCACTGTAAAAATATTCTCTATGCAATGTACTTGCCAATATGCTAGCACTTCCATGGAATTCATGATTAAGACTGATTGATTAACTTCTCATTTTCAAGGGCAGTATACATCACTGCCACTACGTTGAAGATATTATATCAACTCAATTACTGGTATGATTTTGCAGGTTCCATCATATGTTCTTATGGGTATTCCACATGGAACTGCCTCCCCAAAGCAAACAATAACTTTGACACCTTTAGGCGAAGCTTGCTCTAGAATGGATCTTACTGCAATACATGAAATATTAGAGAAGGTTGGATACAAGGATGATGAGGGAATTGCAAATGAGGTTAGAAGTTTCCAGCTCTAGAGTTTGCTCTCTCTCTCTCTCTCTATTTTAAAAAAAAAAATAAAAGTATCACAAGGGCAAAAAACCAGACGAAGCTTTCATGTCTCTGTTATTGCCTCTAGGTTGGAGGTCTCTGATACCAAGAAAAGTTAATGAAGTATTATTTGATTGTTAAAAGGAATCTAGAATGTTTTGCAGTGGCTTATCCTAGGAGTCCTCAGGAATGACTTTCTGCAAAAAAACAGTTTTCTTGATTCTCTTCAAGGCTGACAACTTAATCATGCATTCCACTGCTAGAACAGCAAGTAGATTGATTATTTCATCTGTATTAGCAAAATGTTATCAGAAGACTTGTTCTCTATTTTTCTGTACTCTGCTTCCTTCTAAGTCTACCCTCTGCCTTGCAGCTTTCTTTCCAAATGTGGACAGATCAAATACAGGAGACTCTAAATTCTAAAAAGCGTGGAGATACTGCTTTTCGTGCTAAAGACTTTGCTACTGCTATTGAATGTTACACGCATGTAAGTAATTTGTTTAGAGTAGCATAACATTTGAAAAAGAAAATGTCATCAAAATCCGAATACAAGCTAAAATTTGTGTTAGTTTCATACAGAAAGTAAAAGAAAATTAACACATTAATTGTTGCAATACTATGATACTGCAGACATTGTCAAAGCATTATTGATCTATGCTTCTTTTATCTAGAATGGTAGAAAAACACCAGGCTATATATTCTTCAAAGGGAAAAGGACTGTTTAACAGGGGAAGTGGGTGTGGGATACAGTGGAGAGGGGATAAAACTTTGTGTCTAGCAAAAGAAAGGGGATGATGAGCCCTTGATAAGTACAGAAAATTTATTACTTGAAATCATGCCCATATTTTTTTGATTGAATTGCTTAATTTCTTTAAGCATTGAAAAACTTAAGCTATCTACTGACTCTGATTTAAAGCTTTATTAGTTTTTCCATTGCACGACAGATTAATTGATGTTCTAGTGCTATCACTAGATTGTGTAATTGTTTTCTCCTGTTTGCCTGTGTAGTTCATTGATGGTGGGACAATGGTATCACCAACAGTGTTTGCTAGACGCTGCTTGTGTTATTTAATGAGTGACATGCCACAAGAAGCTCTTGGAGATGCTATGCAAGCCCAAGTAGTATCACCTGAGTGGTCCACTGCCTTCTATCTACAAGCTGCTGCGCTCTTCAGTCTTGGAATGGACAATGATGCACAGGAAACTCTCAAAGACGGCACATCCTTGGAAGCGAAAAAACATAGAAACTGAAAAGTGTATAGGTTTTCTTTACATATTTCATTTGAATATTTCTTGTATCTACCTCTTATTTCCTCTTTGGCATTTGAGTTTCTGTAGCACCACAGGGTTAATTGTAACAGATACATTGGCGTTGGTGTATTCTCATTTGTTACCTCAAATCTTTAACTCTTAGAGGAGCTTCCTTGGTTGCTGTTTTTCTTATCTTAGCTTTTACTTGTGTTCTCTTCCATATTTTCCGAAACCAAAGATAATGATTGACATTTGGAGTAATTTATTCAGATCGACAAGTTGTAACACTTGAATCTTTTTAATTTCTTCAGATCGACGAGTTATAACACTTGAATCTTTTTACTATGATTGACGCTAGATTTTTTGTATGGTTAGTTGACTTGAGATGAACTATTGTGAAAAAAATTACTCAGATTGTTGAGAGTTTTTGCATCTTGATTTCAGGATTGGGTTGCCACTTGCCAAGTAACAAAATGTTGGGTCTGATTAAAAAAATTGACAATTGGTGGAAGATTGGAGGTAATGTGGGGTTTTGATTTGTTTTTAAAACTCTTTTTTTAAAAGTAATTTGGTTAAAAGATGTACAAGATAAACAAAACAAAGAGAAATTGGGTTGAGCACCGGTGCGTTGAAGCCCAGCCTAACAAGTTACAGAACAGAAATAGGGTGCAAGACTTCAAGGTAAGACCTTTCTTGTCTTTGAAGATCAAACAATTTAATCATCATGATATTCTCTCTTTATTCTACAATTTTTATTTTCCGACTTATCATAGTATAATCTTCATAAACTTTTGGAGGATTAGCAACCATGAATATTTCATATAACTTCCAAACCTTTTATCACAAGTGTCTTAACAAAATTCTCATTCTCAACAGCATAATCTTTATTAGAGTATCATAAGAGGCAGCATTGATTCAAAACTCCCCACAAATTCTGAAACAACAAAATGGAGTGACCTTGTAAAAGGAAACAAAAAGACAACTAATTGAGGCTGTAAGTTTCTAGAGCCGTAAGTTTTACATTGGAGGCCGACCAGCACTTAGTAGCTGGCCAATCATATTATTCACCTGGACAATGCAAAAACAAATAAATAAAAAATAATCATAAGACCATATAGCATAAACATTACAATCATGTAATATGTAAAGCCATTGCCATTTCATATGCAAATCAAAAGGGTAGTTCAAGCAGTAATAAAAGCATCATCACAATACCAATAGCATGACTCATGATGCATAATATTCCAATATGACATGCATATAATCAGAAACTAATAGGAAGTAGATAGGACAAAACATATAACATAAGCAAAGATCATGACCGACAGGGCAAACCACGCATAAGAGATACATAACAACGAAGCGAAAACTGAAACGTGAAGAGAAAATATAAACACACGCTGATAAGCAATATAATGCTTGACCTTGCAACATATTTTAATCATGCAAAAAGCAAAAGGACAACCAAACCCCAAATAGCACTTAATCCAACATTCAAGAGCTTACCTGCCAGTATTTTGAAACACATCGATCAATGCAGCTATTTTCACCCATATTTAGCTCAGACTCCTTGTACCTGATGACAGAGAGATTAATTTCCAAGGAAATCAACAAGTTCTCAATATATGCAGTCTAAATCTTTCAATCCTGAAATCCTTTTATCAAATTGAAGAAGAAAAGAAAAGAACAAAGAGTCTTATACGGTTATACCTTTTGTCGACGCACTTATTGAAGCATGTTTGGGAAAGCCTGAATCAAAAGAATAAGGCCGAAATCAGGCAAGATGCATCTCCAACAATCAGAAGACTTCAATACACCAACAATTTACATAATTTAGAAGTTATTTACCAAGAGCTACCGACAAGCTGAACATAACTTGCAATCCTCCAAAACACCAAATGCTAATAAACATAACATGACCATTTTCATGGTTGGCATGGCACTGGGAAAGCTAATGGTATGCAACATGCATCCAGAGTGTGCACACTATATCTTGGTTATGGAACCAACAAACTTTCATCTTAAAGCAATTTTTTAAAAGTACTTACAGCCTTTTTTTTATTAGTAAAACACAAGCACACAACACTCGAACATGGGTGCTAAGCCTCAACCATAACCATTACTTAAAGCCTTAATTCAATATATTACGTTCATCCTCAAAAAAAGTTCATCCCTAGGTCATGGTTGTCAATTCATATAAACAAGATACTCCGACATCTGATGTAATCTTTACCAACACCCCCCCCCCTCTCCCCCCCAACCCAAAAGAAAGAAAGAAAGAAAGTACAACCAGAGACTGATCACTTCAGATAGTAATCAGATTGTCAGACTTAAACCACAGAACACAAGTAGGACAATGGAATAAAAAAGTATTCACTAATACGGGTACAGGTCCTGTCTTACTGAAAGAATTACAAACTTTTTTTCCCATACGTCTGAAAGTTGCAAATAGGCTGACATATTTCTAATATAAACACTTTTTTTCTTAATATACATTGCACAAAGACAATTTTGATGGTATCATATGCTGCTTCATTTACAGTGACCGGACATACCTGTTAAACAATTCTACCCTATACGCCATCTCTGTTTCTGCCATACCAAATGCCTGCTCAATTATTTCAAAAAGAAAAAAAAAAGATCCAGCATGAGAATGGAAACTCAAAGCACAAGCTTTAAAACAGAACTCATAAGCAAACAGATATCAAAGTATAACTATGACCCTTTTTTTACAAGTAAAGAATAACTACGATCATTAACATCCTATAACATCAAGATCAAAGATTGAAGTACCAAAAACAAATTAGAGTGAAGATTATCGTTGCCGTTAATTCATTGATTTCTGGCACCAATCATTTTGACCATCGACCACAACATATCAAAATGATGAAAACTCACTATGGCAGATAATATGCATCCAAATACATAAACCTCACATAAATTTTTGAGCTACCAAAAAAGAAGAATATGAAAACTGTGAAAACCTTAGCTTTTAATACACAAACAACTCAAATCGGATGCTTCTAAATTTAAATGTCATAGTTCATTAAGCTTATAACAGATTAAGAGAAAAATGGAAAAGAACTCACCTGTTCTTTATCAATCCCCATAGGTGCAGCATTGTTGGCAGCCATTAGACCCTGAAACAAGAAAACAGATACTTATATAAATTCTATCAAAACTGCAAAAATAGAAAACCGAAAACAAGAACAAAATTGCAATTAAAAAACTAAACACATACTTTATGGGATGAATAACTGACTGTAATTAGTAGGTTGTAGATATCCAGAGAAACAGAGTTGAGAGGGGATTGAGTGGATCAGTTTATATGAAAACCTAGCTTTATCTGTTTATAAGAAATGTGTAATAATGTAATATATATATATATATATATATATATATATATATATATATAAACAAATTAGGGCTTTAGGAGATAGTCTACTGTTTGAAGATAAGGACCGGCATTGTGATAATAATATCACAGTTTGGTTAGAAAAAGTTAAGGACATCAAATAGTAAAATGCCACATAATTATGACAAGAAATAAAATTATAAAATTGAGGATTAAAGAATAATTTGCCCACAAGGTAAATAGATCAAGCCGATAAAAAATGACACATTACTTGTTTAATTAACCAAAATTGATAAACAATGGTTAGAGTTGATCAGGGTATAGATGTCATTTTTTCATTGATTTGAAAGAGGTGGCTAATGGGGGTCAGGCTGGGTGCAGCCAACCCGTTATGGGTTGCGGGACAATGGGTATGAGAAAAAATTGCCCGCTTCTCAACAGGTCCATTCTTCCATGCCCATGCCCGACTCATTTTTCAAGGGTATACCTACGAGTAACCTGTTAATTTTCTCCTAATATAAAATATATTCAGTATTTTATTTTTTTCTCATTTAATAACAACACAGGAGAACCTATTTTTTAAATTATAGATAAACTTCCCAAAAAATGTCATTAATATACCAACTGTGAAAGATTAAACAATGTTTAATAAGATCCAATTAACAAGAACTCCAGCTAATTAACAGACAAACTATAATACCCAACAATAGTATTACGAAATTCTAAAAAAATTGTAAGTTACAGCATGGTGACCTAAACTTTATCCTTACGTTGCATTCTTGCGGTTAAGAATATCAATGTGCAAAAAAAAAAATCACTATTATATTAAATAATCTGGTGGAAATTCAAATTTTCTACAGTACTATTTCTTTAGCACAACAACCATATAGAGTTGTATGGGGCCCTTCACCCTCTGATACTTTTAATAGCAAGCACACTTGGGATGAAATTAGAGACAAGAAGATTGAAGTAACTGGCACCATCTGATTTGGTTCCAGCATTACATTCCCAAACACTAGCTTTATTGCTTGGTTAGTCATCTTAGACAAACTCACCAAAAAAGAAGTTGGGGTCATCTCATTAACACTTTTGTAATAATTCAGAATAATCCAGGGATCAATTTTTTTTATTGCTCATTCCCTAAACAGTTGGATTCAAATTCTGCACCTATCAAAAAGCAGCAAAGTAACTGTAGAGACCTGGCAGTCTGAGTTTCCCTGGGCAATTCATAATATTAAAGGGAAATGCTTCTTCAGTATCTTGATGAGAATTGTTTGGTGTGCACATAGGAAAGAAAGAAGAGAATTCATCAACAAATCTTTCAAGCCATTGACAAAGTCCTAGAAGCTATTGTAGCTGATCTCAGAGAGAGAATATGACAAAGATATTGCTCTAAATTGGGGTCTTAGTGCTAATTGATCCTAGTTTTTGTTGTAACTGTTATGAGCTTGTAAGCACTTTCTCGTTTTCTCTGTACCTTTGTGCAGTCCTACCGCTTTATGGTTTTTTCTGGGGATAATAAAATTTCACATTTATCCGAAAAAAAAAAGAAATCAAGAAGCCAATTTAACATCTGCTAGAACAAGATTTATAACTGAATAATCAATCTCAAACCTGAAATTTTAAATACAGTAAAACCAAATCAATTGCCACATGAAGACTAAAACTCCAATCATGTTTCCAAAAACAACATACAAAGATCAGTCCAAAAGTTAAAAATAATTTATCACAAGGAATCAAGATAGCTTCTCTTTTTAAACCAGAATTTACGATTCAAAGGGGAAAAAACAAAAAAAAAATTCCATACAGTGAAAGGTTGTACCGCGGCACAGGTAAACTTTCTTTCCTTCAGAGAAGCAGCGGCGACGGTGACTGAGGCAGAGGGGCAGCCGTTGAGGTGAGTAGAACTGAAGTGAGAAATTGCAGGAGGAGATTATGAGAGAGGAAGACTAGAGACAGCCCTAAAACAGCCCGTAATGAAACGCAACGTTTAGGTTCTATTAAACAAGTAAAACCCGTTAACGCAAGAACCGACCCGTTCCTGACGACAATTAATTCGTCGAAATCTTTCTGTATCTTTAATTGTTTTTAAAAAAAAATCAAACGCTACAAACGCGGGTCGATATTCAACCGCCTCTTTGGTCATTATAAGACCGTTTAATTGCTTCTCACCCACTCAAAAGACTACTCTTTCACAGATTTCTTCCTTCTTCTCGTACGCATTATTTCTAGGTTTTTATTCTTATTTTTCGAAATTCTCAAGATATCTTAATTACAAGCAGTAGATTTCTGTTTTTGTCGATCTTTCTTTACAAATCACAACACAATCTCCCAGATTCAAGAGCTAACTTCAATTAATCTTTCTTTCGAATTTCTTGGGTTCTAGGGTTTAACTTCCCCGAACAATTTCATTGCGTTTAGTCTCATTGTTTGATCTGAAAATGGCAGTGAAGAGATCTGACCCTGAACAAGAAAAGGCTATTAATGGTGATTATGATTTCTTGGAACCAGAAGAAGAAGAAGCTATGAATTATGATTATGGTTCCATGAAATCGAAGAAGAAGCTATGATTGATGATTATGATTCCATGGCACCCGAAGAAGGAAGATTAAGAATGACTTGTGGTTCTTGCTATCTCGCGAAAGATTGTCTTTTGGGGGAGGATGCGGATTTTGTATGCAATGAGAAGCTGACCATTGGCGTGGCCAATGGCGTTGGTGGTTGGGCTTTACAAGGTGTGGACGCAGGCAAATACGCCAGAGATCTCATGAGTAACTACCTCGTCACTCTCTCTTGTGAGCCTCAAGGAGCTGTTGACCCCAAAAGAATTATGCACCAAGCTTACTCCGAAACTAAAGCTTTGGGCTCCTCAACTGCTTGTATTATTACCCTCAGAGACGACCATTGCTTGCATGCTGCAAATCTTGGAGACCGTGGGTTCATGGTTTTTAGAAATAATAAACCAGTTTGCCAATCACCCACACAACAGCATTATTTCAATTGTCCTCATCAGTTGGGGACTGATGAGAAAAGCGATCGCCCGAGTTCTGCTGATGAGCTCAAAGTTGGTGTAGATCCTGGAGGCATTGTGATTGTTGGAACAGATGGTTTGTTTGACAATATTTACCCATCAGAGATTGAGGATATTTTAGATGATAAAGCAGATTGTGTGTCTGCAAAGCAGTTGGCTTTGTTCATTGCATTAGTTGCATCTTACAATTCCAAAGACACCCAATTTTATTCACCCTTTGCAAGAGCTTCTGGTGACGCCCAAATGCGTGGAGGCAAAGTTGATGACATTACTGTCGTTGGATTGAATGAATCTTCGGCTTAAAGACTGTTGCTCCATTGATTCATTCATTCAGGTTTGCAGATTTGCTCCGTAATTGAAATCATTAAAATGGTTACATGTAACTTGTAATAGAAACATCGTTTAATTTATAAATATATGCATTTTTTTTTCCTTTCTTAAGCACATCAGCTTGTTCTGATATTATATGCGTACTTCAAAAAGAAGTCACTTTATTCTAACAATAGTACCACAGAAGTTTATTGCTTGCGGATAGTGTGGTAGGACATTTAAGAAACTTTTGGACCCTTATGGATGGAATTCAAAACTGGAAACCATGTATGGAGAATAGGTTCGGAGTTGGAGAATCACTTTGAGAATCACTTGGAGAGAAGGAAGATTGATAGAGCTGTAAGGAGGCTAATGGTGGATAAAGAAGGGGGGAAGATGAGGAAGAGAGCAAGAGACATAGGAAAAAGTTGAACTTTGAATCAGAGAAGTTATATGGTTCCTCCTATAACTCCTTAAGTGAGTTTGCCCAATTTATTAGATCACTCTAATTGCATAGATGACTTGAAGTTTCTCTCTACTGCACTTTCTTTGTCAGCCATATTCCCAAGACTGGTTTGATGGATGCTAATATTCTGTTGCTATTGCTCATTGGAGAAATTGAACATATATGGGCAATATTTATCATACAGTTGTTTCTGAACAAAGCCAAACAATCTGCCACTCGTGTTATCAAGTGAAAATGCAACAAACTTCAGCAACAGTCATTGAGAAAGCAATGAGAGTTTGTTAAGTAGATGATAAATTGTGCTAACTTCTATGAAATTGTGCACATTGTGCATAACTTCATTGATGTCATGCAGAGTAAATGTTCCCTTCATGACATCAACACCAAGGCTGGCATTTGAGATGTACAAACTGCAACCTCTGCTCTCTTTCTCCTTGATACATCCCTCGTGCCATCATATTTTAATCACTGCACATCATCAGCATCACAAAATAGTTAATACTAAACTAAGGCCAATCAAATTCTGCCATGTTAAGTACATGAATCTACAGTCAACACAAAATTTTGAGGCTGAAGATAGTTGCAGAAGAAAATAATAATAATAATAATAATATAAGACCATTTATAAAGAAACATTAAGAGGTGTTTTTTTTACGTAGTTAATAATAAACTCAGGGCACATCAACATCACAAAATAGTTAATCAGGGCATCATAAAATATCTATCTACTCGAATACAAGCCCTCTTAAGCCATCATGTTTTTAATCAGGGCACATCAGCATCACAAAATAGTTAACAATAAACTCAGGCCAATCCAGGGACACATAAACCCAATGCTTCAACTGACAACCATCCTTCACTCAAAGGGCTTCTCCATCACAATTGCTAACACCCAATTCAATTCCGCTGACCCTTCAAACCTCTTCTGGGGATATAGTGTCTATTATTTTGCTTCTTAATGTCAATTGTGAAGCCCCTTTTCAGGAACACATGGTTCAGATGACTAAACAGCAAGACCCTTGTGTTGATGAAATTGCCCGCATCATCTAGGATGAACTCATGTAATTTCCTGAAGCATTGGCTAATAATCTCAAGCTTCCAAGAATTTGGTTTCGCACTAGCAATGCCTTCAGTTTTCTTGCTCGTGCAGCCATATTCAAACTCAAGGCAGAAGCTTGCCTTCCCTTGCCAGGTATGTGTCATGTTTTACTTTTCAGTCATGGTTATATGCTTTGAGATTTGCTCTTTCAGCCTCTGATGAATTCGTTAATACAACTCCCAAATACAGAATCTATGCTGGATGACCCAGTGCCCGGACATCATCCCCTCAGATTCAAGGATCTACCTATTGCCAATTCCAGATCAATAGAAAAATTCTTGTAAGTGATAGTGAATGTGTTGAATATATAAACAATTTCAGCAATCATTTTGAACAATATCGATGGCCTTGAACAATCATCATTAGCACTACTTCAACAACGACGCTCGTGATATGAAGCAACGAAAAATAAACAAAATAAAAAAATTCAAGGAGTCAAATTTTTTATATGTTTATAGGAGAGATTCAATTATAATTAAATTTAAAGTACATATCAAAAAAATAAAACTGTTTAAGCTTAAATTTCAAATACATTGAAAATCTAAACTATTACAAATTTAATTCAAAAAATTCAATAGTCTAAAGTAAAAGAAATTCTAACTGCTATGACTTGTTACAGGATTCTGACTGTTTTGTTTATCTCCGTTGTATTACTTGAAAGAAAAAAATATAAATATATTTATATACACACGTGTGTGTCACTAGCCCATCACGGTTACCAAAGAAAAGAGGCTCTTTTTTCTTTTAGTTCTAGGACTTCGTGTCCTAACACTAGGCGCTTTTAATCCTTGCCTTTAGCCTTTTAATTTCCGGCTAACAAAAAACCTGTTGCCTTTAACTTTGCATGAGACGAGACCACTTGTTTTCGAATTTGTGTCCCAAAAGTGAGGTGGCAATCGGGTCGAATCGGTTAATTGAATTTGGATCGAGTTAGATTTGATCCTATTGAGTTTTAGATTATTTGAATTGTGAGTTATTTCGGATCGAATCAGATTAAGTTTGAGTCATTTTAATTTTGAGTCATATCGGATAGGGTCGAGTTTGGTGCATTTCGAACTCGGGTCGTATCGAGTCTTGAATCATGTCGTGTCGAACCGAATCAACAAAATAGATATTTATACTTAATTAAAAAAAATATTATATGTATATAATAGGATTAAACGAGTTACATTGTCAAATCTGTAAAAATTAATTAATAATAAATCAAAACTTAATTTTTTTAAATAATGTATTTAATTTTTTAATGCAATATGAAATGTTATGGCTCTTAATCTCAAAATTCAGTATTAAATGATCTCAAATAATTGGTCCACAAAGTTATTCTCACTAGTAATGTTTTATACTAATTTTGGAGATTAAATTACTTCATTTCATTATATTTTTCAAGACAATTAAAAATATAATGTTATTGTGATTTAAAGAACAATACAAAATTTATTATTCTTCTTAATTTTTTATTTCAAATTAATGAGATTACTCATATTAATAGAATGCTGAACCTGTATATCAACACATGTAAATCAATAATTAATTAATTTTGATATAATTTATTTTATTTGACAACTAATAAATTAATTATTATCTTAATTTTATAAAGAAAATTGTTTTTTTATAAAAAAATTATATTTTCAAGTCATTTCGAGTCGAATTGTTTCGAGTTTCTGGATCGTTTCAGATTTCAAGTCGAATCGAATTTGAATCATTTTGAATTTAAATCATTTCGAGTTTCAAGTCATTCGAATTAAAATCAAATCATTATTATGATATATTTTTTAGTTGGATCGAGTAAAATTTTACCATCCCTACCCAAAACAAATATACTAGCTGTCAATTGTTTGTTCATTTCATATTCTTCAGGGTCTTTTTTTTTTTATATATATATTTGTTATTCCATAAAATATAAGCCACAAAATTAGTGACAGATTTCCAATATTCTCAATTGGCTCTATGTACAAATTCGCACCAGCTTCTTCTAGTAGCTTACCAAAGAGGAAACCAGCTGTACGGCATGGCTTCACGGGCAATCTCCCCACTCAGTCATATACGTAAGTTTGGGAGCACAGTAACCACGGACGCTATTGAAATTTTATCACTAGAATCTATCTATTTAAATTTTAAGTAAATCACAACTATAACAAATAAATATGTAAAACAAATAAAGAGTACAAACACAATAATTTAATATGGTTCGACAATCTCTTTACATACATCCACCAACAAACCTGTTCTCAACCTAGCTTTAGTTGTAAATGTTTTTTCTACTTGACAACCCAAAGCTCCAATACACCCAAAGCTCTCATCTTAGCTATAGTAGAAATTTTTTTTGATTTTTAATGTATATTAGAATTATGGGTGTGTCTAGGACCCCTTTATATAGAAGATATTTTCTTAATACTATTAGGAAAAGAATAACAACATCATAGTAGATTACTACTACTACTTGTCACTACAAGATAAAAGGTTATCGCTAGTGTTTTTTTTTGCATATTTCGGCGCTTTAAAGTGCCAGAATACGCATTTCCGGCGCTTATTGCAAGCGCTGGATAAAGTACCAGTATGTATGGTGTCGAAGCGCAAATACCGGCGCTTAAAGAAAGCGCCGCAATATGCAAATTTTTTCGGCGCTTGTAAGTGTCGGTATATTTTAGCGCTTGTAAGCGTCGCAATATACCAACCTTTTTAAGCGCCGGTATATACCGACACTTATATAGTGGTGCTTCTAAGCACCGGTATATTTCGGCTCTTTTCCAAAATATACTGGCACTTAGAAGTGCCGTTATATAAGTGCTTTAATTGTGATTTTTTACATTATTTTGGAGCGCCGCTAAAAGTGCTTTAATTGTGTTTTTTTACATTATTTTGGTTTAATGTACCATAAAATATACCCTTCAATAAATAAAATGTACCATAAAATTTCAAATGTTCTTCAATATATAAAATGTACCATCAAATATCCATAAAAATTCATTTACTCGGTACAAAAGTCATCTCATGTACAAAAAAAAAAAACAATCATAGTTACCATCACACTTGACATCAATTTTGAGGTCCTCTATTAACCAAATGTTGTAGTAAAGACTTCAGCTCATCCATTTGGGATTGCATACTGTTAATTTAATCATCGTGCTTAGCTGTTATTTCTTGAATCTGATGCGCTTGCTGTTCAATCTGATGCACATGTTGTTGATTGTTTTCTTCCATTTGTGCTCTCAGACTATTTATCTCTTCAGCATAAGCCTCATGGTATCCCATATCATTCCTCATTTGAGCTGAAAGTCCATACATGGCAAAGGGTGTAACTCCAAACCCGTGACCTCGGACACGACCAGAACTCTCTTGACTTCATTTTGTATTGCTAAATTATTGCTAGCATCAGAGGATCCTTCAGCTGCAACAAGTTCAGCAACACGAGCTTCAGCTGTCACCTACAATTACGAAACAATAAAGATTAAACTCCTCGGAATATTGAGTAGCTAATTGCAGCGAAATTTACATAAAACAAAAGTTGCTTATCATATTTTATAGAAAAACTGGTAGAATTTCCCATATTTTTCCATAAAACCTCCTGCAAAAGAAAAACAAATGTACAATCTAAACAAAGTAGTCAATTCACAACTTAACAAATATACAATCCAAACAACTAGAACAAGATTTAAATAATATATTATTACATACCTTACAAAGTTAGAGATGATATAAGAACAAGTGAAATGTTTGACCATTTAAACTTAACATATAAATGCAGGCAGATAAGGTCAGGAAACTTTTAAAACCCTTGAAAATAACTGAAAGTGAGATTCCAAGTTTTATCCTTCCTATAGATCTTTTGGCTGCCACTGGAGATTGGAGAAAAAGGGAATATGAATCAGACATGTAGTAATTTTGCTCTTTCAAGATCTTATCATTCACCATAATGAAATTTCCATAGAAACTTATAAAAAATGTCTATAGAAAGGTTTTTATTTCCGTTTTAACTTGTATTGGGTATATAACTAAATAACTCATGGTTTTCAAAAGTGTGAAAATTACAAACCGATGGCTGATTTATAGGTGTGGCTACTCTTTTTCTCAATAGAGTTTTCATAAGGAAGCTGTTATATGCAAAATAATGTGAGAACTTAGCATAATTTACAAATTTACTTGCAGGTTGTGGACGAGGAAAAAGAAAGAGACAGCAATTGTTACCCACAGTGGATTCTTGTTCCACACACTAAATGCATTTGGAAATGACTGCCACCAGGTGGTGAATTAAGAAATAAGCAAACAGTAAGCATCTCTAATGCCTCGTATTTTACTTCTAAATTATCTTGTTTCGCACCCTTCAAGTATGAATTGCTAGTAGGTTATCCACTTATGCATGTACTTCACAATTTTCCTATTAGCCATTGAATGTTGTTTATTCTCTAAAATTTGTTTCCCTTCAAATCCTGATTAACAAAATCTAATGCAAATAATTTTTTTCACCTTGAATTTTCTTTGTTATAGTTAATAATGCCAAAGCACATAGTAGGCAGAATCAAGTGGCAAAGTCAAGCATCTAAATTAAGGTGAGGAGAAATCAAATTCAATACTCGAGCAGAAAGTGACCTTTCTACTTTCTAACTAGTTATATTTGACTTTGCAACTAAAAAATACTAGTATTACTTTTCCACAGAACTATACGCTACTAGTCTGGAAGATTTGATAAGTAAAAGTGCTATATTTATGTTAATCTTACTTTCTTGGGAAAATCAACTTGTCACGTGTTTGAACCTCAATTAAGTCCATCTACATTCATCATTCTAAATGGATATTATTTAAGTTACCAGCTTATACAATTATGCAAAGTTAAGCAAGTGAAGAACCAAAAAAGACACAAAAAGAAGCCGACTACAGAACATCCTCTACTGACGATAAAAAGGAGAAAGTCCTAATTAAAACAGAGTCATATGTTTATCTGAAGTATTTGTAAGCCCTGTTTGTACTGACTATCTTTTATTTTTAATTGTTGAGACATCTACAATGAGAGAACTATAGATTAGAGGCCGAAATGTCATTTTTCTTAGTTAAAAAACAAACTCAGTCTCTAGATTTAATTAACTGCAAACCACAAAGATGAATATGATGATGATCTGTTGATGCTTAAAACTTATAATGCTCTCTCACCATCCATTCAACAATTCCAATACCTCATTAGTCATTTCACATGCTCTAGCAATAAAGACACCATCATAGTCATCACCAACAAGGCAAAAGATAGTCCATGTTAATCATAATAACAAAGGTGGACTGAAAAATGAGATCTACAGCAACATCAACATACAAAGGTTCACTTGGTAAGAAAACTAGGCATAATAATTCATCTTATATGCAGACAAGATCAAGGAAGAAGTTGAAGACACCATAGTAAAGTTCCTGTTTCCATGACTAGAGGTCACTTGTTATCAAAAGATTGACTTATCCTCTACGTATGAAACTTGGAGTTGCTATGTAGCACCTGCAACTCACAGGTGCTGTGCAGTGCCTGCACTGCTCACAGGTGCCATTATTGGTTAGAAACCTATAATATAATTTTATTATGCCTGGAGAAGTGCCATTATTGAATAGTATGGATGGGTTTTTTAGGTGGTGAATTGGCTATCTAATATCACTACATCGATCAAACTCCCTTAAACTACCCTTTATAAAAAAAATCATTTTATTCTAGCAATGACAAGCTGCAAATTACTTGAGTTTATCAGCTGTCTGATTTACATCATTAGTTCTTCTCATCTTTATATATGGCTTCTTGTTACATAGACACTTACATGAATCAGTAGGGGAAAAAATATGAGCTAAACAAAACCCAAGCTACCTATCATAAGCTTAGGTGTCAACTGCAAAGGTTTATTAATATAACAGAAGCTATCAAGATAGTGTTTTCTTTAATTTAACTCCTAAAAATCATTGTTTTTTCAAATGATTTTCAAGTTTTGAAGACTCAATCTAATTATCAGAACAAGATGCAC
The DNA here is from genome assembly GCA_023935145.1 of Bretschneidera sinensis. NCBI lineage: Eukaryota > Viridiplantae > Streptophyta > Magnoliopsida > Brassicales > Akaniaceae > Bretschneidera > Bretschneidera sinensis. Next base: position 15,109,118 of record CM043699.1, on the reverse strand, counting down.
AGTTTAAGTAGCAATATATACATACTGATTTCAGTAAAAGAATCAAAATTTACAGTAAAATATTACCTCAGCTTTACAAGAGCAACCATGACAAATAAATGCAATTTTCTTCTTTAATCAACTATCATATATGTAAGTGAACTTACCACAAATTGTCGTGATGCTTCATCAATAAAAGTCTCATCCTTGCTTTTATGAGTTTCAGCAAAAAACTCTACGCGCCCGGGCTCATTTCCATGTGTCATCTCCTACCATTTATGAACAGAGTTCAAACAGTGACTAAATACACTACATCTCAATGAAAGTATGGATGAATGAAACAAATGAACTCACATATTCATCTCTTCTTCTAGCAAAACTCTTTGAACCGATCGTGTGAGAGCATTGTTGTCTTTCATATGCCGCTGTCCCTATAGGAGAATATTTCTACACCAATAATAAACCAATTGAATAATAAGTCATTATTAGAAAAATAGAAACAATGAGAATCCAAATGAACATAATTATCTTAAAATAACCTCACTCTGCTCAGAGAACTAGTAGTTCATCAGTTGCTTCCACTGGTCTTGATCTACTCCTTTTGGGACATTGTTGCTTAAAACTTGTTGTTTTGTTTTGTTCCTCACATGGTCCCTTTTAAGCACATATCGGTAGTCCTTCCATTTTTCCCTATCATCCTCAATAAAATTTTGTCTATCGCCTCAATCATATGGTAATGGAACTTCCTCTACCACAAATAAAGAAAATCGAAGTTCAAATAAGCATTATTGGTGTTAGGGATTATGCATGTACAACACCACAAAAACAAAAAAAAACATAAAATTTTTGGAGGAAAACCCGAAATTAAGTTGTTACTTACCCGAATCAATACAACAAGGTTCTTCTTGTAGTTAGAAGAGACCTTATTCTAATCCGTGTAATTAAGCGGACAAAGGTTCCCTCTCTTTACAATCTTGCCCAACCAGTTACTTAATATTTGGCCACCCTTTTTAATTGGTTGATAACGTGCATTGAAGTGGACCACAATTTTTTTCCCACGTTCAAGGGACCACACTTGTGAGGTTTTCAGGACACGTGTTTGCTTCCTCACCCTCTCTTCAGAATCTATACATTGAAAACATAAATTTTATAATTAGTATAACAATGTGATATCAAACTAGTTATAAAGAGAATATATTATAATACAAAAATTACCAATCATCTCGAATTGTTCACTATCATTGTTTTCACTTTCCGTTGTTATTGGCTCACGCTCATAATCATTTTGCGAGTCATGATCATCATCAAGGTGATACTCATGGTCATGGTCAATATCTTCTTGATGGTGTGAAGACTCGGCTAGAGCCTGGTTTGATATGTTATCTCTGACTGAGGGAGGAATATATTTTGACCTATACATCTTGCAATCTGTATACATAAAAACATAAAAATGATTATATCTCACACTATCAAGAATGCATTAATAGTTAACAAGAATTAGAAGAACCACACCTGAAAGATAGGAATAGTCAAGGGCTCGCAGAAAATGCAGCAATCAATAACTGTTGAGAACCTGTGAATAAATGAACAAATAAGTGGTTCAAATAGGATTTAAAGAACAAGCAATAATCAATCATACAACTAAAACAGGAATTAACGACATTCTGAAGTAACATTCCACAAACTGTACGCAAAAAATACAATAAAACATTAAAATGCACATAACCCGAAAGAATACAATAAAACATTACAAATCTCTTTGACACACATGTGCATCATATAAATACACATCTAAATACAATGACATTGAAATGCACATAAAACTAGTTGGTATCTTCGTCAATGTCCATCCTAGCCCAAGTTGAGATACAATCTAATTGATCGTCTACCACTACATTAGAAGGTATGCATTGATTGTAAGTGTCGTCATCCTATTCATGTGTTTTTCCCCCCATTTCATATAGGTTCCTTGGCTTTGTGATCACAACATGACACCATTCCTTTCTTGTTGGGTCTTGCACATAAAACACTTGTTTCGCTTGAGATGAAATAACGTATGGGTCATCCTTCAATAACTGACCAGTGTGTATGAACCTATTCAAGTTCACGAGAATGCACCCACTTGCATCTTTCTTCAAACCACTGGGTGAATTAATATCCACTCAATCACAACGGAACAACACAATCTTAAGCGTCCCATAGTAATCCAACTCGATGATATCTTTGAGCACACTATAATACATTTTATCATCCGCTTCAACCTTAACTCCCGAATTTTGAGATTGTCTAAACCTCTCACGTTCTTTTGTGTGGGATTTAAAGCTGTTGATGTTGAATCCATTAAATCTCCTAACAACATTATTTGGACCTCGAGCAAAGGCAATTATTTCATCTGAATAATCGTTATCCACCATCCATGGCACCTAAACATTTTCCAACAATTAATATGAGACAACAACAGTCAATGTTTTATTGAATACACTTATAACATTCGAAGACAATTGTTATTATGCCTAACCTGTCTCATAAGCCATGAGGGAAATCTCTCAACCAACCACTTTTGTTCGAGACTTTGTATTGGTCGATTGGAACGGTTGGTTAGTCTTTGAGCAGCCAAAAATTCGCTGCAATAATTGATGTTTTTAACTAACTGTTATCCATTACAGTGATAATAACAAATAAGAACAACTCAATTTAAACACATGATTACTGTAACGACCCATCCCGGGTTGGCCACCCCCGAGACGGTATCATCACATTTTGAAAATTCCAGCACGACATATATATGCAACAATAAAAAATATCACCAAAAGAATTTTACATCAATCTGTAAAATGCATGAAGATTTACAAATAAATTTTTCATTTTTATTTTTACATTAGTCTGAGAATGACGACACGTACGCGGCTTACAGAAAGTGATTTATTCTGAACCTCAACTCACCAAACTATTTGCCAAACCTGCTACCTAAAAATCATTGTACAATGAGGAGTGAGCTTCACAAGCTCAGTGAATTAAATTTACTAAAAGTATTCCAAATTCTATAAATAGTCTTTTAATATTTAATATTTTATTTTTTTCACATAACCTGATGACAACTTTCTACTATCAATATCTTCTTCTCAATCATTGACTCACCTTAAGACTATCAATTATCTCCTAATTACCTCGTAATGAGGTTCATATCAAAAAGTCCATCATTTAGGTAAGTCTTATCACCCTACTGTCTCTTTCTATGAAACTCAACCTTCTATAATGAAATTCACAAAAATATCACATCTCAGCATCTCAAAAATTTCATCATTATAGCTGTCTCTTTTTATGAGTCCCAGCCATCTATAATTTAATTCACAATTAATATACCACATCTCAGCATCTCAAAAATCTCATCATTATAGCTTTCTTTTTTTATGAGACCCAGCCATCTATAATTTAATTCACAATTAATATACCACATCTCAGCATCTTAAAAATCTCATCATTATAGCTGTCTCTTTTTATGAGACCCAGCCATCTATAATTTAATTCACAATTAATATACCACATCTCAGCATTTCAAATAATGCAACGATAATTAAAACAAATGCAGATGCATGAATGATTATGATGGGAACGTCTTCCCACCTGTCGACAAGTTATTATTATCTTAGACCGGCTGCTCTCCCGGTTCTTTTATTCTCATCAGACCGGCTGCCTTCTCGGTTAATTCCAGCATATATCGACTGTCACGGTTTTCACTTTTCATCCCAGCGTATACTGGCTATCACGGTTTTCACTTTTCATCCCAGCATATACCGGCTGTCACGGTTTTTATTTTTCATCCCAGCATATACCGGCTATCACGGTTATTTCATTAGACCGGCTGCCTTCCCGGTTCTTTCGGTTATATTATTAAATGCATATGTGCATGAACAATGATATGAAACAGTAATATAAACAGTAATATAAAAACAATATAAAGATTCAAACCACTTAATTTGGCTATCCTAATTATTCACAAATTTTATATAACAAAGTTTTTTTAAAAAAATTTCTTACATCCAAACATCTGGATTTTTATCAAATTATAAAAATTCCACTAAATTCTTCTATTCCCAAATCACATCAAATAATCTATTAAAGTTTGCCAAGATCCACTAAATTTCATCTCAAATAATCCACCAATTTTTGTCAAGATCCACTAAAATTCACTTCAAATCATCCACCAAAATTTTGTCAAGGTCCACTAAAATTTATCTCATCATAACTCGTATTAAAACATCAATATATCTCATCAATAATTTATTTATTGCTTTTATTCTCAAATAAACTTATAATTTCTAAAAAAAATATCATTTCTCACCGAGAAATATTTCTACCTGTCCAAATTTCCTATCATACCCATAAATCAATTTTTCATCTATCACCCAAGCATACTTAAATAATTAAAATTAATATTATCGCTAAATAATTGATTTTTTATTTAGACTACTTAAAGTAAATCCAACTCACCCCGTAGCACTTAAAGCTATCCGTGGGTCACCTTCTCGTCTTTCCCAATCTTCTCAAAAATTTCTCCCGTTGTAGATAGTCAACACCATCTGCTATTCTGATATCTTCTCGTAATTCTTTATAAAACAAAATATTCCCGAAAATCCCTTCAAAATTTTGGTCTTCCAATTTTTCTTTGAACTCCCAAGTGTTTAGAGAAAAAATGGAAAGGAAACTCAGTTTTTATCATTCCCTACGAATTCGCCAGTTCTCATATATATAGGAAATTGATATCAAGCTTCCTCCTGCAACTTTGCTTGCCAAGTCAACAATCACATTCTTTAAATTATTCTATAAATTGGACACTTGCAAGACAAAATTATTGTTTTTGCAAAACAAAATGATTTCTTTCTCTTTATGCTTTACACTTGGCCATCATCCATTAAATTTGGGAAAGCATTACTTTAACTTGGCATAATCACGTTAGACTTGGCAGCAGGTGTTGCCACCTGCTGTCACGTTGTTACTGTTCATCTAATTTTTTTTTAAAAAATTTTAAATTTTTTTTTTTAGAATTGCTTTAGTCAAATACTAATAAACTTTGCATATAGACTTTATTTTAAATTTCATGACATATTTATTCAATTACTTATTTATCCTTACTTTAAAAATATGGGTATTACAATTCTACCATCCTTACAAAAATTTCGTCCTCGAAATTTTCTTACTTTGCTCGGAAACAAATATAAATAATACTTTTTTATACTTATCTTACGTTTTCACGAAATTTGTTCAATATCTTTATTCCACCACCGAACTTTACACTAGTGAAATTATTCTTTTACACAAGACTTATTCTCTTTGTTCAAAATTCTCACTGGTACTTGAATATAAGTCCAATCTTTCTGAATTTCTATAACTTAGCTCGAAATATCATGTAAACACTTTCTTAAAAGTGAAACATGAAATATATTATATAAATGTTTTAATTCTGGAGGCAAATTCAAGTTACTCACAATTAATCCAACTTTCTCAACAACCTCATTGGGTCCTACATACTTCGGATTCAACTTTTCTTTTCTGTTAAAATCTCAATACACCTTTTCATTGAGATATTTTTCAATACACCAAATTACCTACTTGAGACTCAAGAGGTCTACTTTAGGCCGCTTTACGGTTCTCTCTAACAAATTTGATCATCTTTATTGTTAGCTTAATAATAGATAGATCAGATATGTTTTTCTCTTCCATTTCTTCCCAACATATAGGAGTTCTACACCTCCTATCATACAACGTCTCAATGGGTGCCATCCCAATACAAATTTGATACTGATTTTTATAAACAACTTCAATCAATGGCATGTAAGCATCTCAATTTACTGAAAAATTCATCACATTTGTCCTTAGCATATCTTCTAGTATTCTAAAAATCCAATATGAGCATGAAAATTTATATTAAATTGCCATTGTATATACGTGGCTTTCTAAAAGTCTCTCCCAATATCAAGATGTAAATCTAACATCTTTATTTGACACTATGCTCAATAGTACTCCATACAACCTCACAGTCTCAGCTACATCCCTCTTCAATCTTGACCATCAGAATTTCTGTCTCAATCCTCTATATTTCTTATTGTTAATTGATTGCATCAAATCTACATCATTATGTACCTTTCTCACTATCTCCTTTTTCAATTTTACATTATTGGGAACTCCATCCATGTACCAACACCAAACTACCTTCATTTCAGATTTTGAACTCAAAATGCTTTCTAGTAAGCACTCAATGCTTAATTTTTTTCTATCTCTTTATCTCTACCTTGATTCTCTAAAACATTTTACTATGGACAATTGTACAATCATATTTGTTAACCTAAATCCTCTATCACTGATATTCAACTTCATTCTTATCTCTTTTAAATCTATCATCAATTTTCTACTCAATACATTAGCTATCACTTTCGCATTTTTAGATGATAATGAATTGTGCAATCATAGTTATTAATCAACTCCATCCACCATCTTTGTCTCAAATTCAACTCTCTCTGGGTAGATAAGTATATCAAACTCTTATAACCCATGAATATCTTACAAGTGGCTCCATACATATGATGTCTCCAATCTTTTTAAAGTAAACACTATAGCCGCCAATTCTAAGTCATGAGTAGGGTAATTTCTATCATGCATCTTCAATTGCCTAGAAGTATGGTTCACAACTTTCCTATGATACACATATCCCAAACATTTATGTGACGTATCACTATACACCACAAATCCTTTATCATAAGAAGGAAACACCAATATTGGAGCTGAATTTAATTTCTCCTTTAGAAATTGGAATATTTTTTTTTTCTCATAGTTTCCTTACCATACAAATCTCACATTTTTCCTGGTCAGTCTATTCAACCGTATCACAAAAACAATATTTCTGAAAAGATCTTCTATAATAACTAGCTATCCCAAGAAGATTCTAATCTTAGTCATATTAGTTGGTCTTTCCCAACTTAACATTGCCTCTACTTTTTACAGATCATCTGTTATGCTATTCCCGACATTATATGTTCCAAGAAAATTATTTCTTTCCGTCAACACTCACACTTAGAGAACTTATATCATACCATCTCTTCCTCCTCAAAGTCTCCCACATAATTTCTAAATGTTTTGTCTGTTCTTCCGTAGTATTAAAATATACCAAGATGGTATCAATAAACACAACCACAAGATTATCAAAAAATGGTTCAAACCTTTTATTCATCGAGTCCATGAATGTTTCTGGAATATTATTTAATTCAAATGTCATCACAAGAAACTTATGACCATAATATGTTATAAAAACAAATCTTAGGCACACCGCCCTTCAATTGGTGATAATATAATCTCAGATTTATCTTAGAAAACACTCATTCCTTGCAACTGCTCAAACAATTCATTTATCTTGGGTAAAACATATATGTTCTTATTCCAACTATCTGTAGTCTATACATCCACCTATCGTTCCATCTTTCTCTTTCACGAACAACGCATGGGCTTACCCAAATACATTAAGTATGATAAATTGTTTATCCAAAAATTCTTAAAATGGTACATTCAACTCTCTCAATTTAGTTGATGTTATTCTGCAGGGTGCTATTAAATATATGTGATGATCCTGGTATCATATCAATAGAGAATTTAATCTCTCTACTGGGATGCAACCTAGGCAACTCATCAAGAATTACTTTAGAATATTTTTTCATTACTAAGATTTCTTCCTATTTTCCTTTTTGGAATTCATTACGTATGCCAAGTACTTCTCACAACCCTTCTTCAACCATCTCCTAGTGGTCAGAGCAAAATAAAATAATTCGAGAGTGTTTTATGTTCTATCTGAAGGTTACATTCCTCATATCCACATCTTGAACACTACATTCTTTTTGGAACAATCAATCATATTCAAATAATATAAATCAACTTCAGATTTTATATTGCTAATATGAATCACACAACCGTTGTAAACATTTATGATTATCACTCCATCTTTAGTGAAAACTTCAACAAAATATTTTTGCATCAAAAGACTAACACATACTTCAATAGACTTTATATGAAGACTGGATGCAAAAGAGTGGGTTGCATCAAGATCAACCAACATTGACAAGTCCATTTTCTCTCCACATAAAGCACTTCAATTTTAAAAATTATGGGATAAATATCTTATCTGAATATAATTTAATAAACTTTTATATCCCAATCATACACCAGATTGCCCACTTCCACTTGGTGGCATACTTACTTCCTCTACCATGACTTCTAGTTCCCATCATCTGTCTCCCAAAATCTAAGGGTCCCACTAATAGTATTTTAAGATACATAAGCATAAGATATTGTTTGCTTCTGACTCTGTACTTCAGTTTCCTGTAACAAGGAATGCCTCATTTGGGGTGGTCTCTCACCCTGTACGCTCATACTACCACTACCTCTATAATCTTTATGTTTAAGTCTCTTTAACCATTTTTTTTTCTTTCCTTTAAACTCAATCACCTCTCTCTCAATCTGAAATGATATATCCACCAATCTGATATAATTCATATGCTTTGTGTAAAATAGTTTCAATCAAATCTTAAAACATAGTTCATCTTTGAACCTCTTACACTTCTTCTTCTCTAGTCTATCATTTCCGGTACAACCACAAATCTCTTATCATACTGAGCCACAGTCAACTTATTTATCTCAAATAAATAAAATCTCTATCTTGTTGGGCTCTAAAGGTCTAAGGAAAATATTTATTAAAGGAAACCTCCTTAAACTTATTTCAGATTAAGGGTTTATCAATATTTGTACTTATCTTGGGAAGAATATCCTTCCATCATTCACAAAACGTCTCTTTCTAACTCAAACGAAGTAAAGGTAATCATCTGTCGTAAAATACTAAATAATATCTCCAAATATTTCTCTGAAACTTAAGCGTAAAAGGATTCATAAATCTTTTAAACAACAAAGCATTTAGCTTAATTATATCTCCCTGCATGTTATGCATAAATCCACTTTTTTCCCTTTTTAAGTGTCTACCATTACTGGATTAACAGCTTCAGGCACTGTCCTAGTATGCTTATCAAGTCTATGCTGTAAGTTATCCACTTGATCATCTAATACATTCATTTTCTCAAAAGCATGAGTAAGAGCTTATCTTAGCTCATCTCTTTCAACTTCAGATTCTCTCATACCTCGATTATATTATTAATATCAATCATATTATCAACATGTTCCCCTTCAAGGAACCACAGATTCAGACTCAACCTTGACTTATCAAAAATATTGTGGGCCTACCACACCATCTCAAATCAACAATTCTAACTCTAGCTCTAGCGCGTCCACGTGTCATTTTCAGACTGTTCATTATAATTTATTTTAATCTTCCACTTTCTTACTTTTTATGCAGTCTACAGAATCATACAACATAATGCTCTGATACCAAAATTGTAACGAGCCATCCCGGGTTGGCCACCCCCGAGACGGTATCGTCACATTTTGAAAATCCCAGCACGACATATATATGCAACAATAAAAATATCACCAAAAGAACTTTACATCAATCTGTAAAATGCATGAAGATTTACAAATAAATTTTTCATTTTTATTTTTACATTAGTCTGAGAATGATGACACGTACGCGGCTTACAGAAAGTGATTTCTTCTGAACCTCAACTCACCAAACTATTTGCCAAGCCTGCTACCTGATACAATGGGGAGTGAGCTTCACAAGCTCAGTGAATTAAATTTACTAAAAATATTCCAAATTCCATAAATAGTCCTTTAATATTTAATCTTTTATTTTTTTCACATAACCTGATGATAACTTTCTACTATCAATATCTTCTTCTCAATCATTGGCTCCCCTTAAGACTATCAATTATCTCTTAATTACCTCGTAATGAGGTTCATATCAAAAAGTCCATCATTTAGGTAAGTCCATCATTTAGGTAAGTCTTATCACCCTACTGTCTCTTTCTATGAAACTCAACATTCTATAATGAAATTCACAAAAATATCACATCTCAGCATCTCAAAAATCTCATCATTATAGTTGTCTCTTTTTATGAGTCCCAGCCATCTATAATTTAATTCACAATTAATATACCACATCTCAGCATCTCAAAAATCTCATCATTATAGTTGTCTCTTTTTATGAGACCCAACCATCTATAGTTAAATTCACAATTAATATACTACATCTCAACATTTCAAATAATGCAACGATAATTAAAACAAATGCAGATGCATGAATGATTATGATGGGAATGTCTTCCCACCTGTCGACAGGTTATTATTATCTTAGACCGGCTGCCCTCCCGGTTCTTTTATTCTCATCAGACCGACTGCCTTCCCGGTTAATTCCAGCATATACCAGCTGTCACGGTTTTCACTTTTCATCCCAGCATATACCGGCTGTCACGGTTTTCACTTTTTATCCCAGCATATACCGGCTGTCACGGTTATTTCATTAGACCGGCTGCCTTCCCGGTTCTTTCGGTTATATTATTAAATGCATATGTGCATGAACAATGATATGAAACAGTAATATAAACAGTAATATAAAAACAATATAAAGATTCAAACCACTTAATTTGGCTATCCTAATTATTCACAAATTTTATATAACAAAGTTTCTTTAAAAAAAAAATTTACATCCAAACATCCAGATTTTTATCAAATTATAAAAATTCAACTAAATTCTTCTATTCCCAAATCACATCAAATAATCTATTAAAGTCTGCCAAGATCCACTAAATTTTATCTCAAATCATCCACCAATTTTTGTCAAGATCCACTAAAATTCACCTCAAATCATCCACCAAAATTTTGTCAAGGTCTACTAAAATTCATCTCATCATAACTCGTATTAAAACATCAATAATAATTTATTTATTGCTTTTATTCTCAAATAAACTTATAATTTCCAAAAAAAATATCATTTCTCATCGAGAAATATTTCTACCTGTCCAAATTTCCTATCATACCCATAAATCAATTTTTCATCTATCACCCAAGCATACTTAAATAATTAAAATTAATATTATCACCAAATAATTGATTTTTCATTTAGACTACTTAAAGTAAATCCAACTCACCCCGTAGCACTTAAAGCTATCCGTGGGTCACCTTCTCGTCTTTCCCGATCTTCTCAAAAATTTCTCCCGTTGTAGATAGTCAACATCTTCTGCTATTCTGATATCTTCTCGTAATTCTTTATAAAAAAAATTATTCCCGAAAATCCCTTCAAAATTTTGGTCTTCCAATTTTTCTTTGAACTCCCAAGTGTTTAGAGAAAAAATGGAAAGGAAACTCAATTTTTATCATTCCCTATGAATTCGCCAGTTCTCATATATATAGGAAATTGATATCAAGCTTCCTCCGGCAACTTTGCTTGCCAAGTCAACAATCACATTCTTTAAATTATTCTATAAATTGGACACTTGCAAGACAAAATTATTGTCTTTGCAAAAACAAAATGATTTATTTCTCTTTATGCTTTACACTTGGCCATCATCCATTAAATTTGGGAAAGCATTACTTTAACTTGGCATAATCACATTAGACTTGGCAGCAGGTGCTGACACCTGCTGTCATATTGTTACTGTTCATTGATTTTTTTTTTTTTATAATTTTTTTTCTTAGAATTGCTTTAGTAAAATACTAATAAACTTTGCATATAGACTTTATTTTAAATTTCATGACATATTTATTCAATTACTTATTTATCCTTACTTTAAAAATATGGGTATTACAATTACTAAGTTCTTTTATTGATACTAACCTACGAAGGTCAGAAAGTTTATCATTATGGAGCAACACATAACAATGTGCTTGAGCCAATGACATGTCATCGAGCTCAACACTTACAATCTTTCCTATTATCCGTCCACCTGAGGAAAACATGTATCATTGTTCCTTTGGGAGCGGTTGAATTTTGTCTCTACACCTTTGAAGTATTGGGAGCACTATGTTAGACACTCTTCCCCATTGTACCCTTCAGCAATTGACCCCTCGGGTCGACTTCTATTACGTACGTAAGATTTCAAGCGCACTAAATACCTTGCAAAGCCAAAACATTAAAGATAAAGTAAGTAGCTAATAATATAAAAAAAAAACAAAGTGCATAAATTAGCTTTGAACATCTAACCTCTCAACAGGATACATCCACCTGTAGTGTACGGGACCACCAAGTCTAGCCTCGAAGGCTAAGTGAATGATAAGATGAACCATAATGGTAAAGAAACCCGGGGGGAATATTTTCTCCAAATGGCAGAGTGTCAAAGCAACACGCGACTCCAATATGTCAAACTCAAGGGGATCAAGGGCTTTAGAGCATAAAACTTTGAAAAATGATGATAACTCAGAAACAACTGCTACAACATGTCTAGCCAAAGATGCTCTTAAGGCAATCGAAATGATTTCTTGTATCAATATGTGACCATCATGACTCTTTAAGTTTAACAGCTTACAATCCTTTAGGTTAACACATCTAGAGATGTTTGATGCATACCCATCAGGAACTTTAAGATTTGCTAAAACTGTCAAGAAATTCTGCTTCTCCTTCGTGGACATAGTGTAGCATGCTGGAGGCGAGTGATTTTTTCTATTAGGAAGAACAACTAAATGGAGGTCTTTCCTAATACCAATTTTCTCAAGATCACGGCGTGCCTTTTTATTATCTTTAGTCTTACCATCTATATTCAATATTGTTCCAATCAAATTATCATATACATTCTTCTCTATATGCATCATATCTAAATTATGACGCAATAGATTGTCTTTCTAATATGGTAACTAAAAAAAATGTTTCTTTTTTTCCACAACGTATCTACAACTCCCACATCCATGGGAAGATCCTCATTATCAACATTTTCAAGAAAATCGTCCATACTCTAAAAAAGGTTATCAACTTCATCCACAAGGACTTACCCCGTAGAGGTACCAACATCCTTTCTTGCCCTCTTCTTAGAAGGCTTCGAGGTTTTACCATAGATATAGTTTCCACCCTCTAGTTGTCTTAAAACATCGTGCCCAGATAGTGGAACATGAGCAGATCCCAAGTCGATGGTGCCAACAGACTGATCCTTTTAAAAATAAAACTCATGGTTTTCTACTAACCATCGACGATGACCCACATAGCAAAACTTTCCCTCGTGCTTTACCATACAGAATGCGTAGATTCCCCACAACATGGACAAGCAACCCACCCCTTGGTGCTCCAACCAGATAAGTTTGCATATGCTGGAAAATCATTAATGGTCCAAAGAAAAGAAACGTGCAGCTTAAAGCTTTGATTGGTGGACGCATCAAACGCATCAACACTATCCCATAATTGTTTCAACTCTTCCATTAGAGGTTGCAAAAAGATATCAATATCATTACTGAGGCTTTTCTCACTAGGAATAACCATTGAAAGGAAGAAGGATGTTTACTTCATGCAAAGCCACGGTGGCAAGTTGTATGGGACCAAAAGAATGGACCATGTGCTATAAGTTGAACTCATTGTTCGAAAGGGATTGAACCCGTCACTAGCTAGGCCAAGCCTAACACTCTGAGGATCAGCTGCAAAATCAGGATACAAAGTATCAAATTCATTCCAGGCTAATCAATCCGTCGGGTGTCTTAAAATCCCATCCTTTGTTTGATCTTTATCATGCCATCTCATTAACGAAGCCGTTTTAAATGACATATATATCCTCTTCAATCTTGGTATTAATGGAAAATAACGCAATACTTTAGCTGGCTTTTTCTTTTTCGATTGGCCATCTATCTCATTCAACGAATCCTCATCATCAGCATTGTTTTTAACCCACCGTGGCACACCACACGCATGACAAATTTCATCATTCACATGCTTAGCCCAATACAGTGTGCAGTCATTAGAACAAACATGAATCTTCTCATAGCCAAGACCCAATCCTTTGATAATCTTCATGGCTTCATAATAATTTGATGGCAATGGAGCACACATCGAAAATTCCATGTTGATAAATTCAAGCAACATAGTCAGAGATTTACCAGACCACCCATTCAAACATTTGAGGTGTAGTAGATATAACATGAAACTTAACTTTGTGAAATTCTGACAACCCGGATAAAGTTCATTATCATAATCTTTCATCAAATTACGATACTAAGTCGTCTCATTAATAGCAGAACGAACTGGATGTTCGACTTGTGAAAGATCAGCACAATTATTGAACTCAAACCCACCATGAGCCTGTTGCTCTTCACCATGCTCATTTGAAGATCCCACTTCGATTCCTAAACTTAACGGTTCATTGTTTGAGTTTTCACAGGTAACCTCGAAGGCACCTCGGAGCAAACCCAACACGTCATCTCGTCCCATGAAACCACCTGGAACACTAGTGGGTTGTGAACTAGTGTGAGTGTAGTTTATATGAGAGACTTTCTCCCCATGAAAAACCCACTCGATGTAACCTGGACTAAACTCATTATACAATAAATGCTCCTGAACAATTTCTGGTTCGAATGAATAACAGTTACCACATCTCCTACATGGATAAATAATACTATCACAACCACAAGCTTTCTGACACGCAAATCTAATGAAGTTTGCAACACCATCCATATAGGTTTTACTCAACCTTGGTTTCTCTATCCAACTTTTATCTATTTTTAGATGACACCAATAGACTTTCCTAAAACAATGTTAAGAAAGTCAGAAATGAAATATTTTTGGCAAAAGAAAGCATAATCACAAACTCGGATTTGATTGGTAAGCAGATGAACTGAAATTGATAACAACAAATTGAGTTAAAACTATATTTAATATTATATACAAAGTATCCCAATACAAAAACAAACTATTCATGTAACTACATTACGTGAAAACATTATTAGTTCTATTTTAAAAAAATAAGAAAAATATTCATTGCATATTTAATATTATATACAAAATATCCCAATAAATTTTTTTTAAAAAAAATAAACATTATTTATTTTCGATAACATTATAGTATACTAGTAACATGTGTGAAACATGCAGAATATACACACAAAGAGGCAGATAGCAATCAGAGGGATATTCGTGAATAAAGTTCATAAAACAGATGCACTTTATGCAGGCTTATATACATTTTCAAAACAATGTTCAGAGCCCATATGCATGTATGCTAAATAGTAGGTCATATAGATATTGCATCCGGGGAACATACTAAAACTGGAAGAACCTCAATAATTTTTCCCTAAACTGAAACTATATTCTGTCACGAACAAAGATAGGGGGCTAGAATGGAGGTTCAAAGATCTACGTCACTCCCTGTTTTGAACACAAAATGCAAAACATAACTGCAGAAAACTAAAAATTTATAGATTATAAACTAATCGCAAAGAAAACAACTCTTCCCTTGAGTATTACAATATTGAAAAATGAAAATAAATTTCCTCAAGGCCATAAGGGCATTCTTTTCAACATTTAACTTTTTTGCC
Organism: Bretschneidera sinensis; assembly: GCA_023935145.1. Lineage (NCBI taxonomy): Eukaryota > Viridiplantae > Streptophyta > Magnoliopsida > Brassicales > Akaniaceae > Bretschneidera > Bretschneidera sinensis. Next base: position 15,093,704 of record CM043699.1, on the reverse strand, counting down.
TCCCCTATTAGCAACCTAAGTGAATTAAAACAATTTACATTAACAGAAAAGCAAACCTTTGGGCCCCAGGGGCACATATCCCACATTGTAACTTCTAATGTACATCATCCACTCATCTCTTCTAATCCACTCAGTGAAAAAAAGAGAAAAAAAATTGACTCGCTTGGGAACTTGCCCTACATCACAAATTTGTGAGTGAGGATGATGGTGTATTTGAATTGCCTAAATCACCTAGGGAGCCAGAGTAGTCCTTCAAAAGTGTGCTAGGCTAACTTCTAATGCCTCTCCATTCATCTACTCTGATTCACTTAGCTAAAGAAAAACAAACCTCTGGCCCCACTGAACACTTGCCCACATGAAGTGAGTGAGATGACAATATATTAGTCACCTAAGCCACCTTTGCACCAAAATACTCCTTTTAAGGTATGCTTGTGGCTAACTTCTGATGTATCTCATCAATTCATCTCATTATTTCACTTATTTAGCAAAACATATCAAACCCTTGAACCCTATGGGCACTTGTTGCACACTGCTAAGTAATGAGTGCAGATGATTGTATATTAGTAGCCTAAGTCATATTCTGAGACAAAGTACTCCTTTTAAGGTGCACCTGGAGTTGAGGCTAACTTTTAATTTACCTTATTCTCTCAACCGAACAGAACTAACATTTTTTTGCTGTACAAATAACTCAAAAATTAAAATTTCATTTTCTAGAAGAAACATAGGGGGGGCACTATGCTCACATGAATGAAGAGTAACCAACTTGCCTGAGTCAACATGGTCGCATCTGCAATAACAAAAGAAACGTTCACAAATCGTGCCAAGGTTTTGGCAAGGTCTTCCTTGTCCTTGAAAGAACATCAAAACAGAACAGGTTAGAAACAGTAACATGATTTTAATCAATTCAATTACATCATTATAGTGTTTAAGCTTTACTTATGCCACAATTTACATTTGGATGGAAAACAAGAACATGATAAAATTCCATGAGAAATTTCACATGACAACCCAAAAAAAAAAGAAACAAAATCTCATACCTTCACTCAAATGTTAATAAAAAAAGATAAAGGAACCATAATAGTAAAATTAAGAAGATACTCATAAAAAATATAAATAAAAAAAGAATCTTCCTCTTAGAACCATTTCTATGATAATGCTTATGTTATCAATATCAGCAGAGAAGAAAAAAGGACTAAAAAATGGTAGAGTAAAGATCATTGATTCTACATTTAGTAAAACCAAAATATCATAATGAAGCAATGTGTTAATATCTAACATCTCCAAAACATCCATGGTGATGATTCAAAAAAATAAAACAACCTGAATATACTGAAAAAGACACTTAATTAAAGGGGAAGGAACACAATAAGATATTCGTGAATAAAGTTCCCATTTAAAAGGGAAGGAACACAATAATCAAAGTTGTTTAGATTTAGAAAACAAGCCTTTGTTAACAATCCTTAAAAAAACTAAATCAAGCATTTTAATTGATTATTGCCTCTTGAAACTGAAAAAGGTTAATATATATTAGTAATTAAGAGCTGTTAATAACAAAAAAAAAAAACAATATTTGCAGGAAAGTAATCAGCTTGATTTTAAGCCAATGTAAACCAAAGTAGCATAGTCCAATGTGATAGGTCAGAAAACAAAAATCAAGCAAACCAAAATAGCATTATCCACCATGTTTTATAAGAAATACCAAACTATGGGAACGTTATGAGAGAAGCATACCTTTTTTTCACTTAATATAAACAGCTCAATAATTGCAAAAATTATAAACCTATTTTACTAATTCAGACTGAATGATGTCAAAATCAAAATTTACCAGAAAGAGAAAAGAGAAAATAAATACTATTTCATAACAAAGACCAAACAAGAGGAAAATGAGGGGGGGGGGGGGGGGGGGCAGGAATCATGCATGGAACCCAAAAATTTGAGGTATGCGTAACTCGAATTTAAAACTCTAAATTGTATAACAACAACATACAAATATGACTAACAATAACTTACCAAAATTGTGGAGAAAAAAAAAATTCCCGTATGAGAGAGTACAATGAAGCAAAACTTAATTAAAAGTTGAGAAAAGAAGCAACCCAAAGAGACCAATAAGTGAGACAGAGAGATTTACCTGAGAGTGACCAACAACGATGAAGATGCCGACCCCCGGTGGGTTTTCCCATACCACAATAGAGCTGCTTTAGGGAAAAGCACGGACGCGACAAGGAGGAAACCAGAGAGAGAGAGAGAAAATGTTGCAGCGGCAATGGAGAATACCAGAGAGATCGAGAGAGAAAAGTTTAGGCAAAAGCACGGACACGGCAAAGAACGATAATATTTGTGAATTTTTTTAACATATTCCGACGCTTTAAAGCACCTGAATATGTTACTTTCATATTCCGGTGCTTTGAAGCGCTGGAATATGTTCATTTCATATTTCAGCCCTTCAAAGCACCGGAATATGAAATGGGTTTCGAGTATATTTCGGTGCTTAAAAGTGCCAGAATATGCTTGAAACCCATTTCATATTCCGATGCTTTGAAGTGTCGAAATATACAAAGGGTATATTCCGGCATTTTCAAGCGCCGGTATATACCAGCGCTTAAAAGCACCGGAATATGTAATCAGATTCTCAAGTGCCATTATATGTTCTTTGACTTAAAGCACCGCCAAGTAAGTGCTGGCGATTAATATATTGTGGTGCTTTTGTCAAGCGCCGGCAAATGTCACTTATCTTGTAGTGTGTACAAGGAACAATCAAAGCGCCGGAAATAAAGCGCCGGCAAATGTCACTTATCTTGTAGTGTGTACAATGAACAATCTAATAGGAAATTAGTACTACTCCTACTAGAACAACCAACTATAAAATATGAAATTACTTTTCTCAAACCAATTAGAATTCTTCTTTGTGAGGATTTGAGCCAAAATCCTAACAAATCTCCAACTTAATTGGCTCAAATTCTCCACTCATCATTAACAAATTTAACTTTCTTCTTGGTTGGTGCGATCCTTCCATTTGGTCTTTCCATATCTCATTCACCTAATTTTCTAAGCAAAACCTTCCCATCCAACACATACAAGCCATTCTTGTTCATAGTATACTTCAACACTACATTTAATCCATTAAGAACTTGCATCTCTCCATTGCCCGTAGTCCATGTGTATCCCATCTTCTCAAACGTTTCCATCATTGAGCTTTAAACTTAAGCTTCCTTCACCATCATTTACTTTGTGTTTCCCACATGTGGTAGCAACTGGGACATGGGTAGGTTCCTTCATGCAATCAAAGTACTTCTTATTATTGAATATGTGAGTGGAGGACGCCGAATCAAGTAGCACCATATCACTTTCATCAACTTTTTTCTTCGATATGCTTAATAGCTAGCATCATTTCTTCATCACTTCCCTCGGTGATACTAGCACTTTTACTACTATTTTCATTATTATTCTTCTCCCCACTCATCATTTTCAATTCTTTTAAATCATTCTTCATGGTCTTACAATAATATTGTATGTGTCATATTTCTCCACAATAGAAGCACTCATTGTCATTGTCATCTCTAGGCCTAGATTTGGATCTCTACCTTGAGCTACTGTTCGCTCTCCATTGGCTCCTCCCTTGATTAGAACTCTCCACAGCAAGTGCTTGACTACCACTAGACAAACTCTCGTTTTCCATCAACCTCTCATTCTCACGCAGGAGCACGATCAAATTTTCTAAGCTCAATGTCGGCTTGCCCAACAATAATGTTTGCACAAATGGTTTGTAAGATTTTGGTGAAGATGATAACAAGAGCATTGCCTTCTCCTCATCCTTCAATGTTTCTTATGCATTCAACAATTGAGACATTAATTTGTTAAATTCATTTAAGTGATCATAAAAACTTGTACCTTCTTCCATCTTTTGATAATAGAGGTCCATCTTGAAACACAATCTGTTAGTCAAAGACTTTGACGCATAGATACTCTCGAGCTTATCCCACAAACCCTTTAGTATAGTTTCCTTCAACACAATATACTTGATCTTGAGAGCAAGAGCCAACCTGATTATGCTTACAACCTTCCTCTGAATCGATTGTCACTCTCTATTAGTCATCTCTTCTGGCTTTTCTTCTTCTAAAGCTTGATCAAGATCTTTTTGCACTAAAAGATCTTGAACTGTATTTTGCCACAAAGTAAAATTATTTCTTCCATTAAATAAATGAATCTCAAATTTAGATATACTTGTCGATATGGTGGCGCAGACACAACAAATAGCAACTTAAAATTTCTTCAAATAGATGACCAGAATGTGATACAACTTGTTGGGATTTTACCTATAAAATCCACTTATTCAAAATTTAGGCAAAAATCACAACCACAATAATTATATAGGTTAAACTAATAAAGAGTAAGAACACAACAATTTAACGTGGTTCGACAATCTTTTTACCTATGTCCACTAGCAAACCTGCAACCTTTTTACCTACATCCACTAGCAAACCTGCTCTCGACCTAGCTCTAGTTGTAAGTGCTCTTTCTACTTGAGAATCCCAAACCCCAATACACCCAAAGCTATCATCTTAACTCTAGTTGTAAAACCTTCTGATTTATAATGTATATTAGAATTATGGGTGTGCCTTAAACCTTCTTCAAGACCCCTTTATATAAAGGATATTTTTTTTAATACTATTAGGATAAGAACAACAACATCATAGTAGACTACTACTACTACTACTTATACAAGGAATAATCTAATAAGAAACTAGTACTACTACTACTAGAACAACCAACTATAAAATATGAAACTACTTTTCTCAAACCAATTAGAATTATTCTTTATGAGGATTTGAGCCAAAATCCTAACAAATGCAAATGAGCTACCATAGATGGCTTGGGGCCTGGCTAATAACCAACAACCTTTCTTGTGGGTGATTAGACCTCCCTCAATACGTGGTTAACAGTGGATAGAGTCATTACTTAAGGGTTTTAAAGATAAAGTTGGAGGAAGAGGTTGTATCATTAGGGGCGAAGCTAGGATTTTTCTTGAGGTAGGGCTAAAATATATTACCAATCCTACGGTCACTTAATCAATTTTTTTTCTTAGTTTGTTAGTAATTAGTCTAAGTCCACAAACATAAAAGTTTTATCATATAATATTTGTTTTATATATATCTTCAATAGAAAACGATTCACACAAACTAGAACAAGTGATAATTAACATAATATGTTTTAGATAAATATTAAAAGCTTATGAGGTAGTCGCTCGGAATAGCAATCCTGTATACGGGTGTGTTGCTCAGATATGAGAGCTTTAGCTTTAGATTTGCCATGAAATTCTTTCTTTTTTTATTGTTTATATATATATGTATATTATTATTTTTTTAGATTAAGGACTTACACAGATTGGTATACATGATTTGGCAAGAGAGAACAAATTTTGTGGTAACTGCTCCTAGTGGTCCGAGCCCTTCATGTTCCAACTCCTCCTAGTGTTCCAACTTCTTTTAGTGTTTCGACTCCTCTAGTGGTTGCTCTAATGATGGTCCCTAATAAGGCCTAGCCCTCGGAAAATCGAGCCTCATCTCGTCAGGTAAACGAATCGGTATAAATCCCTTGGATATGATAGTAAAATTGATGAATAAAGATTTTGATTTTGATTTTGATATATATATATATATATATTGTATATACTAGTTTGTATGGTTATTATTTTTCCTGTATGTATATTTTTATTTGGAGATTGAATATATGATGAATTGATCATGATTTTGTGTATATTTTTTTATTTCGGCATGTAAAAGCTTTATAAGTTGCTGCCAATTCAAAAAAATAAAAACAAATTATAGTGCTAAAATAAAATAACTGATAAGGTCGGAATATAAACTTATAGTGCTAAAATAAGCTGAGTGGCTGTGTAATGCTTTTGGTTGCTTTCAAGCATTTATATTTTCTGATTACTCCAAGCAGCTAGAGAGAGAGAGAGAGAGAGAGAGATTTGTGTAATGTTTTTCTGTACTTTTGAACATGTTGGCAACAAAAAATTTACTAATATAACTCCTTTTCTTCTCATCTTTTTCATCATTCTTTGACTACCTTTTCTCTCTTCATTGGCTTTATCCACTCCTATAACTCCCTTTTTCTTCTGATCTTTTGTTCTTTTCTGTGTTCTTATTTGGATAAGTTTTCATGAGTTGTCTTCTACTGTATTTTAAAATTCCATACAAGTCTTTATTTTGTCATAAATATGGTAATTGCAGAACTTTTAATGAACAAGTTGCAGAACTTTTAATGAACGAGCATACTTCAGCATACCAACTGGTTTTTTTTTTTGTTTAAAAAAAAAAAAAAAAAAATTGAGCCCTGCCGGCAGCCCAGACCCGCCCGGAGTGTCCCTCCTTAAGAGTATCGTGAAATGGGCACCCCAGAAAGAAGTCTTGGCACATCATGCGGTGGGAGGGTTTTGGAGCCATTGCTGCTGGAATTCGACAGTACTAGAAAATATATGTGAAAGGGGTTCCATTGATATGCAGACCATGTCATGTGGACCAAACTGCAAGGTATTTGAGCCATGTGTGGAGAGTAGGTTCGGATCATATGAGAATGACTTGAAAAGAGGGGAAATAGAAAAAAACTGTGAGGAGGCTAACGATGGAAAATGAAGGGGAGGAGATCAAGCAGAGGGCTAAGGATTTGAAAGGGAAGGTTAAAGTTAATATCAGCAACTGTGGCTCTTCCTATAATTCCTTGAATGAGTTAGTAAAGTTTATCATGTCATTTTAGTTGTATTGAGGGTTTCTTCTTGCTCACAGCAAATATCCTTCTCAGACATTTTGGATTACTTTGTTTTGTGATACATATGAAATGCATAGTGCTTCTTCCTATAAATCATTTTACAATTCTTTCAATGAGTTAAGCAGAGGACATAGTCATTTTGATTGCAAGAGGATGATCAAATTAATGACCACTAGAGTTAATCATAATCATTTTAGAATACTGAGCTAATCATCTTCTTATGTACTTCATTTGCAGTTCATGGAGATGATGCTTTTACAATTATCTCTTGAACTTGATTATATTCTGCAAGCATATATAAGAAGAGATTTCATGATCAGATAATTTATCTGCTATGGATAAGAAATGTTTAGACCTGTATTAATCAAGACCGGTATTAATCAATCCCTGCAATGGCTTTAACAAAATATTCTGGAGAGGAAAAATAACCTTCCTTTTTGGGATATGCATAGTATGTGCCAACAAGTTAAAAGCACTGGTTTATCAAAAAAAGCAAGTTAGCTGCATTACTCCTTGAAGTTTATACTTAGGTCAAGCTGTAATTTTCGTGGCAAGAGAGAACTATTAAAAATGCTTTCATCTGAAATTTTCTCTTTTTAATTCCCTTTCTCTAGACTTTTCTCCTATATTGTTCCCTTCTTTTCTCTTTAAGGAAGAATTGATCTTTACTTATTTGGTAGTTTGTGTCCTTCATCCAGAGAGTGGACCACAAATTTTGAGGTTCTGCTTTGCTCCCTTGCCATGGTGAGTGAAAACATATTTAGAAAAGAATCCTAATTGAATCAGATAAGGAAACTTTAGATATTCAGGGATACCACTTCCATAAGAGTTAGAACTCTTCAATTATAGATAGGGGGTTCCCCTTGGAGATAGAACTGCAGGCTCTTCACTAGGAAATTAAAGATTTCTGCATCAACAGAAGCAAAGACATAGATGGAAAAGCTAAGGCATAGATGTCACCGGGTAGTGCTAGTGGCTGCTCCATTTCAAGGCCACATAAATCCAATGATGCATCTGGGCACCATCCTTCACTCAGGAGGCTTCTCCATCACAGTCACCCAATTCAATTCCCTGAATCCTTCAAACTACCCTGACTTCCACTACCTATCCATACGAGATGGCTTATCTGAATCCGAAATCTCCTCCTGGGATTATCTCTGATACTGAGCTTAATGCCAATTGTGAAGCGCGTTTTAAGGAATGGTTGGTTCAGTTGATGCAACAAGAAGAGCAACATGATGAGATTGCCTGCATCATATATGATGGACTCACGTACTTCTCTGAAGCAGCAGCTAAAGATTTAAAGCTTCCAAGCATTGTCTTGCGCACACCTAGTGCGGCCACAGTCATTTCTCTTTTTGCTCTTAAACAACTCCAGACAGAAGGTTACATTCCCTCTAAAGGCACTTTCTCCAGAAACTTATACTCCGTATATATGGCTTCTATATCTTTATCAAAACGCACAGTAACTTTGTCTGAAATTTTTTTTCTTATACTTAATTTTTTCTTCATCTAGCATTTCTCAAAAAACTTTAAACAGCACTTGCTAACAAAATTTAAACCATTCTAAAAATACCAATCTTGATTACAGATTTTGAATTGAAGAATGTCGTGGTGCCTGAGCTTCATCCCCTCAGGTTCAAGGATCTACCATCATTAATGGCCGGAAAATTTGAAAGTTTCTTGCAACTGATGGCTAATATTGGCCACATACAAACACCTTCAGCTATTATTTTGAACACAATGGACTTCCTTGAAAATTCATCGTTGGCACAGCTTCATCAACAACGCCAATTTCCAATTTTCCCAAAAGGTCCTATGCATTCAACATCCTCTGATAGCTTACTGAAAGAAGACAGAAGCTGCATTGACTGTCTTGACAAGCAAGCTCACCACTCGGTCATATACATAAGCTTGGGGAGCTATCATCAATGGATGAAAATGAGGTAGCAGAATTAGCTTGGGGCTTAGTCGATAGCAAGCAGCCTTTCTTGTGGGTGATTCGACCTGGCTCAATTCGTGGTTCACAATGGATCGAGTCATTGCCTGCAGGTTTTAATGCAGCAGTTGGAGAAAGAGGTTGCATTGTGAAATGGGCGCACCAAAGGGAAGTGCTTGCGCATTGCAGAGGGTTTTGGAGCCATTGCGGATGGAATTCAACACTAGAAAGTATATGCGAAGGGGTTCGTATGATATGCAGGCCGTGTTTTGCAGACCAGCCGGTGAATGCTAGGTACTAAAACTATGTATGGAGAATTGGTTTGGAGTTGAAGGGAAATTTGGAGAGAGGTGAGATTAAGAAAGTTATTAGAAAGCTAATGGTGGATAATGAAGGGGAAGAAATAAGGAAGAGGGCCATGGATTTGAAAGAGAAAGTTGAAATTTGTATTAGCAGTGGTGGTTCATCTCATAACTCTGTGAATGAGCTAGTGGAGTTTATCATGTCATTTTCTTAAATTTCATAAATGCTTTGGAATTTGGCTTTTTTTACTTTTTGGATTTGTTTGGCTACACTGAAAATCAAAACTTTTAGAGGTAGCATTTTTGAAATCAATTAGATTGTTGATTTTGTTCACAAACTAAAGGTCATGGCTTCACAATATTTGACTTGTGGGTGTGTGATTTCAACTTTCAAGTGAAGTATGCTCACAGTGGAACCAACAGTTAACACATGATAATAAAATCATTTAGAGTACATCTTCACAAGAAATTTATTCAATAAATGTAAAAAGTAGTAATCTACATACAGATAATAACTTCAAATCTAAGTAACTTCATGCGACACAATACTAAAAATAGCATCTTCCATCATGTGTTCAACTTTAGTTATAAGAGCGAGTAATAAATAAAACATAAGCAACAGAATTGAAACAAATCTTGTGATTTTTTTTTTTGGGATAACGGACCATTACAACTACCTCCACAATCTTTGCCCTAAGACAGTGCAGTGGCAGGACTCGAACCCGAGACCTCACGGGAAAACCGCCATCTCGAAGGCCGAACTTACCACTGTGCCATATGTTCTGGGCCAACAAATCCTGTGACTTCTTGATTACATGGGACATGGAGCAAGAGCAGGACCAGAAGTATAGTAGGAGTAAAAGGGAGCAGCAGCTGGGCTAGAATCGAGACCAGAGGCAGCACCAGAGCTCTTAAACTCAGAGATGGCTCGGCGAGGATTGCTTCTCTGTTCCTCACAAAGAGCAGGCAAATACACTCCTGTTGACAATCAAAAATGGCTTACAAGATTAATTTTGCATGAATATAATATATTTATTCATTGAAGATATTCATGTGACAGCACAAAAAAAATAAAAGAAAAGGAAATTACGTTGAACTACATTCAAACTTGTTGAAATGACATTGATATATCAAATTTTTTTAACACTCACATCTCAAAACATCAATTTTCACCAACAAGAAACCAAAAATGAATTTTTTTGAAAAATCAAAATTTAATCGGGTATGAATTTTCATAATGATTAAAGTACTTTTAGTGTTAAACTATCTCTAAGTGATTATGACAAGTTTAATAATTCTATTTATCAATTATTTATCTCAAAATTATTTATAACACAAATTTTTAGGTTATTTGAATTCAAATTTTTCTAAAAAAAATAAAAGCATGCAATATCATTTTAATTTTTAAAATATAGAAGTTTTTCTTTGATTTTTCTTTTATGGTGATTTTTGATATTCATTTATTTGAGATGTTAGGCTATTTAATTTTATAAAAAAACATTTCATTTAAAATATTTATTTTTTTAGTAATGATTTTTTATTTTCATTTATTTGAGGATGCGACAGGCAACGATGTCATAATATTTTTTTAATATAAAATATATGAAATAAAATTTGATGCATACCATATAATAGAATATAAATCAATTTAAAATATACTTTTAACAATTTCAAAAAAAATGATGATAATTTTTTTTTAAAAGCTCTGAAAAATTCTTTATTAAATATGTTTCATCCTTAATACTTTTATTTTTTTTAAAAGTAAACTTTATGATACTTAAGAGTACTTTAGTAATCATAAAAAGTAATATTCAGTTAAAATTTTGATTCTTTAATGAAATTTATTTTGGGTTGTTTGATAGTAAAAATTGATATTTTATGATGAATCTTGAATTTTAAAAATGTTTGGTATGCTAGTATTATTTCAATAAACTTAGAGATAAACCAGAGTAATTTACCCAAAAAAGAATTACCTTCTCCCAAGGCCAAATTGAAGTAAAGCTCAACAATGTTGGGGCAAGATTGAAAACAAGCAGGAGAGCAAAGATTAGCAGTAAACTGAGGTTGAAGGAGAGAATCTGAAGATATGCCAACAGATTTTCTATCAACCCCACAAGCATTAACACATTCATCAGTCTCAACCCAATCATGCATTATATCTACAACCACCTCTGATGTCTTGCATTGGTATGAAGCAGAGTTTCCTTTCTTCGTCGCAAAGTTCTCTAACAAGCATCGCTTACCAGAGGATGATATTGAAAACGAGCACAGTTCAATAGGCAATTGCTCACATATAATCTCACCTGTACAAGTTATATATTAAACAAAAAGAGAATTAATTATAAACGAAAAAGGTTAGTTACAGTTTATGTTATTGAAAGATGGGGAAAATTTTGAAATGGGTTTGTACCAAGAGCTCCTTGAAGGAATATTGAGAAAGCAAGGAGGACGATCAAGGCCATTATTTGCTAGGAAGTTTTTGTATTATAGAAATGATGTTGGATTTTAATGTGTGAGGCATTTGGTGCGGAGATCATGTTCATATATAAAGTGAAGAGAAATGAATTGACCTTTTCAAAATATTAATTTTTTATTTGATGCGTTTAAATCTGTCAGAAAGTATATTGATAATTTAAAAAAAATTATTAGTAATATTAATATAAATTTAAGATTCGAAAATAATGTTATCAATAAAATTTTTTAAAATTATCAATAATTTTTTTTGTCAAATTTAAAACGTTAATTTAAACCTCTAACCAATAAATATTGTTTTTGTAATCCAAGATTTCCCAAAGAAAGGAAAATTATATGATAACGTTGGGGGCATATTTGTTTTGGTGGCAACGAAAAATAAACTTGAGGTGGATCTGCAGGCAGAAATTGCTCCTCGAATGTATCAATTTGAAGTTATGGGACCATTCATGGGGTTGACACTTGGCAGGGTGGGAAGGAATTTGGACCTTAAGGCAATGCTCTTTCTTGTCACATTTCTTTTATTTTTCATTTCCTATTTTTCTGATACTGTTTTTTTTGTCAGTGTTCCGATTTGAGAAGAATGCTAAGTCGGTTTCACCTCAAGAGTTTGATAGCGACTTTCTTGGTTTCTCCTGCATGATTTCTGGAAACACTCTCCTTGTTGTCTCCTTTCCCTTCGACTATACATTATACTTTTTGCCAATGCAACATACAGGCAACATGTGTAACAGATTTTTTGTTTTTATTGTTTAATAATAATAATGATAAATTGATCCGGATTTTTTATCTAATAATTATTTTTAAATCTTTCATATAATTGATTAATATTCAATCTTCTTTTTTTGTCAAAATAACAAAAATCTAATTCTAAACCCGCACAGGTGTCTCATCCTATGCTAGAACCCTGTCACATGCTCAAATCTTTGGATCATATATATATATATATATATATATTACGTTGAGGTATTAAATTGACGGGTCAAATTGGGTACATATCAAGTTTTGTAAGTAACGAGTATGAGTTAAAATATTTATTTTTAAATTAGCTTTATTTTTTATGTTCATATCTTTATTTTAGCAAATAGATAACAGGTCAAATGAGTTAAAAATATTTATTTTTTAATGGGTCTTATTTTTCATATTCATAGCATTATTTTAACAAACAGATAACGAGTATAAACAAAGCTTATCTTATTTAGGTTAGAAAATAACGACTCGGGCCTGATAGGGTCCGGTCTTATGGATAACGGATCGGGTATGAGCTAAAAATACTTGTTTTCTAATGGATCTTATTTTTTATATCTATATCCGTATTTTAACACGTGAATAACAAATAAAAAACAAACCGGATCAAAAAGTCTCATCTCAATTTTTAAGGAGGTAAAATCATTTGAATTAGATATTATTAGGCAATTTACTTTAATTAGAATTTCAATGATTGAACCATTGAATTATGGCATACCCATCATCAAGCCTGCGGCAAGAACTTCATTGTGTCACAAGATCTCCATACAAAACAGAACTTAAATGCACAAGAATTAAACAAAACACCAAGGAACAACGCGGGAATTCCTTCCATTATTGTGTAAGAAAAGACAGGATTAAACAAAATACCTCGTAAAAACAAAAGAAAACTTTAAATAAACAAAAATTAATTTTGTTACTCAAGGTTTGTTCTGACTACAAAATTTCTCATTTCGCACAGCTGAAAGTGTGCCCATCTTCAAAACACAAGGTTGCTGCATGAGACCATCAACTAAATTTAGCAGCTGAACTAATAGAAGGGTACTACAATGAGGGGCGGAGGTATGTGTATTGACCCCCACAAACTTCAAAAAGTTGTAGTGAAAATTTTAAATCTTTTAACCATTACACAAGCATTCTATTACTATTTTGACTCAATTCCCATAAAGAAGATTTCTAATTGGTTTGGGAAATGTTGTTTCCTATTTTGTAGTTACTTATTCTAGTAGGAATAGTACTAATTTCCTATTAGATTGTTGATTGTAAAAGTAGTAGTAGTTTATTATGATGTTGTTGTTCTTTTCCTAATAGTATTAGGAAAAATATCCTCAATATAAAAGAGGTCTAAGAAAAGATTTGAGACACACTCATAATTCCATATACATTGTAAACTAGAGAGGTCTACTACTAGAGCTAGGATGAAAGCTTTGGGTGTATTGGAGCTTTGGGTTGTCAATTGGAGAGGGTACTTACAACTAGAGCTAGGTTAAGAGATTTTGTTGTATTGTGATTTTGGGGTGAGAGTTTGACGACTTTGCTCTGCTTAAAGTTGTAGTTGAAGATTAACAAGACAGTGGAGTTGTTGGTAGATGTAGGCAAAGAGGTTGTCGAACCACATTAATTATTGGTGTTCTTACTCTTTATTTGTTTTGCCTATTTAATTGTTGTGGTTGTGTTTTTTGCTTAAAATTTGAGTAGATGAATTTTAGAGGTAAAATCTCAACAAGTGGTATTAGAGCTGTGGTTCTAATGGCAAAAATCAAGAAGTAGGCATGATTAATATTGACTTATTTGATGAACTGAAGATGGAAGAATGTATGATGAACATTAGCTTTTTCAATTCCATTATCACTAATTTGTTGAGTAGTATGTTAACAGAGATGAAGTACTTGCAACCGGAAGAAGATGACATAGTCACGATGTTAATGGTGGGTAAGGAAGTTTGGATGGATGGGGAGTTTTCCATGGTACCTCCATAGAGAGATAAGTTGAAGAGGTCAAGTGTGTTCAAGGTTGCATAATTTCTCGTGATTATATCAAGAGAAAAGCTACGCAGAGTGAGCGAGTGGAGCACTTCAAGGAAGGTGGAGGAAAGATCAAGATCCAAGCCGCTAGATTTTTCAAATAAAGAGTGCATCTACAACTAGGAAAAAGAACACACGCAATTGCAAAGCAATGCCACAGTGAAGGACTTGAAGGAGGTGAGTAGAATGAATCAGAGTGATAATGGAAAGGTTAATGAGGATTATGAGATGCAAGTTCTTGATGCTTTAAAGGTAATGATGACAAATATCATGAAGGAAGAAAGCTTATTGTGTTGAATGAGAGGATGGTTGCTTCCAAGAGTAAGTGGATAAGATGGGAAGACCAAAAGGAACGATTACACTAACCAAAGAAGAAAGTCAATTTAATGATGAGGTGGAGAATTTGAGCCAAAGTTGAGATTTGTTAGGATTTTAGCTCAATTCCCACAAAGAAGACTTCTAATTGGTTTGGGAAAAGTTGTTTCTTATTTTGTAGTTGCTTGTTCTAGTAGTAATAGCAGTAATTTCCTATTAGATTGTTGATTGTACAAGTAGTAGTAGTCTACTATGATGTTGTTGTTCTTTTCTTAATAGTATTAGGAAAAATATTCTTTATATAAAGGAGGTCACAGAGAAGGTTTGAGACACACTTATAATTCCATATACATTGTAAACTAGAGGGGTTTACTACTAGAGCTAGGATGAAAGTTTTCTGTGTATTGGGGTTTTGGGGTGTCAAGTAGAGAGAGCACTTACAACTAGAGCTAAGTTAAGTACTTTTGTTGTATTGTGACTTTGGGGTGAGAGTTTGACAATTTTGCTCTTCCTAAAGTTGTAGCTGAAAATTAATAAAATAGTGGAGTTGTTGGTGGATGTAGGCAAAGAAGTTGACGAACCACATTAATTATTGGTGTTGTTGACCCATATTAGATTTTAATAATAACAAAACACTACTTAAATTGCACTAACAGTTTTATCTAAGTCTTTAAGCAGCAAAAGCATTCAATACAGAAACAAGACGCAAGAAAACAACACGTTCAAATACCAAAAAGAAGACAGAAGATCTAGAATAGGCTCTAAGGTAATTGAATCACATTGTAAATCTCTATTTTCAGTTACCTAGCTTGAACTATGACTCAATTTGCAAAATATTTTGACAAAACAAAATACAAAAACTGGTTCTAAGTCAAAAACTGTTTTAAAAACATAAAACTGGGTTTTTGGAGAACCTAATCGACTGGTAAAAGGGACAATAAGTTTTCAGTTGACTAGTAATAGGACCTAGTTGATTGGTAACTTCATCCAGTCGACTGGTACTCCCCCTAAGCCTAAAAGTGAACTTTTTTCAGTTGACTCAGTCGACTGGTAATTCAAAAATATGATTGTTTGAGACGCGAGACTTGAGTATTTAATGCTCCAAACCTACCAAATTAGTATCTAACGGCCATATAAGTTCAAGGCTATAAAAACCCCCTGAGCATTTAAAAAATAACATAGAACACTCAATTGATCATATAGCTCATGAATACTAACAAGCCTTGAAAAATTTATTGTGAGCCATTCTTTAAGCTTGTTCTTGAAAGAGAGATAATCTTCATCTTGTAAAGCATTTATTGCTATCTCTCTACCTTTCTTTTACATTTAATATCATTCATTGTAAAGAGAAAGAGTTGGTGTAACTCTTAGAGTGTTTAGGATTAAATACTTCTTTTTAACTTCCTTGTGGAAGAGATTGCTTGTAAGGTTTGTGCAACACCTGTGAAGTTGCTCAACTACATTAAGTGGATTACATCAAGGAGAGTGGACGTAAGGTCGGAAAGATTCCAATATTTTCAAACCACTATAATTTGCATATTCTCTTCCTTAACTCTTTAATTTTCAAGCATATTATTTGTTGTGTGTCTTGCTTGATTGAGCTATTAAAGACTTGTGAGTTAATTAGCAAAAAGTTTTTAAAACCCAATTCACCCCCCTCTTGGGTTTGTACCTCTGTTTACAATTGGTATCAGAGCTTCGTACCCAATTTCAAGCTTAAAATCGTTGAGTTGATCTGATGGCATCTAATAGCTATACCGAAGGACATTCCTATACTAGACCTCTTTTGTTCAATGACTCAAACTATAACTACTGAAAAAAATAGAACAAAAATCTTCATCAATGGACAAGATTATAATTTATGGAGAGCCATTTAAGAAAGACCTAAAATTCTTACAAAGGAAATAACTATTGGAGAGATCAATCATACAATGTCTAAACTCAAAACAGAGTTTAATGAAGAGGATTGTAGAATGATGTTTCTAAATAGTAAAGCCACTAGCATGTTGCATTGTGCTCTAGATATCGTTGAGTACAATAAAATTTCTGCATGTGTCTCAGCTAAGGAGATTTAGGATAAATTACAAGTTACATATGAAGGCACTAGCAAAGTAAAAAAATCAAAAATTTATATGCTAGTGTCCGAGTATGAGTCTTTCAAAATGTCTCCTAATGAAACTATTTCTCAAATGCACTCACGTTTTACCACCATTGTTAACGGTTTAAAGCTTCTTGTAGGAACATTGAAGAGTTTGAACTAACAAGGAAGATTTTAAGATCTTTGCCATCAACTTGGAAAGCAAAGAAGACGGCCATAACGTAGGCCAAAGATCTCGATAAACTTTATGTCGAAACACTTCTCGAATCACTATTGACATACGAGATGGAAGAAATGAATCTCATTGCCAATGATGATGAAAAGAAGAAGAAATCGATTGCTCTCAAAGTCTCTACAAGAAACAAAAAGGAAGAAAATAAGGGCAGTGAAGAAGATGGTGAGATGGCTTTAATCACCACAAGGCTTCCCAAGTTCTTGAAAAAGAGCAAGAAACCTTACATAAAGGATTCCACTCCAAAAAGGAAACTCATTGTGTGTTTTGGATGCAAGAAGCCTGGTCACATCAAGGCCGATTGTCCAACAACAAGCAAACCATATAAGAGCTTCAAAAAGAAAGCCATGATTGCAACCACATGAAGTGATAACGAAGAAGAAGAATCTTTGGACAATGACATTGGATACGAGGAGATTTCCAACATTTTCTTGATGGCAATCGATGATGAAAATGAGGTATCAAATTCTTCCCCTTCTAATAATAATAATATTGTTAGTAGTAGTGAATAATTAATTGAGGTGATAAATGAAATGCATGAAGAATTGAAGAAATTTGATTATAAAAATATTGCTCTCAAGAAGGAAGTCTCATCTCTTTCTAAAAAGAGGGAAGGTCTAAAGGAAGAAAAAGAAAAACTATCTTTCATGCTTTATAATTCATCACAAGATTTTTAAAAAAAATGAAAATAATATTTTAAAAAAGAAGTAATGGAATTGAAAAGCACTATATCTAGACTTATGCTTGGAAAATAAAAACTAGATGAAGTGCTATCTTGCCAAAGGTTAAGTGGAGGAAAATCTGGCTTGGATTATTCTCCATTAGGAAAACAAAAGTCAAAAGAGACTTTGTTCATGAAAGCAATATGTGTAGATGAACCTTCCACATCTAAGACCATTAGTAAGATTAAAAGTACTTCTTCAATGTATGCTAATAGGCTTAAGAATGTAAATTTAAATTCAAATACTAAGAATTCTAATGCATATGATAGAGGTAAATATCCTAGAAATTCATAAGCATATATGTATGCTCATTCAAGACATGCAAATACTAGGAATAGTCATTCAAGAATACACATACTAGAAATACATATCATAGAAATTACCATCACGCATATTCTAGAGATAACATGTATGTTCATAATCATATGCTAGAAATACACATCATAGAAATTACCATCATGCATATCCTAAAGATAACATGTATGTTCATAACTCTCATGCTAGAAGCATGTATCCTAGGAATGCTTATCCAAGGAACTATAGGCATACATATTCAAGAAATCCTAGAAACTTCAATAACTATCTACCTAGGATCATGAATCATCAACATCTCTACAATTATAAAGCACCTTATAATGTTAAGAAAGTATGGGTCCTTAAAGGAGCCGTATTTTCTAAGACTAACCCCAAAGGACCCAAGAAATTTTGGGTACCTAAAAGTGCAATTGTATATCCTCGTGTAATGTAGATATATCTCCACACCAAGGAAAAATGTAACTATTGGTACCTTGATAGTGGATGCTCAAAGCATATGATTGGTGATCAAAGCATGTTCAAAGAACAAACTCTAAGGGATGGCAAACATATCACAATTGGTGACAACACAAAGATAAAAATTATCGAGCATGGCAAAGTGAGTAATGATTTCTCAACCATTGACCATGTTTTATATGTATGAGGCCTTAAGCCAAGTTTACTTAGTATTAGTCAACTATGTGACAAAGGCAACAAAGTCATATTTGAATCCTCTCATTTTCTAGTAATAGACATCAAGAGTAACAAGATCAAATTTGTTGGTCATAGACATGACAATGTCTATCTAGTTGATTTAAAATCTTTGCATTTGGAAAATGAAAAATGTTTTCACGTTTTTAGTGAAAACCCATGGCTATGGCATAGAAGACTTGACCATGTGAACATGAATTTGCTTCAAATTCTTTCAAGAAAAGATTTAGTTGTTGGACTTCCCAAAATCAAATTTAAAAAAGACAAGGTTTGTGATGCTTGTCAAATGAGAAAACAAACTAGAATTTCTTTTAAATCAAAAAATGTAATCTCAACCTCTAGACCATCGGAACTTTTACATATGGACTTATTTGGTTTAATAAACATCATTAGTCTATGTGGCCATCAATATACTCTTGTTATTGTTGATGATTATTCAAAATATACTTTTGTTATTTTTATTGCTTACAAGGATGAAGCATATAAAGGATTTGTGAACTTTTGAAAGAAGGTTCAAAATGAAAAAGGAGTTTCTATTTCAAGTATTAGAAGTGATCATGGAAAAAAAATCTAAAACCAAAGTTTTTCAAATTTTTGTGATGAAAATGGAATTGATCGCAATTTTTCAGCACCTAGAACTCCTCAACAAAATAGAGTTGTTGAGAGGAAAAAAAGAGTTCTAGAACCATTCTTTGTGAAAATAGTTTACCAAAATATTTTTGGGTGGAAGCCGTAAATACTTCTTGCTATACTTTAAATAGAGTATTTATTAGGTCTATGCTTGATAAAACTCCATATGAACTATGGAAAAGGTAGAAAGCCTAATATCTCTTTTTTTTGTGTTTTTAGTTGTAAGTACTTCATCCTAAATAACAATAAAAATCATTTAGGTAAATTTGACTCAAAGACCGATGAAGGGATATTCTTAGGATATTCAATCCCTAGTAAAGCTTATAGAGTCTTTAATAAAAAAAAAAAACTCTAGTGGTTGAAGAATCCGTACATATTGCCTTTGATGAATCTAACCCAATTAGTAGTAGTGTAGTATCTTTTAATGATGATATAGATTTTATTCCAAGAATGGAGAAACCTATTCCCATTCTTGACCTGAAAGAGAGTCAACCTCAAAAAAATCAAGAGGTAGATGCTCTCAATCTTGATTAACCATCTACAAGTCAACAAGAGGATGATCTTCCCAAAGATTGAAGGTATGTGAATTATCATCCAATATACCAAGTGATTGGTGATCCTTCACAAAGAGTAAGAACTCGATCCTCTATAAGAAACATTTGTAATTGTGTAGTTTACTTATCTCAAGTAGAACCTAAAAATTTTGTAGAAGCCGAAAAAAGATGTTGATTGTTGGAAATCACCTTGACAAGATGCCCAGGTGGTGATCTTCCAAACAGCCAAGTTTAGAATGACTTGTAGAAAGAAATACAACAATCGAACACAAGAATAGAAAATCAAAGAAAGAAAGAAGACAAGAAATTTGTTATTGAGGTTCGGCAATGTGCCTACGTCCCCGTGAGTTCCTCTGAACTCTCTGCACTAAATCAAATGGTTCTTACAAGTTATAGCAATCCCCTTCAAGAAATCAAGTTCTTGAAGAAACAAGAAGAGAAGAAAGGAAGAAGATGAGAACTAACAATACTCTCTATCTAATCTAAACTTCTCTATCTTTTACAACCAGCCTCACAACAAAGAGTCCCTCTTGTGTTTTGTCACTCATACACAATTCTCTCTATGTGTTTACAATTGATCTCAAAATGTCACAAACTTGTGTGTTTCTAATATGTTGAAAAAATGAGGCTAGGAAACTCCTTTTATAGCCTTTCACTTCTTGTACATTCTTGTGAATCAATCTTCTCCCTTTGATCATGATCTCCTTTAAATCTTAGCCCTTTATCATTCTCCAAGTGGTGCTGTGCATTTTGGTGTTGTGCACACACACTTAAGAGGGTCTTAAAGCATGCTGCCTATGTGTGCAGCAATGTTCCTGGGCGGTGCGGCGCTGGTGCGCACTTGATGGTGTGCATGCTGGGCGTGTGTGTTGCGCCCAGACCTGATGCTGCTCCCTTATGCTGTTGTGCACACACTCTTCTGCCTGTGTGCAGAAGTGCACACACTAGTGCGCATGGCCTTCCCTTGCTTCAAATTGATGCACACACATGTGTGCAGTCTTCTAACTTACTGAAATTTAATCTTCCACCTTTGATTTAGACTTTAACCATCTTTGAACCATGGTTGGACCTGTGCAAACCTTAGACAAATACCAACAATCTCTACCTTTGTCTAAGTGTTTCAAAAACCCGAACCATTGTGCAGAGACCTTCGGGATCCAAACTCATCTTGAGTCATCAATTAGCCAACTCTAATCCTAAGTAATTCGAGGAAATGATTGAACTTACTTAGAGGTAGAACTTTAGTACCCAAGTCTGCAGGATTTTCTACCATGGCAACTTTGTCCACATGGATGCATCATTTTGTAACATTTTCCCGGATGAAATGATACTGAACATCCATATGATTTGTCCCCTCATGGAACACTAGATTCCTCCATAAGTGCCACACACTTTGGCTATCCAAAGATACCACCACCTGCTCTTTTAGGGCCTCCCACTCGTCCAACAACCTTTTGCACCCCATAGCATCCTTTATGGCTTCTGTAGCCGCTATGCATTCTGTCCCGATTGTTATGAGTGCTACCATTAGCTATCACTGAGCCTTTAAATACCTCAGCAACCTCTTCATCCCAAGCCAATGCTTCTTTCTGGGATTAATCACAAATTTGCTGAGAACACCCATTGCCCAAGAAACCCTCAACCAGTTTCTCTCCTTTTCTTGGATTCTACACATCCCAATGATCTTTTGTGTAAGGCTGAAATCCTTCCTCTCAAACTCCTTATTGAGTTGAGATGTAAATCTTTCCATCCTCTTTCTGCTATTCCAAACCAATAGCCCATCAGTGACATAGATGAGGATACTCACCATCTTCTCCACCTTGTGTCCAGGTGAGAAAGTTTCTGTGAAACCTATGTCTTCTCTTCTTGTGAACCCATTCGCCACCATCCTAGCTTTGTTCCAGACTTCATCTCCTGGAAGGTACCGTTCTTTGATCTTGTAAGTGCACTTACATTCCACAACTTTCTGCTTTCCTGGAATTTTCACCAATTCCCAGAAGTTGTTCTTCCTCAAAGAATCCATTTCTTCCTCCATAGCTAGTTGCCATTTTGACGAATCCTTACACTCCATGGCATCCGTGTAAGTCTTTTTTTCACTCATCTCTCTTTCTGTCCAAGGAGCTGCTGCATCCACAGCATCTGTAAACCCATATCTTGAAGGTGGTCCGACCAGCCTTCCTTCCCGGTCTCTTGTGAGCTGGTAGTCATTTCGACTTGCTGCATCAACCTCTTCTTGTTTAGTCTCTTCTTGAGTTTCTTGAGCATGGCCTTCATCTAAGGGCTCTACCTGGTCCAAACTCTCTTACCTCCTCTGCTCTACCTGAACTAGATTCTCCTTGATGCAATGCTCCACAACTTTCGGTTTGGTTTGCTCACTAGCCCCTGCAGGGTTAGTTTTCTCTAAGTAGGGAAATAACAATTCATTAAAGATAACATCCCTACTTATGATCAGTTCCATGCCCTTCTTTTCTAAGGACCACAACCTATATCCCTTAACCCCATCACCATACCCTAGAAATACACATTTTCTAGAACTAAGGTTAAGTTTATCCTCCTTTTGATGTGCATATGTTGCACACCCAAAAGTCCTAAGGTTGTTTAACTCAGGGAGTTTTCCACTCCACATCTCCATGAGAGGCTTGAGCTCTAAAGCTCTAGAGGGTGATCTATTTATCAAGTATGCAGCTGTAGCCACAGCTTCTCCCCAAAAATATTTTGTTAACCCGAATCCTATTAACATGCACCTAACCTTCTCCATAAGGGTTCTATTCATTCTTTCAATAACTCCACTTTGCTGAGGGGTTTCCACAACCGTCCTATGTCTTAGAATTCCATTTAACCTACAGAAATGATTCTTGGTTAAAAATTTCTAAGTCATTATCGGTTCTTATCCCCTTAACTACTCTACCCATTTGAGTTTCAACCAGCCCTTTCCACACCACTAACTTATTCAAGGCATCCGATTTATTTCTAAGCAAATAAACCCACACTCTTCTTGAATAATCATCAATTAAAGACAGAAAGTAAACATTACCTCCCTGTGTTGGTGTCCTTGCTGGTCCCCAAAGGTCCGTATGAATGTAGTCAAGAATGCCCTTAGACTTATGCACTCCGGTGTTGAAGCTGACCCGGTGTTGCTTATCAAGAGCACAACACTCGCAGAAATCAAGTTCCTCTACTTTGTCTCCACCAAGTAGGCCATCTTTGCTGAGAACTTGCAGGCCCTCTTCGCTCATATGTCCCAAGCGAGTGTGCTAAAGGGCTACCTTATCCATCTTAGCCATCAAGCTTACTGTTTGATCATTGATTTCTGTCTCTCCGATCATCTCATAGAGTCCATCGTTTCTTGCTGCCTTAATCACTACCAAAGATCCCTTGGCCACCTTGATCTTTCCTCTCTCTACTTTGTATGTGTAGCCCATGAAACCAGCTGCCCCAATGAGATCAAGTTCCTCTTCAAATCTGGAACATACATCACATTTTCCTGCAACCTTGTCATTCCATCAAATATCCTCACTTGAATGTCTCTCATGCCTCTCACTTGGCAAGAATTGTCATTCCCCAAGAAGACCCTTCCATCATTGATCTCCTTGAAATTCTTGAACCATTCCCAGTGAGGGCACATGTGATAAGTGCACCCGGTATACAATTGATCTCACAATGTTACAAACTTGTGTGTTTCTAATATGTTAAAAAAATGAGGCTAGGAAACCCCTTTTATAGCCTTTCACTTCTTGGACATTCTTGTGAATCAATATCCTCCCTTTGATCATGATCTCCTTTAAATCTTAGCCCTTTATCATTCTCCAAGTGGTGTTGTGCATTTTGATGTTGCGCACACACACTTAAGAGGGTCCTAAAGCATGCTGCCTATGTGTGCAGCAATATTCCTGGGCGGTGCGGTGCTGGGCGTGCGTGCTGCGGCATTGGTGCGCACCTGAGGGTGCGCATGCTGGGTGGTGCGGTGCTGGGCGTGCGCGCTGCACCCATACCTGATGCTGCTCCCTTCTGCTGCTATGCGCACACTCTTCTGCCTGTGTGCAGAAGTGCGCACACTATGCACATGGCCTTCCCTTGCTCCAAATTGATGACACACATGTGTGCAGTCTTCTAACTTACTGAAATTTAATCAACCACCTTTGTTTTAGACTTTAACCATCTTTAAACCATGGTTGGACCTATGCAATCCTTAGACAAATACCAACAATTAGATAAGTGCTATACAAGAAGAATTAAATCAATTTGAAAGGAATAAAGTATGGACTCTAGTTCCTAGACCAAAGAATCACACAATTATAGGAACTAATTAGGTATATAGAAATAAAATGGATAAAAATGGAATAGTAACTGGAACAAGGCTAGACTAGTTACTAAGGGTTACAATCAAGAAGAATGAATAGACTTTGATTAGACTTATGCTCCCGTAGCTAGATTAGAAACCATTCATATGTTATTAGCCTTTGCATGCTTTAATAAGTTTAAACTATTTCGAATGGATGTGAAAAGTGCCTTTTTAAATGGTTTTATAGAAGAAGATGTGTATGTTGAGCAACCTTTTGGATTTAAAAATCCTAGTCTTCCAAACAATGTTTATAAGCTTTCTAAAGCTCTCTATGGGTTGAAGCAAGCTCCATGATCATGGTATGAAAGACAAAGTTTTTACTTGAAAATGGTTTTACAAGAGGAAAAATAGATACAACCCTCTTTACAAAAACTCACAAAAATGACACACTATTAGTCCAAATATATGTTGATGATATTATATTTGGTGTTTCTACTGAATCTATGTGTCAAGATTTTGCTAGGTGTATGCAAGATGAATTTGAAATAAGAATGATGGGAGAGCTTACCTACATCCTTGGACTTCAAATCAAACAATTGAAAAGAGGCATCTTCATCAATCAATCAAAATATACCAAGAACTTATTGAAGAGGTTTGGGATGGAAAGCTCAAAGTCAATTGGCACTCCTATGAGCACCTCTACAAAACTTGACCTAAACGAGGGAGGTAAGTATGTAGATACTAAAACTTATAGAAGCATGATAGGAGCTTTACTATATCTAACTACAAGTAGACCCGATATAATGTTCAGTGAATGCATGTGTGCTAGATTTCAAACTAACCCTAATGAATCTCAGTCGACTTGTGTCTTTCTGCCAGTTTTACTAGTCGACTGATACCCTGACCCAGTCGATTGGTATATCAAAAAATTCCCAGATTATGAAGACCCAGTCAACTGGTACCCTAACCCAGTCGACTGGTATCATGATTCTATATACAATCACTTCATTTTTTTCTTCAAATGTCATGTCATTTTTGTAAAACTCTAGCTTTCTTTCTCTAAAAAAATCCTTGTTTTAGCCCAAAATCTCTTGAAATAACTATATAGAACCTCTAATCATCCTTCAAATCACATCATTTTCAACTTTTCCCAGTTAAATCTTCATTTTTTCCCAAAAATCTCTCACAAACCAAGATTTCCTAAAATGAGAGAATACGAGTCAAAACAATTGTTATCGGACCTCACGCACCCACAAGGCCTAGATCATAGAAGTTCTTGACACCGAACTTAAGAAGTAAATGGATAGCTGGTTCCTCGAGCAAGCAAGCGAGGACCGAGCTCAATGACTCACTTTTTTGGAATCTCGCCTTCAAATGCAGGTATAACACTGTGATTAGACATAAGAAAATCATGATGGGTAGATTCGTAGATTTCGATTCTATTCGTCATGCTAATTTCGATATGTTTTCTGCTTTCGAGGCAATAAGCCTCACATCACTTGTAAATATCTACCGTAAATACTACCCCCACCTTATACATCAATTTTATGCCAATATTGTTAAACCCAGTCCCCTAGCTCTTAGGTTTAAGACTAATGTGATGCGTATAGAGTTTGAGGTCAACACTGACCTATTGGTCAGCTTTTAGAGAATCCCAATGGCTGGGATCTCATGGAATCAGGATGGATGGCTAGACAATTTTGACTACGAGGAGGCATGTCAGATAGTTAGGGTATGTCTTTTGACCCACTACATTTCATCAGTGTAGTGACATGCCCCTCGACTCAAAATTATTTAACCTCTTTGTGAGTTGGACTATCCACCCACGACTCAAGAGTCGGGGTTATATGTCGAAAATTGACATAGTATTGATTTGTTGTCTCAAAACTGGACACCATTTCAATATTTACCCCCTCTTACTGGCCAATATGCTCAATAGCGAGGCTCGTGACTCAAGGTGCCTCCCCTATGGCATGCTCATCACTCTGATCTTGCAACACTTCAAAGTTCTTTTGCCTGCCTTCGAAGCTTAAGACATCGGCCCTAAAGACATCATCAATGTCTCTTCATTGAAGAAGATGAGGTGCACAATCGGGAATGACATGATTTATTCTAATGCTGGGAAGAATATTTGGATCGGGAATGATGATGCAGCTCATCCCACTGCTATGGACACTAACGAGCAGGCACCTAGTCCACAGTATGTTGGATGTGGTGGCTCGAATGCTGGACACGATAATCTACTACAGGTGATAGTGGGCCTCCAAATGTCCATACAGTTTGAATTCTAAAGTTTGTGTTATTCTGTGGACTAGAGCTTCCAGATGGTGCAAACTGATATCGATCATATGCGTCACGACATCAGCACCCTATAGGGATGATTTCTAGTTATTCCGAGAGAACTCGGAAGGCTCTTTGGCAGAGATTCGAGATCTCTTCCGAGATAGCTCTGACTCCTCTGCTCACTGAGTCATCAGTCTTTCTCATCGATCATTTTAATGTATTTTTTAGCTCCATGGATGTTTAGCAAGAACATTACTTTTCTTTTTATTCTTCATACATTCATTTGGTTAGTTTGTATCAGACAACTTCCTTTAGCTTAGTGTTGTATAGACCTTTGTATATGCTTGCTTATTTTTCATTTATATAGCTTTTTAGCTCATGTAAGTGATTTCTTTTAGCTATATGGTTGCTAGTTTGAGCTCTTAGAGCTATTCAATATGCTTTGCAAGATTCTTCCCGGGAGGTCTTACCAACTCTAGTTTATGCTTAGTTTTTGTATAGAAGTTTGTTACCTTATCTTACTGCCTATGGTGTTTGAATTGCTTATTTTCTATGTTTGACCCCCCTACTGTTGTCAAAATAGGGGAGAAAAAAGAGAAAAACTATGTAAACTAATATAAAAGAATAGTTTTAGGGGGAGCATTGGTCCAAACGTATTAAAATTTTTAAAATAGTCTTACATTTATTGGTTGGAATGATTATTATTGTCATTGAATGTTTGCAAGTTGGTTTTTATCATAAAAACAGAGGAAACTTTGTCCAATTTTTCCAAAAAAACCAACATTTAGTTTTTAAAACTATTTTTTCTCTCTATGGTTTTGTCATCATAAAAAAAGAGGAGATTGTTGACCCATATTTGAGTTCAATAATAACAAAACACTACTTAGATTGCACTAACAGTTTTATCTAAGTGTTTAAGCAGCAAAAGCATTCAATACAGAAACAAGACGCAAGAAAACAACACGTTCAAATACCAAAAGAAAACAGAAGATCTAGAATAAATTCTAAGGTAATTGAATCACATTGTAAATCTCTATTTTTAGTTACTTAGCTTAAACTATGGCTTATTTTGCAAAAAGTTTTGACAAAACAAAATATAAAAACTGATTCTAAGTCAAAAACTGTTTAAAAACATAAAAACTGGGTTTTTGTAAAACCTAGTCGACTGGGTCTCTGTAGCAATCAACTGGTAAAAGGGACAGTAAGTTCCCAATCGACTAGTAATTTCACCCAGTCGACTGGTCCATTGACCCAGTCGACTGGTACTCCCCCTAAGCCTAAAGTGAACTTTTTTTACTTGACCTAGTCGATTGGTAATTCAAAAATATGACCGTTTGAAACGCAAGACTTGAGCATTTAATGCTCCAAACCTACCAAATCAGTGGCTAATGACCATATAAGTCCAATGCTATAAAAAAAAATCCCTTCAATGAGCCTTTAAAAAATAAAATAGAACATTCAATTGATCATATAGCTTAGTAATACTCTTAAACCTTGAAAAATTAATTGTGAGCCATTATTTAAGCTTGTTCTTGAAAGAGAGATAATCTTCATCTTGTAAAGCATTCATTGCTATCTATCTACCTTTTTTTTTTTTTTTTTTTACATTTAACATCATTCATTGTAAAGAGAAAGAGTTGGTGTAACTCTTAGAGTGTTTAGGATTAAACACTTCTTTGTAACTTCCTTGTGGAAGAGATTGCTTGTAAGATTTATGCAACATCCGTGAAGTTGTTCGATTACATTTAGTGGATTACTTCAAGGAGGTTCCTTAAAGAGAGTGGATGTAGGGTCGAAGAGATTCCAATATTGTCAAACCACTATAAACGGAGTTTGCATATTCTCTTCCTTAACTCCTTTATTTTCAAGCATATTATTTGTTGTGTGCCTTGCTTGATTGAGCTGTTAAAGACTTGTGAGTTAATTAGAAAAAAAAAAATTTAAAACCCAATTCACCCCTTCTTGGGTTTGTACCTCGGTTTATAGGTGTTCTTTCTATTTGTTTGTTTTATCTGTTTAATTGTTGTATTTGTGTTTTTTGTTGCCTAAAATTTGAGTAGGTGGATTTTAGAGATAAAATCCCAACATATTCCCCCCAAACTCTGGTTGAAATTGACTAGATGACCCCCTTCCCCAAAAGCCAAAAAAGACTATTTTTTTCATATTAGACATTAGTTATAATTAAACTAAATATGAAAGAATAAAAAATATTAAAGAAAAAAACCTTAGTGGTGTATGTAGTGTTAGTGGTCTTTCCTCCCAAACCCCATAAGAACAAACAATTTTACTATTTTATTATATTTCAATTTTTAATAGATATTCTCTTTCAATTTTAAACTCTCATTTACTATTTTATTATATTTCATTTATGAAACTACTTTTTGTTTTACTCTTTGGTCGGAAGCAGTGCTAGAGGAACACCCAAACTAAGCAGTCATTCGTTGAACTATTCGAGCCTGTCAATCACAGGAATAATAAACAGAAAGAAAATAAGAAGACATGTATACTCAAATTTACCTCAAAGTAGGGTTATGTCCTGTCAGAAGTTTCTCTATAATCAACCTCTAAATCTCTCATTACAAGGTACGCTCAGTACAAAGAGTACTCACCAAGGAGTGAGACCCGTGGTCATCGGGAGGGTCTACAAATCTGGACCCGTGAAGTATACACCACCTCTAACATTTGTTACTTTCGTCTAATGTACTAGTAATTGAGCAACATATATAAAAGCTAGACTGATAAATTATTGTTTTACTTTTAAAAAAACCACCATTTTACAATGTAGCGAGTGTGGAGAAAAATTTCCATTGGTTATTGGTTCGAATGACTAAAATAAGTAGTCAAAATAAGGCTCTAAATCTTTATAGTTTTAGATGGAAGGGCTTTCTACCCATTTTTTCTCTTTTTCACCTTGTGATATCTCTAATCGAAAAATTAGAAATAGTTTCGAAGACCAACGATAACTAAGGTATTAGGTTTGGAGGAATTTATAGTGAGCTCTCCTCCAAAAAAATTATTTGCCCCGTCAAATTAAAATTCTTGACTCCGCCCCTGACTACAATGTCAAAGACAACTCTGTACAAGGAGTGCAAGAGCACCAACCAAAGACAAGACAATATGAATGGTCAGGCAACCTTTCAAGATCCAAGATTTAAGATGAACACATCAAGCTGTTTGGACTTCAGCTGCTGAGGCATTGTCTGCTGGTTTCGCTAAGTTTGGTGTGCTTTCTGCTGGTTTTGACAAGCTTGGGATATACCTCCAACAGCGCTTGTGAACTCCACTAATTTTCTTGGGAGTGTGTCTGCAGCTGGTTTTGACAAGAACATGAGGCAATCATAGTAGCTTTTGCTGAACTTGGTTTCTTTTTTCTTTTTCGACAATGCCACTTAAGTTCTCACAAACGTATGTATATTT
The DNA here is from genome assembly GCA_023935145.1 of Bretschneidera sinensis. Classification (NCBI taxonomy): domain Eukaryota; kingdom Viridiplantae; phylum Streptophyta; class Magnoliopsida; order Brassicales; family Akaniaceae; genus Bretschneidera; species Bretschneidera sinensis. Next base: position 15,063,911 of record CM043699.1, on the reverse strand, counting down.
GCAACGCACTAGTTCTCACACTTCGAAATTCGAATGTTTAAATAGTCATTACCTCCCTCTTCAGTTACACATTCACATTTTTTTTCCATCATCATTTGAACCTAATTTAAAGTGAAAATTAGCATTTTCCCTCTTTTGCAGGCCGAACTTCTCCCATTTTCTATATTTTCAATTTTCCACCAAAGCCCTTTTCTTTTCGTACTAAACCTCTCATAATTATAGATTCCCTTGCCTCTTCAACAATGCTCATCTCCAATGATCTGCAGTGCCTCATGGCCCTCAATCCAAAAACTGCAATTGACAAACTTTGTCACCACGAAGAAAAATATACTTCTCCATTTTTCCATCTTTTCAATTTTCCACCCATAATTTCTTTTTCCTAACTAAACATAACCTAATTATAATTTTCTATCTTAATTATAGATTCCCTGGCCTTCTTCAACAATGCTCAACAGTAGAGAAAAAGTTCCAAGATACTTCTCCATTTTCCATCTTTTCAATTTTCTACCCATAACGTTTTCTTTTTCCTACTAAACATAACCTAATTATAATTTTCTATCTTAATTATAGATTCCCTGGCCTTCTTCAACAATGCTCCTACTTTTACAGTAGAGGAAAGTTCCAATATACTTCTCTATTTTCCATCTTTCCAATTTTCCACCCATAACATTTTCTTTTTCCTACCTAATTATAATTCTCCATCCTAATTATTAGATTACCTGGCCTTCTTCAACAATGCTCCTACTTCAGTAGAGAAACCAAGATAGACACAACTAGAAACAAGGGAAAGCAAATGGTATTTGTTGACTGCTGGGGCGTTTTTTGATTGATCAACCAAACATGGTTCGACATTGCATTAACAAGAGTGCGCAAGCAATTGAAAATCGAAAAGAACTGAGGAATTGCTACCATTTAAGTTCCAAGTAAAATTTTAAACTAATACATGCAGGTTGTAGCAAAATAAATGATGGTTTATGGAGTTAATTCTTCACATGATAAAGAAACCAGCAACTGGAAGTTGAGGTTTAGACAGAATTGCTCAAACTTCCTAATACTCTTCAGCCTCATATTCTCCCTCATCCTCATAATCTCCTTCCTCATCTGCTGTTGCATCCTGATACTGCTGATACTCCGAAACTAAATCATTCATGTTGCTCTCAGCCTCAGTAAACTCCATCTCATCCATCCCTTCTCCAGTATACCAATGCAAGAAAGCCTTCCTCCGAAACATGGCTGTAAATTGCTCACTCACCCGCCGGAACATCTCCTGTATGGATGTTGAATTCCCAATAAACGTTGATGCCATCTTCAGACCAGTAGGTGGGATATCACAAACTGTTGACTTGACATTGTTGGGAATCCACTCAACAAAGTAGGAAGAGTTCTTGTTCTGCACATTCAGCATCTGCTCGTCTACTTCCTTGGTGCTCATTTTACCACGGAACATGGCAGATGCAGTCAGATAACGGCCATGTCGTGGGTCAGCTGCACACATCATGTTCTTCGCATCCCACATTTGTTGAGTAAGCTCAGGAACTGTCAGAGCCCGATACTGCTGAGACCCACGTGAAGTAAGAGGAGCAAATCCCACCATAAAAAAGTGAAGACGAGGGAATGGAATTAGATTTACGGCAAGTTTCCGGAGATCGGAGTTGAGCTGGCCAGGAAATCTAAGGCAGCATGTCACTCCAGACATTGTTGCAGAAATCAAATGATTCAAATCACCAACTGCCAATAATATAACACAAAAAAGGGTGATCAGTGAGTAAAGAACATTCCAAAAGAAAAATTTACAGCAAGACTAGGGCCAAAGTATTTGGTACCCAGCCACTTGCACATGGTTGATGCACATATCGAACGGATGCCTCAACAGGTGCATCCGCCATCTTTTAAGAACATCAGAAACAGATATCCTCAAAAGCCCAAATATCATCCATCAATCACAATATAAAGATACTTGCAAGTTTGCATTGCTCACCCAAACTTTGAAATATACATCTTATTGCAAGAACAAGAAGTAACAACAAATTTAATTTTTCAAAGACATTCATAGACAAACGAGTTTCCAAATGATTGCACAAGAAACAAGCAATTCATTGTGAATTGTGTTCACAGCTTGCCATTCCCATTTTGGTTCTTTTAACGTAACTAGGCATCTTATTTCAGAATTTTAATGCTCAAGAAAAGTTGCTTTAATCTCCACTTAAAACATTACCCAAACTAGGACAATATGCCGCGGCTCATAAAACTTCCAAGTTCCAACAAATATGAATTTTCCTGACATTGAAACGATCACAGATACAGAAGAAAAAAGGCAAAGACCACATTAAACACATTAGAACTAAACAAGAAAATGCTGCTCTCGATAAAGCTTAAATAAAGCTGAAAAAAACTTACAACTAGGAGTAGTAAGCTTTAGCGTCCGGAAGCAAATGTCATACAAGGCTTCATTGTCAAGAACCATGCACTCATCCGCATTTTCCACAAGCTGATGAACAGACAGAGTAGCATTGTAAGGCTCCACAACAGTATCAGACACCTTAGGAGAAGGGAACACAGAGAAAGTCAACATCATCCGATCCGGGTACTCCTCCCTAATCTTTGATATCAAAAGGGTTCCCATCCCAGACCCAGTTCCACCTCCCAAAGAATGGCACACCTGAAATCCTGCAAAGGTCAAACAAAACATCCCTTAAATCTCGATCAATAAAACCCCCAAAGAATTAAAAAAAACAACATGACTTAAAAAGAGTCAAGGGCTGGTATTTGATTCTCTCAGAAAACATACCTTGCAAGCAATCACAATTTTCGGCCTCTTTTCGAACAACATCGAGGACAGAATCTATCAACTCTGCCCCTTCAGTGTAATGCCCTTTGGCCCAATTGTTTCCAGCGCCAGATTGGCCGAATACGAAGTTATCTGGACGGAAAATCTGGCCATAAGAGCCGGACCTGATGCTGTCCATGGTTCCTGGCTCCAAATCCATGAGCACGGCTCGAGGAACGAATCTGCCACAACTGGCTTCGTTGTAGTAGACATTGATCCTCTCCAGTTGGAGATCGGAGTCACCCTGGTAGCGACCGGTGGTGTCTATGCCGTGCTCGGCGCAGACAACTTCCCAAAACTTAGCACCGATCTGGTTGCCGCATTGGCCTCCTTGGATGTGAAGGATTTCACGCATTTTAGCTTTTAGGAATGAAAAGGAAATGGAAATGGAAATGAAAAACGGATATGAATAAGGGGAGGGAGAGATCGCGATGGAAATGAGGCAAGCAATTGAAAGAGAAAGGGTTTTATAGAGATTAGAGAGAAATAGGCTTCAAACGGTAAATTTTTTTCCATTTTTATTATATTTGAATATTTTAAATCAACGGTCATAAAGGCTGCCACTTCAACGTTACAAGTTACAACGGCTCGAAAACACAGTTTTAAATGGACTGTGAAAATTTAAATTTCAAAACCGTGGATACAGCTGGATTCAACTGACCTATTTATTTAGACTGAAAAAACGACGCCCTTAATCTGGTAATTTTTAAGGACCTGCAGAGCTGGCGCCTGAAACGATTTGGCAGAAAGCAGAAAGTCTAATTCCCTCTCCTAACTCAAAATTTATTGGTTAATCGGGTTTAAACTCAATTGGAAACTTTATTTTTTTTTATTAATAATATTAATATAATATTAAAATTAAAAATTAATATTATTAATAAAAAAATTAAAATTATAAATTAAAATTATAAATTATTTAAATCATTAAATTTAAATTGAATCTATAAAAAAATCGAAGAACTCCAGCTCAAAATATTTACATTTACTACTTACTAGGCTTTGGTTAGCACAATACTATCTTGTATAGATAAGCATAAAAATTTATCTTATCGTTAAATGTATAAAAAAAATATATATTTTATTTTATTTTGTGAAATAAAAATCTTGTGCGGAATTAAAAAAAAAACCACTTTTTCATTTTTCATTTTTCTTTTACTTTTCCTTTTACATTTTTCCTTTTTCTTTGGAGTATTAAAAAGGTTTCATAAAAGCTCCGCATGCTGTTGCGTACCAAAAAATATGTTCCGCATGCTGCCTTAATCGAAAATTACGGTACCACACATTTCACTAGTAATGACTCCAAAATAAAATATTGATTCATTTAACATCAATATTATTCAAAATATGAGTTTTACTTAAAAAAATTATTCAACATGTCTAAGACATGTTTATTTAACAATTTTTTGTTTTTAGTTTTCAAAAATAAAAATTATTTTCTCGAAGTTTTCTGAATAAAACATGTTTTGATAACTGTAACTCGAAAATTATTTCCAATACAATTTTAAAAACTATTTTGATACACCTTGTTATTATTTTAATTTTGAATTTAAATTTAAATTTTATATTAATTTTATTTCTCGTATTTACTAAATATTTAAAAATAATTTATTTTATTTTATTTTTAATATTTTTTATATACCATAAAAAAAATGAAACAAAAAACGAACATTGATTTTAAAGTTACTTTTTCGAAAATTATAATAAAAAAAACCAATTTGAAATTTTCTAAAAACAGTTTTTAAAAACCGATTTTTTTTAAAATAGTTTTAAAAAATTACTTTTGAAAACTGTCAATCAAACATAAAAATGAGTTTTTAAAAACTAATTTTAGTTTTTAAAAATTAAAAACAATTTTCAAAAACCCCTTCCAAACATGCCATAGTATTTGATTTCCAAGGGTTTTAACTTTCAAGAAACAAAAGCTATACCAAACAAAAAAAAATCTCGAAAAATATAGAAACACAAATGATTTATCAAAATTCTCAATTTCACACCCAAAATCTTAAAACACAACTAAGCCAAACGTAAATTAACAAACCTTGGTTACAAACATAACAAAAGCAATGCTAATGATTGAAACGATTTTTCATAGGGCAAATGCAGGACACAAATAGAGAAGCAAGTCAAAAGACAAAAATGTTTAGTGACTAAGGGATGTACAACAAAAATTAACAGCTTGTATCTTCTTTTTAAAATTAAAGCGCCATTTGGTTTCTTTTTAAAGTTGGATTTAAGCAACTATTTTATAAGCCACTTTGGCCTTGTTTGGGTTGGTAAGCTAAGTTGCTTTAAGTTGGCTTTAACACCAACCCAAACAAAAACTTTTTAAACCAACTCATCCAATTGGATTTAAGCAATTATCCAGATTTAAAAAAAAAAAAAAACCCAAACATTGCCTAAGACGTATTCAGCAGAACTCGAAGCAACACAGCACATGATTTCAAACAACAAGCATACACTCTCTTATTATGATTGAAGAAACAAACTTCAGAACAGAAAGTTACAGACCCGTACATAAACATGTTCCCAGATAAGAAGACCACTACAAATACTATACACGACCCAAGTTACTAAAATCATCATTTTCCACAATGAAGAAGAATTCTGAGGAGAAGCTTTGTTGTCTAATATACCTCGCACACAGGCAAAAAGCACCTCGAGAAGTGTTAGCACTGAAAAATTAAATACAAAAAAGGGAAGAAAAGAAAGGAACAATGGGCTAAATGAACAAACTTTGGCTCTCTACTAACATATTTTAAAATAAAAAAAATAAAAAAAAAACTGAGCTGTTGTTTCTATCTATCAATAACCCCATTTTAGTTTTGCCTAATGGTTAGATAGCGAAATTATCGACTGATCTTAATAAATAGCTAAGTCTTTAAAACACAAGGGATTACATAGAGAGTATTATCTTCTTTTTTTTGATAAGCACATAGAGAGTAATATCAAGTTCCCCAACATTTAATAACCAAATCATGATAAAGTCCAGATGATAAATCTTGACTTCCAACAACTCCTACATAACCTTAAATTCCGATTATTTGTCTGAAGTTCATACATCACATACAACTACTTAAACTCAACTTCTGCAGATTTTTTTTTTTTTTCAATTGAAGGAAACAATCACCCAAACAGACAACAGCTGGTAAGGGAATTAAAGAGGGAGGGGGGAGCAGCGAATTAATAAAGTGTTTAGGCTCCAGCCAAAGACTGGTAAAGTTATTTTTTATTTATCATGTTTTAAAGTTTGTTCCCATCATCTTTTTGTTTTATCCTTTGTGTTGTTCCATATCCAACTTAATTTTGTGGTAAATGGCTTACTTTGAAGCTAACGCTAACTAATAATTCCCATTCACCAATATATGCATTGCATGCACACTCTATCTTATATCTACAGAACCACGTAACCTAACCACCACTTTGTTTCACAACCAATGCACTGTGCTTTATCTATGAACACAAATCCTAAATCTACCACCCCCAACTAATCTTACGTGGCTCATTGTTGTTAACTCAGTATTATATTCATTTGAAAAAACCAATAATTATCTAAGCCCTCAGTTTTTCAAGTGCAACAGACCAACAATATAATTACATCCAGCAAGGAACTGCTTGTGTATATAGTAAACACATACTCATAGAAAGGAATTACTTACTCATAGAAAGGAATTACTACTTGAGTGCAGTAATCTAACAAGAGATGTTCAAGAATAAAGCACAAACCTGATAAATAAACAATGAAGAAGCAGGCTTTGCAGTCCAAAAATTGCCATCCAACATTGAAAAGATAGCCCCACAAACTTCAATTAAAGCCCAGTTTTTGCAAGGAACTATGACGGAGAAGTCTAGCAGTCATTAAGAGGTTCTCGAAGGAAGCATAATTGAAAAATTCAAACACAATGGGAATCAGAGACAAACAATATTCAATTGCCTACATGTCTACACAATTGAGAATCGCCTTATGAAGAAGTTTTCAATGACAAGTATCATGAGTACTATGGCAGTAAAATCCCTACTGGAGTTAGTACACTTACTGGTAGATTTTTCCATCTAATCTTTAACCAGCGCAACTCTTAAAGTACTAGAAAGGAGTACAAACCTAAAAGTTTGGAATTAGTTCACTCCTAGTTCAAAAATCCAACAGAGGCAAGGCTCTTGACTAAAACTATCAACAAAGAGATGATTATAATAGGATATTAATGAGAATGCAATAAAAATGGATTATTTTAAGCATCATTATATGGGATCATAAAGCTAAATATATTTCTGTGTTTCTTCTGCTATAAGAGAAAAGGCAAAATATATTTTGCATGACTTAGTGAGATACAGTACATGCATACATCTTATCAACACTTCCTTTCAGAGCAGTTTATTGAGACAGTTAGCAGTGGCTAATCATTTATTTCTTAAATTTTACAGTAACTTGAGCTTTTTCATTCCAACACATGATAAACTTGAAATTTAATGGCTTATAGCATCATCTCTTAGAACATTTGTCCAACTTTGTCAAAAACTACCGACTCACAGTTTACTCGAAATGTTTCATGATCAAATTTGTGTACGATATAAAACCTAAAGTAACAAAAAAGTGGCATAAGGCTTGCACCAAAATAGAAAATGTACATAAGAAAAGAAATAGCAAAAGTTCAGGTGGCATTCAAATGTTGATTGCAAAAACTTTCTAAAATTAGAGTTGATCTTTCTCTTTTGATAAAGAAAAATATGACTAATATCATATTACAGCAACTTTTAAGTCTACCCTAACAAAAACAAGAATTCCCAATTGGGCATGATTTAAGTTACTGCACACTACCAAGCACGAGGATGGGAACATGCTAAACCCGTTAATATTTAGCAAGCTGACAGATTAACGTCATAAATATCATTCTCTATTAGTAACCCCCATCTCCCAAAATTCAAGCCTTACATTTTATCAACAGCAAACCTACTCAATTTTCACCAAGTGACAAAATCAAAGATCCCAGGCCAAAATAGAAATTAGAGATCTAATACATTAGTCACAAAGTTTTATTAAGCCAGTCCCCTGAAGAGATTGCCCCAAATCATATTGATGTGGCCTACCATTATTTCTAAATTGAAGAGTAATGTGCTCCTCACACATCTAACCCCTGCTCAAACCATCTGTGTTCCCTAATCTTTTTGCACCATGCAATCCAACGGAAAAAATAGGCCAAGCATGCCAGAAGGTAAGAATTCCCTTCTTTGTCCATCATGACATATAGCGACCCCATTACCATCACCTAGAGTTTAATCAAGAATAAGCCTACCTGGAAAATGTTATAAGTTCCTTCCTAGAGTGGATGAGAGAACTAAAAAAATCAAATGAAGTTTCATTTAATAACACTTACGCTAAGTTGGGATTGCTTATATCAACCACTTACAAAATAGGTAGGTGCTAAAATTGTTCAACCCCTTATTTTATTCTGTTTATGTCTTAAATGATAAGTAGGTGGTGCTTAATTGATGCTGCTTAAGTAATATGCGGTTCAACAAGATAAGCAATTGAACTACTTTAGCACCTGCTTATTTTATATGCAGTTGATAATAGCAAACCCAAAAACTGGTTCTGGCATATTTTCTAGTAAATCATTCATGATAAATCTTTTGAAATCTGTCCCTCTCCCCTTTTCCTTTGGACAATGCTATCTGGAAGGCGCATGTTCCCTCTAAGATCAAAGCTTTCACCTGGACTTTGGTACTAAACACGATCAATACTAATGATTTATTGCAGGTGCGGAGGCCTGACAAGGCACTCAGTCCAGATATTTGTCTGATGTGCAAGTCCTCAAATGAGACAAATAGCCATCTTTTACTCCATTGTGAAGTAAATAAGCAGCTTCGGAATAATTTGTTTGGTATTTTTGGTAAGATTTGGGTTTGTCCATCTACCTTTGATGTCTTGTGAAGATCAAATTCCGGGGTTTTGGAAGGAGTGAGCGGGTGTTTAGAGATGGTTCCACGATGTTGCATCTGTTTTGGGATAGGGTTGTTTTCCTTTCTTCCCTTTGGGGTCCAGCTACAGGAGTTTTTAGGGGTATTTTGTTGAGTGATATGCGGAGAGAATGGAGGGCTATATGGATGTAGTCTCATTTTGTCTTTTAAAGTACACCTTGTCCTCTTATTTTGTACTCTTTTTCCCTCTTAATGAAGATTATTTTTTATAAAAAAAAAAAAAAAAAACGATTCCAAAAACTTAGCTTTAGGCTACTTGGTCCTACGTCTACTTTATAGCAGCTGTTGAAGAATGTGCATCAGCCATTAAAATCAGCTTCACCACTCGACACTAACTTGAAGTTTAAACTTCTACCCTCATATTCTGCAAGCCATCAAAAATTCTCCAGAGCTTCAATGAATTTTATGTTTACAACAACAATGATGAAACAAGGGATAATCAAGTCGACAGAATTTGCTTCACATTTAGCTAAGAAACAGCAAAAGAACAACAATCAGTCCTAACTCTCATAGTTAATGAAGCTTGAGATATGAGGTAAGAAAGCCAGGACTGTCACGCAAGAATGAGTAGAAGGCTTAATGTGGGGTGTTCTACAGCATTATTCACTTCAATATTCAATAGGAAGAGAGCATATAAGTCTTCCAACCTCTTAAGTTCCCCAAGTTCACAACAACTGCTCCGAAGTTTCCACAATTGTATACTAAACATAAAATGTAAAACATATATGTGTATATATAAATACAAACACACACATAATTCCATGATGACAAAGCAAAGCAACAGATACGATCCCATTAGAGATGTAACCACTTCCAGTAAATCAACACTAAACAAAATAATTCAACTATCAAGTTCTGTGCACTGAACACAACCTTACCACATCTAAAATGGACAACTGAGTAAACCTTCCCACTGAACTTTCAGCCCTTATGCTGTCTGCTTCGCCGAAAAGAGGAAGGGTTTGAATTGTGATATCTATTATAAAAAGAAATTTCACCAGAAACAAAAAAAAAAAATCAACTCTGACGAGCTTAAACAAATTGATGTAGTATTATGCATTAGGCCTAAAACTTAATACAAATAAATTTAGCCAAAGAGAGAATGATTTCAGTTAGGCTCCCGCTGAACTCAAGTAACTTTTACTACAGCAAAGATTTTTTCAGGCCACCAGAAAGAAGAAATAGGAATTTGTTTTTTTCTTTGATAAGCGAAATGAGAATTTGTTGTATGACCAGTGAACATAAATTCCTCTGTTTGGCAGACCCAAGTGATGCAGAAAGGTTTATCACTTGGTCATTTATAATATGACAGATCCTTCACCAAATCTTATCCACATCCTATATTTTTGGATCACAAAATTTAAACGTGTATTTACGCTCCAATAAGTAACATGATAAATCTACGTCTACCGCTCTACATACAGAACTAGCTCTTCAGTTTAAAAGTTGCGTGGTAAAACAATTTAGCACAAAACCTACTTTCTTATGCTTCTTCCTACTTCTAGTATTCTCTCTTCTTTGACTTCCAGTGAGTGCATATAGATTTCCTCCATTAATCCAGGCTATCAAACATAATCTTCTCTGATTCACCCATAAAAAACATTTTTAGGAGACTTCTTTCCTAAAAAGATAGAGAATCACATGATTAAGCTCCTTAAGTTTGTAAAAGATAAGCATACCTACTCCATGGTAAGGAATTTTTTTTATAAGTACTCCATGGTAAGGAGCTGCAGTTTGTTCAATTATTATTATTGTTTCTAGAGAACTCTTGCAGCAATCAACACAAAATTTGATGAAAGTAAGCCAAATAGCATAAATTAAATGGAAAAACTTAATATCAAAAATAAGATCACAAAACTTCAATTTCATGAAAATAGATTTTCATGAGAAAAAAATTTGACTTGCAAAACTCAAAATCAGGTTAGAACTTTGTGAGCTCACAATGACAATAAGCCATCAATTATCAAACTACTGATTTTAACAAAATCAGAACAACTAAGGAACATAGTTCCAGATAATTTCAACTGTGCCATTGCCATACATTTGCCTCTCTGTAAAATATATCTTAAGTAATTACAAATTCAAATCTTCTACCTACCATAAAGTTTACAAGATGCAGGCTCAATAACCTTTCAGTAACAAAAGGGGCTTAGCGCACAGCCCACCTATAGGGACATATAAAACAATTAAATTTACATTTAAGAGTCAGCACAGTCCCCCCCCCCCCCCAAAAAAAACTTTTTCCCCTTTCCCCCTTTTCCTTTTTTGAATAAGCAATTTGAGCACTATATTCTTTAGACAGTAAAGAGTTCTTTGTCTTGGCCAGTCCATTAGTTTCAGCATTGACAAATAGCTTGTTCTAGTTGTGGACGAGAACATTGTACAGTTGGCAAAATGTTTGCTTCTGTTAATAACGGTGAGATAGCTATAATGGATTTTTTTTTGATAAGTAAATAAAATGTATTAAGAAGAAAGCACCAAAGGGGTGCAACCCATATACAAGGCTATCTATAAGAAAGAGACTCCACAAAATCTAAAAAATCTAAGCCGTTTATAAAAGAATGCCCCTTGACCCAAAAATTAAGGGCGTTGAACCACCTTTCCCTAATTACACATGAGGGTCTCTCGATACCCATCAAAAGCTCTAAGGTTCCTCTCATTCCATACCAACCAAAAGATCGAAAGAGGAATCAAAAAGTAAGCCTTCTTCGCGCCTCTTAGAGGCCCAAAAAACCACTTTAAGCCCACAATTCATCTCTTACGGATCCAGCAACAACCCAAGAAACATCCACCACCTTAAAAGCCGTTTCCCACAAAGCTCTCGCAAAAGACCACTTTAACAAAAGATGAAACATGGACTCGCCGCAACCTTTGCACATAAAGCACCGATTCACTAAAGATCTCTTTTTTGTAGGTTGTCTAAAGTGAGAATCTTCTCCCACGAAACTTTCCAAGCAAAAAAGCTCACTTTCAAAGGAGCTCCCGAACGCCAAATAACCTTACATGGAAAGTTAGAAGCCCCATCCTAAGGCGCCTCATCCAAGAGAACTTTGTAAAAAGCTTTCACCTCGAAACCTTTGCTCAGGCTATCCCTCCAAACAATTGAATCCTCCTTAGAAATATCAAAATTAAAGCTACATAAGGTTTCCAAAAAGAGTTACACTCTCTCAATCTCCCAGTCATGAACATTACGAACAAGAGGCACATCCCACACGATGCTACCATTAGATAGAGAGATTCAAGAAGAGATGAGAGCATCTTTTTCCCTAAATAGCAAAAATCTCTGGAAAGCGGTCTTTAAGAGGCGTATTCCCAAACCAAGGGTCAAGCCAAAGCGAGTTCTCTTTCCATCACCGACTGAAAAAGAAAGACTAGGGCAAAAAGCCTCTGAACCATTTCCAAACACCAACACTGTAAGCTCCCCTCCCTTTTCTAGACATCCGACCACAAGGCTCCAACCCAAATTTAGCTGCCACCACAATCCTCCAAAAGTGGTCCCCCTCAACAATAAATCTCCACAACTATTTCCCAAGAAGAGCTTTATTGAATAAAGTAAGGGATTTAATACCAAGTCCCCTTTTTTCCAAAGGTTGCTTAATAACACCCCATCACACCAAGTGGTATTTAAACTCCACTCCATAATTGCCCCAAAGGAATCTATTTTGAATGCCCTCTAACGGTAATGGAAATAACAGTAACACACTGAACACTCAGCAGTTTCAAATTTCCTTTTTTTTATAAGTAGCATTTCTTCAAATTTCTATAGTGCAAACTACAGCACTTAATTCTTTTACTTCTCTAGAGCAATTAATAACATGTAAAACCTAACACCTAGAAGACCAAGTTTTTTCACTAGATAGGAAGCTATTACTCATAAGTCATAGCTGGAAAACATTCCAGAAAGGGCTATAAGCAATCCAGATTAGTTGACACCCAAAGCATATTGCTAGCAATGCATTTTTCGCTTTCTTTTTTCTGGGCAAGAAGGAAATTTGCAAAACACATAAACCACATAAGAGCAACCAGACTAATGATAGGACTAAAGATACAGTCTAAGATAGCCACAATTAAAAATATCAACTCAACAATTATAGCTAAGCGCAACATGCACAATAAACTGATGGAAACTTGCAACTAGATAATGCTAATGTTAACATAAAACTAGCCAAGTTCCAATAAAAGATTGTAAAATCAAAACCAATAAACTTAACTGCCACTGAACTCCAGTTCCAATAACCATCTCCATTACCATCGCAGCAACCTGAAATGGCAAGACTAGCATAAACCACCCCAGAATCAGAAAAATAGGCATTGAAGGGCGAGTCACCTATGTCGCTAAAAGCAAAAATACCAAAGGAACAAAATCAGCCCTCTCAGCAAAGGAAACACTGTGATCCACATTGCAGCACAACATGACTTAATTCTTATTACCACGGCCCTCAAAGCTGGCCTTCCTTGGCTTGCTTGCATCATCAAGCGAGGTACGATCATTGGAAGTTCTAGAAAACATAGAATAACAAAGAATGAAGTGAGAGAGGTTTCTAACCCATAAATGAACAAAGATTGGAAGAATGAAATAATCAATGACTCATAATATACTTACGATTTATGTTTCATTGCATTATGCTTGATGGTTTTGACCATATCCATAGCTATCTTTTGATGCTCTCTAGTTTGAGAGTGCATGTCCAGGCCTTCTACTGTTTCACAGTCAAATTTACAGATACGGCACCATCCCATGCTTGCTGGCTTTCTCTTTCTGGAAATTTCAAAAGGCTCCATTTTGCCCTGAGTTACACAGAGAAATAACACAAAAAAGGGGAAAATTACATCAAAAGAACCTAAACGATTTACGAAGCATATATATTATATTGATAAAATGTAAAACAAAAACAAAATAAAAACAGCATAATTAACTTAAATACATTATAAATATAAACTTAACTGTATAGACTCCACCATCATTTGGAAACCCCTGAAGGGAAAAGCTGCTCCTAAATCCAGGCTCACCAATCCGAGGATGAGGGAAGTTAGCAGGCCCGACTAATTCTCCTCGTGCATCACCAGGAAAGGGACCAAATCCAACTGGCTCTCCCAACCTTAGATGACCAGGCATGCCACGAGGACCCAAATGTTCACCCCTCCGTATATGGCTGGGCAGAACATCAGGACCAATCAAGTCACCACTCATATGCTCACCCATCCGAAAATTACCAGGACCCTCATACTCCCCCCTGCGAAAATGGCTGGGCAAACCGAATCGGCGTTGTTCCCTACCATCAACGTTATCCAGGTCCAAGTGGCTGCTACCTAGACCACCATGAAGGGATCCAAATCCACGTGATGATATTCCAGGGTATTCTCTAACTGGACTTCTCGAGCCATCCATATGTGGTCGACCAAATCCAGGAACTGATCCAAGAAAATCTGGATGTGCACGAGCATTTTCTGATCTCCCTTTACTATCTTCATGAAGACCAAGCGGTCTTTCTCCTGCATCATTATATGAAGGCAAGAATCTTAGAGGGACAGAGCCAGCCATGGGATCTAACTTCAACCCAGTATCAAAATTCCGCCCATGAAGTCCCTTGTCATGAGGCCTTGGTGGTCCATCCATGCCAAAACCATGAGGACCCCTATCAAGGGGCCTCGATGAGTAAGTCCCAAATTTTGAAACAGACTCAGCATCCAAATGAGTAGGTCTAGGGAATTGCTTGAGGTCTTCTTCAAACTCCCCTCGATCACTAACACGTCTACCTGGGTCCATTGGGAAGAGATTCAAATGCTCGTCTGGCAAAGGCTTAAACCTTTCATCATGCAACCCATACGCCGATGAATACATACCAGAAGGTTGTCCAACTGGACCACGTTCCATGGACCCAGGAAGATGGGTTTCAGGTCGTCTTCCCTCCATGTATCCAGGCCTCTGATTCAGAAACATTTCAGCTTCCACTGGATTAGTCGGATGCTGCTGACCCATTTGAGCTTCAGGGCCATTTGGTGGTGCTCTTGCCATCATTCCACCATGTGAATCAAATGCATTGGGAGATAACCTTGGAGCATGTGAAGGGGGTGGATGACCTTGATTATAAGGCCCTTGAGAAGCGACTAATTGTGGTTCAAAGCTATGTTGGGGAGGATCGTATTGACCAGATCCCCTCCCAAATACTGCAGATGCTGGGCCAGGAATGCCACTAGGCAGTACTTCAGGGCCATGAGGAGGAATTAGAGGCTGTCCTGGATGAGATACATGTCCAGTGCCCTGAGGCCTAAATTGAGTCGGAGGTTGCCCTGGTGCTTGAATGTGATGTGGGGGTCCTGGAGGTGCTTGTAACACTGAAGGCACAACAGGTCTTTGCTGGAAAGTAGAAGGCGCATAATTAACTGGAAGCTGATGGATTCCTTGATCAGTAATGACACCTCCCACCAGCACCTGAGCAGATGGATTAAATCCAGGGCCTTGAGAACTACCCTGCATTTGAGGCAGAGTTTTATCCTTGTGCAATTTCCCACTCTGTTCTTCAAGATGTTCAGCTTCCTGCAATGGAGTAGTTTTCAGGTGAGGACCATCCTGAATTTCCTTGTCAACTAAAACAGAATGTTCTGCCAATCTCACAGTGCTATCTGGAGCCTCTTCCTTCACCATCTGCTTAGTTAAAGGCTCTCCATTTTCTGCTGCATGGGATTCAAGGCCTGCATCTAAGCTCTGTTCCGATTCTGGGATCTCCTTGGCACAAGCATCAACCAGACTACATTTATTTTCAAGTTCAACTTTAGGTTTGATTTCATCATCCACAGGCTTCATATCATTTTCAGATTTTGGGGTTTTCATCTCAGCTGCATCAGTCCCAAAACCAGCTGCATCATTTGTATCCCTTTTAGCAGCTTTCCTAGAGGATGATCCGGCTTCTTTCTTATCTATGCTAGTCTCAATCATGTGATTTCCTTGCTTCTCAGACATCATTGATTTTGAAGCTGGCCCAGACTGCTGTTCAGAGGACCATGGCATTTGGTTGTTGGTCCTGAGCATATCACTCTGACTTGCAGATAACTGGCTTGCCCCAAGCTGCAAAAGCCTACCCTGCACACCAACAGAAGATTGTTGATATGGCTGTGATTGCAATCCATGGTTTGGCATCATAGGCCATCCTGCAAGATGTTGCAGTTGATGGGGCTGCATGCTATGTGATAATGCAACATTTTGCTGCGGCTGTGGATATTGTTGGAGTGACTGAAGCCCCTGGGGGCGTAATGGGGAATGCACAGGCAACTGTTGCTGTGCAAAAGGAACTAGCTGATGTATTTGATTATGAACTGAGCCTGATTGTTGTCCTGCAAAAGGCTGCTGCTGTACATACTGCTGAGGCATGGGTTGTTGAACTGGCTGCATAAGAGGGCGCTGATGGCCCGGAAGTCCTGGTTGATGAGCATGAGGGCGAATTTGCTGCGGTTGTGTGGGAGGGACACTTGGGACCTGACCTGATGAAGGCAGTAAAACTGGTTGTTGCTGGTTTGCCATTGTAGCATGAGACTGAGGTGGACGCAGATGGGAAGGCTGTTGGGCATACTGATTCTGCATCTGAACAGGCTGTTGCAACGCTGGGTGGGGCCCACTTTGAGCGTGCACATGCATAGTATGCTGTGGGGCTCCCAACTGCATTTGTTGCTGAGGCTGCGGTTGTAGATAACTTTGATGGCCTGTCACTGCATGGGCTGATGGTTGTGGTGTCTGAGATTGGACACTAGGATTCAGAGGGTGGGTTTGAGGATGGGGCTGGAGATGATGTTGAGCCTGTGGTTGTGGCTGACCTTGAGATTGAGGAACGGGATGATGCTGAGGTGGAACCTGAGAATGAGCCTGCGGCTGAAATTGGGACTGTGGATGTTGCATCTGGGCATGTGGCTGCTGATATTGAGGCATTTGGACATGTTGCGAATGAGACTGATTCTGGTAGACCTGTGAACTAGGCTGAGCTTGAAGGTTCGGGTGACCCTGGGATGGTGTATGAGCCTGTGACGGAACTATAAAATGTGACACCACTGTAGGGTGAGTTTGAGGCTGTGGGTTGACTTGTGCCTGGTTCTGAGATTGAGAAGGTACAGGTGCCAAGACGGATGGATGCGACTGAGGCTGTCCAAAGGGCTGAGGTTGGGGTTGGAGCACAGCTTGAGGTTGTACCTGCGATTGAGGATGCACCTGCTGTTGAGATTGGGGCTGTGGCTGCATGTACACCTGAGCTTGATGCTGGCCAGCCATCTGTGGGGCCTGAGCCTGCAAATGCGGCTGCTGCTGTTGTGGAACTGCCTGCTGTTGATAGGGGTAGTATTGCTGATAATACTGCTGATACGGGTCATATCCAGGAAACTGCTGGTAGTACTGTTGATATTGTTGTTGATACAACTGCTCTGGAGTAGGAACAGCAGCAGATACCCCCTGCGACTGGGAATTAGATCTGGCTTGCTGATTGGGATCCTGTCCTGCAGCTGTAGTAGTTTGAGAAATCTGGGCCTGAGAAGTAGTTGTCCCAACCTGAGCAGTAGCCTGGGTCTGATCACCGGTAGCTGATGTGCCTGTGGTGGCAGCCTCCTGAGAATCCTCAACCTGCTGACCTTGAGGTTGCACACCCTGGCATTGAGCAGTAAGAACAAGAATAAGCATGATCAGAAATGCAAGATAACTTGTTTTTGCATGAATGAAGTGACTTCTTGGACTCACAGGACAATTTTGTGCATGTTCCTGTACTTGACGATGCACAATCTGGATTCCACACCTGTTGCATACAACAGGAGAATTGCCAAAAGCACACCCAGAACAATGTGATGTGCAATCAGATAGAGGACCCTGCCATGTGCATCCACTCCTGTGATATAGACAATGAACCGCTATTTTGCCAATAGTTTCAGAAAGCGCTTTATTTGTTTCTATAAGCGGCTGGAATAAACAGTAACAGAACATATTTAGCAATACGCATATAACAATAAACCTGAAATACCATAAAGTCAATTACAGTATAAGAAAGAACCTTGGAATCTGCTTCCGTCACTAAGTAACCATCATAAGGACAAGCCCGAGTGGTGCTCACAACGTACGTTAAACATGGTTTACAGTATAGGTGAGTGCACTGTGACTGTAGTGCTTCATTTGGGTAGACAAGCAGACGACAAACAGGACAGAAATACTCTCCAGCTAGAGATTGAAGGTTCAGTATGCACTCGTTATCAAATCCCATGCTATCCTATGGATTTGGCTTCAACTCCCAGCAAGCATCAATGTTATCAACCTAATTAAGAATTAAAACAACAATGTGGATGAAAATGATAAAATAACTAGAATTAATCAACATGAACTCATTCATTGAGCTTATAATTCACAAAACAACAGCATAGCATCAGGCCTTGCTCGCGTATAGACATTAACTGACACTAATTCAGTTGATAGTTCCACTGGAAACCCTTATATCAACCAAACACATTGAAGAAACAACACTTTAAACAAACAACTGCAATACTACATAAGAAAAAAATCTCATCGCAAATAAAACACAAAACATGGAAAAAAAAATTCACACATGCAACACCCGAATCCGAAAGGCGACAATCAAAAATTTGACCTGAAACAGCGAAAACTAATTAAAATGAAAAAACACGTCAACTTTCGGAGAGAGCTTGCGAAGAAAGAAAATGAAAGATTCGAAATGAACAAACCACAATTAGCAATCCTTATTCCTTTTATTATCCCATACTTCCTATGCAACCGAGTAGAGTACATGGAAGAAAAAGAAGCAGGATTCAATCCTAATCTTATGCGTAAATCACGTACCAGAGATACTGTCAGATTCAATTCAAGTCGCTAAACCCTAGGCCAATATATACCTGCAATTTCTTTTTCAAAGAAAAACAAATTTTTAGGGCCTTGGAGGATCGAACTAGCTGAGTGATTTTAACGCAAATGAATATATAGATAAAGAGAAATTTTACAGTTCACGATTTGATCGAGAAGGCAAAAGCAACGAGACATAGAATGAGATACCTGTATGCGAAACGAAACCAAATGGAAAGTGGAGGAAAAGGCGTGTACTTATATAATAAGCTGATGGAGTTATGGAAATATACTTGGGTGATGTTTGGACAGTCCTTTAAGTAGCACTTAAAGCAAACAACAAAGCTTGTTTTTTTGTTTTAAGTGCTATTTAAAGCACAATCCAAACATAGTCTTAAGCGCCGTTTAGATATTATTTAATTGAAATTAAAGAACTTCTGTTTAAAACAGAGCTTAACATAATTTGTTTTAATCTTACTTAAAATGGGTTAGTAAATAGCACCGCTATAAACAAATGGTTATGACATATTTGGTATCAGCTTTTAAAAATAGTTATCTGTTTTTGAAATCACACAATCATTTGACGTCTAACATATGTTTGATTAGTGCTTTCAAAAATAATTTCTTGTTGGATTTATGTCTATTTCATTTCCTTTTCATCTTTTTCCCCGGATACTCTTATTGTTTTAAGGGTTGATTTTTCATTGATTGTTTTACTATTTACATTCATAGATCTTTATCACTTAATTTTCGCTTAATTTGTTAGGTTTTTACAATTATTTTTTTAACTATAAACATAGAAGAAAACAAGAAATTCTCTCTCTAAATTCAAGGTTTTCTTTAACTCTCTTAACTTTGCTTTTTTATAATTTTTTATGTTTTTTTAATTTGTGATTTTCTCATAAGCCTTTTATTCACCTAGTTTTTATCTAATATTCTTAGTTTTCTCTAATTCTCACTTTCAATTGCGACTTTGTTTGGAAAGTTGCTTAGATGCAACTTAAATCGTCAAAGCTTAAATTTTGTAGAGCATAACTGTAAAACAAAGAAGAAAGCAAGCAAGCAACTATTTCTTTCAAGAGAAATCGTTGTTTCTCTCCAAATTCTTGGTTTTCTCTAACTCTCTTAACCTTACTTTTTATGTTTTTCAATTTGTGACTTTCTCATGAATCTTTTATTCACCTAACTTTTATTTGATTTTTTCCTAGTTTTCTTTAATTCTCACTTTCTATTACGACTTTGTTTGGGAAGTTAATTAAATGCAACTTAAATCTTCGCAACTTAAAATTTGTACAACACAACTGTAAACAAAGAATAAAGCAAGCAAGCAACTATTTCTCTAATAGAGAAATCGTTGTTTCTCTCCAAATTCAGGGTTTTCTTCAACTCTTTCAACCGTATTTTTATATTTTTTTATGTTTTTCAATTTGTGATTTTCTCATGAACCTTTTATTCATTTAGCTTTTATCTAATATTCTCCTAGTTTTCTCTAATTCTCACTTTCTATTACAATATTCTTTGGGAAGTTGCATTTAAGCAACTTCCCAACAACGTCTACATATGACAGATTGCTAAATTTATTTTTGGAGATATATTAAACCTTTCTTTTTTTTGCGATCCAACTGTTTATACCGCATATGGTTGGATACAAGGACATGGCTCTTACAAGCATATAACATCAACAATGCTCTCTCATATGTTTCAATTCCTTTGAAGGATTCTTATTGATTTTAGCCTTCTCAGATTAAGTAAAGTCAAACAATTATCAAGTTGAGTTTTTCTTAAAGTCAGTAATTTTGACACCAGAGAATCTTGCATCAAATGCATTATACTAAGTAATTGATTAGCGAGGATTTTGTTTATTATGTTATGCATTTATTTTTTGTTTCTCAATTTCATGTCAAGCAAGAATATTTATTCTTTACTGAATTAATCTTACCATGACTATGTTTCACCTTTTTTCCATTTATTTATTTTCCTTAGCTTTCTTCGAAGTAAAGTAATTCTTGAATATGTTATTATTATTGAAAAGCAACCATATTTACTTGTGGTATGTATATTCCATCTATGTGGAGAAGCTTTTGTGGAAAGTTGAGGCTTGGAATGATTTGCCTTTTGTGAGAAACCTAGATCTTGAATCAAACAATCTTGCATCCAGGTGGGTTGGTTTTTGCAACAAAAAAAAATTGTGAAGTAAAACCTGCAATACACATAAACTTTGATTATAAAGTGGCTCCTACCATATCCTATAATTTAATGAGTCCAAATTCATATGCAAAATCGGTGTACTCCAAATTTTTACTTTGCAATTTTTACTGCAAAGAAGTTGAATTCGGTCTCTACCTCCTTGTGGTGTCGTTAAACTAAACACTAATGGGTCAATGCAAGGCCCTCAATAGTTGGCTCGGGCAGGTGGATTGGTTCATGATTATTGTGGGAACTGGGTTAGTGGTTTCCACTTTCCAGGTTGGTTTAGGCAACTATAATAGTCTTGCTTTTGAATTATGGGGCTTACTTAATGACTTGAAGATAGTGGTATTTGACATTAATTCGTCTTAGATATTTTATTTTGAGTCTTTGAGACTAATTTGTGTTAGATATTTTATTATCTTTAATCTAATCATTATTCTTTTATGTGAAAGAAATGTATTATTTTTTTAAAATAATAGGTTGTTGTAATTTTGCATATTAATCATTTGATGATATTTTAGCGAGTCATTGAATAACAAGATTAATTTTTTTCTGTTTCCCGTAGATTTGATGCATACTATAGATTTCTCTGATGTATGAAGGGTTCATTATTACTTGAACTCGGAGTGCTGATTTCAATATAGATTTATTGTTATTTTAAAAATAACTTATGGCATTTGATAATTAAAAATGATCGATATACTGATTGATTGGTTACATGAATGATTATAGAAGATGATTTCTATATTGTTTTGGTTGATCGATGATTTTTGGTTTTAAATTATAATAAATGTATTTATAAAATTTGCTTGATAAAGGATTTGATAATTTGAGCCTTTGATATTTACTATTGCTACTCTGACAAGCTAGCTTGAATAAAATTGTTTTATGAGTTCTAAGCGGATAGATTCATTTATAATGATCACTACAAATAAATATTGTTTTTCTAGTATGATCAGAAGTTACCATGGGAAGCCAATGAAACTTTGGTTTAGTGGAATTGGGGGTTACAAGTTGTGAATCTTCACAAAAGGTGTTGCACACGTGCGTGTGGATACATGTGTAGTAAAAGACTAAATGTATATTTTTAGAACATATTGAATTACTATGTCTAATAAGTTGGTACATTGGCAATGATTCGAAGGTAACTCTTAGGTCAAGAGGTCATGTTAACATAAGTCCAGTCTTTATACTCATGGTCACTCTCCTTTTAATTAAATTATCATCTTCTTTTACTTGTCTAAATTTTATGGTATGATTTGTATGTTGCTTGTGGCTTTGAGATCTCTATATTTTCAAAGAAGTGATCATTCATATTAAAATTTGCATTTATTTTGTTATATTAGGAGACTTATTGTTTTTTTTTCACAAGGATTGGCAAAGGTAAGAATGATGTTGTACAAAGTATATGTCATTGCTATTGAAATTATTGTTACTACACCAACAAAGCTTTGGTTCAGTGGTGAAAAGATCAAAAAGACCAAAGCTGAGGTTATAGGACCACAAGATTTCATGTTCGACTCTCACCGATGTGTGCTATTTATCCAATTATGTATTGGTTATTTCGTCCACTTTAGGTGGGTATTATGGTAGTATTATGGATCGGGTTAGTTATGGTATTGTAAACTTATATTGTGATCAAATCAATCATTATAATTGTATATAAAATCACTTTCATCAAAAATAAAAGAGAAAAAGAAGAAATTATCGTCACTAGAGGGTTAGTCGCTAAAGGTATTATGCTTCTTGACTTAATTTGTATAGTGAGAATTTCGTGCTTTCTTAGTGTTTATATTTGGATATGTCTTCATTTATGTGATTTGTTGAGTATTTTTTTTTTCTGATTATCCTTGAAAATAGCATTGTCTTATTTATATCTTTTAATTTAATGCTCTTCGACTTTTTGGAATTTTTGTGTAGTATCTTACAACGAATCTAAGTCATGAGTTGATATATGAAATATTCATGTTTATATGCTCCAAACATTTTTTTTCTTTTTTCTCAACGAACTTTTAAGTCTTAAAAGAGATCCATTTTTTTTAAATGAACTTTAAAGTCTTGAGGTGGGTATATTTGGAGTTGTTCTTCTAAGTTTTTTTTTTTGGAAACACCACCGGTTGTGGTGGGGAGTTAGACATACTCCTACTAAATTATTAATAGAAAATTTAAAGTACAAAAAATGAGAACAAAAACCTTACCCCTCATAGAGAAATAGCACCAAAGGGTTAAAGAGGATCAAAAAAGAAAATAAATTAGAGTTTAAGTCTTTGTCTGGAAGTTCATAACATTAATTTTCTTATAAATTTGTCAAATATGAAAATATAATTTTCACAGAAATTAGATTAGAAAACACTTGTACTGAAATTTAATAATCATATTAATCTATAGGTCATGTTTGAAAATAGATTTAATCCAACTTAAATTCAACTTCTTAAATCTCTTATTTTCATTAAATCAATTCCCAACCATAACCATAATAATGGAAACAAGCACATATATTCATGTGCTACTTAAACAAATTTTCAAAGTTATGACTTATAAGTGTTCATAGATTTGATAGCTATACACATCTATCAAGTTTGATATGCACACATCAATAAACTGCTATAAGACATGTTCTACACAGTTATTCTACGGTGAAACATAAGAAGTTTTAAACTTTGTTGATAGGGTTAATTGAAAGGGTCAATGGCAAGATTCTGCCTCACCTTTTGAAGGAAGAACCAAACAGGGGCAGATGCAGTATGGGGGCAGTGAGAGTAGTTTTACCCACTTGATTTTTTAAAAATAAAATTATTTTATAGCTATTTACATATTTTCCCTCATTTAAATTGTGTAATTGCCCTCATACCCCAACACTTTTAAGTCTATAAGCCAAGCCACATGAAACACCCCAAATCCCTAAGGGCGTGTTTGGATAAGGTTTTCAAAAACTGAAAACATTTTTCAAAAACTCTTTTCAATGTTTGGCAAATAGTTTTCAAAAGTAATTTTCTAAAACAGTTTTCAAAAAACCAGTTTTCAAAAACTATTTTCTGAAAACTCTAAATTGGTGTTTTCTGACATAATTTTCGAAAAATAGCCCTAAAATCAGTGTCCACTTCTTTGTTTCATTCTTATATAAAAAATATTAAAATTTTGAAATAACAAAATAGTTTTCAAAATAAGATTATCCAAACAACATTTCACTGTTATCTGTTTTGAAAACAATTTTCGAGTTACAATTATCCAAACATGTTTTCTTCAGAAAACATCATAATTTCAAAAACTGAAAATAGAAAACCGATACCCAAACATGTCTTAATTGTTTCATATGTCTCTCCTCTCACTCTCAGAGTCTCTGTCAGTCTGAAATTCTCCACAATCTCATCCATATGTGGCCACTAGTCATCCTTCGTTAGTTCGCCAGTTTTCATCTCCTCCTCTCGGCAACATTCTTATTTCTATCTATTTATTTCTTTCTCTCCCTCTAATTCTCCAATTCTCTCCCGCATCTAACTCTCTTTGTCTTACCTTTTCAGCCGCCGCTGGCCACTAGTCCTTTTATGGGTTTTACCCATTTAAGGACGAACCAAACCACCGTTTAGGGATTTTTTCTATGGGGTTCTATCACCATCACTGATTCTTTCAGTAACTCAGTGGTTTTAAAGAGATTACTCCATCAGGTAAGATTTGGTTTTAAAGAGATTACTCCAACTTGATTGATTTTAGGTTTCATGAATCATGATTATTGAGCTTTTAGTGATTCTTGTTTTTGGATTTGTGGGTTTTATATGTCAATTGTCAAGCTAAGTGAACAATGGCATTTTGTGTTGGATACTTGTAAGGAAAATAATATGGTATATTTTCCTTTTTTTTTTTTTTTTTGGAATACGAATTATAGTTTCCTTAAATCATGGAGAAAGAAAATCTTGTTATGGTTTCACACAGAGTGAATGAGGCGAGCAACTGAGCAAGTCTTGTCAAGTTGCAACCTTGGGGACAACTTTTAATGTGATTATATGAACAACTCAAATTAAGTTTTTTCCATATTTTTAGTCAAGCAGTTGTCTCTGTTCTAGATAGCTTTATAATTAAGGCATTTGTATGGTGTCAAAAGTAAGGGTATGCACGAACTTAGATAAATCAAGTTAGGTGTCAATTTAACTTATGACCTGATCAGTGGGTTTACTAATTAGTTTATTTAAATAGTTTGTTCCTAACTCTATCAATTTAATTTGGTATGAATTTGTTTACGATTACTTAAAAATTGCTCCTTTTGGCCATTTCTTGTTTACAAGAAGAGAACCCTATTATTTCAAGGGGGAAAATGGTGAAATGCATCGCATGTTTCTACTTTATAGCTAGCACTTAGGATGGAAAAAAATTGCACGAGATACAAGTTGTTCCTGAGAATATGTTGTCCTTCGCACTCTTAATTTTAGGCACCAAAGTAAATACAATAAGAAACTTCAAAGATACCTAACATTTTTATTCTTAATGGCTCATTATTACGTCTCTGTAAATTTTGCTTGAGGCTTTTCTCCAAGGTATAGCACAATTATTCTCTAATATGCATGAATAGATATTGCTTATCAGGGCTTAGATCTGGGGTTGATATGTTACTCACTTTCTTAGAGATATAATGCTCCTTATTGAATCTTGCTTTTAGAAATATTCAAATAGGACTGCTATTGAGATTGGATTTTCGACTGAAATATTGCTTTTGAAATTGGCTTTGATCTAATCGGTGGCAATAGCAAGTGTTGAAATAAATTTTTCTGCAGTGAGCATTATAAAGAATCAAATGCGCAATCATATGGGGGATGAATGGTTGAATGATTACATGGTTACATTCATTGAAAGAGATGTTTTTTACAGTATTGAAAACAAGAAAATCCTATGTCAATTATGAAAAATGAGATCACGTATGGAACAATAATAAATAAAACTAGTACAAGTGTTTTCTCTTTTATTAGTTTTTGTAATGAAAAGAATATGTTAATGATCTTAAACGGAATGAAAAAAGCATGTATTCGAGTAAAAAAATATAAAAACATGTGCCTTTATTTCGTGAAAAAAATATCATTAATATTTATATTACTTTTGTTTTTAAATATGTATATTTATTGTTTATTTATAAAGTTATATAATATGAATGTGTGCATATGGCGCCCCCACTAACAAAAATTTCTAGATCCGCCACTGGAACCAAGGGTATTGAATCGAAAGTTCGGAGGTGATACTCACCAAAGGGGTTAAATAGTCATTTAGCTTGTCAAGATACCAAAAAATTGTGCAAATACAAGACCTTAAGAAAATAGGGCAAATTTACTTGTGTTGAGGTCTAGAATTCGATTACTCATGTCAATAATTTTTTAATGAATAAAGAGAGTTGTTGTGTGGGTGGGTAAAGATTAATAGTAAGTTAGATCATCACTATAAATTAAAATATATATATATAACTCTTTTAAGGAAGTACCACTAATACGTTGATACATGGCTAATGTGTACTGACAATCTATTATTAGATTTATTTTTAAGTGTTTCAAAATACTTATCATTTTGGTCAAACTAACCGTTATGATCAAACTATTCGTTGGAGATACCACTATATAAACTCTTCTCCTCTCCCACTTGCAAAGTACATGACAATCATTTTTCATCTTTTCTCTAATAAATATCATTTGTCATTAATGGTAAGGAATATGATGTTTGATAATTAATTGTAAAATTCTATTACACTTTAAATTGTTGCAATCATTAGCATTAAAAGCAGTGAGAATTTATTGTAATTATTTGCACTGATTTGCAAATAATAACTTTCTTATACTATATAAATACTAAAGCAGTCTAAATAATTTGGTATGACTAATAGAACCAACGAATATTACATATCTATCAAGTTTGATATGCACACATCAATAAACTGCTACAAGACAGGTTCTACACAAAGTTATTCTACATTGAAACATAAGAAGTTTTAAACCTTGATGATAGGGTTAAGTGAAAGGGTCAATGGCAAGACCCTATATATCTCCCATTTTGAGGGAAGAACCATGGGTATCGAATTGGAGGTTCCGAGGTGATACTCACCAAAATGGTCAAATAGTCCTTCACCGTGTTAAGATACTAAGGCTTTGTGCAAATAGGAGACCTTAAGAAAACATAACAAATGTACTTGGGTGCGTTGAAATATAGAGTTCAATTACTCAGGTCAAAAAAAATTTTATAGATAAAGAGAATTTTGGTGTGGGTGGATAAATATTAAGATTATGGAGATGTTTGGAGTAGATTTAACTTTTAAGCAAGTATAAATCAACTTACTTAAATCCCTTTCAAGGCAAAAATTATCTTGATAAAATTTAAACAAATTGATTTGAGTTCGTTTAAATTTGATCTCAAACTCGTGGCTAATGTGTACTGTCAATCTATAAATATCCAAACAAAAACTACGCTTAGAATATGTTTTTTCCATACTTGGTACTTTGGATTGCTCATCTTTTCCTTTGGTATCGGCCTTGGCTCTGTCTAACTCTATTTACATATGCTAGGATCTATAATCATGTAATCTAGACGTGATAGAATTTCTCTTTGAAGGTTGATCAAGATATATGTTGATGTACGTGTTTTTGTATGATTTTGTTGTCCCGTATTTTCTTCTTTTTTTTATAGCACTTTATACATGTTTGGATGATAGAAATCACCTACTAATGTTTTAATTTAACCAATGAAAATGAAATTTATTTCATTTCCTAATGCATTGTAAAAATAATTTATATAGAAATTAAATGAATTTTTATGTTTGGTTTTTTTAAAATTAAATTATTGAATTCACATGTTTAAAATGTTTATAATAAATGAATAATTTAAAAGAAGAAGAAGAAGAAGAAGAAAGGATAGAAGAAGGAAATGAAGGGAAGAAGAGAGAAAAAGAAAGTATCTCTTTGTAGAATTTATTTGTAAATTCTAAATTTTTTTTATAGAATTTTCATCAAGCTAACTAAATTTCATTGTGAATTCATTTGGATTTGAATTCCATGGTCTTTCATAATTCTAAACATAGCAAATATAGAATTACAAATGAATTTCATATAGAAAAAGAAAGTATCTCGATCTTTGTTGAATTCATTTGTGAATTCTAAATTTTTTAATAGAATTTGCAAGAAGCTAACTAAATTTCATAGTGAACTCATTTCGATTTGAATTCCATGGTTGTTCATCATTCTAAACATATCAAATATAGAATTAAAAATGAATTTCATAGAGAAAAAGAAAGCATCTTAATCTTTGTAGAATTCATTTGTAAATTTTTGATAGAATTTGCAACAAGCTAACTAAATTTCATAGTGAATTCATTTCGATTTGAATTTCATGGTTTTTCATCATTCTAAACATAGAAAAAATAGAATTACAAATGAATTTCATATAGAAAAAAAAAAGTATCTCGATCTTTGTAGAATTCATTTGTAAATTCTAAATTTTTTGATAGAATTTGCAACAAGTTAACTAAATTTCATAGTGAATTCATTTCGATTTGAATTCCGTGGTTTTTCATCATACTAAACATAGCAAATATAGAATTACAAATGAATTTCATAGAAAAAAAGAAAGTATCTTGATATTTGTAGAATTCATTTGTAAATTCTAAAAAATTTGATAGAATTTGCTACAAGCTAACTAAATTTTATAGTGAATTCATTTCGATTTGAATTCCATGGTTTTTTATCATTCTAAACATAGTAAATATAGAATTGCAAATGAATTTCATATAATTTATAGAATTCATTTGTTCTAAACACATTATTAATCTTCATATGCAGAAAATACGCTTGTCTTGTCGTATACATTGCAAATTAATTTTGAGCCCAATAAAATTAATTATTTTTCTTAGCAAATGCCATAATTTTTTAGGTCAAAGCCCGTTATAAAAAAGGGGTTAAATCCATTATGATCATTACTTTCGGTGAGCCCTTAGGGATCAATTGCCAAGCTAGTTACACAAAAGATTGATAAATATTTTTTTTTTTAAAAAGGGTTCATCCTCAAGGTTTAACTTAATCCAAATGAGCTGTTTCAAGTGAATCTATGGTATGGAATTAAAATTCATTGTCAATGTATACATGCCTCGAGGTTTAGGACTTAAAGGTGAAGAAAATCAATTAAATGTCATGAAACAAGCAAAAGATGCAATTGCAGCTAGCTATGATAGAGACTTAGAGAGGGTAGTGGCCATTTTTGTGTCCAAAAAAATGTTGAAAATGAGCTTCAACAACTGGAAAAAGGGAAAAAATAAAATCCTTTCACTTTAGCTTAGATTGATCAAGACTAGAGCGTATTCTGAATTTTTAGATGCTTGATCGTAAAAAAAATTGGTCAAACTTGAGTCGAGCCTAAGAAATCAAACTCGAGTCGAGCCTAAGAAATCAAGCTAGAGCTTGGTTCAAATGCATTTTCTCAAACTCAAACTCGACTCAAATCAATCACGAGTTAAAACACATACAAACTCGAGCCTAACAAGCTCAAGTTTTCGAGCTTTAACGAGTTATTTGGAGCTCAAATTTAATTTATGTAAAATGGTTTTTTACATTTAATTGAAAAGTAAAATAAAAATTAATTACCAAATCAACTCGTGAGTTTAATGAGTTGGGTTTTCTAAAGTTTGAACTTATCTCGTTAAGTGAAACAAACTTATATGCAAGCTCAAACTTGGGTTGAGCTTCAAACGAACTAAGCTTTTATTGAGCAAAGCTCACCCCTAATTTAAGACCTAATGTTATATAATTTGGTCAAAATTAAGACTAATAGTCCGTTTGGTATAAATGAATTTCATAGTTTTTATGGAATTCAATTGAATTCTACAGGGTATTGTGTTTGGTTTGCTAATAAAGTATAGAATTCATTTACAAATGAATTAGTCAATGTTTGGTTTGCAAATAAAGTATAGAATTCATTTGTAAATGAATTCTAGTAGAATTGAGTAAGCTTTGGTCAAATTCTATCAAAATAGATAGAGTTTACAAATGAATTCTATACTTGACTTTATATAAAAGTATATGGACTTAATTTCCCTCCTCATCTTCCTCCACTCTCTCTCCCCCTTCTCCCTCTCCCTCTCCCCCATCTCTCTCTTTCTCTCTCCCTCTCCCTCTCCCCAGCTCTCTGTTTTCTTCTTCTTTTGGTTCTGTGTTGCTGCCCTTGTACAGTAATGCCCACTCTATCCATCCTTTATGAGAGGCATGCAGATCAAGTTTATATTTTTGTATACAAAGTTCTAGGTTGCCTTAGAATTTAAAGATTTATTTACCTTATTGTTGGAAATCACCTTGACAAGATGCCCAGGTGGTGATCTTCCAAACACCCAAGTCTAGAATGACTTGTAAAGATTTGGAATCGAAAACAAGAACAGAAATCAAAGAAAGAAAGAAGACAAACGATTTGTTATCGAGGTTCGGCAATAGCCTACGTCCCCTTGAGTTCCTCTGAACTCTCTGCACTAAATCAATGGTTCTTTACAATCCAGCAACCCTCTTCGAGAAACCTTAAGTTCTTGAAGAAACCAAGAAGAGAAGATAAGAACTATTACAATGCTCTTTATCTATATTACTCTCTCTTTTTTACAACCAGCCTCTCTACAATGAGTCCTTCTTGTGTTTTGTGTCTTTGCACACTTACACAATTCTCTCTTGTATGTCTGTCACTCTTTACAATTGATCTCAAATTATGTCACAATGTTATATTAAGAATGAAGCTAGGTGATCCTTTATATAGTGCACCAACTTCTTGTCCAATCTTGAGAGTCAATCTCTACTCTTAGATCTTGATGACCACTTAACCATGGCCCTTGATCAATCCTTAGTGATCTTATGCATTTTGGACATGTCTCCACGCACTTAACAAAGGCTGAATCAAATGGACTATGTGTGCCTTCAAGGTGCGGTCTAAAATAGGGCACACTTGTTGCCACTCTGTGAGTCGCGGCCTGGGGTAGGGTACGTCGAGGCCTGGCCTTCCTCCAACATTCCTCCATGTTGTGGGCTGCAGCCTAGACAAAGCTGGGCCACGACCTGACCTAATGCACATACTTTCCAGCTTATGTGCTTACGCGCACACACTAGTGTGCCTACCTTTGCCTTACTCCAAGGTGCCGCGCACACTTGTGTGCACTTCTTTAATATGCTAAAATTTATTCTTCCAACCTTGGTTTAAACTTTAACTATGTTTAAACCTTAGATAAATATCAATAATCTCTACCTTTGTCTAAGTGTTTAAACTTGAACCATTGTGCAGAGAACTTCAGGATCCAAACTCATCTTGAGTCATCAATCAATAGACTCCAATCCTAAGTAGTCCAAGGCAATGATTGAACTTACTTAGAGGTAGAACTTTAGTACCTAAATCCACAGGATTTTCTTCCGTGGCTACCTTATCCACATGAATGCATCTTTTCGTAACATTTTTCTGAATGAAATGGTACCGAACATCCATGTGCTTTGTCCTCTCATGGAACACCGGATTCTTACATAAGTACAATGCACTTTGACTATTTGAAAACACCACAACCTGCTCCACTAGTACCTTCAACTCTTCCAGCAACCCTTTGCACCATATAACTTCCTTAATAGCTTCCGTTGTCGCTATGTACTCAGCCTCGGTTGTTGAGAGTGCTACCACTGGCTGCAACTGAGCCTTCCAACTTACAAAATATCCATTTAAGTTGAAGAAGTATGAGTTAATCGATCTCCTTTTATCCCGGTCTGCTCCATAGTTCGAATCCGTATAAACCCTTAAGGCAGATGGATTTACCCCTTTTCTCATAAACCAGCCCTACTTCTGGGCTTCTCTTTAAGTACCTCAGTAACCACTTCATCCCAAGCCAATGCTCCTTTCCGGGATTACTCATAAACCTGCTGAGAACACTTATTACATTAGCAATATCAGGTCTAGTGCTTACCATGGTGAACATAACAGAACCAACAGCACTAGAATAAGGGACTTTTTCCATTTTCTTCTTCTCCACCTCCAATCTCGGACATTGATCGCTGGAGAACTTGAAATGACCAGCAAGGAGAACCTTCACTGGTTTGCTATCTTCCATAGAGAACTTAGATATCATCTTCTCTATGTAGGAAGTTTGAGAGATTTTCAATCTGTTTCTCTCCCTTTCTCCGACGATACACATCCCAAGGATCTTCTGTGCATGGCCAAGATCCTTCATCTCAAACTCCTCACTGAGTTGAGCCTTCAATTTCCTTATCCTCTCCATGCTGCTCCCAACCAGCAACATATCATCAATATAGATAAAGATTATCACCACTTCCTCAACCTTCTACCCCTTGTAGTACAAGCACAAATCATAGTAGCTCCTCATGAAACCCAAGCTGATTACAAAGGAATCAAACCTCTTATTCCATTGCCGAGGTGATTGCTTCAGGCCATAGAGAGATTTTTTCAATTTGCATACCAACTCTCCCTACCTTCCTTATTCATAGCTTTCGGGTTGCCTCATGTAAATGGTCTCATCGAGCTCTCCATGTAAGAACGCTATCTTCACATCTATTTGCTCGATTTCCCAATCAAATTGGACCACCAATACTAACACTATCCGTATCGTCTTGTACTTCACAACCAGTGAAAAGATTTCGGTGAAATCTATGCCTTCTTTTTGTGTGAACCCCTTTGCCACCAGCCCAGCTTTATATCGGACTTCATCCCCTGAAGTATTCCTTTCTTTGATCTTGTAGATCTATCTACAATCCACAACTCTCTGTTTTTCTGGTTTGGGCACCAACTCCCAAGAGTTGTTCTTCATCAAAGAATCTATTTCTTCCTCCATAGCAAGCTGCCACTTTGACGAATCCTTATACTCCATGGAATCTGTGTAAGTTTCTGGTTCAACCTCTTCTTCTATCCAAGAAGCTGCTACATTAGCATCCGCAAACTCATATCTCAAAGGTGGTCTCACTACCCTCCTTTCTTGGTCCCTTGTGAGCTAGTAGTCATTCTAATTTGCTGCATCAACCTTTTCTAGTTCAGCCTCCTCTTGAGTGCCCTAAGCATGGCCTTCATTAATGAGCTCTTCCTGGTCCAAACCCTCTTGCCTTCCTTGCTCTACCTTAACCGAACTCTTATTGATGCGATACTCCACAAATTCGGGACTGGTTTGCTCACTAGCCCCTGCAGGGTTAGTTTTCTCCAAGTAGGGTAATAACAATTCATTAAAAATAACATCCCTACTTATTTTGAGTTTCATACCCTTCTTTTCCAAGGATCACAACCTATATCCCTTAAGCCCATCACCGTACCCTAGAAATACACATTTTCTAGACCTTGGGCTAAGTTTATCCTCCTTTTGATGTGCATATGCAGCACACCCAAAAGTCCTAAGGTTGCTTAATTTAGGGGGTTTCCCACTCCACATCTCCATGGGAGTCTTGAGCTCTAAAGTTCTAGAGGGTAATCTGTTTACCAAGTATGCAGCAGTAGCCACAGCTTTTCCCCAAAAATATTTTGGTAAACCGGATCTAATTAACATGCACCTAACCATTTCTATAAGGGTTCTATTCATCCTCTCAGCAACTCCATTTTGCTGAGGTGTTTTTACAACCGTTCTATGCCTTAGAATGTCATTTAATTCATAGAATTTATCAAAATCCTTATTACAAAATTCTAAGCCATTATCGGTTCGTAAAGCCTTAACTACCCTACCCGTCTGAGTCTCCAGCAACTTCTTCCACACAACAAATTTATTCAATGCATCTGATTTATTTCTAAGCAAACAAACCCACACTTTTCTTGAATAATCATCAATTAAAGATAGAAAATAAAAGTTACATTCCTGTGTTGGTGTCTTGCTGGTCCTCAAAGGTCCGAATGAATGTAGTTAAGAATACCCTTAGACTTGTGCACTCCGGTGTTGAAGCTGACCCGGTGTTGCTTCCCAAGAATGCAACACTCACAGAAATACAATTTCTCTACTTTGTCTCCTCCAAGTAGACCATCTTTGCTAAGAACTTACAGGCCTTTTTGGCTCATATATCCCAAGTGAGTGTGCCAAAGAGCTGCCCTATCCATCTCAGCCATCAAGCTTGCTGCTTGGTTTCTGTTTCACCGATCATCTCATAAAGTCCATTTTTTATTGCTGCCTTGATCATTACCAAAGATCCCTTTGTCACCTTGATCTTTCCTCCCTCTACTTTGCAAGAATACCCCAAAGAATCCAGCTACCCCAATGAGATCAAATTCCTCTTCAAATCTAGAAGATACCTCACATTTCGCAGCAACTTTGTGACTCTATCAAACATCCTCAACTGGATGTCTCCTATTCCCCTCACTTGGCAAGAATTATCATTCCCTAAGAAGACCCTTCCATCATTGATCTCCTTGAAATTCTTGAACTATTCCTTGTGAGGGCACATGTGATAAGTGCACCTGGAATCCAGAACCCACTTCTCGCTGCCTTGCCTCCTGCTCACATTTGAGCACACAACAAGCACATCATCTCATTGTTCTCCTTTGGTAACCGAAGCCTCTCCATTGTTGGTATGGCTTCTCTCATCCTACATCTTCTTCTTGCAATCTTTCTTGAAATGACCCTCTTTGTTGCAGTACTCTTTTCTCCTGCAAGTCTTGTCTTAGAATGAGATCTCCCATGGTTCTGCTCTTTACCTCTTGATTTCTCCCGGTAGTTGCCATGAGTGCTACTGCTATTCTGAGTTGCTGGCCTTCCTCTTACGAACAACCCTTCTCCACTTGATGCCTCCCTCATCTTGGCTTTGAAATCATAAGCCCTTATGGCATTGATCACAATCTCCTTGGTTAAAGTGTCTCTTCCATACTCAATAGCATTAATCAAATTATCAAAGCAATCAGGAAGAGAGTTTAACAAAATAACAGCCAATTGTTCATCCGGGAATTTAATACTACAACTAGCCAAATCTTGAACTAGTTTATTAAAGACATCAAGATTATCTTGCAACTCTTTATTAGGATCCATTTTAAAAGCAAAGATTCTTTTAAGAAGATAAATCTTGTTAGGGAGAGTTTTGGTCAGAAATAACTCATCTAGTTTCTTCCATATGACAGCCGGATCTTCCGAGTCTCCGCACTTCCTTATGACACTATCCGACATGTGCAAGAAAATGGTGCGGTAAGCCATCTTCTTCATTTCAACCCGCTCGTCCTCCATGATACTTGCTGAAAAAGCATCATCTTCTCCAATAGCCAAGTCCACTTTCTGTTGCATAAGAACAGCCTTGATCTTCTGCTTCTATAGGGAAAAATCTCTCTTTCCATCAAACTTCTCAACAATGAAATTTGAAGCCATCTTTGCGGACAAGATCCTAGATTTATGCAATACCCACAAATGCTTTCTTCAACCTCAAGAACACGATCGAAGATGGATCTTAATGCTATTCTTGAATCACTTTCAAGAACACAATCTGATCTTGATCTTCACTCCGTTCTTGAATCACCCAAGAAGTTGATCTTTGATTTTTGGAGTCTTGACTCTGTCATCTTCTTGTTCTTGTTCCGACACCCGACTGTACTAGCTCTGATACCACTGTTGGAAATCACTTTAACAAGATGCCTAGGTGGTGATCTTCCAAACACCCCAAGTCTAGAATGACTTTTAAGGCTTTGGAATCGAAAACAAGAACAGAAATCAAAGAAAGAAAGAAGACAAGCGATTTGTTATCGAGGTTCGGCAATAGCCTACGTCCCTGTGAGTTCCTATAAACTCTCTGCACTAAATCAATGGTTCTTTACAATCCAGCATCCCTCTTCAAGAAACCTCAAGTTCTTGAAGAAACCAAGAAGAGAAGAAAGAAGATGATAAGAACTATTACAATGCTCTCTATCTATATTACTCTCTCTTCTTTACAACCAGTCTCTCTACAATGAGTCCTTCTTGTGTTTTTTGTCTTTGCACACTCACACAATTCTCTCTTTTATGTCTATCACTCTTTACAATTGATCTCAAATTATGTCACAATGTTATGTTGAGAATGAAGCTAGGTGACCATTTATATAGTGCACCAACTTCTTGTCTAATCTTGAGAGTCAGTCTCCACCCTTAGATCTTGATGACTACTCAACCATGACCCTTGATCAATCCTTAGCGATCCTATGCATTTTGGACATGTCTCCACGCACTTAACAAAGGCTGAATCAAATGGACTATGTGTGCCTTCATGGTGTGGCCTGAAACAGGGCAAGATGTGGCTTGAAACAGGGCACACTTGCTGCCACTCTGTGAACCACAGCCTAGGGTAGGGTGCGCCGTGGCTTGGCCTTCCTCCATGCTCTGCGCTGCGGCCTGGACAAAGCTGGGCCGTGGCCTGACTTGATGCACATACTTTCCAGCTTGTGTGCTTAGGCGCACACACTAGTGTGCCTACCTTTGCCTTGCTCCAAGGTGCCTCGCACACTTGTGTGCACTTCTTTAACATGCTGAAATTTATTCTTCCAACCTTGGTTTAAACTTTAACCTTGTTTAAACCATGTTGTGTCGTGCTTTCGTGCAGTGTCATGTCATGTCATGTCGTGTCGTGCCGTGCCTCCTTTTCTTTCGTGTCGTGCTGTGCAATGCCAATTTTTTAAGAATGTAGGCCCGGGACGGCCCAAGACCCACATGGGTATTAGGTCGGGTCGGGCTGTAACATGACGGCCCATAAGTCTCATAGATATATATTTACTTTTTTTGGTTGAAAATAGTAAAAAAAAAAACTTATAAGTATTGAATTGAATGCTTATAATTGTATACAAAAATAATCATTTTATTAATGAAGTTAAATATTTCAAATAACTTAGAAATTGAACAAAAATAACAGTATAAACAAATAACTTAAAAATTACAAGTTCCAAATATCTTCCAAATAAATAACTTGCAAAAACAACAACATATAAAATAAACAAATAAGTTAAAATAAATAAAGAAAATGAAATGACTTACAAATGAGTGAAATATAAAAAACGACTTAGAAATTTTAAAAATTAGAAAGATAAAAAATATTATTATTATTATTTAGCTTTTCACCCTCTATACTCTTGCGAGGAAGGAGTTACAAACTTTTCTTTATTCTTGATCTCTTAATTGTCACTTGATCCGCTATATTGATCTTTTTTTAATATATTGCTTGTACGACCTTTTGCATCTTGCCAATCTTTTGTGCATACTAGCATTTGCAACGTTTCGGGTAATAGTCTTGATTGCAATTCATCCAAAATTCTAGAACCTGCACAAAATGCATGTTCCGATGCTATTGTAGACACTAAAACAATTAGTAGATTACGTGCCATCATGCTAAGAAAATGATAGTAATGTTCATTTTTCTTCTACTATTCTAAAATATCAAATTTATCACCATCTAATTCTGTTTGACTTATCATTCTAGTGGTATCAAATTGTATGCAATTTTGAATTTCATTAGATGTTATGGGTCCTGACTCGTGTTGTGCCTCGTGCCGTGCCGTGGGCCTCAAAAGCTAGGCCCAGAACAACCAGCAACTTCAGATGATACTTCATCATAGCAATTTTTCTTTTTGGAATAAAGTTGGGTTTACTTTCTCCAGTTTATTTGTGAATTGTGAATCCATCTTCGCTAATGACATCCGCCTGTTTCTTTGTTTTTGCCTTTGACAATAAGCTAAAGGGAAAATGGATTATGGTGTTGTTTGGGTATTTGTTTAAATACAATTGAAATCATCAAAATTTAAAATTTTTAGATTTAAAAAACTTTAAAATTATATTTAAAAAATTTCCAAACAATACCTATATCACACGAAGAGGCATCTAAAAGTTCATATTTTTTGCTCAATTAATAATTGCATTGTTTTGTCATTTACTTTTGATGAATTTTTAAGTAATTTCATCACTTCCGTCCAAACAACACAATGTGTGAAACTTGTATAAAAATAAATAAAAAACCTCAATTTGAAAAATTAAGGAGGTAGTTTCTGTAATTGTACTAAGAAATATCCATTTTTCTATAAGACTGCACGTGTGAAGGATCATATGCATCACAAATGTTCAATTTTCCGTCAAATTCTAAAGGTGTTTTTACCAAAAGACTCTTATTAATTATTCTGAGAAAATACATAATATTTAATTATTGATTGTAGCAATTAAAAACTGAGAACGTAATAAGATAAAAATAAAAGATTCAATTACATAAAAAAAACCCCTAATAATAAAAGTAGAGCTTGAGTAGTTGAAGCCTTGAAGGTGTTTTTTGAAAAACAACTTGAATTGTTATTAGTTCTATTCAAACTTTTCTTTTATAATTTATGCTTTGTTTTAGTTTTTCTCCTTTATCTATGCTAAAATATATTTAGGAATATTATCACTAAATAGCCTTATATTTTGTCATGTGTTTTAATATCTCATTTGCATTTTAAAAACGATCAATTTATCCATTACATTTTAAATGTGTCTAATAAACCTTTTTAGTGATAATTCCAACAAAATTTATATTGACACTTACAAAAATCTTAACCAAAGTTGATATCGGCATACACAAAATTATTGACCAAATTTTTTTCTTTGTTTAATAGTCAAGGTTTTTGTGTGTATCGATATCAATTTTGTTGAAATTATCACTAAAATGATTTATTAGACACATGCCTAAAATGTAAAAGATAAATTGATCGTTTTTAAAATATAAATAAGACATTGAAAACCAAGGCAAAATGTAATAGTGTTCAGTGATAATAACTCATACAATTATTAATATTTTTTTTTATTTTATTTTATCTAGTAATTGTATACATGTACCAAATAATTGAATTTTCAATATGAGAAGAGTATCTTGGGATTAATTCAACTCGACCAAAAGATTTTGTTAATAAAAGACTATAAACTTTATCAATTAACGATGGATTGGAAACTTTATTGGTAACCTTTTATAAGCAAAGCATTGATGGATAACAAAATATACAAAAAAATAAACGGGTTATTATCATTAAACATTCTTATATTTTATCACGTGTTTTAATATCCCTTTATATTTTAAAATACTTATTACATTTTAGGTATAATTTTGGTAAAATTAATACCGGTGCACATAAAAATCTTGACCAAAGTTGATATCAACCTACAAAAAATCTTAGTATGTTTAATGGTAAAATTTTTTGTGTATGTCAGTATTAATTTCACTGTAATTATCACCAAAATGATTTATTTAACACATGTTTAAAATGCAAATAATAAATTAATCGTTTTTAAAATACAAAAAGATATTGAAACACGTGACAAAATGCAAAGTGAAAATAATTAAAAATAAATTTGTGCATAATATGAATATGTAAATAAATCCCTGCAACAAAAATAGTTGACATTCAATTAAATTATAAATTAAAAAAATCATTTTCTTTTTGTTTCGATAGAGAGAGAAAGAGTTCGAGCTTAAATCGTTTTAAACAAGCCAAAATGATGATTTTTTTTAAACAATGAATATTGTCGCCCACTTTTAGCATATCCTAACAGTAATAACCTATTGATACGAAAAAAAGATCTAATCAGCTCAGGCCATTAACGTTGAGACTGAATGTTTAATTTTTTTTTTCCTTTTCATCCATTTCGTTTTAAATTCCCTTTCATTTAAAAAAAATGTCATATGTACTAAATCATGGGAGAGGAATTCAAATACAAAATGCATGCCACCCATCATTCATCACTATCTTCCCTTCTCCGCAACCAAAACTTCTTTTCTTCTCTTTGGCCTCATCAAGAATCCTCGATTTGTTCTCTTAAATAGCCACCCGGCCACACCTCTTTCTCTCTCAAAGATTGAATTGAATTGGAGTTTTTTGAAAGGTATAAAATCTGCACCAAGCTCGTGTTAATCTTTCTGTTATGGGTATTTGATAATCTGCGGTGATATTGATTGTTTGATTGGGTTATGGAGTACTGGATTGGTTATAGCAAAAGTGTTAATGTCGTGTTTTGAGTGTAGAAGATTGTAGTAGTTCATAATAATTGTTTCCTCCTTAAATTTTCTACCAGGAGATTTTTTTTCCTTCTCATTTTCAATAGTTATGTTTATATTTGGAAATGGAATAGATAACTGCTTTTGTTGAATTAACTGCTGGACCTGGTCATATATTGAATAATATGATCAGATATGCTTTTTAAAAAAGTTACTAGATGATATAAAGCCCCGGCTTAATGAATTTCTTTTCTGGCTGGACTACACGATGGGGTAGCCCTCCCCAATCCCAGGTGAAGCGGGATTTGATCCCCAGATTCTTTGTACAACCATCAAAGGACTTTACTAACTAAGCTAGTTGGCACCTTCACGGCTTAATAAGTTTGGCACTGCTTTATCCGAGAGCTCAAATGATCATAGATTTGCTTTGAAGCTATTGCATGATGTAAAACCCATGTCCAATAGTTCCCAGCTGTTTTTTCTACCTAGAGGTCAACTCTATGATTTCCTTTTTCCCTTTCCTTTTTTTTTTTGCCTTAAATAGTTTCTGGGTCTTGGTCCTGGTTAAGTGCTTTGTGAGTTATGATGTAACTTAATATGCTTGTGTGCGTACTGGGGTCTTCTAATTATACCTGCTTAAGCTACTGATAAGTGTACCTTTTCAAACCACCCCAACACCCCTCCTTTTGTTTTGCTGCAGCTAAGATGTAAGGAATGATATATCTTGAATTCTTGACCTATGCATTTTGATACAATAGTATGAACAAATTTCCTTTTTGATGCTGTGTCTTTGTGCCCTCTTGTGCATTCAGATGTCTATTTCTTGTGTAACAAGTGTTTATGCCATCACTTCTACTAAATATGTTTATATTGGCATGGCATACCTCTTTGATAAAGGAAAATGAGAACAACTGATTGAGCTCTTACTGATCTGCGTGGTGGCGTTGTGATGGAGTTATTCGCTCCTCTAAATTATTATGTTCGGAGACCATGCGTGTTTACTTGGTTCTGTATATCTTTGGTACTCTTGCTGCTGAATAGCAAAGGAGTATTCTCAGATTCCAATTATTTGATTGGGCTTGGAAGCTATGACATAACTGGACCTGCGGCTGATGTTAACATGATGGGATATGCTAACATAAAACAAACAGCATCTGGCATTCACTTCAGGCTCCGAGCTCGTTCATTTATTGTGGCAGAACCGCAGGGGAAGCGGGTTGTATTTGTAAACCTTGATGCTTGCATGGCTTCACAGCTTGTGACAATTAAAGTAATTGAGAGATTGAAAGCAAGGTAGGTGTCATCTCAGTATATTACGCCTTTGCCTATGTTCTATGTTCTATGCTCTTAGCATATAAATTTTCTCCTTATTTGGAAGTAAAAACGATTTTTAGGTTTGAACTTCATAGAAGCAGAATATATTTAGATGTATAAATCTTTTTATTTAGGTGTGAAATAAAAATATGCTGATGTCCTATTTAACTAGAATGTAAAGGAGGCCATGGCCTATGATAATGGATTGTTGTAATGTTCAAATAGCCATCATGGTGAAGTAACATTATGTTGTCATATTGGCAGGTATGGGGACCTATATACTGAACACAATGTAGCTATCAGTGGTATTCATACCCATGCTGGTCCTGGGGGTTATCTCCAATATGTTGTATATATTGTGACATCTCTTGGATTTGTTCGTCAGTCATTTGATGTCCTTGTAAATGGTATTGAGAAAAGTATTATACAAGCTCATGAAAATCTCCGGCCTGGATCAATCTTTGTTAATAAGGGTAAGGAAGAGGACTTTTTCCCTTCACTAGATTCTCTCCTGTTTGTTAACATGACCAACTGTTTTTGCAGTCTGAAACATATTCACGTATTTTGGAGACATAATCATGAGTGTGTACGTAATATTATGTAGATTACTTAGCAGGACTGAATAAAAAGAGAATTTTTTTACTTGGTTTCTGACTTGTGTTTTGATGCATGGGTTAAATCAACAGAATTTTCTATCTCTGTCTTTCATTTTTTTTTTTTACTTTCACTTTTGAAATTAAACTTTGATTCTTTCGAAGATTTTTTTTCTTCTGTCTTTTATTTTTATTTCCCCTATTTTTCCTATGTAAAAGAATGGCCCTTTGTTAGTATGTATGTTCTCACAAAGGTTTTGGACTTTTAACTTACAGGAGAGCTCTTAGATGCTGGCATGAATCGCAGTCCTAGTGGCTATCTTAATAATCCTGCAGAAGAACGTAGTAAGTACAAGTATGATGTTGATAAAGAAATGACTCTTTTAAAGTTTGTTGATGATCAGTGGGGCCCAGTGGGTAGCTTCAATTGGTTTGCGACTCATGGCACTTCAATGAGCCGTACAAACTCTTTGATAAGTGGGGACAACAAAGGCGCTGCAGCACGATTTATGGAAGACTGGTTTGAGCAGAATGGTAGTGGAAGTTCATATTCTGATGAATTTGGAGCAGATGGAGTACCTAGAAGAGTCTCAAACATAATCTCTGACCATGATGATAAGTGTACGTTACTAGCTCTTCATCTTTTGTCATAGTGCATTATTTGAAAATGGTGATCAGAAGTTAATCTGAATCAGAGTATAAAATAACACTTTGGTTACGAGCTAGAGCTTTTGTTCTAGAACCAAAATGTCAAACCTATACTATGTGGATTCATCTTATAAACATAGTGAGGCAGTAAGGAGCACTTTGTAAATCTCAGTGATGTCTATGTTCATAGGTTACAAAAGTATCAGGGTTAGCATTGAAACTGAAAAGATTAAAGAAAGATTGAATTTGCTGGAATGATAATTATTGATACTGAATCGTGTATTTGTACAAGGAGATTTCTAATCATTCCTACAAGTCAGGAATCAATTACTACATTATAGGTTGTCTAGCTATAAGTCAGGTATTACAATAGGAAAGCTAATATACACAGATCATCTATTCTTAATATGGAAGATATGAAAGTTTGACTTCCTAACATTCCCCCTCAAGTTGGAGAGTGGATATCCTGCACTCCCAACTTGTGAAACCATAGGAACAAAGATCTCTTTCCCCAAGGGCTTGGTCAAGACGTCTGCTAGCTGATGTGCAGAATTTACATATCTTGTAGTCACGGAACCATCTTGGATCTTGTCTCTAATGTAATGGCAATCCATCTCAATGTGCCTAGTTCGCTCAGGAAAAACTGGGTTGGCTGCCATGTGTAAGGCAGCCTTGTTGTCGCAATATAGTAAGGCAGATTCATGATGTGAAAGTCCTAAGTCCCTCAATAGATATCGGAGCCATGTCAACTCACAGCAAGCTCCCGTCATTGCATGGTGAAGAGAGTGAAACTGTTTTC
The DNA here is from genome assembly GCA_023935145.1 of Bretschneidera sinensis. Taxonomy (NCBI): domain Eukaryota; kingdom Viridiplantae; phylum Streptophyta; class Magnoliopsida; order Brassicales; family Akaniaceae; genus Bretschneidera; species Bretschneidera sinensis. Next base: position 15,020,839 of record CM043699.1, on the reverse strand, counting down.
TGTCGCTTTGACCTCCAAGATATCAATGAAGGTCCAAGAAAGACACAATAACCCGTAGTAGATCTCTTAGTGAGTGGGTAACTTGCCTAATCCGAGTCATAGTAAGCCCTCAACTTGAAATCACTATTCGAAGAGAAGAATAGGCCTTGGCCAGGTGCACCTTTTAGATATCGGACAACCCGAAGAGCTACCTCCATATGAAGTTTTCGGGGTTGGTGCATAAATCTACTCAAGACATGTACAACATATGTTATATTTGGCCTCGAAACAGTCAAGTAAATTAATCTGCCGACTAATCTTCTATACTGACCCGGATCTTTGAGCAAGTCGCTCTTATCCGATAATTTCAAGCCTCGTTCCATAGGAGTATCAATAGGGGTTACGCCCAACAACACTGCATCCTCAATGATTTCAAATGCATACTTATATTGGGAAATAAAAATCCCATTCTTAGAAGCAGAAACCTCAATACCAAGAAAGTATTTCAAATCACCAAGATCTTTGAGATGAAAATGACTATGCAGAAAGCTTTTAGTTGAAGCAATGCTAACAGGATCATTTCCAATAATCAGAATATCATCAACATATATCAAGAGAGCAGTAAAGGACTTGCCTTGTTTTCTGGTGAACAAAGAATAATCGGCTCGAGATTGTACATAACCAGCGGAGCGAATAGCTTTTGAGAACTTGGTGAACCACTGGCGAGATGTTTGTTTCAAGCCGTACAATAACTAATGAAGGCGACACACCAAGTTTTCCTCCCCTTGTCGCCGAAGCCCTGGCAGCGGAGACATATATTTCTTCAGCTAAGTCGCCGTGAAGAAAGGCATTGTTGACATCCATTTGATGAAGGGACCAGCCACGAGCTGCGGCCAACGCAAGCAAACAGCGAACTGAGATGATCTTGGCAGTGGGGGAAAAGGTACCTGATAATCGACACCTTCTAGCTGAGTGAAGCTCTTTGCGACTAGTCGGGCTTTGTACCTCTCAATAGACCCATCTGAACGGTGTTTAATTTTATACACCCATTTGCAGCCAATAGGTGTCTTGCTGGCCGGTAGTGGAGTGAGAGACCAAGTGCCATTGGCTTGGAGAGCTTGTAATTCGGAACGCATTGCTTCCTGCCACTCAGGATGAGCAACGGCTTCCGAATAAGACCTGGGTTCCGTGACATTACTGATTTGAGCAACAAAAGATCGATATGCAGGCTTATATCTGTGATATGAAACATAATTAGCCAGTGGATAGCGTGTACCTTTGGTCGGACCTGGCATTAAGGAGGCTGATTAGTCGGAGCGAACATTGGAGCAGACATAGTCGTTGAGCTTGACCGGTGGACCGGTTTGGTGGCTGGAGTGACGAAGCGGAGTGGGTTCAGGTGCGGGTTCGGGATCAGGTTTAGATGAGAAGAAAGGCGACTGTGGAAACGGATTGGGGAGGGGGTTTGATGAGGATTCCAGTGTCGGAGAGGGTGAAGTGGATGGTGGTGATGGACTTTCAGAGACGATGAGAGAGGATGGGTCGCAACGATCGATTGGGTCAGAACGATTGAGCGGGTCGGAGTGAGCAGAAGGCTTGGGGCAGAGCGCGTATGTGCGTAAGATGGCCGGACGATGGGGAGATGGTGGTTCCGGCGGAGGAGAGGAGGCAGGTGCAGGTTGTGGATTTGGAGAAGAAGGAGGCGTGACTGTATGATTGGGAGGTGATATGTTTGGATGAGAAGTGTTTGGATTGGAATCAAAAGAATAAGTGGTGTCATGGGCCACAAGAGGAATTGGGCCAAAATCTGTGTTTGAAGGAGAAAGAGCAGGATTGGGCTTGACAGATGCATAAGGAAAAATATTTTCGTGAAATCTCACATCACGGCTAGTGAAAACCTTTTTGGTCGACAAATCGAATAATTTGTATGCCTTTTGACCGATGGGATAGCCGATAAAAATTGAGGGTATGGAACGATGGTCAAATTTGTGAGAAGTATGGACAATAGTAGCATAGGCTAAACAAACAAAGACACGGAGATGAGAAAAAGAAGGCGGTTTTGAGTATAGAAGTTCAAAAGGAGTCGATTGATGATGTGTACAACAGTAAGAGCACACTTCCCCCAAAATTGGGTAGGGAGTTGAGCTTGGAATTTCAAAGCTCGAGCTACTTGTAAGATGTGACAATGCTTGCGTTCCACAGCCCCATTTTGTTGAGGCGTGTAAACACAAGAATGCTGAAAAACGACACCACTATCTTGGGAAAAAAAAACGAAGTGAGATAAATTCCCCACCATTGTCACTTCGAAAAGTCTTAATGCGAGACTCAAATTGAGTGAGAACATAACTGAAGAATCGTTTTAAAAGTGATTGTGCTTCATCTTTGTGTCGCATCAAGAAAATCGATGTGAAACGTGTATAATCATCAACAATAGTAAGAAAGTAATAAGCACCAGAAAGAGAAGGGTGTCGATAACGACCCCAAATGTCACAATGAATTATCTCAAAAGGTTTTATAGAAGAAATTTCACTAGGACTGAAAGGTAAACGACTCTGCTTAGCCAAACGACATATAGGACAAGCATTATTGGACTGAACGGAAAAATTTAAAAAGTTTTTGGCAATGAAACTTAAACGAGGAGGTGATATATGGCCTGAGCGATTATACCAGAGATCGGTGGATGATATGGTGAGATTGCAGGCTGGTCGGTTTGTGGGTGAGGAAGAGTTGGTCACGGATTTCTTCGTCGTTAGTGCCACTAAATAGTACAGTCTGTCACGTTGTTTACCCAAACCAATCATCCTCCTCGTAGCCAAATCCTGCAAAATACACCAATAAAGGAAAAAGGTTACTGAACAATTCAGGCCTCTCGTTAGACGACTAACTGACATCAAATCAACTTTGAATGTAGGTACATATAGCACATCATGCAAATTATAGACAGAATTTAGAAGCAACGATCCTTTTGCAACAATATTTGCTTTTTCTCCGCTAGACAGGAGTACGGGAGGCAACGAGCAATTTTTATCTTTGCAAAATAATAATTTAGATGATGAAGAAATATGATCCGTCACCCCGCTATCAATGATCCAAAGGCGGGAAGCGACTTTAGACAAACTTGGCTTGGTTACGGCATTTGCTTGAGAGCTAGATCCTTCATTTTTGTTGTCAAGAAGCGATAAGAGCTGCTTCAATTGAGCCTCCGAAGTCCCAACAACTTGGTTTCCGTCTTCTTTAGAAAAGCCCTCGGACACATGATTAGCTGCAAGCTTGTTATTGTTGCTGAAATGTCTTGGGCCTGAATTATACTTTGCCTTTGGATGGCCTGCTGGATACCCATGTAGCTCATAACAAGTTTGGACCCAATGGCCCAATTCTCCACAGTAGGAACAATGAAGGTGTCCTCTTCCATAGCCAAAACGACGCCTGTCTTGGTCAAATCGGCGTCCTCCACTGAAATTCTCTGGCGACTTCTCTTGCCATCGGAAATCTTGTGACCCATATGGGCGGTCGGACCGCTCAGACCTCCCTATACCCGCCGATGGAGCGGGTTTGCTGTTGTTGCTTCGAACCGCCATGGCGGCGCTGCCGACAGAATCACTTGCAGCGTGCGTTGAGCTCAGGAGACACTGTTTTTCTTCTTGAGAGATGGAGGAATATGCTTGGCGAACTGAAGGAAGGGGATTCATCAAGAGGATTTGTCCGCGAATAGTACTATAAGAATCATTCAATCCCGTCAGAAATTGCATCAATTTTTGGTGATCTTGTTGTGCCCCATATACTGCATCGCTGTAGGAAGCTAGTTCATCCCATAGGACCTTCAATTTTGTGTAATAGGCAGAGACAGAGAGTTGTTCTTGTCGAAGACGGGCAATATCTCGCTGAATCTCAAAGATGCGAGGTGCATTGCTTTGAGAGAATCACTCACGAAGATCTTCCAAACTTCATGAGCAGTAGAGTAATAGATTACACTGTCTAAAATTTTCGGACTGAGAGTGTTGACGATCCAGGAGTGGACCATATCATTACACCGAGATCAAGCTGCATAACCTTCAGGATCAGCTTTTTCTGAAGGGGCTTTGATTGAGCCATTTACAAAACCTAGCTTGTTTTTGGAATTTAAGGCCAGAGTCATAGACCTTTTCCAAGTAGAATAATTGTCTCCATTCAAGGGTTTAGAAATCAAAACCAAACCCGGATGATCTGAATGATGAGTGAAATAGGGATTTGAGATATTCGCCTTTGAAGAATCTGTAGAAGTGTTGGGATCGGCAATTTCCTTGCCAGGGACAGGAGGCGTTGGTGGTACTTCATCATTGGCCATGATAGCTGAAAAGGAGAGATGCTACACAAGAGATTGGAGTGCAGCGATGGGTCAAGATCTTAACCTGGCTCTGATACCATGAAAAGATGAAAGAAAGATTGAATTTGCTGGAATGATAATTATTGATACTAAATCGTGTATTTGTACAGGGAGATTTCTAATCATTCCTACAAGTCAGGAATCAGTTACTACATTATAGGTTGTCTAGCTATAAGTCAGGTATTACAATAGGAAAGCTAATATACACAGATCATCTATTCTTAATATGGAAGATATGAAAGTTTGACTTCTTAACGGAAACACTATTAAGTTATAAAAAGTCCACCACCCTCTCTTTTTGGTAGGACTGTAATTAATTATCAATTTCACTGCCTTAAATTTTGGGTCTGGTGATTGCTGATGCATGAATCTGACTAGCTACTTAAAAGTTCTTGATGCCATGAATTGTCATATAGCTTGAAACTGTGAACTAGTTAGTCTTCTACATTTTCCTGCGGAGCCCTATGTCACATGAGTCAAGAGAATACTAGGCTTGTGCATTTAACTAGTTGGTTCCTTTGTAGAATTTATGGATTTAGCAAGTCATGGCTGTCCACAGAGTTTAGATGTTAATAATTTATGATTTATGCAAATAATCAATCTATATCTAGTGGCAGGCGATAATAAACTTTTAAAAAGTGTAGCTTTGAAAACTTTACAAATATAGAATATGCAACTTTGATCTGATTGGGATGTTATTGTTGTGTCAAGTGCCAACTGCTGAGTTGCATGTATGGATCTTTGAAGGATCTAAGATCTGTGGTATTGCTTCAAGGGTGCAACTCAGTCATTTATTAGAATGATTAGGAAGGGGAAGCTAAGTCATTATATTTCTCACTTATCAAAATGACTCTTTACATTTCTTGCTTGATGCAGATCTAGAGTTGCTAGAGCTTGCTGCTTGCTTCCAGTCTCCGTCTGGTAGACCTGCAATTAGGATTTTAAGTGTTGCAAGACGGGTCAGGAGTGCTCTCAGGCAGGCTGACAAGCCTGGATTTGTATCTGCTTTTTGTCAGTCAAACTGTGGTGATGTTAGCCCAAATGTGCTCGGAGCATTCTGTTTAGACACTGGCCTTCCTTGTGACTTCAATCACAGTACCTGTGGTGGGAAGAATGAACTGTGCTATGGCCGTGGACCAGGGTATTCTTTCCTATTCTACTTAAGTTTCTCTTTTCTTTTCTTTTTTCCTTCTTTAAACAGATTGTTATATCATGTATATGTTTTACCAATGTAAATTACAAAATTGCATCCTGTACTTCAATCTTCCAGTTATCCTGATGAATTCGAGAGTACACGTATAATTGGAGAAAGGCAATTCAGAAAAGCTGTTGATCTTTTTAACAAAGCATCTGAACAGCTACAAGGAAAAGTTGACTATCGCCACACTTACGTTGACTTCTCCCAGTTTGAGGTGACACTTCCTAAACAGGGTGGAGGTTCTGAAGTAACAAAAACATGTCCTGCTGCAATGGGGTTTGCATTTGCTGCAGGAACGACTGATGGACCTGGAGCATTTGATTTTAAGCAAGGAGATGATAAGGTATCAATACTGGTCCAGCATTGTTCTATGCTCACATGATATGCACTGCCTGCCTTTTTTGTGTGTAAAGTTTACCCTGATGTTATATCAGGGAAATCCTTTCTGGAGGCTGGTGCGGAACTTGCTTAAAACACCAGACAAGAAACAAATTGATTGTCAGCATCCAAAACCCATCTTGCTTGATATCGGTGAAATGAAGCTGCCTTATGATTGGGCGGTAAGTATAATGTCATAATTTTCTGAGTTCCTAATCAAGGTTGAGCAATTTCACCGCAAAAGTTTATCCAAAAAGGAATAGAGAATATTGCTTCTAAAACTTAGAACTGATAACTGTATTGTTGAATTTAGTTATTTCGAGGGAGTGTTTGTTAGCAGTAACTTGATGCCTTCTCCCATATTTAGATTCCAAGTCCTTTGTTCTATTTAGATTCCAAGTCCTTTGTTGTATTTGCATGGTAGTCTGCTCCAAGAAGTGATGAATTCGTGATTTTTTTTTCTTCTGATGTGATGGATTCATGATTTCTATCGGCAGAAAATGTACCCTTTTGAATCTGATATAATAGTTTACATGAAGGGAATACAGACCGAGTATTGAACTTGTTGTCTTTCTGATGTCAAAATGTCAAAAGCTTGGTGAAGTTACCGGTTTAGTTTCGTTAGCCATCTATTATGAAGAAAGAATAAAGTTGAGAATAAAATGATTCTCTATACTCTGATAAAAGATCATATGCATCGTGCACCTATAAATAGGTGAATACAAAGCATAAGAAAAGGAAACAACCTAACTACTTTCTTATTTTAGTGCATTGACTAAATCTTAATAAATATACTACAGATTTTACAATAACCAAATCCCCTAAATCTCGCTAACATAATCTCGGTTTCCAACACTCTCCCTCAAGCTGGCTTGAAAAAATATTTTCCATAGTCAGCTTGCCAATTAAGTAGTTGAACTGTCCCTTGTACAATCCTTTTGTAAGAACATCTTCAATTTGCTCAGCAGTAGGTATATTGGTCATGCTGATCACTCTTTTTCCAATCTTCTCTTTGATGAAATGCTTGTCAACTTCCACGTGTTTAGTTCTGTTGTGAAGAACAGGGTTGTGTGCAATTGCAATTGCTACCTTGTTGTCACAATACACGTTCATTGGTAAAGAGCTTTGAATTCTTAGGTCTTCTAGTAACCTCTTGATCCACAAGATTTCACAAATTCCATGAGCCACAGATCTGAATTCAGCTTCAGCGCTACTTCTCGCCACTACACTTTGTTTTTTACTTTGCCAAGTAACCAAGTTCCTTCCAACGAATGTGCAGTAGCCAGAGGTAGATTTTCGATCAGTGATGTAGACAGCCCAATCTGCATCGATGTAGACTTCGACCCGAAGATGTCCCTGTTTTTTGAATAATAGCCATTTTCCAGGAGTTCCTTTTAAATACCTTAGGATTCTGTATGTTGCCTCAAAATGTTCTTGTCCTGGTGAGTGCATGAATTGGCTCACTCTACTTACTACAAACGCTATATCAAGGCATGTGTGGGACAAGTAAATCAATCTTCCAACCAGCCTTTGAAACTGCTTTATATCCACCACATCCCCAGGTTTAGCATGTTGAAGTTTTTGATTGGATTCGGTTGGAGTTTCAGCCGCTCTACATCCAAGTAAACTTGTCTCACTAAGCAAATCAAGTGTATATTTGCGTTGATTGACGAATATACCATCCTTGGACCTTGCAAACTCCATACCGAGGAAGTACTTAGAGTTCCTAGGTCTTTTATCTCGATATCTTTGGCAAGTCCCTTCTTCAATCTTTCCAACTCGCCAATATCATCTCATGTCAAGAAAATGTCATCCACGTAAACAATTAAGATAGTCACTTTACCTTCTCTTGAGTGTTTATAAAACATAGTGTGGTCTGCTTGACTTTGGCAGTAACCATGATCCTTAACAACTTTTTCAAAGCGTTCAAACCACGCCCTTGGAGATTGCTTAAGACCATATAGGGACTTCTTCAATTTGCACACTCTATCTTCACCAAACTTCTTCTCAAAACCTGGAGGCAGGTTCAGATATACTTCTTCCTCAAGATCTCCATTCAAAAAGCATTTTTTACATCCAATTGCTGTAGGGGCCAGTTATAGTTGATAACTAAGGACAGAAGCACTTGAATTGAGTTCATCTTAGCGACTGGAGCAAACGTTTCTTGGTAGTCAATTCCAAGGTTTTGTGTAAACCCCTTTGCCACAAGTCTTGCCTTATTTCTTTCTACACTCCCATCGGCTTTGCATTTAACAGTAAACACCCATTTGCAACCTACGGTCTTCTTTCCCTCCGGTTGTCTCATCAATTCCCAAGTTCTGTTCTTTTCCAGAGCATTCATCTCTTTCATAACTACTAGCTTTCAGTTCGGGTTATCCAGTGCTTCCTTAATAGTTCTCGGAACAAACAGGTTCGACATATTGGAAATAAAAGCTCTTTAATTTTTGGAAAGTCTATCATAAGATAGATATTTTGCAATGAGATGTTGGGTACACTTTCGGACTCCTTTTCTAATGGCTATAGGGAGATAAGGATCAATGGGAACATCAACTGAAGGAAGTGAAGATGAAGGAAGAGTCGGATTAGGACTAGAATTACCTGAATTACTTGGACCCTCTTCCAGGGATTCTGATTGACTTTGTGGTAGAACAGTTGGCAGGTCTTTACTCTTGTGTTTTTTCCGAGTATAAACCAAGTACTCAGGTTTGGGAACATTTTGTTCCTTCTGTAGCATTTCTCCCCCTGCTTGTGAGTCATCAGGTGTTGGCGATCCTAGGTTTGAATCTCCTTCATTCTCCATATGTTGAACATTCTGTTTTTTATTTTGTTCAACGTCTAAAGAGGAAGATGAGATAATAAGATTTGGTAAGGGATCCAGATTTGTTTCCCAAAAATTAAAATTTTCTTCATTCTCTATCTCCTCTATAAAGGAGACATCCATACTCACAAAAACTTTTTTTGTTTGAGGATTGTAACACTTATATCCCTTTTTGTTTGAAGCATATCAAATGAAAACACATTTTTCAGCCCTAGGATCCAATTTAGATCTAAAGATACTGGGTATATGAACATAAGCAATACATCCGAATATTTTTAATGGCAGATCTGAAGTAATCCTACAATAGGGAAAAGGTTTTTTTGAAGTAATTTAGAGGTGTGACATATTGCAGAACACGGGTAGGCATGCGATTTATTAAGTATGAGGCAGTTAAAATAGCATATCCCCATAAGTATTTTGGAACATGCATTGAAAACATTATCGCATGAGCTACCTCAAGTAAATGTTTGTTTTTTCTTTCAGCAATACCATTTTGTTGAGGAGTGTCACGACAAGTGGATTGATGCAAAATGCCCTTTTCTTGAAAAAAATTTCCTAGATATTCATTAAAATACTCTTTCCCATTATCCGAATGAAACACACAGATTTTTTATTCAAATTGGTTTTTAACCATTTTGTGAAAAACTTGAAACACATTTTTAACTTCAGATTTATCATTCATCAAATACACCCAACAAAAATGAATATGATCGTCTATAAAAGTAACAAACTGTTTTTTTCTTGTCATAGTAGTAATCCAAAAAGGACCTCACACATCACTGTGAATCAAATAGAATGGTTTAGAGAGACGAATGGTTTTATCAAATAAGTAGCTCTTCGGCTTTTTGATAGAAAACAACTCTCACAATAAAAGGAATAACAATCCAAAGTTTTGAACAAATCAGGAAATAAATGTTTTAAATATGGAAAGCTAGGATGTCCTAGTCTAAGATGCCAAAGTATTATTTTGTCACGAGCAGAAATTAAACTAACACTACCACTATAGCCTTGAGCATTTTTATTCTCGGAAAAATATTCATCAAAGTAGTAAAGACCGTTGACCATTCTAGCACTGCCAATTATCCTCCCCGAGTTCTGGTCCTGAAATTCACAGTGAGAATCAAAAAAGTTAACACGACAATTAGAGTCCTTGGAGATTTACTAAAATATAGCAAGTTACAGGCTAATTGTGGAACATGAAGAACAGATTCAAGTGTTATATTTTTTGAGAGTTTAATTTGACATTTTCCTTCAATAGGTGTAAAGCTGCCATCAGCAATCCTAACTTTTTCTGTTTTAGATAAACATGAATATTTATGGAATAAATCGGGAAGAGAAGTCATGTGGTCAGATGCCCCTAAATCAATGATCCATGGGGTAGATTTTTGGCTACAAGATAGAGCACTAGAATCGTTACCTGTTTGTGCAAGAGCACTACTAGGAGTACCAGATAGTGAATTGGACTTTAGCAGTTTTAGAAGATGATCCATCTGCTCCTTAGATAAAGGACTTGTCTCGGCTTCATTTGCATAGAAGGTTCCTTGGGTTGGCTTGTTGCTCTTCCAGTTTGCCGGTTTCCCATGAATCTTCCAACAATTGTCTCGGGTATGACGTGGCTTATTGCAAAAATCACAGCATATCCTAGGCCTTTCATTCTGCCTTCGCTGATTGAAGACTTTGTTTGCAGTTGAATCGGATGCAATCAGGGCTGAATTCTCCACTGGGGCAGCAATCCCTTTTTTTCCAATCATCACGTTCCTGCGACTTTCTTCCCTTCTAACCTCAGAAAAGACCTCACCGATAGATGGCAATGGCTGACGACCGATGATTCTCCCCTTGACTTCGTCAAATTCTATATTCAAGCCCGCCTGGAACTTGTAAATTCGATGGTCTTCGACCAGCTTCCTGTTGTGATTGCAGTCCTCCGGTGACTTCCACTCGTAATCGTTGAATAAATCCAGATCTTGCCACAGCCTCTTCAGAGAATTGAAGTATTTGGTGATACTATCCTCTCCTTGACGGATTTCACCGATTTTTATTGTCAATTCGTACATTTGGGACTGAGTTCCCAAGTCACAATACATTTAACTAACATTTTCCCAGAGTTCCTTGGCTGTTGAATAGCATAAGTAATTGGAGCTGATTTCTTCTTCCATGGAATTGACCAACCAGGTCATTACCATAGAGTTTTCAGCATCCCAGGTCATATAGGATGGATCTTCCTTCGTCGGTTCCTGCTTGTTTCCAGTTAGGTACCCAATTTTCCTACGGCCCCGAATGTACATTCGGATGGATTGAGACCATCGCAGAAAATTGTCACCATTCAGCTTGATGTTGGTAATTTGGACAGAATGAGAATCAGGATTAGGGTTGGGAGGAAGGGTTTCTGGAATTTTCTTGGGGGTTTCGGATGTGACTTCGGAGGACATTGTGAATGGCTGCTAAAGGTGCTAGGTTTTTTTTCTTCTCTTTTTTTAGAGAATAAGTCCCTGCTCTGATACCATGAAGAAAGAATAAAGTTGAGAATAAAATGCTTCTCTATATTCTGATAAAAGATCATGTACATCATGCACCTATAAATAGGTGAATACAAAGCATAAGAAAAGGAAACAACCTAACTACTTTTCTATTTTAGTGCACTGACTAAATTTTAATGAATATACTACAGACTTTACAATAACCAAATCCCCTAAATCTCGCTAACATAATCTCGGTTTCCAACATATTATGTAATGGGTAAGGGTTTTTTAATACGGACCATGATCCTCTCCATTTGAGAATTTAAATGGAGGTCAAGTTCATGGTGAGATTGAATGTCATCATGAAAAATTTGAATTTGAATATTATTCATTTGATGATGTGGCATTCAATCTCACCATAAACTTGACTCCATTTCAATTCTCAAATGGAGAGGATCATAATCCTTTTAATACATGCCAAGGCAGTTAAATGTGGTAGTCTCATGCTTTTATTCATGTTGGATTGTTGGTAAGTCTAGAATTGACAGATTTATATATTTTTTCTGTACTAAATTAAATGTAGAGAAATAGAGAGAAGAAGAGGAACTCTCGTCATAGAGAGTCTGTGCACTGAGCCTTTATTATATAGTAAATTCTAGCTGTAACCTTAGCTGTTACAAATACCAAACTACCCCTACACAGTATTTTCTAACAAAGTAACATTAAACAATGAGGAAATATCCATTTCTTTTCCATCATAGCTGCAGGAAACAAGCATCCTCAAATGGTTTCTAGAAGGTTTAAAGATGCAAATGCATAAAGTAGGAGTCATGCCTGCACTACAATGATTGCATGATTTTGAGGGTTGACCAAAACAATACTTGATTTGAAATTTGCAATCACTTGATCAGAAACTTTTATTTGTTTTTCTCTTTTCTGAATTTTTTCAAAGATGGTTTGAGTTGTTAACCGCACTATCTTGTTTGGCATGGGATGTAATTAAAAATGAAAATGGAACACTTTTTGCAGTTCTTTTCTACATATGTCATTTTCCTTGATTTGCTTACAAAATTGATGGTTTTACTTATGGAAACATTTGTTTGTTCATGACTTTTACAGCCTTCAATACTTCCAGTCCAGATCCTCCGTATAGGACAGCTAGTCATTCTCAGTGTACCTGGAGGTAGTACCTTTCGTTGTTTCTTCCCTTGAGTGCCTATATTTAGATATTTGTCTTTCATTTTAAACCAACTTATACTCCAAAGCATGCCAAGAATCGGCTGGCTCATATCCTTTTGTGTTCTTATTATTAATTTTTGGTTTTGTTTTCTCTGACAGAATTTACGACAATGGCTGGGAGGCGTCTCCGTGATGCTGTGAAGATGGTGCTCACAAGCAGTGGACAATTCAATGGAAACGTTCACGTTGTTATAGCTGGGTTGACTAATACCTATTCACAATATGTGACTACCTTTGAAGAGTACCAGGTGCAGAGATATGAGGTAAGTGCTCAGTTTCATGGCAACAGCATGCATAAAATGTCTTACACGAAAACAATTGTCTAGGTATAAATTCTAAGCAAGTAAGACTCATAATAATATTTGCATATTAGCTATTGTACCTTACCATTTGGCCCAGCAGTAGAAGGATTTTGGTTCAATCAATTTTGAGAGGGAATTTTAGACTCCAGTTAAGCCCATCTTAACTCTTCAATTGTTTTGGAGGAACAAGATTTTGCTACCAAATAAAAACAATGCCATGTCAACATTATAATGAACCACATTTTATTGGATTCCTAAAGATGACATGGTATTGTTTTTATTTTGTGGCAAAATCTTATCCATCCAAAACAATTGAAGGGTTAAGATGGACTCAACTTGAGTATAAAGTTCCCTCTCAAAATTGATGAACTGGAATCCATGGTTTATGGTTTTTGAAATTGTTCATGGTAAAACAGCAATGAAGCTATAAACTGTTTAATATTTGGTAAAATTACATTGAAAACAATTTTTGGGACACGAATTCAGTTTTTTAGGAACAAAAACTATTTCATAGACCGCTTTTAGGGGTGTTGGCCTAGCTTCTGTTTATAAGAAACAAAATTATCTCATAAGCTCTCCCAAAGGGAGTAGGGTGACAAAATAGTTTTATTTGGTTTTCAACTTTTCATGCCTAGGGAAGTTTGTTTGGTAACCATAAGAAACTGCTGGCTGTTAAATATCAGAAATGATTTGATGCTGTAAACCTTGAGATTGTTAATAGCTTGAATGCTTAAATTTGTATCAGAAATTGTTCAATATGGTGGTATTGCCTTTCTGTTTTAGTTTTGTTTTATTTTTTTGAACTGAGTTTTAGTTTTAGTTTTGCTTTAATGTAATCATTTTTAGTTCTGTAATGTATTTGTTTCTGGAATTGGTATTCTGCTTCTCAGGGTGCATCCACATTATATGGTCCTCACACGCTCAGTGCCTATATTCAAGAGTTCAAAAAACTTGCAAGTGGTCTCATCAATGGCCAACTTGTTGAGCCTGGCCCTCAACCTCCAAATCTTCTAGATAAACAAATAAGCTTTCTCACACCAGTTGTGGTGGACTTGACCCCTGCCGGTGTGAGTTTTGGGGATGTCAGCTCTGATGTTCCTCAAAACTTCACCTTTAAGAGAGGAGACAATGTGACTGTTATCTTCTGGTCAGCTTGCCCTAGGAATGATCTCATGACTGAAGGTACATTTGCACTTGTGGAAATCCTGCACAGAAAGGACACTTGGGTCCCAGCTTATGATGACGATGATTTCTGCCTTCGCTTTAAGTGGTCAAGGCCTTCGAAACTTAGCCCACGAAGTCAGGCCACCATAGAATGGAGAATCCCCGAGTCTGCCACTCCGGGAGTGTACAGAATAAGACATTTTGGTGCTGCAAAGGGCCTTATGGGATCTATTCGCCGTTTCACAGGTTCATCTAGTGCTTTTGTGGTAGTATAAGAAAGCCATATTGTGTGTATATTATGTATGGCACTTTTGTAAGCTAGTATACTATTTTCTGCTATTTTAATTTTTAATACATCAATAGTGGTTAGCTTGGTGTTAACTTGCTCACGGTAATCTGAAACTTCTATATATTTACTCTGTTGAACTCAGGTTAGTTATGATGCCCAATGCAAACAAATATAATACTGTGATAGGTTTAGGCCCCAATTGACAGCAACCTCTCTATCAAAAGTTTCACTAAAATCTTTAGATCCCAATAGCCTATTCCTCACATCAGCAATTATGGAGTTCAAAATCTGCCCAACACTGTGATAGGTTTGCTTGTGGATCCTCATGTTCCTTTCCTGCCGTAGTTGGTGAATATATGCACACACCGTACCAATTACTACGACAGAGTGACACAATCCAGCTTTTGCCCTTCAGGTTCTGTATGGCCTAATGGAATTCAACTTGCTAATCACCAATGGTTCTTTTATCAGTCTTGGCAGGATCAAGAACGTAAATCTAATGCTGATTAGACAAGGAACAACTAAAGATTTCACAGCAGTTGAAGAAATTAAAGTTCAACCGGTATTTGTAGCAATTACCTTTCTGACTTTAGTTGTCAGTCTGTGATCCTTTCTTTGTATCAAAAAAAAAAAAAATATATATCCATATTGGTATGTTTTGGGTAGATTTAAACAAGTTTAAATTTCTTCGAAAGCAAAAATTGTTTTAATCAAATTTAAGCAAATTGATTTAGGCAATGTCCGAAAAAGATTTAAGCAGAGCCTCTTAAGTTTGTTTAAATCTAATCCCGAACAATAGTGAATAAAAAAAAACTTGAAAAAACAATCACAATTTGAAAATAAATAAAAAAACATGAGTATTTGGCATAAACATGAGTCCAAAGCTAATAAAGTTAAGTTTTTTTGTTCAAACTAGTACACATCAATATATGTCAAAGTCCTTTTGAAGTGATTGAACTCACTTTAGATAAAATCTATATTTTATTTTTCAATCAGTATAATTTAAAGGTAAATTTAATTGTGAAAATATTTTTTTTAAAATTTTTTATCTGTATTTTTTAATAAATTTCTTTATTAATTTATATATTCTTAACATAATTTAAAAACACTTTTAAATTTTTAAATAAAATGAATTGGTTTCACGATCCTGGATTCCTACAAGCTTATATGTCATCACTGCAGAGTTTTTTTTATGAAAAAATTCCATCAAAGCTTTTTTTTTTCCCTAAGCAAGACCTTATCTTCATGTGTACAACTATTAATACTAATAACCGTAAGTAATCTCCTTATGTGATTGAGGATTTTTTTTTTTTTTTTTATCAATTGCATAATTAAGAATAAAAACTTAAAGTTGAGACTTTATCTTTAATAAAAATCAAATGAAAAGGGATAAAAATGTCAATGATATATTTTATTTTTCAATTAGTACAATTTAAGGGTAAGTTTGGTTATGAAAAATGTTTTTCATTTTCTATATGTATTTTTCTTAACAATATTTTCAATAATTTACGTATTTTTAATATAAATTAAAAAATATTCTTAAAGTTTTAAATAAAATGAATTGGTTTCACGTTCTTTGATTCCTTACAAGCCTATATGTCATCGCCACGTAGTTTTTAAAAAAAAATGAAAATATTCCATCTAAGCTATTTTTTCCTAAGCAAGACCTTATCTTCGTGTCATCTCTTAAAACTGTTAATACCAATAATCTTATGTGATTGAGGATTTTTTTTTGTCAATTGTGTTTTTCTAAAAAAAAGGAATTGCGTAATTAAGAAAGAAAACTTAAAGTTGAGACTTTATCTTTAATAAAAATCAAATGAAAAGGTGCAAAAAATATCAATAATTATTATCTCACGTCCAAAAATATATATTTAAAAAAAGTTACTGTATTATTATGGGACTTCAAATTTTATTTTAAAGAGTTGGGGTATATTATCAGTTTACATGTAAAACATGTGTTTAGTGGAAGATAATTGAGAGTTATGAGTTCCTTATAGAAAATTCCATGTCAATTAAAAAACATGACATTTTTCATTTCTGGAAGCGAGCTGTGTGTCGTATTCCTTGTAATGCAACGGCACCGATTTCACCACTCTAAACGTTAAACAACAGGATTGTTGCGCTATGCGATTATCAACAAAACGCTGCCGCGGTTTGTAGGAGTGAGTCGGAAGAGAGTGGGGGGAAGCAGAGAGAAGAGAACACGCTACTGAAAGTTGAATCGGAGACATTGAGAGTCACTGATTGTGAAAAATCAATCGGGGCAACTCAGTTGGAAGTCAAATCAATCCCTAAAGACCCACAGATTTATCACTATTCTCTAAAATTAATAACAATCTTCGTATTGTATCTTCCTCTTTGAAGACGAAGACGAAGACGAAGAAGAGGCAGACACACCATAGAAGAAGTGAGAAATGTCGGTGCAAGAGTATCTGGACAAGCACATGCTCTCTCGCAAAATCGAAGACGCCGTCAATGCCGCCGTTAGGGCCAAAACTACCGATCCCGTCCTCTTCATCGTAATTTCTCCCTCTCTCTTTCCCTCCCTCCCTCCGTTTGGTTCTCAAGAAAATGCGAAAGAAAAAAATATTGAAGTCTTAATTCATCTACCTACCTTTATCAACTTTTTTCCTTTTTTCAGTTCTCTCAGCAATCAGAGGGCTAATTAGTGTCTCTTAGCTTCGATGTTTTTTCTAAATGATTTATCTATTGTTTTGGATTGCAGTCTAATCATATGAGAAGAGCGGTTCCTTCAGTGATAACGAAGATAAAAGCGAGGCAGATCCTCGATAGCAGAGGAATACCGACTGTTGAGGTAGATTTGTACACAAACAAAGGCATGTTTCGTGCTTCTGCTCCTAGCGGTGCTGCTACTGGAATGTGAGGATAATTTTCTATCCTTTTTTTTAAAGAATTTTTTTATGCTCCTTTTAATTGCGCAGAAAAATGTTGGTATAGAAAAATATATTCGAATTTCAAATTTTAGAATTTTTTTTAACCGTGTAGAACCTCATTCAGTTATTTGGATTGCTTTTGGTTTGATTTAGAAATGAAGAAATTAATAGAGCCAACCATTTGCATTCTCTATTCGTGCTGTGGAATGCTCATAGTACTAAATGGTTATAAATCATTTTATTTATCTCTCATATATATATATATATATATATATATATATATATATATATATATATATATATCTTGTCCTTGTATGCTATTGATCAAGGTTTACCACCTTGCATTGCCAATGTTAATTGTTCCGATGAGGAATCACTCTAGTCAGTGTTCTACAGGTACCGATTGCGTAGTTGTTTGTTTAGGATTCAATACTATCTTAAAAATATAGGATGCAGGGTTTTGATTCTTTGATTAGTATTCATGTGGAATTCTGCGTGGAGATTATTTGAGTGTGTTTGTGATTCTGTTTTGTAACTCATGCTTTTTTTACTTTTAATGAACTCCAATCTCATGCTGTAGGTTTCAAATTATTGATTTTAAGACTACTTAACAATTTTAATCATAAATTACAGGTATGAGGCTGTTGAATTACGTGATGGGGACAAGGGAATGTATCTTGGAAATAGTGTGACTAGAGCTGTTAAAAACATCAATGAGAAGATATCTGAAGCATTGATTGGCATGGATCCAACACTACAGTCTCAAATTGATCAGGCCATGATAGATTTGGACAAAACAGAAAAGAAGGTAGCCTTACACGTGACATGTTGTTTGCTTCTGTTCTGCATATCTATTTATATGCTTGACATTTGATTAGTAGTTACGTTACTTAATTATTCTTGGAGAATTGCGTTTTTAAGGAGTAAATTACTGTACCTTAGTATAGGACTCTATCCAAAATTCTCTTTGGTGCTGAAGCATGCTAGATAATAAACAAAAGTAGTATATTTATTTCTGTTTCCGTAAAGGTGAAAGCTGAAAATTGATGAGATATCAACCTTGAGTATTTTCACATTTGGTGATAATATATTTAGTATCAGTTGTTTGATTCTTGATTGTGCTGCTCAAAATTCTGAATCTTTTTAATTCTGGTGGAAATTGGATCAGAATATGGCTCCAACTGGGCCAAATTGAAGAGATTTATGCACACATTAATGAACACCAGAAGTATCCAATTACTCATAATTTCTTGACTCATTTTGGAAGGAAACGTTTCCTTGATGTAACCAACACATGACCATTTGAGCCTCTAATAGCTTTCTTTGTGATAAGTTGCCCTTGTGCTTGGTTTATATTTTTCTTAATCTTTTTGAATCATCTGGGTGAATTTTTAGTTTAGAACATTAATAGAGATATGGTCTGAAGACCTTCAATATTGGGCTTATATTTAGTATTAGTTGTTTGATTCTTGATTGTGCTGCTCGAAATTCTGAATCTTGTTAATTCTGGTGGAAATTGGATCAGAATATGGCTCCAACTGGGCCAAATTGCAAGAGATTTATGCACACATTAATGAACACTAGAAGTATCCAATTGCTCATAATTTCTTGACTCATTTTGGAAGGAAACGTTTCCTTGATGTAACCAACACATGACCATTTGAGCCTCTAATAGCTTTCTTTGTGATAAGTTGCCCTTGTGCTTGGTTTATATTTTTCTTAATCTTGTTGAATCATCTGGGCGAATTTTTAGTTTAGAACATTAATAGAGATATGGTCTGAAGACCTTTAATATTGGGCTTATATTTTTATTCAAGATAAGTTTCCTATTGGATTGATTAACATTCTGTACAAGGTTGTTGTGCCTTTTCTTTAGACTGATTTACTTGTTGATGTCTTATGGGGTTGTATATCTTATTTTAAATCATCTTATAGGGTGAACTTGGAGTAAATGCTATATTAGCTGTGTCAATTGCTGCATGCAAGGCTGGGGCTGCTGAAAAAGAGGCATGAATTTTTGTCAATTTGGATTTTTTGTAGTTATACATATTTGTTATGCTGGAAGTTTGTATGCCTTTCTAAAGAGATTCTGACAGAAAGCAAAACATCAGGTTCCACTCTACAAACACATTGCTGATCTTTCAGGTAGAACCAATCTGACTCTTCCGGTCCCTGCCTTCACTGTTATAAGTGGCGGGGAACATGCTGGAAATAATCTGGCCATTCAGGTATATTTTGTGTACATATAATTTCTGTAATGCATGGTTATTCTTATTGTTTTGGTCAAGTTGTGCTTAGTATTCACTGAAGCATCTAATAGCCTGAGAAATGGAAGAAACATATTTAAGGATTGTGTGCTTAACACTGTGTGTTAGGAGTTAATACAAAACACACGGGGAAGGAGAGAGAGATTAACTCATATGAAAAGGATAGGGTGCCTTATGATTGCTAAATAGTTTCGTGGCACTAAATTGTAGGCCTTACGGTTTATAAATAAGTTATTGCATCTTTATTGGTTATGGATACCATTGACATTTATTATTAATGTTAACAAAAAGAATTATGTATTATTGATTTTCTAAATACAATTCAACAGTTATATATATAGACTTATGAATATCAAACATAATAGGACTAAGAGACATAACTAGATAAGATAGATATAAAATAGATAAGATTTAGGAAACCTACTATGACACATAATAGGAAACCTAATTAGGACTCTCAACATAAACCTAATTAGGACTCTCAACACTCTCCCTCAAGCTGGTGAATATGCATCCTTCATTCCCAGCTTGCATATAAGTCGTTGGAATGCTTCACTGTTAAGTTCTTTTGTAAGTACATCAGCAAGTTGATTGTTTGTTAGGACATACAGCGTGCAGATTAATCCGCTGTCTAGCTTCTCTTTTATGAAATGTCTATCTACCTCAATATGCTTTGCCCGGTCATGCTGAACAGGATTATGAGCGATGTTGATAGCCGACTTGTTGTCACAAAATAGCCTCATAGGTCCATCCCACTTAATCTTTAAGTCTTCCAAAATTATTTTGAGCCACATTAATTCACAAACTCCTTGTGCCATCGCCCTAAACTCTGCTTCAACACTTGATCTTGCCACTACATTCTGCTTCTTACTCTTCCATGTTACAAGATTGCCTCATAGGAAAGTGCAATAGCTTGTTGTGGACCTTCTATCAACCGGTGAACCTGCATAGTCAGCATCTGTATACGCCTCAAGAATCCCTTGTCTTGGATTAGCCTTTAGGTAATGTAGTATGCGATGGACAGCTTGTAGATGAACATCTCTCTGGCTGTGCATAAATTGGCTGACAACACTCACGGTATAAGCAATGTTTAGCCGTGTGTGGGCAAAGTATATGAGCTTTCCAACCAGTCTTTGGTACCTCTCCTTGTCCATGGCTGGATCATCTTTTGCTTCTCCAAGTCTATGATTTTGTTCAATCGGTGTGGAAATTGGTTTACATGCCGACTTTCCTGTTTCCTTAAGGAGATCAGTCACATATTTCTGTTGTGAGATAAAGATTCCTTCTCTAGAATGAGCTACTTCAATTCCTAGAAAGTATTTCAACCTCCCAAGTTCTTTTATCTCAAATTCATTGACAAAACATCTTTGTAGAGCTTCTTTCTCCTTCTCATCGTTTACTATGACTATTATGTCATCAACGTACACCAAAAGGGCCGTTACTCCCCCTGCATCCGAGTGTTTTATGAAGAGTGTATGATCTCCTTGACTTTGCTTGTATCCGGTGGCTAGCATCACTTTGGTGAATCTTGCGAACCAAGCTCGTGGAGATTGTTTTAGGCCGTAGAGCGCCTTCATTAGCTTGCAGACTTTGTTGCCTCTCAGTTGCTACTCATATCCTGAAGGAATGTCCATGTATATCTCATCTTCTAATTCACCGTGAAAAAAGACATTTTTTACATCAAATTGCTCCAAATGTCAGTTGAAATTAGCAGCCAGTGACAACAAAACTCTCACCATGTTCATCTTAGCTACTGGAGCAAATGTCTCTTGATAGTTCACACCATAGATTTGCGTGTATCCTTTTGCCACGAGTCTAGCTTTGTATCTTTCAAGAGAGCCATCTGACTTGTATTTTACGGTAAACATCCATTTGCAGCCCACAACCTTCTTTCCAGGTAGTAAGCCAACTACTTTCCACGTCCGGTTTTTCTCTAGTGCCTGCATTTCTTCATTCATGGCATTTCTCCAATTCTCATTAGATAATGCCTCAAATAAAGTATCAAGAATTTGAATAGAGTTTAGACTGACTAGAAAGGTCCTATGTAAGGGTAAAAATTTCTCAAAAGAGAATGTTACCAAAGGATACAATGGGTGTTTTATGCATTCTCTTGTGCCTTTCCTAATAGCAATTAGGAGATCATGGTCTGGTGTTAATTGAGATTGGCCAGAAATTGTATTTACTTCATTCTCAGGAATTAGGAGTTGAAGCTTGGACTTGCATGAGATTAGGATCCGAGTCTCTTCTCCTTGAATAAGCCTGCACAAATTGCATAGAGTCATTATGCTCTGTCATGGGTCCAGTGTGGGCAGGTGTGGGTGTTGACACCGACTGGAATGGTTCGGCCGATACAGGTGGGTCAGCTAAAGTTGGTTTGGCTGGAATTAGATCAGATGAGGCTGATCCGGTGGACACAACTGACTCACGAGTAGGTAGATCGAGCAGAAACAAATCTTTATCCTTATCTTCACTAAATGAAGTCTCCCCCTGAAGATAAGGTTGGTTAAAGTATGGTTTTGTTTCCTCAAAAGTGACACCTATGGAGACAAAGAATTTATGTGTAGGTGGATGGTAGCATTTATATCCTTTCTGGGTGGACGAATAACCTACAAACACACACTTAAGAGCCCTTGGATCTAATTTTCCTCTGTTTCGACTATGAACATGGACAAAGGCAGTGCAGTCGAAGATTCTTGGAGTGAGGTTATTTGTTGTAGGAAGGTCGGGATAGAATTGGGACATTGTTTCCATTGGTGACTTAAACCCTAGCACCCGAGAAGGTAGATGATTAATCATATAAGCAGCTGTGAGTACTACTTCCCCCCAATAGTGTTTTGGAACATCATGGTGAAAGAGAAAGGATCGGGTTGTGGCTAGCAAGTGACCATTTTTCCTCTCTGCCACTCCGTTTTGTTATGGAGTATCAACGCAAGAGGATTCATGGATGATTCCCTCTTTTTGAAAATATGGAGATAAAACTTGATTAAAATAATCTCTTGCATTGTTTGATCGGAATCTTTTGATTTTTACCCCAAATTGGTTTTGAATTATGTTGTGGAAGTTTGGGAGTACACTGCTTATATCTGATTTATGTTTAAGGAGAAAGATCTAAGAAACCCTAGTACAATCGTCAATGAAATAGAAAAACCAACGAAAATGAGACACATTTGGAACCGTAAAGGGTCCCCATGTCACTGTAAATCAAATAAAACGGAACTGGGCTTTTATTATTGCTAATTAGAAAAGGTACGCATTTGTGCTTCGCAAACTCACATACATTACAATGAAACTGTTCAGCACCTAGACCTCTAAACAAAGTAGAGAACATAGTTTTCAAGATTCCAAAATATGGATGCCCTAATCTAAAATGGTGGAGCCAAATGGTGTCTTTATTGGATGATGATAGAAATGATAGAGATAAATTATTCTTGACCATCTGTGACTTGCTTGGTTCGTCAAGATAGTAGAGCCCGTTTCTCTCCTTAGCAAGTCCAATCTTTTTCCCCGAAACCTGGTCCTGAAAAACACATTGAGAAGGATTGAAAAGTACATTACAATTCATATCATGTGTGAGTTTTTTAATGGATATTAAGTTGGTGGACAACTTTGGGACATGAAGAACATTTTTTAAAGTAAGAGAAGGACTGATATGAATATTTTCTAGACCAGCTACAGTAGTTAAAGAACCATTAGCAACTGCTATTTTTCGATTGCTAGGTCATGGAGAGTAGGTGCTAAAATTTAGTGAAGAATGAATCATATGGTCTGTGGCTCTTGAGTCAATGACCCATAAATTCCTGATAGTTTCATCTGAGACATTTAGTCCTTGAGAAAATGAGAACTTACCTGAGAATGCAAGAGAAGAGAGCATGAACCACTAGGTTTTTTCAGAGATCCCAGAAGTCCCCTTAGCTTCTTTACCTCCTCTATATTAAGCATACCCTGGTCTGAACCTGGTTGATTCATGGTGAAATAGGACTGGTTCCGCTGTTGTCCCAGATTACGCTGCTATCCCATATTACGTTGTTGTCTTCCTTGGTATCCCCACTCCTTGCTCGGTGGTTTTCCATTCAGTTTCCAGCACCTCTCTCTGGTGTGTCTTGGTTTCTTGCAATAAGTGCACCAGAGAATATCCCGGCTATCCGAGTTCGAGGATCGAGACAGATCTGCCTTTCCATTCGTCTTCACGTTTGTTTTTGTCGCCATAGCAGAACCTTCAGGAGCTTGGGGTTCGAACATCACTCATCTTCGACTCTCCCCTGTCCGAATTAGAGAGATGGTTTCGTTCAGAGAGGGTATCTCTTCTTTGCTGATTATCTGCACCCTTACTTGATCAAGTTCAGCATTAAGTCCTGCATGAAAGTCATAAACTTGATCTTTTTCGATGAAATTCTTCAAGGTTGCTGCATCTTCTGGACATTTGGTATCGAAACAGCGATAATGGTCCAGCTCTTGCTATAGATTCTTAAGCGCATTTGTGTACTCAGTGACAGTTTTGCTGCCTTGTTTCATTTCAGCAATCTTGACTTGAGCCGCATCACGAGCTTTCGAATACGTCTGTCGAACAACATCTCTAATTTCTTTCGCCGTGGATAGGAACATGCAGGTGTCGCTGATTTCAAGAGTCATGGAATTCCATAACCAAGACATAATCATGGAATCTGCTTCATCCCACGCTACAAATTTGGGATCTCCCTCCTTCGATCATTTGCCCAGAAGATGACTTATTTTTCCCTTTCCCTTCAAATACGTGTGGATAAATTGGGACCACTTCAGATAATTCTTCTCATTCAGCTTGTACACTGCTTGAATATTCTGTAGATCACCTGAAGTCGGATGATTGAGAGCTTCTGTGGACAGAGTGGTGTTTTCAGCCATGGTGGGTTAATGATGGAGAAGAATGCAAGATTAGAGGGAAGAAAAAATTGGCGATAAAGGTCAGAGGTATAGTTGGCTATGAAGGCCCAAACAAATGAAGCGACGAAGTTTTTGAAATTTCCAGAGAAAAACCTTAAAGCTCTGATACTATGTTAACAAAAAAAATTGAAAAGAATTATGTATTATTGTTTTTCTGAATACAATTCAACAATCATATATATAGACTTATGAATATCAAACCTAATAGGATTAAGAGACATAACTAGATAAGATAGATATAAAATAGATAAGATTTAGGAAACCTACTATGACACATCATAGGAAATCTAATTAGGACTCTCAACAATTAACTAGTGTTAAGCGCAAGTATTTCGTGGGTCACTGTTCCTTTGATTATTTCATTTGTGATTTAGTTCCTTTATGTGTGAAACTTTCTTATGCTCATATCTGTTTAACTTGCCACTTGAATGTACTTTTGACTTAAATATCATCAGGAAATCATGATTCTTCCAACAGGAGCCAGCAGATTTGAGGAGGCCTTGCAAATGGGTTCTGAAACCTATCATCACTTGAAGGTGATTTAATTCAACTAATTCTTTAGCCTTTGGGATTCATATTTGCTCTATTGGCTAGTTGAATAGTTGTAAGCCTTTCATAAATAACAAGCATTATATGAGTTAAATTAAATTTTACTTATCAAAAAAAAAAATAAATAACAAGCATTATATGATTTGACAATGAATTTAACATATTAGTATTTTGTTATGATGAACCTCAGAGAATTTTTAAGTTCAACAATCACTTTGTGGGCACTTTTCGTGAATCCTAATCCACTATTATTTCCCATGTTCATATGTCTTGTGTGAAACAAAACCTCTTAAATATCATTACTTGGAGCACAGGTTTAATGCTGTCATCCATAGGCCAGTTTCTAGATGTTGACATGCCTCTAAGTAGGTTTAGCTGTAAAATGATGAGTTTGGTTTCAAATAAAAGGTTCTGTTGCCATTCCCTTTATAAAAGTTCTTCTTTGACAACTGTGACTTTGATTGTTTGCTGGGCCTTGTGTTTGGCTGTTTGGGCATGCAACATATACTTCAAACAGTGGAATGCCACTAGTGTCAGAATATAGTACAGTCTTGAAAATGAGAACTACATGACTTAAAGGTGTTCCTTTGCTTATGCCAAACCATATTTCCAATTTCTCTTTTAAATTTCTTGGTCTGGATAGTATGCTTAGGCAAAAGTTAATTCGCAAAGGTATTTGACTTAATCATAGTCTACGGTGTCAACTAAATTGTTGGAAGCTCAAGCTCTGTTTCATCTCCCCCTTCCCCCTCCTGTTCTGCACAAAACTTGTTGACCATTCCACTCTATTACAGACCAGATGTTCTGGTAATCATAGGAGATCATATCTTTTGTTTCTACTTATTCCCCCTTTATTGGGGATATCGTGGTTTTTGTTGCAAAATAAAAAGCATTCTTAGTTGACTTGCAAATCATCATTAATTGCTTCTGACTACTGGATTTTTCATTCTAATTTTATTTTCTTCATGTCATGCATGTTAGATATCTAAACATTCCAAAGTGATTTTCTAACAAGAAAGCAGGTTTTATCTGGAAGATGGGTCTTATTCTACTCTTAAGATAATCAACTAGTTTATATGCGTCTTTTTGGATTTACTGTTTACATGCTATCTATCCTACCATTGGCTCAGGTGTGAAATTGGGAATGCTGCTTGGTTTATTCCTGAAATTTTCTCTGTGCATGGATTCTGTTATACGTTTGATTGTAAACAACACGCATGCTAATTTTGGAAATGAAGACAAAATTTCCAAGCTAATTTGTGAAATGAAGACAAAGTTTTCTATGTGCATGGATTCTGTTATGCATTTGATTTTATACATGCATAAACAAACACCCATGCTATTTTGGAAATGAAGGCAGTTTTCTATGTGTATGGATTCTGCTGTACATTTTATTTTATTTTATGCATGTTTCCATGCTAATTTTGGAAATAAGGACAAAGTTCTCCTTCTGTTACAGCACCTGTCACCTGATGGATAAATTTAGACTAGTCAGTTTATGTGTACGCATATCATTTGGGTTTGGTCAATTTGGAAGTCACAGCCTTGCTGCCTTTGTTGCACGAGTGCATGATTTGGCCAGAAATTAGCATATGTTGGTGAGATGTCATGCACCTACTCATTCATTGATTTTATTGCTGTTAAAAAAAAGAGCAGGCTGTCATTACAGAAAAATATGGTGCATATGGATGTAATGTTGGTGAGGACGGTGGTTTTGCTCCAAACATCTCCAGGAAAGTTTTTCTCTTTATGATGCCTAATGTTCTTGATCTCATACATTGTTAGTAAAGAAACCTACCCCATCTCCTTTTTTTCTTAAAAATTTCAATATCTGAAAGGGATAAAGGTTAGATTTGTTTAATAATCACTCTGTGTATTTGATTAAATCTAGTCTTTGCTTGCAGGTTAAGAGAAGGACTGGATCTTGTTAAGGAGGCTATCAGCAGAACAGGGTACAATGAGAAAATAAAGATAGCAATTGATGTTGCTGCCACTTATTTTTGTATAGGTAATGAATCTTTCCTTCAATATGGTAGCATGTGGAAGAAAATATAGTGTATGTAGTTCAGCCCCTTTTCCTGATATCACTATGCAAGATTAATTTAACTGTCTATCACTATAAAATATTAAATTGAACTCATAACTTTTATATGTTGAATGGATTCACATAGCATAACAAAGTTGCTTATTTTCCCCTGGAATTTTCCATTCTTTTGCTGCATGTATGTCCTGCTTTGTATCTGCTGCTTACTTTGTCCTTTTGTGCATGAATTTTGCTTGCTTGTTAACAACTAAGGATTGATTTTGCATGCTCCTCGGTATAGGTACCAAGTATGATTTGGATTTCAAATTTCCAAATAAGTCAGGGCAAAACTTCAAGTCAGGAGAGGACATGATTGAGATGTACAAGGAACTGTGTGCAGGTATACTGGTTTCTCTCTACATGGTTACGATTGCTTTTGCTGTTCCAATTTTCCAACCATCATTTAATGTTTTCCTTTCTTCTTTATTTTTCCGTGCGGTTCATAGAATATCCAATTGTATCAATTGAAGATCCCTTCGACAAGGAGGACTGGGAACATATTAAGTATTTTTCCAGCCTTGGAGTTTGTCAGGTTTGTTCAATCTTTCCTCACGAGTGATATTCATCTCATGCTAATTGGATGTGATCTTTAGCCTGGTTGGAGAAAATAAGATCTGTGTCCAGTTGGCCATTTTCCATATAAGCCATAAACAGAAGTATTACATCCCATTTTTGGGAGGTTTATATAGGGTACTGTCTACAAAAAGAGCCATGAATGTCATGCTCTCTATGGTATTAGGTCCTGCCTTTGGGGGACTGAGTGTTTTATTTTTGTTAACCATCTTTTCAATGGTTCAAATTATATGTGGCTCGTCTTGTGTATATAACTCAGAAGCTCATCTGCTTGTCTTTGTATTTCAATCATTCAAATGGGTTTGCTTTATGGTGACCCTGGTGTGCTTATGTTGATGTTCTGTTTTTCTGGTGAATGACATCCTAGATTTTTCTGGATTCATGTCTTTATATTTAGCCGGATCTATTTTCAAAAAGGGTGGTTTGCAGGTAGTTGGGGATGACTTGTTGATGTCAAATCCAAAACGTATTGAGAGAGCAATACATGAGTCAGCTTGCAATGCTCTTCTTCTCAAGGTATCCACCTAATCTTTGGATGAAAAAGAGGGTCTTTTTACCGTGTTTATTATGAATTTTTTCGAGTGCCCTGGCTTTTACATTGATTGCTCATGTTATGCAAGCATTCCTCATGTTTCAAGAAATTAGCTATGTAGAGGCTGGATAAGGGGACAAATTTTCTAACAGGAGATAATTATAGCTTTATTTTATAACTTCAATCTGAAGATAATATTGTACAATTGAATTTTTTGTGGTCCAAGATTCACCATGCAAACTTTTAAGAGTCCGATGATTTTATGATTTTAATTCAGGTTAATCAGATTGGGACAGTGACAGAGGCTATTGAAGTGGTGAAGCTCGCAAAGGATGCCAACTGGGGAGTGGTGACGTCCTATAGATGTGGCGAAACGGAAGATTCTTTCATAGCTGACTTATCTGTTGGCCTTGCCACGGGTCAAATCAAAGCAGGTGCTCCTTGCAGAGGAGAGCGTCTGGCAAAGTACAACCAGGTCTGCTTTCCATTCAGTGTTCATGTTATTTTACATGGTGCATTTCAAATACTTCACGAACCAATCTAGATGGTGGGAGGCATTTTACCCAAAAAACAACTTTGGTCTAATAGATCATACAAGTCTTAACGCCATGTAACATCTAGTAAACTGCTTTGTGGCAAACTTAAAGGTAATTAAATCTTTCATCGTCTTCCTTTCATCAACCTGTTCTCACTCTTATGACGTTGTTGCTCACAAGCTACATTAAACAGACTATATTTCACAAAAAAATGGAAGTATTTGTTTCCTTGACTTTTAAGATCGATAATGACTTTCATGAAGAGTAGTCAAAAGTCAAGGCTGAGCCACTGCAACTTGGAGAAGAATATTTAGTCCAATCTTTACGCTGTCCATGTAGTTTTGGCTTTATCTCGCACTGCAATTAGCATGCCTTCACATCCTACTCTTTGTGTTGGCTGACAACTTATTCTGACAAAAACATGGATGACTGCTCTCTGTTAATTTCAGTTCCCAAAGTCACACTCCGACTCTGAACATGTTATTGCTTATAACATCAGAAAATCTCATTAAGTGCAACCCAATGGTGGTTGTCTAGCTCTTTCGAGTCTAACCAGCGATGGGTCTACAATCCCCTATCACAAAGACATGAAGTACAGACATTTTTCTTAAATTAAAATGAAGGGAAAGTGATATATGAAACTGACAGCTCAAAGTTTCATGCAGTTGCTTCGAATTGAGGAAGAGCTGGGGGATCAAGGAGTGTATGCTGGTGAAGATTGGAGACAATCTTCCTGATCATTTTAATCAGGTCTTATAACATTTCTTCTTATATCCTTTTCATGTTTGAGCCTTGAAAAGTATTTTTGCCAATGTATCTGTGCAACTTCTTGTACTTCCATTTTGTTTTTGGTAAGATCGTTTTTCTCCTCTCCTTTTTTTTTTTTTCTCTTTTTGAGAGAGAAAACGTTGAGGTACGTGAAAAATGTGTAAATTGAGTGAACAGTAGTCTGAAAGAGCAGAGAAGTTGTCTAACACAAAACATAAACATTTCGCAGTGCAAAAGTTATTCAATCTTTTTCTTAGTAAATGACTCCAATTATATAATAGTGCCATGGCTCCTTTATGATTTCTTTTCTTATATTGACATAATCAGTTACAATCTACATGCAAGGCCAGTGAAGAGGTTGCCTTTGTTTTGGTGATACCGATGCTATCCAATTTCAGATAGAACCAAACACTGTAACCGGATTCTTGCTTCACTTTAAGATTATTTTTCTTCATATTTGAATCAAAGAATATAATTGAATTCCTACCTTCATTTTATTTCAGTCTCAATTTAATTTTTTGGATTTCAGTAGCCGAAAATAGCCACATTTTTGTTTCTTTTTCTAGGGAGTTGTGGTCTTAAGTTGCTTACCTGAATCTTTTCAGTGTTCGGGTATCATATACTTTGACGGAGAATCAATTTGATGCATTTTTATAAACTCAAACTCATAACAATTGGATTTGCAAAATATTCGAATGTTTTTTAATTTAACGGTTATGACTTCGAGCTTATTGAAATTTTTTCCATTTAAATGTAACAAAATTTGTAATGCAGAGCATAAGACAAATAAATGCGTTAGTTAGGTCTGTGGGATTATCTTGCTCTTTTTGGTTTGATGGTGGTGGTATATTGGTATGGGTCTAATCCATGAGTGCCATAAACCAAGCAAAATAATTGTTACCAAGAAAATAAATAATTTTATAATAATAAACATATTTATATTTTATTCTATGTTTTAATATTAATTTCTGTTTTAAATTTATTAATTTATACTTTAAAGGGGTTATCTAACAAACTTGTTTTAATATAAATTTTACTCAAATACAAAACCGGTGCATTTGTGTCTATATATAAACTATTTTGTATGTAGTTTTTTTTTAAAAAAAAACTTTGCCTCTTACCCGTTTTAAAGATAAAAAAGAGAAAAAAAATCAAATATTTTATATTTAATGTCATTAATTAAGTTTATTTTTTATAAAAAAATTCTTCTTGAAACAAGTGTTTTTAAAGAGACGTTTTTAGAAGAAAAAAAAGTAAATGGTAGGTTTATTCTCAAAAGAAAAAAGTTAATGGTAGCTTTCATTTTAATTTGAGTAAACGGATGTAGTTAAAAATGGCTAAAATGCTTTAATTTAACGATATGGCTCATATAGCATACTTCTCACATAACAGCTTGCCACCAATTTTTCAATGACAGACAAGTGCTGAAAAAATTTTAGTTCCATGTTTTTTTTTTTAAAAACCTCGGAAGAAATTTATTGATTATAAAAAAAAATACACATAGATAAAGGGATAATAAGGACTATCCCCAAACATACTTGGAGGTCCTTAAACCTAATCTTAAACAAGAGAGATACAATAGACGATGTTTTTCGATAGATATATAACTGAGAGTAATCAAAATGTATAGCAGCTAAACTATATGAAAGTAACTCATTAGTACTCAAATTTTTTTTACTACTATCGTGAATAAGACCATATTTAGCGAGAGTCCGCAACCATATTGGCTTCTCGAAAAATATGGGTAATAGTCATGTGTGAAGTAATTAATGATTTAATTTATCAAATTATGTACTCCAAATCCCATGAACAAGTACATAAACCAAGAATTAAATCAGCAAGTAATTTTGAATCACATTCTATGATAGTCAAAGTAAAATTATGTTCATGCATTAATTTCAAACCAGATAAAAGGGTTATTGCTTTCGCTTTGTTATTGGAGCACGATTCAAATGAGTAAGAATAAGCTAGAAGGAATGAAGATCCATTTCTAAATATCCCTCCACTCGCACTACCTTTAGCTGAACAAGAATCATCAGTGTTAAGTTTAATTTGTTCATGAGGTACAGGGCTCCATCGAATCCAAATATCTTTACGAATTGAGGGAGAGATGATTTTAATGTTAATAGAATTAATGCATAACATTTCATGAAAATGTATAGAAGATTTAGGCTTAATGAACTTAAAACTATCCATTATACCTTCTTTAGTCCGAGCAATCAATATTTTTAAACAAATAAATTTACCTTCTTGTCTAATTTCATTACGCATCTTCCAAATATTCCAGCATCCCTATAATAAAGTACAAATACGAGTGATACCAAATTGAGATAATAGAAAATTATTACTGAGCCAATTATCAAATATATCATGAATGGAATGAGCATGATTAACATCAAGTCTAACACCAAAATAATCTCAAATCGCATTAGCAAGAATACTATGAACAAAAAGATGATCTATTGTTTCAATGTTGCCTAAATGACAACATGAACATTTAGAAGCCAAATGGATGCCTACTTATTTTATTTTTGAGTCTACGGAAAGGCCACCAAAAATCAATTTCCAAATAAAGCAACTTACTTTTGGTAGAATCCAATTGTTCCATATTTTTTTGGCCCGTTTAAAAAGTCTATTTTTAATTCTAATTTTGTTTCAATATTCTTTAGTTATAAATATATCTGATTGAGAATGTGTCAATATTAATTTATCATATGTACCATTAAGATTAATAGCTTTTGCAACATCAAATAATAGATGAATATATCTTATTTTAGTATGTTCATTTTATCTATATCTTCAACATCCTCCTTAAAAAAAAAGACTTAAAAGGAGGAAAATTACTAGAGATATTCAAACTATTTCATTTATCATTCTAAAAATTTATAGATCCAGCACCTAAAATCCATATAGATTGTTCTTTTAAATAAAGGATAGATGGTGCTATAGATTTTCAAATTTTTGAAGCAAACCATGGAACCCTATGACCCAGAATTTGGATTCTATACTTTCTCCTCAGAAAGCAACTCCATAAAGAATTAGATTGTAAAAAATTCCAGGCTAATTTGGCTTGAAAACTCTTATGAATTTCATGTAGCCTTCTAATACCTAGACCTCCTTCATTAAGAGGTTTGGAAATACGGTCCCATGAGATCCATTTTTTTTCTAACTTGAAATCCTGAATTCAACAAAAAAGAAGAGAATTTACTCTCCAAAGATTTTAGAAAGCTAAGGGGAGGCGAAATAGCTACTAAAGTATGAATAGGTATGGATGAAAGAACACTCTTAATTAAAGTAATTTTACTATCCATTGATAAGAATTTAGATTTTCACGAAGCTAACCTATTTTGAATTTTATCTAGCATATCAATGAAATAAAGATTTTTACTCTTGCCTTTAAATAAAGGTACGATCCTAAATAACGAATAGGTAAATGAGAATGCTTAAATCCTTACCAAGATTGAATATGCGCAATCCTAGATGAGCTACAAGTATTACTAGTTATGTATGAACTTTTTTCTCAATTAATTTGTTGACCTGAAACAGCTTCATATTGTTAGAGAAGTTTTTTACAAGCACTAAGAGAATATTTTCCACCATTTAGGAATAAAAGTATATCATCCGCATATAATAAATGAGTGGTTCCTAAAGCTGGCCCTGAAACTTTGAATCTTTCAATTAGTCATTTTTTTACCCAATCATTAAAGTTACGAGAAAAAAAATACTTCTGTTATTACGAATAACAAAGGTGATAATGAATCACCTTGACGAAGGCCCCTTGATGATTGGAAAAAGTCATAGGATGAACCATTTAAAGAAATTATATACAATAGATTAGACAAATATTTTAATATGAGATCACGCCATAATTCTGAGAAACCAAATTTTTGAAGCACTCTCAATAGAAGAGCCCAATCTACTCGATCATAACCTTTAGATATATCAATATTAAATATGACATTATATCTATGGACTTTAATGAATCCGGATTGTTCATCTAAAATTAGAAAATGAAGAAGATTCGCAAGTCTAGTAGTTAGAATTTTTGAAATTATCTTATACATGAAAGTACATAGACTAATAGGTCTTAAATCCTTCAAGGAGTTAGAATTATCAACCTTAGGGATAAGAATTAAGTTTATAATAGCATAAGATTTAGGAAAATAATCTCTTTTGAAAAATGCATGAACAACCCTAATAACATCAGTTTTAATTATAGATCAACATGCATGAAATAAGTGACCATTAAAACCATCAATGTTTGGGGCACTATCAAGGTCTAGATCATCATAGCTTGTTTAATTTCTTATTCTAATGGAATTTTACACAAATTTTCATTTTAAGAATCGGTAATAAGATTAGGAATGCAATCTAAGAATTCATGAGATGAAGGAGTTAG
Source organism: Bretschneidera sinensis (assembly GCA_023935145.1). NCBI lineage: Eukaryota > Viridiplantae > Streptophyta > Magnoliopsida > Brassicales > Akaniaceae > Bretschneidera > Bretschneidera sinensis. The sequence goes on along the minus strand of CM043699.1, from coordinate 14,987,129 downwards.
AAAACCATTTGTAAAAATATTTTGAAAATAGTCGCAAGCAGTTTTTCCAATTTCATTATCATTTGACATAAAAGAATCATCATTCATTTAAATTTTAAATTTTGGCCTAGCATGTTTTTCTTTAAGTGAAGTATGAAAATATTTGGTATTTTTGTCACCATTTTGTAGCCATTTAATTCTTGATTTATCACATAACAGAGATTCTTCACGTTTCAACCAAGTTTTCAATTCTAGTCTAGCAGTATTTAATCAAAATAAATTATTGTCCGAAAAGGTTTGTTGTAAATTATTTTCAGCCCTAATTATATTATATTTTGCTAAGTTAATGTTATTTTGAATATTTTCAAAAGTTTGCCAATTTCACTTTTTTAATTTTGATTTAATTCTTTTAAGTTTTTGAGGAAGAACTATCATAGGAGGACCCGAGAAATCCTAATTCCACTATTCAGAAATAGATTATAAAAACTTCTCATGTGATATCCACATTTTATAAAATCTAAATGATTGAGGTTTCCTAAGTTTTGGAACAGCCGAAGAATTAAAACTGCATGATCCGGAAAAAAACCCTTTCAACATTTTCTATTATATAAATTTTCATGTACAAGTTAAAATTCCGTTTACTTCAAGATATTCATCAAAAGTTTCTAATTTTAGTTTCATGCGAGCATTTAACACTTGTGAATTCTAGAAGTGATTGATTTCGATGAATTGACCTGATTTCCAGGGCATGAACAATTCATTTGGCCTATGCAAAACCAAAATTGGCACTTGGCATGGTGTTTAGTTGCATCAAATGTTTTAAAGTTCCGATCTGTGTCAAACTTTGGTGATACTCAGCTTTTTCATACTTAACAGAAATCCTTATCCACTTTTTGTTTGAAAACTACATTTATCATATACTGGAAATTACATACATTGGCATCAAAAGTCCTAAAAAAGGCAAAGTGCTTCCATGGATGGAGCTCCCTTGAGTTGTACATCATTTGGACTAATCAAGCTTTTTGCATGATAAATCATTTCTCCCGTCCTATCCCTTAAAGAAAGAAAAAAAAAATGTAAACCCCCAAAAGATTGTGAAGTAAAAAGAAATCAAAGTATGTCAACTTCTGATTGAGTAGAAGTATGTCAACAACTTCTGTTAGCCACTATAGTTTTGTATGGAAGTGGGAAAACATGGCTTGCTTTGCATATTGCATTTAAATGGTCATATTTTCTATTATGCTTTTTATGTTTATTTTCTGCTTTCGTTCTTTGACGATAATGTATCTACATAGAAACTGAGATATGCTGGATCTTCTAGGTCTTAGGAAATGAAAAAGGAGCTGTTGCTGTCGTTATCTCGATTTTGATGTTCAGAAATCCTGTGTCACTGACTGGATGGTCGGATACACAATACATTAATTGGGGTCATTCTCTACAATGAAATGAGACCTCTTTAATAGCACAAATAGATATGATGTCAACTGAGAGAGAAAAAAAAAAGGGAGTAAAGAAGAGAGTGAAGATGGAAAATAAAAAGATTGATTTTTTTATCATTCATTTGGTAAAAATGGTGAAAAAATGAGAAAATAAAATGACAAACTAAAACAAAAGTTTATTTAATTTTTAATCTTCAACTCTTTTAATTTTAAAAAATTTTAATTTATACATGAAAAGAAAATGTCAATCATTTCATTTTATTTTTATTTTTTTTTCACCTAAATGGTAAAACAATGCGCTCCACTCACCTTTTTTTCCTTCAATTTTTTTCTCTTTATCAATCAGACTATGTTTTATTAATCTGGCGCAGCACCAAGCTCCTCAGTGATTGGACAAGATTTAAATGAGTTTTGCAGCTGATGCCATTAGCTTTCTTGCTTTAACTCTTTTGTTCTTCCTTTTTACATAGATATAGAAAATGTAGGAACAATTTAGCTATTTTCTCAGCTCAAGTTGATGACACTCCTACGTTTTTGGAGCGAGTGAGTGAGATTCTTTTAAAAAAAAAATTTCTAATCCTTTTCATTTATTTTTGTATTTTATTCATGGGAGATATTGTTAACCAAGATAAATTGTGGTGCTACAGATTTTTAGTATGTTTTAGGCTTTTTCTGATGACTCTAAATCCTTACTCATGACAGCTTCTTGTATCATTAATCTAAAATTAGGTGAGTTCTACCATCCTTTTTAGGCTCTTCTCAAGGGAAATACCACAGAAGTCACCAGATTGAAACAATCTTCATTTCCGAGGATGTTCGTTTTTGCCCTGCCAATTGTTAAACGTGTCTGTCAGTGAATATCATCAAATCGAAAAAAACTTCCCAAAGCCGAAGATTTCTTTCGTCAAACTGTCAAATCTAAGCTGCAATGCTCACTTCCATTTAACCAAATCCAACTGTTTTAGAATTAACTGTTTTTTTAAAGAGTCCATTATCTCAAAAATTCAAATGTTTATGTCAACTAGAACATTATAAGTACCAAACAGGAATCAAAAATCATATAACTAAAAAATGGTAAAGCATTGTTTCTCAGAGAACACAATAAATCCAAGCAGCAGATTATAAAATTTCATAATCCTCCTATCCAAACTACCAAATACTTGGATACAGCGTGAAAGCATCGCACAGAAGTCTCAGAAAAACATTCTCATCACATATCTAGAACATTTGGAACATAAAAGTCACCAAGGTAGTAAGGCCATTGGCCAGTGTGACATTGAAAGTTATGGCTTAGTCTCATCCTCATCCTCTTCAATCTTGGGAGCCAAGTAGAACCTGATATAACCCATCTCGGCAATCTTGTACTCAACAACAACCGGCAGTTCCGAAGACAAGCTGATGGTAACCGTGTTCGACAATGGGGTTGCCTTTGTGAAGGAATTCATGTATCTCAGTGCGAATGTTAATGACACTGGCTCCTTCATCTCTATAATTGTAGCCTCTTCTGGCTGAAAAAATTTAAACAGGAATCAACAAGACCAACATAAATGATGAATTAAACACACTATTGCAAACTAAAACAGAACACAGCAATATATTGATCCCCATCATTGAGCAAACTATAGTAAATTTTTCTCTCTGCTAGAAGCTCTATAAATCATTCATTTTAATACTCCACAAATACGTACTTTGTCTACAGTGGTATTCTGCCTGAGTACAACATTTGCAGTTCCAATATCACCTCTTGTGGAAAACTTCACACCTTCCTTTGTCACGGAGATAACAACTACAATCACTCCAACATTCATATTGTCACAATTAAGAATAGATGAGATATGCAAGTGAAATTTAGAGAACCTATAAAATCCTCATACAGAGTGAAAATGTTTAGGTAGTACCAGTGTCTCCAATACTGCTGAGATCTTTACAAATTCTTGCAAACTCAGCTGAAGGCATCCTAACAATAGCATGATACTCTGCCTCTGGAATCCCAAGGTGCTCACTATCAATGTCCATCAGTTTCATCTCAAAATCCGCAATTTTGTCTTGTGCTTTAACCCATTATTCAAAAGAAAAATTGGACCAACAAATAGTCAGTTGAAACTAGCATTAATAGAGATTCTCTTTCACAAAAAACTATAGATATTAACAAATATTCCCTACAAAAGCAACAAAGTGAACCCTTGCCTTGTTAAAACTACACCTGGTCGCTACATATTCAATAAAACTACCTTCAGAAATGATGAAAATGAAACCAAAATCTTTTTAATTTTAGCAAGAGTAATCCAAACCTTTTTGTTGCAACGGAGTGTTGCTTTTCATTTCTTTTCTTTTGAAATGTGTTCCCCTTCTCTATCATCAGTTCTAAATTTCCATAGTTCTTATGGAATTCATTTGCAATTCCTAGGTTCTTATGTTTTGTGTCCTAATAAACAGCAAAATTCATTTACACATGAGTTTACTATATGTTTGTTTACTAACATTTTCCAGTCAACTGCTTATTCTCTATCATCAGTTACAAAACTCCATAGCTGTTTTATGAATTCATTTGCAATTCAATAGGTTCCTAATTTCTTATGTTTGGTTTTTTATTAACCTACAGAATTCATTTACAACTGAATTTACTTAATGTTTGTTTACTAACAAGCCATGAAATTCATTTGCAAATACTTTTTTTTAGGGAACTGAGAAAGCTTTGATAGAATTAGCAGATGAATTCTAACATTCTAAACATTGTGTTGTATATAATCATATGGACAATAAACTTCCCTTCATTTAATATTCAAGTAAAACTATATCAACAATGAAAATTCATTTGAATACATTTGCAAATGGAAATTCAGTTCAATTGAAAATGAATTAAATTCCACACTTCATTTGATACCGAACAGAGTGAATATTTTAAAAACCCAAGCACTAGTTTCCTTCTATTTTCCAGCATTTTCCTAGTATCCAAATAAAACACGACTCTTTTAAACAAAGCGAATAACATGACAGAATCAAACAACTAGTCACTTAAATTAACATATTAAACACTTTCCTCAACAACCAAATCTATGTTTCTCTTCAACCGAAAACCCTAATTAACGAAAAAGAAACTCAAATCTCTCTACCAAAAATAATTTTAAAAAATCCAAAAACAAAAGGGCACTCACTGGGGCTTTCAAACATGAAGGTGACAGTGTCGCTGCCGTCATCAGCCTTGATGGTTATGATGTCATCATTGCCAGCACACCTCAGCATCTTGGACATGTTACCGAGATTCATTCCCATGGAAATGTTCCTATCGCACCTGTAGTGCTCGAACCCCTCCGATCTCAGCAGCAGCGCCACCAGCGCCACGTGACTCGAATCCATCGCCTGCAGCGAGAACCCCGTCGCCGAGCAGTCAAAATTGGCATCGTTGACCAAATCCTTTATCGCTTCCATTACCTTCTTCAACAGAGAACCCTGCACTAGCCTCAGTTCTAGCATTTTTAGTAAGGTTTTAGGGAAGTTAAATTGATATAATTAAAGTTAGGGTTAGGGACTTAGGGTTCTTGAGAAAGAGAAAGGATATAGTGGGTGTGGGATTTGGGGTTTATAGTGGGAGTTGGGTTTTATAAAATAAGTTTTGAAATGGAGGGGTTTAATTGGCGGGATGGGCGATTTGGTTCCCGCCATGTGTTTGGACTCTGGATAGGGATATGATTGCGTGGATATGCCTGTATATGCTTTTGATGATGCACGTCCATTTGGGTGGGTTTGACTTAGCAGTAAATGAAATGTTGATGAGATGAATTACATTTACAGAGACATCAGTTGGTGATAATTACCATGGATGGATTTTTACTTTGGAGTGTTGATCCCATGTATCCGAGTCCATGGTAATTATCACGGATTCAAAGAGATCCACTAGTAACTATTGGAAGGTTTACTAATAACTACACAAAAAAATAATACCCTATACTCGGTTAGCAGTAACTGAAATGCTGGTGAGATGAATTACATTTACAGAGACATCAGTTGGTAATGCTTACCACGAATGGGTTTTTACTTTGAGTGTTGATCCCATGTATCTCAGTAATTACCACTGATCTAAAGAGATCCACTAATAATTGTTAGGAGGTTAACTAATAATTATATAAAAATAAAAAATAATAATATTAAAATTAAAATTATTACTATATCTCTCCGCAATCATTAGTAGAGCTCCCAAGTTTGTGATAGTTACCATGAACTTGGGTTAATGGGATCAACACTATTTTACTTTTTAGCCTGTTGCGTTTTGAATCATTGCTTTTGATATTAATTTTAAAAAATCGAGCGGGATGTTTTAAGCATCAACTTCACAAATAGATTTTTTTGAAACCAAATAAAAGTATAATTCATTATATTTTCAAGTGAATTATTAAAAGAATTTATTGGATTTTTATGCTAGACCCTTTGTATTAAATTGTAAAATTCAATTCAATTTTTTTAATTTTTTTTTATTGAAACAATGTTACACAAATACAACAATGCAATAATTTGACCATAATATAAGCTTAAAGCACAATCACATGACTCATTTATAAACACACCATCTTACCAAATTATGCTCAATTGGAGAAATAACCAATAAATGGTATAGATAATCCCGCATCAAGTGGCGGTTGAATCTGAGACCATCCTTTGCAGGAATTCAAACCATCGCCTCATTGAAAAATCTTATGTTTATAATGTTTCGAAATAAATGAATCCGAATCTAATGTTTAATTTCTAAATTTTTTCATTAGAGAACTTTGTCATTTTAATTATGTGAGAGAAAGTTTTGTCAAAATAATTTTTTCTTTTCGTTTTGAGAAATTTATTTGCAAATTTTACTAATTTTCACAATATTTGCAATAAATTAAATAAATTCCATATTTAATTTATATTATAATAGGGCTGCAACTTAAGCAAGTAATCCGACCTTAACCCGAACTTTGGGCAAGTTAGGTGTAATACACGTATTCGTAAAGAAATAGTAAAGAAGTAATTTAATAAATATAACATGAACTTAAAATTATATATATGCGAAAGATTTAATTTTTATAAAACAATTCTTTTGAGAAAAAAAAATGAGTGGATGATAAGAAAAGAAAAAAAATTATATATATATATATGTATGTACTTTGTTCTTATGTTAATTTTACTTACCAAATCCTGATTGGTTTCTTCTTTCTACAATTCAAACTACTCTATTTTTCTATACATTTGGGGACCAAAAGAAAGGTTGAAAGAGTCAAATTTTGAAGGGGTTTACAGGAGAATTGTATAGAGAGTCACGGGAAGCTCTAAGAAAAACAGAAGGTAATAACGTGAAGTTTATTTTTGAAATTTAGCAAAATTCAAAGTGAAAATTTTCAAAGGGTGTGAATTATGGAAAAATTGAAGAATAAATTAAAAATTTTAATATAAATATTATGTCATGTGTTGACGATCAATAACTGGGAGAAATTGCTGAGAGGAGCAGAAAAGGAAAGGAGATGATCCAAGGGTAGTTCTAAGTGCTATATAGCGAGTTATATTTATTTTAAGTAATCAAGATAAATACGAAATATATAGTGATAATATTTGAATAAATCATTAACTTATGATTTGGTGATAGATGAAAGTTGATTGATAGGTATGATAAGAATAGTGGATGTGTAGAGAATTATTTAATGAGAAATAATATTATTGGAATAATGAGTCGATTTAATAATAAATGCGATAAATGAAATTCTTGACGAGCTATGGTTAATGATTTGATATGATTTATGAGGAGAAGAATTTGGTGGAATTTTTCAAATAATAATTTGAGAATAATCATGATAGTTAATTTGAATGTTTGAAGACATGCTTGTTTCTATATTATTGTTCATATGCATATTTCATATCATTATTCATAAGTATATGCATGAAATAAAAGAATCGGGAAGGTAGTCGGTCTAAATGAAAATAAAAGAACCGAGACGGCAGCCGGTCTAAATGAAAACCGTGACAGTCGGTATATGCTGGAAATAAAAGAACCGAGACGGCAACTGGTCTAAATGAGAATAAAAGAACCAGGAAGGCAGCCGGTCTAAATGAGAATGTAAGAACCGGAAAAGCAGTCGGTCTAAGATAAAAACATGTCGACATGTGGGAAGACGTTCCCAATAATAATAACATTTAAATTTATGCATTGCATTTGCTTAAATATTGATTGTTATTACTTGAGATGCTAAAGTGCTATTCATGATTGTAAATTTATTGATAGATGAATGAGTCACACAGAGAGACAATTATGCTGAGAAGAAATATGAAAATATGAAATGATGAGAATTATCTGCGTGACTGATTATATACTGAACCTCATAATGAGGTAATTATGAGATAAAATTGATAATTTCAAGATGATGATTAACTATATGAAAAGAAGAGATTTATAAAGGATGGAGATTTGATATGAGTAGTGATACTAGAATGTTATTATTAAAATATATAAGATATAGATGAATCAATATTGGAAGAGTACTTATATAAATTGAATACTTCTAGTAAGTTTAATTCATTGAGCTTGTTAAGCTCACTTCTTGTTGTACAATGATTTCAGGTAGCAGGCAGGACAAATAATTTGGTGAGTTGAGATTCATACGAAGTCATTATCTGTAAGCCATGTGTTCACATCATTAGACTAATGAGAAAGAATTTTTTTTTGTTGTTGTAAATATTCATGCATAATATGTTGAATATACTGTTTAGTTGAGATCTGAATGATGTAACTTCCCTGTTGAGGGTTGAGGATTTATATATGTAAATCATTCAATTGTTGTTTTTATATTGTTGCATATATGTGTCGTGTTGAGATTTTCAAAATGTGACAACACCATCTCGGGAGTGGCCAACTCGGGATGGGTTGTTACAATTTTGGTATCAGAGCATTAAGTTTTATGATTTTGTAGACTGCATAAAAAGTAAGAAAATGGAAGATTAAAACAAATTATATTCTAATGAATAGTCTAAAGATGACAGGTGGACGTGCTAGAGCTAGAGTTAGAGTTGTTGATTTTAGAGGGCGTGGTATGCCCTCAATATTTTGACAAGTCAAGGTTGAGTCTGAATATGTCGTTCCTAGAAGGGGACCTTTTGACAGTATAATTGATATTAGTAGAGGTCTGAGAGAATCTGAAGCTGAAAGAAATGAGCTAAGATAAGCTCTTGCCCATGCTCTTGAGAAAATGGATGTAACAGATGATAGAGTTGATAATCTATAGCATAGACATGATGAACTGCTGGAGCGGTGCCTGAGGTAGTTATAAATCCAGTAATAGTAGATGTTCAAAAAGGGGAAGGGTGGGTTTATGCACGAGATGCAAGGAGATTGTTTTGTTAAATATATTAACTTGAATGCTTTGTTGTCTAAAAGATATATGAATCCTTTTGAGCCTGAGCTATGGGTGAAACATGTAGAGAGATTATTTGGTACTTTACTAGTGATTGGCAGGCAGAGGGTCACCTTTACTTCATTTAAGTTAGAATGAGAAGCTTTAGAATGATGGGAGGATACTATTCCCAAGGTAAGTGCATATGTTGATAGACCCTTTAACCTATAATAGGTTTAAGGAGGTTTTCCTTGATAAATAATTTCCTTATACTTTTAGAGCCCAACAAGAAAGATATTTTATTTATTTGAGGTAAATGTATTGACTATGACTCAGTAGGATAGCAAGGTTTGTGGGTTTGTTGAGATTTGTTCCGAAAATGGTAAACCTATAGGAGAAAAAGTGTAAGAGGTTCATAGATGAACTATATTTTAAGATTTGATCGAAACTATCTTACATGAAATATATGAATTATGTTAGGTTGGTGGATATAACACTTCCCATTGAGAAATATGTGATGGAGTTTAAGGGGGAGAGAGAGTGGTTGAAGAGACTTACACATGAAAGTTCTAGAGGTAGTAGTACTATGAGTGTACAAGGTGGTAGACCACCCTAGAGGAGTCGTATGTGTGAAAGAAAAACTTATAATGCAGAGTTAGAGGTAAGCTAGATCCATAGCTTTTATAATTCAAAGTAATGTTGGTGGGACCCCTAGATTTGAGAGATAGTCGGTGAGAACTGGAAATTATGGTAAATGTGGTAGTGTGCTACCTAAAGGATGTGGTAATGTGATAAAAAGACTAGAATATGTTATAGATGTAATCAGATGAGATATTTATCCCAGAATTGTCCTAGATTGAGGTGCGTTGTATGTAGAAAAGGCGGACATATCAATGTTGGTTGATATTGGTGCAACTCATTCTTTTGCATCCAATGTATTTATGAAGTCTATTTATGCATGTTTTATTCCTTTGATACATAATATTATTGTTGAAGTTCCCACTTGAGATAGAGTGATAATCATAAATGTTTGCAAGGGTTGTGTGATTTATATCGGTGATAGAGAATTTGAAGTTGATTTATTACCTTTGAATATGATATAATTTCATTTGATTTTGGGAATGAATTGGTTGTCGACGTATTATGCTTGGGTTGATTGTTCCAGAAAGAATGTAGTGTTCAGGATATGAATAAAAGGAATTTAGTTTCAGAGAGAACATAAGATACTTTCGAGTTATCCTATTTTGCTATGACTACTAGTAATGGTAAAGGAAATGATGTGAGGGGTATTTGACATATGTGGTGGATTTTAGAAATGATAGTAGAGAGTTGGAAGAAATCTTAATAGTGAAAAATTTTTCTGATGTATTTCTTGATGAGTTGTCTAGTTTACCCCTCAATAAGGAGATTAAATTCTCTATTGATATAATACCAGATTCATCACATATATCTATAGCACCCTATAGAATGACACTCGCTGAGTTGAGAGAATTGAAAGTTCAGCTTTAAGAGTTGTTAGATAAACAATTTATTCGACCAAGTGTGTCACCATGGGGAGCTCCTGTATTGTTTGTAAAGAAGAAAGATAGAACGATGATGTGGTGTATAGGTGATATGAGCTTAAATATTCATATTTAAGCCCCTTAATTTACATTTGTTAAGCTCTTTGTTTATATATTTTATTATGTTTTACTTCATTTTTGTGTTTTCTGTGTTTTTTATAGGCTTGTGAAGAAAAGAAAGCATTTTGAAGCTTTAAAGGAAGAAAACTGAAGATCTGGAAAGAGCTAGTGCGATCGAGCGCAACATGACTGTGATCGAGCGCAAAAGCAATCATGCGCACACATAGAAGGCTCGAGCGCACCCATGCGCTCGAGCGTACACGCACAGAGAGGCGGTAGAGCCAGTTTTGGAAAGAAGCCTTCGGATCCTATTTTGAAAATTAGGGTTTCAAGGCACCCTTAGAATCCCTATAAATAGACTTTTAAAACACAGAAACAGTATCTCCTTTTTTTAGGAGCATATCTTCTTTTTAGTTTTAGTTTTAGGTCGGGAGGCCGGAGGCTAGAGAGGATTCTACGAAGAATTGACGACTCTTCAATGGAGCTCTCTCGAGTTTCTTCTTTCCTTTATTTTATTATGTGTAACTAAAACCTAGTAAGGGCTTGGTTGAAGCCCTAATTATGTTTAACTAATAATTCAGTATTGGTGCCTTTGCAATATTTATACTGAGATTCTTAATTTGATTAATGCCTATGTTTATTTAAATTCCTCATATGTGTGTATCTGATCAACGTATACATATGGTATGGATTAGTTAGTTGAATCAATTTGGATGACCGAGTCCTAGGTTCAACAATAGTAACAAAAGATATCTTATCCGGATTCTTGGGTTAATCAACATAGGAAACCGGGAGTGGACCAAGCCCTAGGTCCCGTGTGGTTGTCGATTTCCACAGATCCTATTCTCTCTTAAGGAACAACTCAGTATACACTATGCTGAATCCTTTAAGAGATAAAAGAGTTAGAGTATACACCATGTCTAACTCGTTGCTTAGGGAAATCAATAGCCTAAAGAGTGGACCAAGCCCTTAGGTTGACAACCATTAGGTATTCATAGCATGAGTAGAGCATTGGCATACTGTTTTGTTAGGGTAGCATGATTAGTGGTGGATATCAGGTCTCTACGCCTTTATCATTATTATCTAAATCCAATAAATATTTCTATCTATTTTTATTTTGTGAAATTAATTCTAAATCGAAATTTCCCAATCCCTGTGGAAATGATCTCGCACTTGCACACTATGCTACTGTAGACCTTGTGCACTTGCAAGTAAAACTGTACGATTATTTGCTTATTAATTTAGGTAGATAAATGCACAACAAGTTTTTGGCGCCGTTGCCGGGGAATGCACTAAATTTTTTTTTAGAATTATTTTCGTTAGTAATTTTTATTTTTATTTTTTTCTGTTCTATTTATATTTTCTTTATCAAACAACCTTAATTTTTTTTTTCATGTTTTCGTTTTCTATTTTTCTGTTTTTGTTCAGGTGTGCAGCAGAGGAGTTTCTGTCCTCATTGCGATTGAGCGCATTAGTGTAGCACTCGAGCGTAGAAAGAACAGCGATCAAACGCAGTTCAGGGTGCGCTCGAGCGCAAAAGGTCCAGAGAGTGCCCGAGCAGCAGTACTGAAACCGCTGCACTGAAGTGGTTCAACTGATTCATGCATAGGCTTCAATGCAGAAATCCAACATTCTTTCCACTCAATACAGAGCAAGGAGTAAAAAGCAAGGACATGTATGAAGTGAACTTAAATGGTGGATTTCCAAATTGGTTGGCTGCTATGGAAAGAAAGATAGATATGCTTGTAAAAGCCATGACTGCGCAGAACGTCTCACCTAGTCCACGAGCCAAACAACTCCAGGTATGTGCTATATGTTCTCGTTTTGATCACACTACTGACACTTGCCCTTTGTATTCATCTGCAGATCAAGAGCAAGCAAATTATGTGGGACCGAACAACTACAACATATATGCAAATACCTATAATCCTGGATGGTAGAACCATCCCAATCTCTCATGTAACAACAATCAAAATGCTTTGAACCTTCAAGGACAGCAAAGAAACTCCCAACAAATAGCTCAAATAGTTCTGGAATCAAAAGAGAGTGGCCTAGAGAGTCTTGTGATGCAATTGGCAACTCAGCAACAACAGCTAATGGCTTCACAAGAACAGTTCATAGCAGAAACAAGATAATTTCGGACTAAGCAAAGGCAAATCATTACAAAGCATGAGCAAGCCATTCAAAGACTAGAAGTACAAGTAGGGCAATTGGCTAAGGAGTTAAGTGAAAGAAAACAGGGAGAATTTTCACCAAATAATACCCCCTCTAGGTGTTGTTGAGCAAACTTTTCAGTTCCATCACATTTATCCATTGGAGACCACCCTTACCCTTAGTTTCGCAAGATCGAATATAAAGCCAGCATTTGAGGATGTTACTAATGACATCATTGAAACTGTGCACCTCCTTGAGGCCATTTCAAAGCATCCAAGTAATTATACCGATCCATTTGAAATTTTTGTGCCTACTAACACTATTTTTTTCCTTTCTATTGTCCAGGCACCAAATTTGGAGTTGAATCAACTGCCGAAGCATTTGACTTATGCTTATTTAGGAGAGAATAAGACACTACCTGTGCTAGTTGCTGCCAATTTTAGTTTTTGGGAAGAATAAGGCTTGGTCCGACTGAATACGTTAAACTTAGCGCTCATGGAAGGCACTCCACAGCTTATCCTTTTATTTTATTTTTATTTTTTTTTCATATTTATTGTTATTTATTTATTTTTTGTACTTTTTGTTTTCCTGTATTATGTTAGTTTTTCTTTTTTTAGGGACAATATATGCATCCGTTCAAGTTTGGGGGTGTGCTATGAATCATGCCGGCCCAGCTAGTTCTCCATCTCTCAGGTCAGATCTTTCCATGTTATTCACACATTGGGGACAATATGTAATTTAAGTTTGGGGGTATGGGAGACACATTCATACACTTGTCCTCGTTTTTTTGAAAAAATAAATGCATATTCATATTATGTTGAAAAATTTTGTTGGTCTAAACGAATACTGTGATATGATTTCATCAGTGAGCTTAAAATCCTAAACAAATTAGTTGATAATAGAGTTTTAAGGTGTAGTTACCTACTTTTGACATTTAAGAATTCACAAGTTTGATCTAAAAACTGACACGATCACATTAGCACATAATGATGTGAGGTATGACATATAATTTCTATGTATATGTTTCCATGACCTAACTATAATCAGATAACTTGTTCGAATAACACTTTGGCATAGAAAAATAGAGAAGAATGTTATTATGCAAAAAAAAAAAGAAAAAATAAAATACTCCTAATGATCAATAAATATATTTTCCACTGAGTAACTGGACCTCTTGCCTCAGTAAGCAGTGAGTATTCACGTCAAAAGGTGGGAATGATGCATATAATGATCATTAAATAAAGTTTCCATTGAGTAACTGGACCTTTTTGCCTTAGTAAACAGTGAGTGTTCACGTCAAAAGGTGGAGATTTTGCTTGGAAACATTAAGACCAATTAGTTTTGTAGCTTTTTTTACTCGAGTTAGTAAGTTCTTAGGGGTGTCTTTACACTTAATGCCCTAAAACCATCTGGTTTGGGAGTCATTGGCTAAACACTCACTACATGGGTCAATTATAAAGCTTAATGGAACTCAACATGGCAAAAAACTCATGATAAAAGAAAAAGAAAAGAAATAAAATTATGCCATTATTGTTTATTATGATAGGGAATTCGATAAATGTTAAGACACTGAAACACTACACATTGGAATCATTTGGAAGCTTCATCTTTTATGTGTTAGTTCACCATACACTGATTCGGACTTTTGATGCCTTAGCCTGCCTCTTGTAAGTAATTAAAATTTAAAACTCATATTCATTGCAAAGATGGGTTTGTACTTTAAGCTTGCTCATGAATAAATATCATGGTTTGTGTGACACTTAAATTTTCGGATACCATGAACGATGGATTTATCTTTGCGTCTTTGTTTTTTTTATTTAGTTTTTAGTTTCGTATTTCTAAGGGACTAGCAATATTTAAGTTTGGGGTGTGATAGGGGCTTAAATATTAAGCCTCTTAATTTACATTTGTTAAGCTCTTTGTTTACATATTTTATTATGTTTTATTTCATTTTTGTGTTTTCTGTGTTTTTTTATAGGCTTGTGAAGAAAAGAAAGCATTTTAAAGCTTTAAAGAAAGAAAACTGAAGATCTGGAAAGAGCTAGTGCGATCGAGTGCAAAAGCAATCGTGCGCACACATAGATCCGCTCGAGCGCAGAAGTATTCGATCGAGCGCACACACACAAATAGGCGGCAGAACCAGTTTTGGAAAGAAGCCTCCGGATCCTATTTTGGAAATTAGGGTTTCGAGGCACCCTTAGAACCTTATAAATAGACTTTTAAAACATATAAACAGTATCTCCCTTTTGAGGAGCATATCTCCTTTTTAGTTTTAGTTTTAGATCGGGAGGCCGGAGGCCAGAAGGGATTCTATGAAGAATTGACGACTCTTCAATGGGGCTCTCTTGGGTTTCTTCTTTCTTTTATCTTTTTATGTGTAACTAAAACCTAGTAAAGGCTTGATTGAAGCCCTATTTATGTTTAACCAATAATTCAGTATTGGTGCCTTTGCAATATTTATGCTGAGATTCTTAATTTGATTAATGCCTGTGTTTATTTAAATTCCTCATATATGTGTGTCTGATCAACGTATGCATGTGGTATGGATTAGTTAGTTGAATCAATTTGGATGACCGAGTTCTGGGTTCAACAATAATAACAAAAGATATCTTATCCGGATTCTTGGGTTAATCAACATGAAAAACTGGGAGTGGACCAAGCCCTAGGTCTCATGTGGTTATTGATTTCTACAGATCCTATGCTCTCTTAAGGAATAACTCAGTATACACCATGCTGAATCCCTTAAGAGAGAAAAGAGTTAGAGTATACACCATGCCTAACTCGTTGCTTAGGGAAATCAATAGCCTAAGGAGTGGACTAAGCTCTTAAGTTGACAACCATTAGGTATTCATAGCATAAGTAGAGCATTAGCATACTATTTTGTTGGGGTAGCATGATTAGTGGTGGATATCAAGTCTCTACGCTTTTATCATTATTATTTAAATTCAATAAATATTTCTATATAATTTTACTTTGTGAAATTAATTCTAAATCGAAATTCACCAATCCCTGTGGAAATGATCTCGCACTTACACATTATGTTACTGTAGACCTTGTGCACTTGCAAGTAAAACTGTACGATTAGTTGCTTATTAATTTAGGTAGATAAATGCATAACAATACGTTACAAATAGCCGAATAAGATCACCATTAAGAATAAATATCCTTTACCCAGGATAGATGATTTAATTAAGAAGTTGTAGGGAGCAAGGGTATTTTCTAAGATATACCTGAGATCAGGTTATCACCCATTTGAGAATAAAAGAAGGAGACATGTCTAAGACTGCTTTTATGACATGTTATGGTCATAAGTTTCTGGTGAAGTCATTTGGGTTGATTGATGTTCCAGCAATATACATGGACTTGATGAATAAAATATTTAAACTATTTCTTGATAATTTTGTGGTTGTGTTCATTGATCACATCTTGGTATATTCTAAGACTAAGGAAGAACATGTAAAACATTTAGAAATTATGTTGGAGATTTTGAGGAGAGAGAGAATGTATGCTATAATTTCCTAAATGTGAATTTTGGTTGAATGAAATAACTTTTTTGGAACATGTAATATTTGGAGATAACATAACAATTGATCCACGAAAGGTAGATGCAATGTTAAGTTGGGAGTTACCAACTAATGTGATTGAGATTTGAATTTTCTTGGGGTTAGTTGGTTATTATATAAGATTTATACATAATTTTTCTATTATTGCAGTACTGTTGACTAGATTGACCAGGAAAGAGGTGAGATTTGTATGGTCTGGGAGTGTGACAAAAATTTTCAATTTCTAAAAGAGAAATTGACTACAACTCTAGTATTGGTGCTTTCTTTTAGTGATGAATCATGAGAGAAATTACCCTACCTATGGCTTAGAGTTGACTGCCATAGTGTTTACTTTAAAGATTGGAGACATCATCTGTATGGAGACACTTGTGAGATATTCGTTGATCATAAGAGTTTGGCATACTTACCTACCCAAAGAGATTTGAATTTGAGGCAAAGATGGTGGATGACATTGATTTGTGATTATGATTGTACAATTCATTATCATCCAAAAAAGACGAATGTGGTAGCTGATGCATTGAGAAGAAAATCTACAGGAAGATTAGCTGCTATTGAAAGTCATGATGAGAAATTGATGATAGATTTAAGGGAGATAAGAATGAAGTCGAATAATAGTGATAGAGGATCATTGTTAGCAAACATAGGTGTACAGTCATCCATAGTAAAATACTTATGAGAGATGCAAGGTAGAGATGAGGATATAGAGAAGATTAAGCAGAAAGTGCTTAGTAAAAAGTAATATGAGTTCAAAATTAGAAATGATGGTATTTTGGTATTAGAACATAGGAATTCTGTTCCCAATGATGCGGAGTTAAGAAATAAGATATTGAGAGAGGCACATGATAATGTATATTCGATGCAACCGAGTAACAATAAGATATATAGAGGATTGAGACAAAATTACTGGTGGTTAGGATTAAAGAGGGATGTGGCTGAGCATATTTCTAGATGTTTGACTTATCAATAGACGAAGTCTTAGAATAGACATCCAGTATGTTTATTACAACTTCTTCCAACACCTGAGTGGCCATGGGAAAACATGAGTATGGATTTTATCTCTGGTTTTCCCCGTACCCAGAGAGGACATTACGTTGTATGGGTTATAGTGGATAGACTTTCTAAGTCTTCACACTTTCTTCCTATTGAAACTACCTAGAGTCTTGAAAAGTTGACTGAATTGTATGTAGCAGAGATAGTAAGATTACATGGAGTACCCTTGAGTATTGTACCAGATAGAGATTGTAGATTTACCTATAGATTTTGGAGAGGTTTTCAAGAAGCTATGGGTACACAATTACAGTTTAGTACAATTTTTCATACACAAACTGATGGGTAGATGAAGAGTATCATCATAATACTAGAATATATGCTGAGGGCAAGTATATTGAATTTCTCAGTGAGCTGGGATGCTTAATTGCCTTTGATTGAATTTGCATACAATAATCAGTATCAAACTAGTATCGGGATGACACCATTTGAGGCTTTATATAGTATGAGGTGTAGAACTCTAGTATGCTAGAAATAAGTTGGAGAGAGAAAGATATTTGGTCCAGAAATGATAGATCTGACTACTAAGAGGATCAAACTGGTTAGAGAGAACCTTAGAGCAACACGGAACAAACAGAAGGGATACGGTGATAATAGAAGATGACCTCTCGAGTTTCAAGTTGGTGATTGGGTATTTTTGAAGATATCTCCGTGGAATGGTGTATTGAGGTTTAAAAAGAAGGGAAAGTTGAGCTCGAGATTTGTGGGGCCATATGAGGTGATTGAGAGAGTTGTACCAGTATCATATCGATTAGATTTGCCCCCATAGTTAAAGCAATTATATAATGTGTTTCATGTGTCACTTTTGAGAAAGTACTTACACGATGAATCCCATAGTATCTCGAATTAGGCGATATAACTTCAGGAAGATTTGACCCTTATGCAAGTACTGGTCATAATTCTAGACAGAAAGGAACAAGTCTTGCATAATAAAGTTATTCAATTGATTCAAGTATTATGGCGAAGCAAAGATATTGAAGAAATTACTTGGGAGCATGAAGCAAGAATGAGGAAAGAATACTCCTAACTCTTTCATGAATTAGGTAAGAAAATTTCGGGGATGAATTTTTTGTAAGGTGGGTAGAATTGTAATACCCGTATTCGTAAAGAAAGGGTAAAGAAGTAATTTAATAAATATGACATGGAGTTAAAATAATATATATATATATATATATATATATATATATATATATAAGTGAGAGAAAGATTTAATTTTTATAAAACAATTCTTTTGGAAAAAAAATGCGTGGAGGATAAGAAAAGAAACTTGAAAATAAAAAAACCGAGAGGGCAACTAGTCTAAATGAAAACCGTGATGGTCGGCATATGCTAGAAATAAAAGAATCGGGAGGGCAACCGGTCTAAATGAGAATAAAAGAACTGAGAAAACAGCCGATCTAAATGAGAATGAAAGAATTAGGAAAGTAATCGGTCTAAGATAAAAACATGTCGACATGTGGGAAGATGTTCCCAATAATAATAACATTTAAATTCATGCACTGTATTTGCTTAAATAATGATTGTTATTACTTGAGATGCTAAAGTGATATTCACGATTGTAAATTTATTGATAGATGAATGAGTCACACAGAGGGGCAAGTATGCTGAGAAGAAATATAGAAATATTAAATGATGAGAATTATCTGCGTGACTAATTATATGCTGTGAACCTCATAATGAGGTAATTATGAGATAGAATTGACAATCTCAAGATGATGATTAACTATATGAAAATAAGAGATTTATAAATGATGAGGATTTGATATGAGCAGTGATAATAGAATGTTATTATCAAAATATATAAGATATAGATGAATGAATATTAGAAGACTACTTATACATATTGAATACTTTTAGTAAGTTTAATTCACTGAGCTCGTAAAGCTCACTCCTCATTGTACAATGATTTCAGGTAGTAGGCAGGACAGATAGTTTGGTGAGTTGAGATTTAGATGAAGTCATTATCTGTAAGCCACATGGTTCACATCCTCAGACTAATGAAAAATAAAAAAATATTTGTTAATATTCATGCATAATATGTTGAATATACTGTTTAGTTGAGATCTAAATAATGTAACTCTTCTGTTAAGGGTTGATGATTTATGTATGTAAATCATTCAGTTATTGTTTTTATATTGTTGCATATATGTGTCGTGCTGGGATTTTCAAAATGTGACAACATCGTCTTAGGGGTGACCTACCCGAGATGGGTTGTTACATTAGGGTTTGGATTTTTATAGGTTAGGTTGGTTTATGGTTAGAAATTCTCAATCAGAATTAAGTTTTGGTTGTGCTAGGATTGAAGATAATTATGAACTCGTGAACCCAAATTTAATTATATAATATATATGGATCTTTCAAATTGTGTGAAGTTATATTTGTTTTGTTCATTTAGTTTATTATAAATTTTGTAATGTATGATATGGTTATTAGTATCACTAGCTAATGATTTGAATTTGTGTAAAATGTTTTTTTTAATACGTTTTTTTATGCTTGAACTTTTGAAATTTTATTATCACATAGATATTGATTTATGAGTATGTTAATTTGACGTATTTAGAGTTGTATTTATATTATTTAGCATTTAAGATGAAAAAAATAGAATTTAATAATTTAACTCGATCCTACTCATTTGAGCATTTTTTGATTTCTCAAGCAAACCCGAACTCAACCCAATTTTTTATAAGTTGGGCTAAGGTTGAGATTATTTCATCCATCGGGTTAGACTAGGTTAGGGTTGTGAAAATTATATCATGGGTTGGGTTAAGTTTGACCTTTAACTTGACCTTACCCAACCCATGCACATCATTGTTTACAAAAGAATTTTATAATTTCTTTTCAAACATATAAAATATATAATTATAAATAAATTTTATAAAATATTATAAAATTAATTTATTCAAAACATACTTTTTAAAGTTGTTGGACATGCTTCTTTGTTATAAATGTTTAACTTTATGCCATTAGGAACCCCACCCGGACCCAAAATATTTTTTTTTTCTTTGGTAGCTTGAAAATTGAAGATCAAACAATTTCATTGAATTAGATTTCAATGCTTAAGTTTTGCGTTTTGAAACTCGAGTATTTGATTTGAAAAAATCCAAATCACATGATAATTAATTAATTATTATTTATTTTTAAATTAAAATTTTAAAAACTTTATGTAAAAAGTTTAATTTAAGTTAAACTTACAACCCTTATTATTATGAGAAGCAATAAACAAGGAAAAAAGAAAAACAGAGAAGAGAAAATCAAGTTAAGTGTAAATTAAAAAGAAAAAGGAACATGTAACAACTAGAGCAACCACAAGCACTTTAACAAGACAATTCAAGAAATTGAAAAATAAATAAATTTAAGCATGAGGTTTTGTTATTGTGTCTTTTGATTTTCAGTTCAATGGGTGTCAATTTATCTCACGTGTTGTTTCTCTTTAATCGAAACTTTTATCCAAATTGATTCATTATCTATTATTTATATTTATTATTCTACACTAATATTAATGAACAGATATTAGCATAAACTTCAGTTGAAACGAAACAAAACATTTATGATAAATTGATATTCATTAAAAATTGAATATAAACAAACTAAATAAAATCTTGAGATAAAAGTTTTTTTCTATTAAAAAAAGGAATTGAACCCTCTTTTATAAAAATTGTACCATTTTCGTTGTAAACATAATTTTTTCCACAAATAAGTTTGGGAAGAAAATACATATTCTAATTACAGTACTAATTAATTAACTAAAAGATGACGACAAAAGAGAACAGTAAACGAAAACCAGTTGGGCGTTTTCTCATGTCTCTTTCCTTCTTAACTACTCTTTTACAACCTTATAATTACGATAAAACCCTAAATTATCCCCACCGAAATTGCCTATTTGATTTTCCTAATTGCTGCTTTCCACCTTTCGCTCACAGCTACCAGTGACAGATCCCAAGCCCATGACTGAGATTTCATTTATTGAGACCTTTTTTGCAGTGACGATCAGCACGCCACGCACGTATATATGTTCATCTACCTGTTCATTTAAATGCCTAATTGAGATAAAGTACATTTGTTATTATTATATGTTGTTTTACTTTCAATTGATGTCTTTGTTTCCGTGTACTAAGCTGGAGATGTGTGCAATTATCAGCCTTATGATGATTCTGTTAGGTGTCCATTAATATGTTTAGGACGAATCAATGATTATTTAACGGTAAGGTGGCTCCTAGTATCTGGGTCGTCGATGGTTTATCTATGTTAGATTATGTATAGCATTGTTATTGCTTAGTTAGTTTAATCCCACATTGGTTGTGTATATCTTTGGCTCTCTTATTGGCTCCTATAAATAGGATAGCTCACTTGTAAGTAAATCACACCATTCAATACAATTCTCTTTTTGTATTGTCTCACTTCCTCTCTTAAACCTTAACATGGTATCAGAGCCTTCGTGGTTCTCGGTATATTAAGAGTTGAGTATGCTCTGTGATTGCCACTATTAGTGGATCTTTCACATCAGAAAAACTTCTTTAAGGTTGTCGGTATATTAAGAGTTGAGTATGCTCTGTGATTGCCACTATTAGTGGATCCTTCACATCAGAAAAACTTCTTGAATATCCTTTTCATGTCTGTCGGGTCACCACTATAGTCGGAGTCTCATTCTCCATCGACGTCATCTCAGCCGCTGCTCCATCGACGTCACTATTCAACCGTTGACCGTTGACCGTTGACCGACAACTAGATTTGACCAGATGGCAGAAAAAGATATTTTTCGTCATGTTCAGTCTGTATTGGATGGTACAAACTATATTGTTTGGTCTCAATCTATGCGAAGTTTCCTCAAAAGTCGTAAGCTTTGGTCTTACGTGGTTGGTATTGTCGAGAAGCCAGTTAAAGGGGCTACTGAAACTAATGATGCTTTTCTCACTCGTCTCATTGATTGGGAAAGCAATCATCATCAAATTCTCACATGGTTTCGTAATACTACTATTCCATCTATTTCTGCCCTATTTGGTAGCTTTGATGAAGCTAAGGGTGCTTGGGATATGCTTGCTTCTCGTTATTCTGCTGTTGATGGTGCTCGAGAATATCAGCTCCTGTTTGAGCTCTTCTGCCTGAAGCAAGAACCGGGGCAGAGTATTAATGATTTTCTTGCTCGCATGCAATTCTTATGGAATCAAATTGATCTCTCTGATCCTATTTGGAAGGATCCTACAGATGCCAAAATGTATGCTGAACGAAGGGATCAACATCGTCTTCACCATTTTCTTATGGCATTACGTGATGATTTTGAGCCTATTCGTGTGCAACTTTTACATCGCTCTCCTCTCCCTACTTTGGACAATGCTATATTTGAACTTGTTCGTGCAGAAAGCAGATCACAGACTATGCACTCTCAACATAGTCCTTCAGTGTTGGCTGCTCCATTATCTAGTTCTTCATCATTTCAGCCAAAGCATTCTGACAGGTTTGGTGCTCCTCGACCTTCTCCTAAGCCTCGTGACAACAATTTCTGTCGTTTTTGTAAACGTCGAGGGCACACTATTGATAAATGTTGGCAAAGGGGAAGATCCAATGCTCCCACTGCAGCAGTTGCTCATCCGGAGAGCACTCTCTCTACAGTTGTTCCATATCCATCTGCGACTACAGCTTCATCTTCAGTTGCACTCTCTAACGGGTCATCAGGTTCTACTGTCACCTTATCTGCAACTGACTTCGAGGCAATAGTTAATCAGGTCATCCAGTCTCGTTCTGGTAATGCATCTTCCTCTGCCCTCTCAGTCATGCCAGGTAATTCTGCCTCTTGGCTTTTTGATTCCGCTTGTTGCAACCATATGACACCTTTCCAGCTTCATTTACTACATCTGCACCTTCGCCTCATTCCTCATTCATTCGCACAGCTGATGGCTCCACTATGACTGTTAAAACTATAGGCACCATCAATAGTCGTTCTCTTTCTATTCCTGAAGTTTTTCATGTGCCAGAATTATCTTATAATCTTCTTTCCGTTGGGCAAATATGTGAACTTGGATATAGAATTATCTTTGACTTTTCTGGTGTGAATGTGCAGGATCCTCGTACTGGTCAGACCCTTGGGACCGGGCGTAGAATTGGGCGCATGTTCGAACTCTCATCCTTACACCTGCCCAACCTTCCTGCCTCTAACGTCTCTGCTGCTGCCTCCTTGTCACCACCATCCCTTGCACTTTGGCATTCACGTCTTAGTCATGCATCTGCATCTCGGGTACAACTTTTAGCTTCAAAGGGGTTGTTAGGGTCAGTGTCTAAAAGTTCTTTTGATTGTATTTCGTGTCAACTTGGAAAACAGCCGGCTTTGCCTTTTAATAATAGTGAGTCTCATGCTACTGCTTCGTTTGATTTAATTCATTCTGATGTTTGGGGACCTTCTCCCGTTGCTAGTATGAGTGGTTCACGCTATTTTGTAATTTTTGTTGATGATTTCTCTCGTTACACTTGGGTATTTTTAATGAAATCTCGTTATGAATTATTGGATATTTATCGTACTTTTGCTAAAATGATTGAAACCCAATTTTCAAAACCTATCAAAGCTTTTCGTTCTGATAATGCTTTAGAATATACTCAACATGCTTTTAAAGACATCCTAAAAAGTTATGGCACTGTTCCTCACTTGTCATGTCCTGGCACTTCACAACAAAATGGTCGAGCTGAACGTAAACTTAGGCACATTTTAGACACTGTTCTAGCTCTCCTCATTTCCACATCTGTTCCTACCCCATTTTGGGGTGAAGCCACTCTAACGGCTATCTACACGATCAATAGGTTGCCTACCCCTATCCTTGATAATTGCACTCCTTACGAGCGGTTGTTTGGCTATGTTCCCTCATACCACCATCTTCGTGTGTTTGGTTCTGCTTGTTTTGTTTTACTCCAACCTCATGAGCGCACCAAACTTGAGCCTCGTTCTCGGATGTGTTGCTTTCTTGGATATGGAATTGAACAAAAAGGCTATCGGTGTTATGATCCTGTGTCTCGTCGTCTTCGTATTTCCCGTCATGTAGTTTTCTGGGAGCATAGACTATTTCATGAAATTGGCAAATTCAGCATGCCATCTTTTCCTCCTTTTACCACACTTATGGAGCCTCCTATTTCTCCTACTCACACTAGTGATGTCTTGCCCGAGTCTCCCTCACCTCACACTAGTAATGTCTTGCCCGAGTCTCCCTCACCTAATACTCTTGATTCCACTCCACCTGATACTCTCGACGTCGTTTCGCCTGAGCCCCCAGGGTCTGTTACGTATGAGGATCATGTTCACACTTCCTCTCCAGACCTTCGCCGAACCACCAGAGTAAGATCTCTTCCATCCCATCTCCAGAATTTTCATTGCTTTCATGCTTTAGCTACTTTACATGAGCCCCACTCCTATCGTGAGGCTTCCACTAACCCTTTTTGGCAGACTGCGATGAAAGAGGAACTTGATGCTTTACACAAGAATAATACATGGGATTTGGTTGACTTGCCTCCTGGAAAGTCTGTGATTGGCAGTAAATGGGTTTACAAAATTAAGACTTGTTCAGATGGTACTGTTGACAGGTATAAGGCTCGACTTGTTGCCAGGGGTTTTACTCAGGAGTATGGTGTGGACTATGAGGAGACCTTTGCTCCAGTTGCTCGTCTATCTTCTGTGCGTGCTTTGCTAGCTGTTGCAGCCTCTCGCCATTGGTCACTTTTTCAAATGGATGTTAAAAATGCATTCCTTAATGGTGATCTTAATGAAGAAGTCTATATGCAACCACCTCCCGGACTATCTAATCCAACAAACAAGGTATGTCGTCTTCGTCGAGCTCTATATGGACTTAAGCAGGCTCCTCGAGCATGGTTTGCTAAGTTTAGCAACACTTTGTCTAGCCTTGGATATTCCATCAGCTCCTATGATTCAGCTTTGTTTGTTCGCCGCACAGACCGGGGCATCATACTTCTTCTGTTATATGTTGACGACATGATTATCACCGGAGATGATCCCATTGGTATTCAGGAACTTAAACAGTTTCTCAATCAACATTTTGAGATGAAAGATCTTGGTCCTCTCAGCTATTTTCTTGGTCTTGAGATTTCGTCTTCTTCTGATGGTTATTATTTGACACAAGCCAAATATATCTCTGATATGCTTTCTCGGGCAAATCTCACAGACAGTAAGGTTGTTGACACACCAACTGAGCTTAATACTCGTCTTACACCCCATGATGGCGAACTTCTTCGTGATTTTCCTTTATATCGACATTTGGTTGGCAGTCTTGTCTACCTTACTGTTACTCGACCTGATATCTCGTATGCTGTCCATCAGGTGAGTCAGTTTATGGCTGCTCCTCGCTCTACTCATTTTGCTGCTGTTCTTCGCATCCTTCGTTACCTAAAGGGGACATTGTTTCATGGGCTCTTTTTCTCCTCTCAGTCTCCTCTTCAGTTGTGCGCTTATACCGATGCAGATTGGGCAGGTGATCCTACAGATCGTCGTTCTACCACCGGTTATTGTTTCCTACTTGGCACCTCTCTTATCTCTTGGCGTAGTAAGAAACAAACTGTTGTTGCTCGATCTAGTACAGAGGCAGAATATCGTGCTTTAGCTGACACCACCTCTGAGCTTCTTTGGTTACGATGGTTGTTACAAGATATGGGTGTATCACTTTCTGCTGCCACTCCTGTATACTGTGACAATAGAAGTGCTATTCAGATTGCTCATAATGATGTGTTTCATGAACGGACAAAACATATTGAGATTGATTGTCATTTTGTCCGTCATCATCTCCTTCAAGGCTCCCTACAGCTTCATTCTGTCACATCCAAGGATCAGCTCGCAGACATCTTTACCAAGTCACATCCTCCAGGGCGTTTTCGTGATCTTGTTTTCAAACTCAAGTTGGTTTCTCATATTCCACCTTGAGTTTGAGGGGGGCTGTTAGATTATGTATAGCATAGTTATTGCTTAGTTAGTTTAATCCCATATTGGTTGTGTATATCTTTGGCTCTCTTATTGGCTCCTATAAATAGGATAGCTCACTTGTAAGTAAATCACACCATTCAATACAATTCTCTTCTTTGTATTGTCTCACTTCCTCTCTTAAACCTTAACAATCTAGAAATGTAAAATGTATGTTGGATACGAAGAGTGGAGAAGAATTATATAATTTTCCATTTAATCCCTTGATCATATTTGGGATCGTGTGGCTGTATTGGGAAAAAAACTGATTTTCACAGCCAAGATGGAAGCAAACTGTTTTTGCCCAAATTCAATGAATTCAATTGTTTGTGTATGTATGTGTGTGGCCGCTTAATGTTAAACCGGCTCAGAATTATTGATGTTAATATTCATATACAACTTTGCCATCATCACATTGCCTAGAGTTCACACTTTTCATCTGCTACTTACCTGTTTATTGCCTTCTTCCCGTTATATATTTTCATTTTTTCTGCTGACCAATGAAAATCACAAAAACCTTATATTTGATAATTAGGACTATAATTTATGCACAAAAGGTTCATTAGATTTAGATTTACCAAGTCGGTTCTGAGTTCTGTTTTAGCCTGACTGATGAGGTGGATCTTAACGCTAGTCATTTGGGATCATAAATGTGTGTTTCAATTGAGTAGTTCAGTTCTAATGTGTTATAGTTTATTTCTCCCTAGTGTGAATACTTATATATATGTATTGTTGTTGTCTTCTTTTAGTTTTTTCCAGTTGCAGCTTCATTCATACAAACATACTGAATATCTTTACTTATTGTTGTTACTCATGGGTTTCGCAGCTCTTTACCATTCCTTTGGACACTGCAAAAGTTAGGCTTCAGCTCCAAAGGAAAACATCTACAGGTGATGGGGTGAGTTTACCTAAATATAGGGGATCGTTGGCTACTGTGGGTTATTGCTAGGGAAGAAGGTTTGCCTGCACTCTGGAAAGGCATAATTGCAGGATTACATCACCAATGCATTTATGGAGGCTTAAGGATTGGGTTATATTATCCTGTGTGTTTCAAATATTTCCCTTCCATGGACATGATTAATTTTTTCTTTTATTCATCATTTACAGCTATGATGTATGCGTAAATTATGTGTAAAACAGGTCAAAACATTTTTAGGTGGCAGTGGTTTTGTTGGAGATATTCCTTTACACCAAAAAATACTTTCAGCTTTGTTGACTGCTGAGTCCATTCTGTGAGTGCTCTGCTGCTCTAAAGTCGTTTATATCTTGGTATTGACATCTGGTACATTGGTTCTAAACTTTACTAGCTTTTCCCCTGATTTTTGATTTGTTAAGCATATGCTTTACAATTCAAACTCTAATAAAGAACAACTCTTCATATCAAGCAGGTGCTATAGCAATTGCACTAGCTAACCCAATTGATCCTGTTAAAGTTCGACTTCAAGCTGAGGTGAAACTGCCAGCTGGGGTGCGCCTAGGCGTTATTATGGGGCTTTGGATGCTTATTCCACAATAGTGAAACAGGTCAGTTTGATTTTAGTACTTAATTTTCTCCTGTTTATAGCTGAACTTGGTAAATTGTTCTGCAAGTTAGGAAGGACTGCCCCTATGGACTCTCTAGGTTGAAGTATGCAGACAGCAAAATCTGAAGAATTTCGAATTTTATTCTACTTTGAAATACTGAAATATTATGGCTGAGGCTTTGAGAGAAAAAGAGAGAAGAAAGAAAAAAGAAATAATGAAAATGAATTGTGTTTTGAATGTGAAGGGAGGCAGGTTATTTATAGGTGCAGAAGCACCTCTTCAAATAATTCTGGACAGACATGTTTTCAAATAATGTGGGACAAAGCCAATTTGGTTTTTCAAACAACCCTTTATTCTTATTTTTAAGCTCACATATTAAGATTCCTTTTGAATCAAAATATATACCCATTAAATCTTCAACTTGAGTTTAATTGAATGCACCTAATTAAAGGGCTTTTATTGACCATTAATTAGCTTAAATTAAGACCATAAAATGGTCTAAAATCAGCTCTTAAAGCTGATTTTTCCAACAAAATACTGCTGAGCTAGCCAGTTATGATAAAATAAAACAGCTAAGCTTCTTGGGTTAGAGTCAATCATGTTATAACTTATAATTTGTACCTTGTTACTATAGCTAGTATGATTTTGGCTACGATGTCCTAACATCTTCATACTTATGCAGACATTTTTAAAAATTCCAGGGTTCACGGACAATGTTCTAACTCATCTCCTAGCTGATCTCGCTGCAGGTTTTTTCGCAGTCTGTGTTGGTTCTCCCATTGATGTGGTAAGCATTCATCTGCACTTCCTTTTATTTTCAGCAAAAGAAGAAAAAGAATAATAAGTTTGATAACTCATAATTTTCAATTATTTGTCAAGATTGCCATTATTTTGAACTTCTAATTTTCTGAACACTAATAATTCGTCAAAACTGCAACTAAAGTGTGTTCAATATGGATTGTTGTCCTAGTAATAGACAACAGAAAATGAAAAATTGAATATTGATTCAAGTGATAACATAAGCAGCATTATATGTTTTACGAAACAACTTTCTTTTCCCACATTCTATTGGATGCATCCATGCCATGCACATGCATGATGCATGCAGCCTTGTAATCACGTTGAGCACAATCAAATGATAATGATGATGGTGACAGCACCCAATATGATAATGACACTGTTTTATTTATGTATTATGCATGTACATTATTTCTAATTTATTACTGACATTGAATTTGCAAATGTAACATAACTTGCCTAATAATGCTTTGCAGGCAATATAAGGCTGTAATAGTAACAGATTGTGTGAAATTTATTTCTTGTCAAACGAAGTATTTTCATATGTTTTTTTGTTGGATGAGCTAGTCAGTCAAATTGGATTGGATACCATGCTTGTAATGTTCCAGGTGAAATCTACAATGATGGGAGATTCTGCCTACAGAAACACCATTGATTGTGTCGTCAAGACTGACGAATGAGGTATGTTGACTTTCTCTCAGTTTTCATCTAGATTCCGTATTAGAATCTGTTATTATGTTGCTGTAATTGCACTCTGTAATGTTTATGCTAATGGAAGGTCAAATTTTGACATGTTAACGCTTAAGTTTTGTGTCTCAATACTGGCGAAAAATTTGATATGGGCTTTTTAACTTTCTTTGTATTTAAAAGCTATTGCCTACGTAACAAGTTTGTTCTTGTGAAAAATAGTAGGCCTTTGTCATACTGACGTAGGACAAGTAACCCTGAGAAAAGAAATAAGGGGATTGAGGAGAAGAATAATAGAGATAGGGGAGAAAAATAATAGAGTGGAAGAGAAATAAGAAGAAATAGGGGGCAAAGACGAAGAATTACTGAATTAGGGAGAGGAGAAACAATGAGACAAAGATCAACTTTGTTCAGTAGTCAATGTTTGAATTAAAAACTAATATGAGTGCTAGACACTAATCCTAAACATAATAGGAAACCGTAATAATATAAATACTAAAAATCTACAATTTCCTATACTTTAAGTCCTATATTACTATTTGCTCCTAATAAAAATGTATTTACAAAATAATCTTACAAATAACCCAAAATCCCACAATATTAAAATAATACATATATCTTTTCCCATTTTGCATCACATACATTGTGTGCTAATATTAGTTTGCCTTTCTTGATGGAATTTTTATTCGTATAAGAGCCCATTGGCATCATCAGAAGAGTACTAACTTATGACAGCTAATTCATCACAGGGATTTTTTGCCTTTTATAAAGGGTTTATCCCAAATTTCAGTCGGCTGGGGACCTGGAATGTGGTTATGTTTCTGAATCTTGAACAAATAAGAAATGCAAATTATTTCAACAGTTCTTGCTCTCTCTCTCTCTCTTCCAAACAAATATCCAAAGAACAAAATGGAGGAACTGAGATGACATCGGCCAAGGTTGTCTTCTATATGCATTTTCATACCAATTATCAAAATATTTGAAAGCTGAAGTTTGTTTTTCTAAACCCACATTTTTTTTCTTAACCCTTTTGTGGGTTTTCAGCATATTCTGTTAGACTTAGCCTACATAGTCATCTCAGGAAAGCCATCCTGGTTCTTGCCAGTCTAATGCTGATCCTTCTTTATTTTCTCCTTGACAGGTAAAGAATTTTTTTGTAAGGGAAGTATATGTCGATTGATTTTTACCAATAAAAAAAATATCGATTGATTTTCAGTTATGGAAGCAGCAAGGGAGCTTTTTGTTTTTGTTTTTTAGCAATGGCTTTTTAACTGTTGAGTATTATTCTACTCTGAACATTATCCTCCAGGCGGACACAAGGTTGGGCCCGCTTACATTCTTCCTAGAAGTACAGCACTTCTTATTTATGGACCTTCAAAACCAGATTTATGTATTGTTAGATTCTACGGTGCCATTAAAAAAATTGTTTTACATGATAAACACATATATTTAATGGTAAATTTATACATCTAGTCTTAATAAATATTGATGATAAAAGCAAAAAGATAATTTTAACTTCAAATGTATATATTTTATCTTAGATATATAAATTTTATCGTTGTATATATGTCTTATCATCAAAAGAATAAATTTTATCGAATGTAAAGTACTTTTTTTTTTTTTAATATTATCGGAGTAGCCACTTTATATATTTATACCTTTTTCTACTTCAAAGCCCACTCTGTTTGAATTTGACATGTATTGCAAGATTGTTTCTCGAATGATGTAAAATATACTTTTGTGGGACATTTTAATAAATCTGCTAAATCTTTTATGGGGAAACAAGTACTTGATACAAATTGCTTCTTACCCGTCGGATAACCTATTTGGATCTTAGAATCATTGGTTGTCGATCCTGATTGATAAGGCCCTTTACCTTGATGTTCGAAAACCACAAAGATGAAAGATTGGACAAATGCGTGCAGTGAAACAAAAATCAAATGTAACCATATCTGACATTTATGTCCTGCAAAATGTATGCAGTTTCTGAATTATGATCCTTGATAAGCAAACCCCTGGAGAGGTAATGTTTGTAGAAGAATTTTAGATGAGCTAGGAAGCAAACCTCAGGATTGACTGGATGAACTATGATTTTTATTCAATCAAGTACCATCTACAGGGCTTAACCACATTCCACAATAGAACTATGATTTTTATTCAATCAAGTACCATCTACATACATACAGCTTTAACATTAGTGATCTAATCGTTCTAATAACATTAGTAACCTAACCTCTAATGTCCATTTCAAGTTTCAACCAAGAAAAATCTTTGGAGAACTCATTCCATATGTCATCCCTGAAGCCTATCAACCACAAATAACAAGCCAACCAGAAGTACCTGTACCTCACATCCTCGGCACCAAGTAGACCCTAGCCTTGATAACCGATCTGTTTCCGAGTTTGAATCCAGGACTAACAGGGAAGCCCACGATCTGACCTGCAGGCATTCGCCCACCTGTAAACTTAACAACACTCTCCATGTATTGTTGATGAAACTCAGCTCCCCGACTTGCCTCAAACTGAGTAGGTGGAGGGTCAAGTGAGAATGCCAGCAAGTGGAGCAACCATACTGTCTTGGCCAGCCCTAAGAACTCACTATAGAACTGACTCCTCGGGTGGCTTCCAGCCAGTACTTGACGGTGCTGCTCCAAATTCCCAAACAAAGACTCCTCCATTTTGGGATGAACAATGGAGAGGTACTTTTTGGAGCAGAACTTGCCAAAGTGGCAAGTGGGCAAGATCCCAAGAAGCTCAACCGGGTCCATGGCCTTCATGTCACGGTACTGAGTGAAACAATCACGGCGGTACTGCTCAGGGTTAAGGAGAGAGGAAAGGCTGCCATCCATATAGAAGGTCTCGTGATCGAACCCTAGGAAGATTTTGTGGGAGACATACGACTCCAATGCATATTTGGCATCTTGGGCTGCAACCACAGAGGACATGGTAGATGCCATGCTTGTATCATTAGCAGCAGTGGCAGCTTCAATGGAATGGACAGCAGCAGCGATGTCCCAGTGTGCAGCACGCATGAGGGAGAGGAGAAGTGAGGTGAATGACTTGGATGCCTCCTTCATCTGCCTCATTGTTGCTTCAAAAAGTTCTGGCGCTGGTGCTGTCGCAACTGTTCATCAACAATTGGCAAGGTGTGAGTATCTATCTCTCTAGACTCGTTTTCATTCAACATGAATAAGACAAATACATTTTGTTTTCGTCCAAAATTGTGTTGGGTTGTTAGATTCGGTACTCATTACGATACACAGCTCCAATTTTTTTTTTGGTTTCCAAAATGGCAAGCTAACCAAATCAAAAGGAAATTTCTTCAACTTCAAACTTATTGACTACTGTATTTCTTTCAAGCACCATCAGCAAAATTACTGGTGTTTTCATCATTGCTAAGAGTTAAAACTTAAATACCCAACACAAGATTCCCCAATTTACAAACCTATAATTGTCATTTGAGTGGTGAGAGAGAGTTAAAAAGTTCACACAAACCTTGACTGCAGATGATTTTCCTCTTAGACAGAGACCTCCCTTTCTTACCACCACCATTGCTAAGAGTGGAAAGGGTCCACAATTTCTCTTTCAAGTTCTCAATCTCAACTTCCTTGGCCTTCACCTCTCTCTTGAGCTCCTCCACTGCCGCCTCGTACGGTGCCACCACCTCCCTCAACGTCCCTCCACCGCCGCCGCCGCCGCCGCCACTCCTTCCGTTAACAAAACCGCTAGTTCTTCTAAACCTCTCCCTCAAAACCCCTATCCTCTTCAGCTCTCCCACCACCGCCACGTCAGCCACCCTCATCCTCTCCGGATCCCACGGGCAATGCGCCTCCTGCAACCCAACGTACGCTCTCTTCATCGCCGACACCGCCTCGAACACTTCTTCCATCACCGCCTCCATCTCCATTACCCTATCCTCCTCCTTAGACGTCTTCTTCTTTCTGTCCTCCCAAACCCTGACCCTCTCTTCTCCTCCTTCTTCTTCCTCTGCGGTGTCGTATTCGTACTCTTCTTCTACTTCTTCTCCGTCTTTGACGACGCGATTTGATTCGTGCCTCACGGCGGCGAGAGGGTGCAGCAAGCAGGATGCGGTCACCCGCTGTATCAGATCCGAGAAATTCGAGACTCTGTTTGCCATTTCTCCTCTTTTCTTCACCTTAAACTCTCCGTTTCTGCAATATATTGGGGGGAAGGTGAGCAGAGAGTGACTCGGTGAGTTAAGTTACTAAAGTAGTGCTATGGACAAAAAAAGTCAAAGGAAGACCCATGAGGGTGCGCAGGATAACGATGGCGCCACACCGGTTGAAGATAGCAAAACCGGGACGCCTCCTCTAAATTAGCTTGCTTGCAAGTTGCAATTACCAGTATTAAATTATAAGCAGAAAATAAAAATAAAAGAAATGTGACATTCCCTACTACTAACTGACCTGTGAGTGTGGGTGTTAGTCTCAGATCGCAGAGTGAATCCTGGTTGCTTATGCGACGGATCTTTGTTGAATGTAACGGAGGACCAGAACTGTAAGTCTTTAGCTTCTATTTCCAGGCTATTCCAGTTGCTCTTCTTCTTTCTGGGAAATCATGGAGATGTAATCAGTTTTAGCGAACTGTAACCGGTACACCGTTTACCCGGTAAGCCGGGAATGCAACTGGTTACTACTTATTACGAGTGTGGAAAATGTAAAAATCCCCAGAAGTTCGTGAGCAAGGAAAGGGTTGACTGTTACGGAGTTGATGGATATGCCACGTGTGGTGATAATTGTTTTTTTTCCAAAGAAAAATGACTGAGGATCACTGTAATTTAAAAGTATAAAATAACACTAGATTTATAAGGTCATTAAAAAATAATTAAAGTGATTTTACTAAATCTCAGATTTAATTTTTTTTATCTGCATTTAAGAAATGTTTACTCAAGAATTAATTTTGTTTGATGGTAATAACATATATAATTGTTATTAACGAATATTTATTTATTTTATTATATAAACAAATATTGTGGAAACTGTAAATGATTGTTTTAATTTGGATAAAAATGTGCAATTAAAATTTTTTTTTTTGGGATTTGCCCACTTTTTAATTCTACTTTTAGTGTGTACGACAAACTTTTAATTTCATAGGAATCACGCTCATAATAAATAATGCAATTTTCTCTGAAATTGTTGTCGTAAACAGATAAAGACTTTATTTGAAATATTGAAGAGGTACTAAACAAAAATTTGTTATTTGTGTATGATAAGTATTGTTTTATCACATTATGTTTGTTTGTGAGTTGTTTCCACCTACCAATCCTCTCAAGAGTTGGGAAAAAAATCTACCAATCTACTTTTTTTTTTTCTCTCTCTTCCATTTCCACATTTCTTCTCTATCATTTTCACGGAGTTTAACTTTAAACTTACACTTGAAGATGGCAATTGGGTCGGCTTTGAGTTATTACGGATTCAGATAATTACAGATCATTTTATATTTGAATTGGGTCAATTTTGAGTCATTTTTAGTCATGGGACGGATTAAAAACTTATATTTAAAGTATGATAAGTTACTATATATATATATATATATATATATATATTATTCTTTCAAATATTAGGTGCTTCGTTGGTAAACAATTAAGTCATAGTACTTGCATGATGGAAATTAAATACAATTAAAAATGATTCCAAAGGAAAAAAAACTAAACATTTAGTTTTAATGTTGTTTCGTACAAAGAAAAAGTTTTTAAAACGTTTTATAAATCTTAAACTAAAACTACAACAAAACGGTGACATACTGCGAATTAATTAACAAAATAACATCAAGATTATGTTAAGAGTTTTACCTTGAATTGTGAGGGCGCATGGAACAAAGAAATATACTAGGAAACATTGTTAGTCTTCAAGGAAGAAGAGACAGAGAGAGAAAAAAAAAAAAGAAGAGTAAGTCGAAATGATGAACAGGGTACCTTAGACGCATGACTATTTAAAGATATCAAAGCCGATGGCCTGCAACATTAAAATGGAACCAACTCACAAACAAACAAAAGGAAGGTGTTGGATTTGATAAGAATCTAAAATTTCAATCATGTAGACTCTGGTTTCTCAATTTAGTCACTACTTTCAACCAATTCACTGAATTTAGAAGCAATGTGATATCTCCCTTTCCCCAAAATAATTGATCAAATGGACTTATCTATACACTTGGACATTGTTTGGTCGGTGTTAAAACCAATTAAAAACAAATTAATTTAAATTGATTCAAGGTAATTTTTATTTATTTTATTTTATGAAAGTTCATTTTAGGTAATATATTTGAAAATAATATTGGTGCAATTTCTTTAACTAAAGACTTAATAATTGAAAGGGAGTAGCTATATACACGGATGATTTTGCTATATACAGGGAAATTTTTGCACGAAAGATTTATGACACGTTTGATTAGGTGGTATTACTACTTCTATTCCGGATGAATTTTGGGTGTATTTCAATTTCAATATTTAGTTGCTTTTTCAAATTAATTGGAATAGACAATTATACGGAATTGACACGAACAACGTAACGTGGACATAATTGAGTAAAAGTGAATGCTAATTTATCATACTTTAAATATAAGTTAATATTATATTCAAATTTATTTTGAATAAAATGCTTTTAAATATTTAATTTTATTATATAAAACAATAGTAAAGATAACAGAGTAATTCAATAAAATTCATTTGTTTTTTCAAACGTCTCAGATTTTTGTTGTTGTTGTGATTTTTGTTAAATGGGCGTCGAATAATTGCACCACCATCACTACCGTTAATTAGAATCAACAACAATCAATATACTTTTTGATCAAGTTTCGCCATCAATCACTGTTAAAAGCCATCACACACGTCGTCCATCTTTTCCTAGTTATAATGCGATGCCATCTATTCTAAAAACGTTGGAAATCCAACTTTTAATAATTTTATCGAAACAGACGGTTATCTAACTCTTCTAAATTAAGCCGCATGTGTCTCGGTCACACATTGACGTGGTTCTAACTTAAATGTTTTTTTGATTGGAAGAGAGATTTTTTAAAATACTAAATAAAAATCCTTAATTTAACTATGTGTAAAAGATAATTTTAGTTCAATTTAATTTGGGTACAAAATTAATTTGTATTTTAAACATGGTAACGGGCAAATTAGCATTCTCCTTAAGTAAATTAAAATATTATTTTTAAAGGCAATGATAGGGTTTAATAACATAACAACATACATTCCCCTCTAACATAAATCCACTTTCAAATCCAAAATCTTTCTCCATCTTTTATCCAGATACCCTATATCTTCTCAAGAAATGAGAAAAATTTATTATCCAGTTTTGACATTATAATTCATTTTATCATTGAATTAAATTTTTTTTTTCATATCATTCAATAATATAATGAATCTTTTTATTACGTATCATTTATGAATTTGTGTTAAATAAAAACTTATAAAAAATAATCGATATATACGATCAACGGATACAAAGAATACTTGAAACTTCAGAAGTGTGTTTATTTTAGATCTACCAATATGCGTGCGACCAACAAGATATTCAAGCTGTAATAGTTTGTTGTTTTCTTGATTGTAAGTATCCTTGTAGAGGATGTGTGAGTGACGGGCATATAGCTAGGTAAGTATCTTTCTAGGCTTCGCCACATTGCTTTCTGGATACGGACACAAACAACTAGTGGACGTGTGGATGGCGGGCATATAGCTAGGTAAGTATCTTTCTAGGCTTCGCCACATTGCTTTCTGGATACGGACACAAACAACTAGTGGACGTGTGGATGACGGGCATATAGCTAGGTAAGTATCTTTCTAGGCTTCGCCACACTGCTTTCCGGATACGGACACAAAGATTTCAAGATATTCAATATCTAAAGTGCCGAAAAATGAAGAAAAGATCTTGTAAATATGTTTTTAAAAACATTGCTCTAGCTAAGAGACTTAAGTTATCTATCCTCCAAAAATGTTAGCATAATGTATTTAATTAATTGGGTTTAATATTTATCTAATATTAGTGATGATATTGTAAAAATATGATTTGTTATGATTTAGGTCTTTTGATTTAATGATCATTTTCGAGTCATTTATATAAAAGATTCGGGTTCGATCTTTGTTAACTTACTGATGTGGGGGAAACTTCATTTACCAATGGTGTAATGACACGTGTCAGTCTTAGGATAGAAATGGTAATTTTGCAGCCACAAAGAGACAACCAATCACCACTTGACACATGACAAGGGATATAATGATAATTTCACACCATAAGACCTGATACTACTCAGCAGTTTCAACTTTTACATAAACTTGCATGGCAGATGGATAACTCTAAAAGAATATTACTCTTATCTTAACACTACAGTTGTTCTCTTGATCAAACTCTACTCTTACACACTATAAAAAATGGCCTCTCATAAACCAAAATGTACGAACAATTCTCAACACACAACCCTTATTCTTTTTAATTTCCTTCGTTCTCCAAAAAAAACCCTAAACTAACTTAGGCATCGGAGAGTCCTCCAGAGGCACCACCCCCTTCGACCTCTGTGGCTTTAGGTTTTAGCTTTGTTTTATGTGTGCAAGTCCCACTCTTCGACGATTCAGATTCTGGCAGAATTTCGGCATCAACAGATTAGCACTAGAAGGAGGGCCTTCTATTATGAAGGATCAAGGACTTACCTGTTATCATGTCGCCCAAAAGCAATGCCGGGACTAGTTCAGTCGCCACACAAGCGTCTATCCGTCAATGATCAGCTAATCCATAACTCCCTACTATTTCAGAGTGTACTGACTCCGAGCGTGGGAACAAACCATCAGACGCACGGACTGGGCATGATTCTCACCCAGATCTGGTAGAACCCAAACAACAATGGAATCCAGGAACCTTCCCAGATTCGCACCTTACTATCCCTCAGATTCACTAACAGTTACAGGGACTCACCCAACTCGTCACTAATATTGCTGCCGAGGTAAGGGGAAGAGCTGGTTACCCCATGCCTCCGCCTTTCTCACAACGGAACTCTCTCCAGAAGACACCTCTTGGGTGCCATTAATCCGTCGGGGGTCAATCCTCGGTTGGATCCTTCTTGCACGCCAAAGACAGGTCTCGGAACTACTCTACCACCAGGTTCTCTTCTAGAGTTAGATCCCGAGGTTTCTCAACATCCCAAAACCACACTGACTTGGACAAGAGATTAGAAGATATGGGCTAAAGAATAAACGATTCCTTTAAATCAAGGAACACCAACGTCCTCGATGACCTTAGCTCGAAAGATCCACCTTTCACTCAGGAAATCCTCGAAGCTCCTCTCCCTCGACCCTTTCGGACATCGGTTATCAAAGCGTACGATAGAACCACGGATCACATAGATTATCTCCAACATTACAAGACCATCATGATGCTGCATCGCCATCTTGATGTCGTCATTTGCAGAGCTTTTCCTTTGACCCTGGAAAAAGCTGCTAACACTTGGGACAATCACCTTAAACCTGACAGCATCGACTCCTTCAAAAGCTGAGCTGTGCTTTCGCATCTCACTTTCTAAGTAGCAAGGGGCCATGGAAGACCTCACAAAGCCTTTTAAACATCATCCAATTTAATGGAGAAAGGCTCTGGGAATACATCTCCCGATTCAACGCAGCTGCTTGGGAGATGATAATACCCGTGTTATTAAAGTAAGGGTAAATAAGTAATTTGATAGTTATTATATGGAGTTAAAATAATATATATATGAAAGATTTACTATTACGAAAAAAAAGAGAAAACAGACACGTGGACGCTAAGCGTCTAGGGGGTCTTTTAGATTACATGGTTACAAAGAGGAGGAAAAAAAAGAGAGGAATAATGAACACCCGAATGTCCAAGTGTAACTTACAACATGCAAGTTATGCATGTTTAACAACTAAGTGGATAGAAATTACTAAAATGGTGAGATTGTTTTGAGTTTAATATAAAAACAGCTTTTGTTTTGTTTTATTATTTTCCTATCAAATCCTGTTTGGTTTTCTTCTTTCTTCAATTAAAATTACTCTCTTTCTTTATACACCTGGGGACTCAAAGAAAGGTTAAAAGATTGAGATTTTGGTATCAGGACATTAGGTTTTATGATTTTGTAGACTGCATAAAAAAATTAAAGAAATAGAAGATTTAAATAAACTACATGTTAATGTAGAGTTTGAGGATGACACGTGGATGTGATAGAGCTGGAGTTAGAGTTCTTAACTTGAGAAGACATGGTAGGCCCCAATATTTAGACAAGTCGAGATTGAGATGAAGGGTCAGTTTGAATCTGTGGTTCCTAGAAAGGAACATGTTGACAGTATAATTGATACTAGTAAGGGTGTGAGAGAATCTAGAATTAAAAGAGATAAGCTAAGAGATGTTCTTGCTTATGCTCTTGAGAAAATGAATGTAACAGATGATAGAGTTGATAGTCTATAACATAGACTTGATGAATAGGCTAGAGTGGTGCTTAAGGTTGTTGTAAATTCAGCAATGGTAAATGTTCAAAAGGGGAAATGTGAGTTTATGCACAAGATGCGGGAAAAATTGTTTCGTTAGATATAAAGTTAAATGCTTTGTTGTTTAAAAGATATATGAATACTTTTGAGCTTGAGCTATAAGTGAAGCATATAGAGAGATTATTTGGTATTTTACCAGTGACTAACAGGCAGAGGGTCGCCTTTGCTATGTTCAAGTTAGAGAGAGGCTTTAGAATGGTAGGAGGGTACTCTTCCTTGACTAAGTGCAGATATGGATAGACCCTTAACCTGGAATAGGTTTAAGGAGGTTTTCCTTGATAAATAATTTCTTTATACCTTTAGAGTCCAACAAGAGAGAGATTTTATTTATTTGAGACAAATATATTGACTATGACTTAGTATGATAGGAGATTTGTGGTCTTGTTAAGGTTTGTATCGGAAATGGTAGATATAGAGGAGAAGAAGTGTAAGAGGTTCATAGATGGACTAAATTTTAAGATTAAATAGAAACTATCTTACATAGAGCACATAAATTATGTTAGGTTGGTGGATATAGCACTACATATTGAGAAAGATGTGATGGAGTTTAGAGGTAGGAGGGATTGACTGAAGAGGTCTAGATTTGAGGGACCCAGAGGTGGTAGTTGTTAGGCTATATGTGGAGCTTGGTGGTTTTTTATTTTTATTTTTATGTCCAATCTGGTCTTTTCAGCACTGTTTGGTATCTGTTCATTTTAACTCGAAAATATAAGGGTTTTATCTTATTCTTTTGTGTAAGTGAGTGAGCCGTCTTTTTTGGTGAATATTGTGAAAGGGTGTATAGGGGTGAGACCTCCTTGTATTGTTCTTCAAGACATAGTGAAATCGCTGCAACTCCGTGGACGTAACCCGAGTTTGGGTGAACCACGTAAATTTGTGTGCTGTGTGTTTGCCTTTGATTTATTTCTATTTTCTTCTCTATATTCATATCTCAAGATCTATAAGGATAGGGTAGTTTAACCCTAACAACTGGTATTAGAGCTATCGGTTTTTGAGTGGGAGCGATGACCGGAGAAGAAGGAAAGGCAACAGGAATCGAGAAATTCGATGGCACATATTTTGGGTATTGGAGGATGCAAATTGAGGATTATCTCTATAGGAAAAAATTACATTTGCCTCTGTTATGGGCAAAGCCAGACCGTATGAAAGAAGACAAATAGAATCTTCTTGATAGATAGGTACTGGGAGTTATTCGATTAACTCTATCAAGATCAGTTGCGCACAATGTTATGAAGGAGAAGACCACCAAGGATATGATAGTGGCTTTGTACAATATGTATGAAAAACCGTCGGCTAACAACAAAGTGCATCTGATGAAAAAGTTGTTCAATTTAAAGATGGCGGAAAGTACCCCTGTTGCGCAACATCTAAATGAGTTCAATACAATTATTAATCAGTTGTCCTTTATTGAGATTGATTTTGATGATGAGATCTGTGCTTTAATTGTTTTGGCTTCTTTGCCAAACAGTTGGGAAGCCATGAGAATGGCGGTGAGTAATTCTGCAGGGAAGAATAAACTCAAATATGAAGATATTCAGGATTTGATTTTAAGTGAGGAGGTTCGCAGGAGAGATGGGGTGAAACCTTGGGTTCTGGTTCCATTCTAAATATTGAGACAAGAGGTAGAGCACATGATAGAAATTCCAATCGGAGTAGATCAAAATCCAGAAGAGGAGGTAGGATTAAATCTAGATCTAGACGACAACTGGAATGCTGGAATTGTGGCAAGATTGACCACTTTAAGAAAAATTATAGAGAACCGCAGAAGAAAAGGAATGAGAACGATGCTGCAAATGCTGTAACAGAAGAACTACAGGATGCCCTATTACTTTTTGTTGACAGTCCAATTGAATCTTGGGTTTTGGACTTAGGAGCTTCTTTCCATACCACTGCACACCGAGAAATCATGGAGCACTATATGACAGGTGATTTTGGGAATGTATATTTGGCTGATAGAGAAGCCTTGGATATTGTGGGTATCGAAAATGTTCACATTAAATTGCCCAATG
This sequence comes from Bretschneidera sinensis, assembly GCA_023935145.1. Lineage (NCBI taxonomy): Eukaryota > Viridiplantae > Streptophyta > Magnoliopsida > Brassicales > Akaniaceae > Bretschneidera > Bretschneidera sinensis. Next base: position 14,945,505 of record CM043699.1, on the reverse strand, counting down.
GTTCTGTGTGGTTGATACAGAAAGTGCGACATGTTCCAAAATTGATGAGGAACTTGATCTCTGTAGGACAGCTTGATGCTGAAGGTCACACGGTGACATTTGGGGCTGGTACTTAGAAGATTACAAAGGGAGCCATGGCAGTGGCTCATGAAACAAAAACGGATACTCTGTACATGACCTCAAATGTGAGAGATACTATTGCAGTGGTTGATGCAAAAGTTGATACAAACCTATGGCACCGCAGACTTGGTCACATGAGTGAAAAAGGGATGAAAGTGATGCTGTCTAAAGGAAAACTGACAGAGTTGAAATCCCTTGACTTTGATTTGTGTGAGAGCTACATTCTTGGGAAACATAGAAATGTCAGTTTCTTGAAATGAGGTAGAACTCCAAAGTCTGAAAAATTGGAGTTGGTACACACAGATTTGTGGGGAGCTTCCCTGGTTGCATCTCCTGGAGGTTCGTGGTATTATATCACATTTATTTTATGAAAAATAAATTTGAGGTATTTGAGACCTTTAAGAAATAGAAGGCCATGGTTGAGACTAAAATATGTTTGAAGGTAAAATGTTTGAGGTCTGATAATGGTGGAGAGGACATAAATGGGGGGTTTAGAGAATTTTGTACTGCTAATGGGATTAGGATGGAGAAGACTATTCCTGAGACACCACAGCAGAATAGCGTGGCTGAGCGCATGAATAGGACAGCGTGCTAGAAGTATGAGGTTATATGCTGGGTTGCCAAAAACTTTTTGGGTTGATGCAGTTAACACAGCAGCTCACTTGATAAATTGAGGACTGTCAGTTCCTTTGGATTGCAGGATACCTGAAGAGGTATGGAGTGGAAAAGAGGTAAACCTTTCTTACATAAAAGTTTTTGGCTGTTTATCTTATATTCGTATTGATTCTGATGCTAGCAGTAAACTAGATGCTAAATCCAGAAAATGTTTCTTTATTGGCTATGGTGATGAAGCTTTTGGTTATCGGTTTTGGGATAATCAAAATAGAAAAATCATCAGGAGTAGAAATGTGATTTTTAATGAATAGGTTATGTACAAAGACAGGTCAAGTGTAGAATCTGTTGTTACAGGGCCAAAACCAAAGAAGTTTGAGTTTGTTAACTTGGATGAATTTTCTGAGAGCACAGTGCAGAGTAGGAGTCAGGAAAATGATGAGAATACAAACCCACAGGTAGAATAATGTACGCCCATAAGTGCTGTCCGAAGGTCTTCTAGGAACATTAGACCTCCACAGCGGTTCTCACCATCCTTGTTCTATATTTTGTTGACTGACAGTGGTGAGCCAGAATGTTATGATGAAGCTTTGCAGGTTAAAAATTCTAGCAAGTGGGAGTTGGCCATGAAGGATGAGATGGACTCACTGATGACGAATCAGACATAGGAACTAACCGAATTGCCAGAAGGGAAGAAAACTTTACATAACAAATGGGTGTACAGAGTAAAAGAAGAGCATGATGATAACAAGCACTACAAGGCCAAATTGGTTGTGAAAGGGTTTCAACAGAAATAGGGTGTTGATTACCCAAATATTTTCTCTCCAGTTGTGAAACTAACAACAATCAGGCTGGTACTAGGAATTATGGCTACAGAGAACCTACATCTTGAGCAGTTAAATGTGAAGACAACATTCCTTCATGGTGATTTGGAGGAGGATATTTATATGCATCAGCCACAAGGATTTGCAGTGTAGGGAAAAGAAAATCAGGTTTGTAAACTAAGAAAGAGTTTGTATGGGTTGAAACAAGCTCCAAGACAATAGTACAAAAAGTTTGACAGTTTCATGTGTAGCATCGAGTTCACAAGGTGCCAGACAGACCATTGTTGCTATGTTAAGAGTTTTGACAACTCTTATATCCTATTATTGTTGTATGTGGATGATATGCTCATTGTGGGGTCTAACATTGAGAAGATTAATAATCTCAAGAGGTAGTTGTCAAAACAGTTTGCAATGAAGGATTTGGGTGCTGCAAAACATATCCTTGGTATGAGAATCATCAGAGACAGAGTCAGTGGGACTTTGAAACTTTCACAGACAGAGTATGTGAAGAAGGTTCTTAGTCGATTTAGCATGGATAGTGCTAAACCAGTGAGCACATATTTGGCTAGTCATTTTAGACTATCTAAGGATCAGTCACCAAAGATAGAGCAGGAGTAGGACTACATGAGTAAGATTCCCTATGCTTCAGTTATTGTAAGTCTTATGTATGCCATGGTCTGCACAAAACTGGACATTGCACATCCAGTGGGAGTAGTGAGTAGGTACATGAGTTATCCGGGAAAACAACATTGAAAGGCAGTCAAATGGATCCTGAGGTATTTGAAAGGCACTTCAGATATGTCTCTGTGCTTCACAAGGGCAGGTTTAAAACTACAGGGTTTTGTGGATGCGGATTTAGCTGGTGATGTTGATAGCAGGAAAAGTACTACAGGGATTGTGTATACTTTGGGTGGTATAGCTGTAAGTTGGGCTTCTAAGTTGCAAAAAATCGTTGCTCTCTCTACTACAGAAGCTGAGTATGTACCCATAACTGAAGCTGAGAAGGAGATTGTTTGGTTACAGGGTCTATTGGATGAGCTCGGTAAGAAGAATGAGAGGGGTACTCTACACATTGATAGTCAGAGTGCTATTTTTCTTCCTAAGAATCCGGTGTTTCATTACAGGATGAAGTATATACAGTTGAGATATCACTTTATTTGCTCTCTTCTCGATAGTGAATAGTTGGTACTGGAGAAGATTCATGGAACTGAGAATCCAGCAGATATGTTGACTAAGGGTGTCACTATTGAGAAATTAAAGTTGTGCTCAGCTTCAATTGGTCTTCAAGCTTGAGGACAGGTGAATGAGTTATGGTGATGGTTGCTTTATTTCAAGGCATGTGGTGCTTGGTGTTGGTGATTGGACCAGTCTCCAAGTGGGAGACTGTTAGACTATATGTGGAGCCTGATGGTTTTTTATTTTATGTCCAATCTGGTCTTTTCAGCACTGTTTGGTATCTGTTCATTTTGACCCGAAAATATAAGGGTTTCATCTTATTCTTTTGTGTAAGTGAGTGAGCCGTCTTTTTTGGTGAATACTATGAAAGGGTGTCTAGGACTGAGACCTCCTTGTATTGTTCTTCAAGACATGGTGAAATCGCTGCAACTCTGTGGATGTAACCCGAGTTTAGGTGAACCACGTAAATATGTGTGCTGTGTGTTTGCCTTTGATTTATTTCTATTTTCTTCTCTATATTCGCATATCAAGATCCATAGGGATAAGGTAGTTTAACCCTAACAATAGTAGTATGAGTGTGCAGGGTGGGAGACCACCCTAGAAGGAGCATTCCTTGTCACAGGGAACTATAATACAGAGCCAGAGGCCAACAAGATCTATTGCTTCTGTAGCTTAGAGGAATATTGGTGGGACCCATAGATTTGGGAGATAGGTTATGGGAACTGAAAATTATCGTAGAGGAGTAAGTATGCCACCATGGGGAAGTGGTAATCTGATGTATGATCGAGAGACAAGAGTTTGTTACAAATGTAATCAGACATGGCATTTGTCTAAGAATTTTTCTACTCTGATGTGCTTTGTATGTGGTGAGGGAGGACATATTAGTGTAGATTTTCCAGTGGGGAAATCTATTGAGATAAGTGCTGGAGATATTGGGAGAAGACAGGTGGATCAGGAAGTATGCGGGGTAGAGGCAGGGGAACAGTTACTAAAAGAGGGTGAGGTAGTCAGATACAGTTTAGAGATAGCAGAATTTAGTCATTGACCTAGCAGGATGCCCAAGCTACTCCTGATGTTGTTATGGGTACAATATCTAGTCTTGATATACATGCTAGATTATTAATTGATCATAGTGCAACCCATTCTTTTGCATCCAATGTATTTATAAAGTCTATTAACGCATGTATTAGTCATTTGATGCATAATATTATTGTTGAAGTTTCTATTAGAGATAAAGTGATAATCATAAATGTTTACAAAGGTTGTGTGATTCGTACCAGTGATAGAAAATTTGAAGTTGATTTATTACCTTTGAATATGATAGATTTTCATTTGATTTTGGGAATGAAATGGTTGTCGACGTATTACGCTTGAGTTGATTGTTCCAGAAAGAATGAAGTGTTCAGGATATGGACAAGAGGAATTTAGTTTCTGGGAGAACATAAGATACTCTCAAATTATCTTATTTTGCATTGATGCAAAAAATGTGACGACACCATCTCGGAGGTAGCCAACCCGGGATGGGTCGTTACAGAGATCCCCTATTTAGACCCTGTTATCCAGACTTTAGCCTTTCAGAATGGGCTCAAATCAGGAACTTTTAGCTTCAAGTTGACCAAACACCCTCACAGGGACATGAACGACATACTTGCTCTAGCTGAAGAGTATATGATGGTAGAAGACGATCATTTATTCAGAATGGAGAGAGAAGGTGGAATGGATAAAAGAAAAAGAGATCCTAATGAACCCAGGGAAAGCTCCATCAAGAAATCATGCCTAGAAAGAAGGGCAAAAGCTCCCCTTATCTTCGAAAACCTCACCCTATTGTGTGTCTTTAGGATGAATATACTCCTGAATATCCAAGACCGGGACCTTTTTTGTTGGCCTCCAAGACCACTTTATCCCAATAGAAACAGATCCAAGTGGTGTCACTTTTGTAAGGACCACGATTATGACATTGAGGAATGCCACGCCCTCAAACAGCAACTGGAGTCCCTCATCTAAAGGGAGTACTTGAAGAATACATCAGATCTCATTAGGTTTTGGATTACGAAGATCATCCCCACCATCTGCCAAGATGGGCCTTGGAGAGGCCGGATAGAGAACGCCAGAGTCCGAGAAAGAGACTTAGGCAGAGTCCTAGAAAACCTATCCGAGAAGAGAAATGCCGTCAGAATAATCAAAGGAATCCTCTTGCCATCACTGGCACCATTAAGACTATCTTTGGAGAACCGACTGTTGGAGGCCAATCCTCTCATGGAAGGAGAGCCTACTCCCAGTCAATGGCATATGTTAGCGGACCCCACAAATGGATTAAAATAGACCAAGTAATATCTTTTTCGGATGAGGATTTGGAGAGAATACAGACCCTATACGATGACACCATGGTTATCTCTCTGGTCATTACTAACTACAATGTCAAACGAGTCCTGGTGGACAATGGAAGCTCAACAGATATCCTTTTCTATAGAGCCTTCCAACGAATAAAGCTGAGGGAAGACCATCTTAAGCCAGTGTTATCTCCTCTGTATAGATTTTCAGGTACGTCGGTGTTTGCCGAAGAGAGCAGAGTTATTTCAGTCACTGTGGGGACTCCACCATAGATCACCACAGTCTAGACCATATTCTTGGTAGTAAAATATCCGTCGTCATATAATGTCATACTTGGGAGATCAACTCTTAATGAGATAAGGGCGGTAGTCTCTATATACCATCTGAAGGTAAAATTTCCTACTAATGAAGATGTGGGGGAGGCTTGAGGGAACCAACAAACCTCCCAGTCTTGCTACTTGAGTTCTATTAGAGGCCAAAAGAAAGTTAAAGCTTTACCTTTAGAAATAAAAGATTTGAGAGATGAACTCAAGACTCCATGAGGGCAGCCAAAAGAGGAACTCATCCCCATTCCCTTGAGTGAAGGGGATTTGAAGACTATATTGATTAGATCTAGTCTCACTGAAGATCTCAAAGATTCATTAAATTTATTTCTGCGAAAAAACCAAGATCTCTTCGCCTGGTCGGCCTCTGATATGCCTGGGATTGATCCCTCAGTTATTTTCCATTGGTTAAATGTTGACCCGAATCATTGAACTATAGTCCAAAAGAAGAGGATATTTGCCCTCGAGCGACAGAGCACCATCAAAGAAGAAGTAGACAAGCTTCTAACAGCTAATTTCGTTGAAGAAATCAATTATCCAAAATGGATCACTAATGTGATAGTGGTAAAAAAGCCTAATGGTAAATGAACGATTCGCATCGACTTTACAGACCTCAACAAGGCTGGCCCGAAGTACTAAAGGCTGGCCCGACTTTACGACCTAAGACCGCCTTCATTACAGACCAAAGCTTGTATTATTATAAGGTAATTTTGTTTGGGCTCAAGAATGAGAGAGCCATTTACCTGAGGTTGGTCAACAAGATCTTCAAAGAGTAGATCAAGTGAAATATGAAGGTCTATGTGGATGACATGCTTGTTAAAAGCATCATCGTTAGGGATCACGAGTCGGACTTTGATGAAGCATTTGGGATACTCTGTCGCCACCAGATAAGGTTAAACACAACTAAATGCGCCTTTGGAGTCACTGCTGGGAAGTTTCTAGGCTTTATGGTGACATAACAGGGGATAGAGTCCAAACCCGAAAAAATAAGGGCGATCATGGATATGACAGCTCATTGAAACATTAAAATAGTGCAAAGATTGATTGGGCAAGTAGCTGTGCTCAACCACTTTATGTCTAAGTCTGTTGAGAGATGTTTGCCTTTCCTCAAATCAATTAAGAAAGATAAGGATTTCGCTTGGGATGAAGAATGTCAAAGAGTATTTAAAGAACTAAAAGAATACCTAAGCTCACCACCTCTACTAATCAAACCCATCATAGGAGAAGAACTATTTATCTACTTATAAGCAGGCCAGGATGTGGTGATAAGTGCTTAAATAATCATATTTAAGCCCTTTAATTTACACTTGTTAGACTCTTTACTTATCTATTTTAGTAGATTATACTTCACTTTCGTGTTTTGTGTGTTTTTCACGGGACTTGGGCAAAAAGATAACAAAATGGAGCTTTTAGAAGCAAAAGCTAAGTTCTGCCCTCCAGCAAGGTGTGCTCAAGCGCACCTCCCTTGTGATCGAGTGCACAAGCACACTAGCGCACTTGAAGAAGGCTCGAATATGCTTGAGCGCAATTACTCCTAAGGCAGCAGAGCCAGAATTGAAAGGGTTTTGGGACACCATAAGGACCTTATAAATAGCCCTGTAAAACACATAAACCATACCTTTTGTTCCAGATTCAAAGTAGAGAGCTTAGGAGAGGAATTGACGACTCGTCTCCCGAGGTTTCTTCGGTTTTAGTTTTCTATTTGTTTTAATTATGTTTAGCATGTTTACTTTACTTAGTATGTGTAGCTAAACTCCTATAGGGCTCGATTAAAGCCCTAGTTATGCTTTACCACATATTCATTCATTGATTATATTTGCTATAATCTTGTTAGAATATTTAACTTGATTAATACCTGTTTATATTTACATTCCTTATATGAATGTGCCTGATCAACGTATGCATGTGGTATGGATAGGTTAGTCGAATTAATTTGGATGACCGAGTCGTGGGTTTGACATTAATAACAAGGGATATCTACACCGGATTCCCGTGGTAATCAACATAGGAAATCGGGTGCGGACCAAGCCCTAGGTCTCGTGTGGTTGCCGATCTCCACAGCCCTAATGCTCTCTTAAGGAACAACTCAGTATACACCCATGCTGAATCCCTTAAGAGAGAAAAAAGTTAGAGTATACACCATGCCTAACTCATTGCATAGGGAGATCAATAGCCTAAGGTGTGGACCAAGCCCTTAGGTTGACAACCATTAGATATTCATGATAAGGCTAGAGCACTGAAACCTTAGTTAGTGGGAAACTATAATTAGTGGTGGATATCGTAGCTCTATGTTCTCATTATTGTTATTCATTTACAATCAAACTGCTATTTCTCTTTTTAACTTAAAGAAACTAATTCTAAACCGAAATTCACCAATCCCTGTGGAAATGATCTCGCACTTGCACACTATGCTACCACAGACCTTGTGCACTTGCAAGTAAAACTAGAACGATTATTTGCTTATCTATTTAGGTCGATAATCGCTCCAACAAGTTTTTGGCGTCGTTGCCGGGGATTGCGCTAAATTTCTTTTAGAATTAATTTCTTGTTTAGTTCAATTACCATTATTTTTTATTCTATTTTTAGTTTTAATTACGTTTTTACCTCATATTTCGTTTTACTAAAAACCCTAATCAATTTTCTCTGTTTCAGGTACTCTAGGAAGTTTTCTGTGCCACTTGCGATCGAGCGCACTTTTTTTGTGCGATCGAGCGCAATTGAGGCAGAGAGTAATCCGAGCAGCAGTATTTGACTGCTGCACTCACATATCTGCCACTGATTCATGCACGAATGACGTTCCAAGAATCCAACAGTTCTTCCCTTTGATCCCAAGCTTGAGAAGTCTATCCGACAAAGGTTTAGGGATAACTCAGAAGAGGTAGGAGAAGGAAGTGAGGAAGAGACACCACCAATGGCAGAACAGATAGCTAAACAACAACCACCTGAGCGGAGGCCGATGAAGCAATCCTTCATCCCGCAGAACATCGATCAACCTTTGTGCATTGCATATCAACCTGAAGCGGAAAGAAACTATTACATATCTCCACAGATACTCAGTGCACTAACTCACTTTAGGGGTACACCTAGTGAGGATCCACGTTTGCACCTTCGAGAGTTCTTCAACCTCTGCAAATTCCAGCATATCCGAGGCCTAGACCAAGAAGGAATAAGGCTAATTCTTTTCGCTTTTTCCTTGAAAGATAATGCTAAATTATGGTATAATTCTTTGCCTGCACTTTCCATCCACACTTGGGAGGAGTTGGCGAGTAAATTTCTAAGGAAGTTCTTCCCAGCCCAGAAGACAAGGCAAATGAGGAAAGAAATACAATCCTTCCAACAAAAGGATGCAGATCTGTTCTTCGAGGCCTGGGGACACTTCAACGAGCTACTACTCAAGTGCCCACACCACAACCTACCACAAGACGAACTGGTACAAGCCTTTTATGAAGGTTTAAGTGATTCTAACAAAAACATTGTTGATTCAAGTTGTGGAGGAGTGCTGATGGAAAAGAGTAGCGAAGAGGCAATGGAACTTTTCGAAACCTTAAGCAAACACAGGCAGCAGTTCTCCTCTCGAGGTAGACATATAACTAAGAGTAAGAGTATGTATGAGTGTTGAGCGAAAATATACTTAAATAAATAAGTAGATATTCATACTAGTTTTACTTGCAAGTGCACAAGGTCAATAGTGTAGTATAGTGTACGAAAGCAAGATCATCTCCACAGGGATTGGTAAAGTTCGGTTTTAGAATTAGTTTCTTTGGAGTAAAAAGAAATAAATAACTATTGTATGTGATTTGATAATAATAAAGACATAGGGCTTTGATATCCACCACTAGTCATACTTTCTCAATTGTATAATGTATCAGTGCACTAGCCTTATCATGTATACCTAATGGTCGCCAACTTAAGGGCATGGTATCTACTCCTTAAGCTATTGATTTCCCTAAGCGACGAGTTAGGCATGGTATCTACTCTAACTCTTTTCTTCCTTAAGGGATTCAGCATGGTATCTACGTGAGTTGTTCCTTAAGAAAGCATAAGATTTATGGAAATCGATAACCACATGAGACCTAGGGCATGGTATCTACTCCTGGTTTCCCATGTTGATTAATCCAAGAATCCGGTGTGGATATCTTTTGTTACTAATGTTAGACCCAGGACTCGGTCATCCAAATTGATCTAACTAACCTATCCATACCACATGCATACGTTGGCCATACACATATATATGAGGAATTTAAATAAGTACAGGCATTAATCAAGTTAAACAACATAATAAAGGCTATTGACAAAGATTTTATCAATCAATAAATATATGAGAAAGCATAACTAGGGCTTCAATCGAGCCCTATAAGAAAGTTAGTTACACCTGCTGTCTGAAATAAACATCATATATAAACTAAACATAAAAAGAAGAATAAACCCAAGAGAAGAGGCGTCAATTCTCTCCCAAAGCTTACAACTCCAAGTAAAGATAAAAAGAAGTGTTCTCTAAGAAGTGATTCTTTTGTGTGTGCTTTACAGGTGTATTTATAGGGCTTGAGTAGTCCTAGAAGGCTCATGAGTTCCCAAACTTTCCTAAAACACAAAACTCCTTTATTTCCAAAATAGGGTTCTGCAGTTTACTGTTCACGCCCGTACATGTGCGCTCGATCGTAGTGCTGCACTCGATCCTTCTTGTGTGCGCACGATCGCAATGTGCGCTCAATCGCATGCAACATTGCGATCGATCGCACTTTTACCAGAAGCTGCTTCAGGATTTCTAGGTGTCTTCCTTTAGGTGCCAAAAGTGCTTCTTTTTCTCCAAGACCCTATAAAAACATGTAGAACACACAAATGAAGTAAAATGTACTAAATTAACATAACTAAGGACCTAACAAATGTAAATAAGGGGGCTTAAATATGAATATTTAAGTACCTATCACACCCCCAAACTTACATATTGCTAGTCCCTTAGCAACAAAAAACTGAAAACTAAAACAAAAAAAATAACAACATACAGATAGATCCAATGTTCATAGTGTTCACAAAATTTTTAGGTCTTCACACAAAACTGTGATGTGCATTCATGAGCAAGCTTAACAAATATAAACATATCTTTGCAATGAATAAGAGTTTTAAACGCAAATCACTTTCGTGAGGCAGTTTAAGACATCACAAGTTCGACTTTGGTGTGTGGTGAACTAGCAAAGATTAGGTTTCCAAATAATTCTAATGCGTGCGTTTCAATGACTCAAAATTCACCAAATTTCCTATTAGAATTAACAAAGATAGCATAAGTTTTCTTCTTTTATTTTATTTGTGATATTTTTGACAAGTTAGTTCCCTTAAGCTTTCTATTTGACTCATGTAATGAGCATTTAGCCAATGACTCCTAAACCAGATGGTTTTAGGGCATTAGGTGTAAAGACACCCCTAAGGACTTACTAACTCGAGTAATAAAGGCTACGAAACTAACTGGTCTCAATGCTACTAATCAGAATTTCCACCTTTTGACGTGACACTCACTGCTTACTGAGGCAAGAGGGCCAGTTACTCAGCGAAAAGTTATTTTTAATGATCTTTTAAGTTAACAAATTTTCTACCTTTTGACATGACACTCACTGCTTACTGGGGCAAGAGGGCCAGTTGCTCAGTGGAAAGTGTGTTTTATTGATCATTAGGAGCATTTTTTTCTTTTTGAGTACTAACAATTTGTTTCTATTTTCTTATGCCAAGATGTTAGTCTAATAGGCCATTAGGTTCACAATTGAGCGAAAAAAACATTCAAATCAAAATTACATGTCATACCCCACACAATTATGTGCTAATGTGCTTGTGATCATTTAGGTTAAACTTGTGAATCCTTAAATGCCTAAAAGAAGGTGATCTATGTTCAAAACTTAATTATTGGCCTATATATTAATGGTGTTAAGCTCACTTATGAAGTCAAATCATATTCTTTGTTTAGATCACCAAATATTTTTAGAACAGTATGAGCATGCATTTATCTATAAAAACCAGTAACATAAAAAATATGGGACATAGTGAGTGTGTCTCTATACCCCCAAACTTAAATTGCACATTGTCCCCAATGTGTGAATAGCATGGAAGGAGCTGACCTGGGAGATGGAGAACTGCTGGCTGGTATAGCTCGTAGCACGCCCCCAAACTTCAACTAGATGCACTCACTCTGTCCTTGAAAAAGAAAGAAAAACAAACATAAAATGGAAAACAAGTAATAATAAACAACTATAGAAAAATAAACTAAGAAATACGAATAATAAAATAAAATAAACTAATAAAAAGGATATGCTTTAGGGTGCCTCCCATGAGCGCTAAGTTTAACATCTTCAGCCAGACGGGGTATTCTCTCAACTTTAGTCTTTTGGCAGGGAGTACTTAAAGTTCACTTCATGTGGCTCAAGTGCTCTTGGTGGTGCTGCACATTCATCATGACTCAATCCTTTCAGTGTATTCAAATGTGATTTCTTCTTATCACCCGGTCTTGGATGCATATGATAGATTTTAGGGAGGTGCATAGCTTCCAAGATATCATCAAGGACAGTTTCTGATGCAGGCTCAATATCCAATCTTTTGAAGCTATGAGTGAGGGCGGCCTCCAATGGATCAGTGTGATGGACCTGAAAAACTTGCTTGACAACACTTTGCATCATACATTCATTAAAACATTCATCATCATTATCATCTTGGTGTAATTTCATTGCATCAAATATCTTAAATTCTATTGTCTCTCCATTTACCATCATACTTACAATACCCTTTTTCACATTAATTATTGTATCAGTAGTTCTCATAAAGGGTCTTCCTAAGATAATGGGTAGATGTAATGGCATAGGGCATTCTTCCATATCTAATACAATGAAGTCAGCAGGCAAAATAAACTCACCTACCTTGACCAGGACATCTTCAAGTATACCTCTAGGTCTTTTGATGCTTCTATCTACCAATTGCAAAGTGATGGAGGTTGGTTGAAGCTCCCCCAAACCTAGCTTTTCAACTACTGTGTATGGCAGCAAATTGACACTTGCTCCTAAATCTAGTAATGCTCACTCAAACAACTGATCACCTATCCTACAGAGAATAGTAAAACTACTCGGATCTTTTAGTTTTGGTGGTAGTTTTCTTAACAATACCGCACTTACCTCTTTCATGTTCTTGAAACTTTCTTTTATTAGTACAACAATATTTTAAAAATTTAGCATAAGCAGGAATTTGTTTAATTGCATCTAATAAGGGAATGTTAATTTCTACAAATGGGACAATTAGCTGAGGAGATGAGTAGCAGAAAGCAAAGGGAGATTCGAACTCAACACCTTGGGGGACATCAACAACTTAAAGCTGTCACGACCCTCAGAAATGGTAAAGTAATAGGGACCAATGAATCTGCAACAGCATCAAAGGTAAGGGAGATGGAGAAGGTGAATGCACCACCCTTCCGGCAGAGGTTAGTAAAACAAAAGAAAGAGAATAAATTACTTGATATTTTTGAAACCTTGCGAAAAGTTGAAATAAACATTCCTTTGTTAGATGCAATTCAATAGATCCCAGCTTATGCTAAATTTATAAAGGAATGTTGCACTCATAAAAGAAAGTTTCAAGAACATGAGACTCTAGCCTTAATTGAAGAGGTAAGTGCTGTGCTATTAAGAAAACTCCCACCTAAACTAAAAGATCCGGGTAGTTTTACTATTCCCTGTAGGATAGGTGATCAGTTATTTGAGCGAGCATTACTAGATTTGGGGGTGGATGTAAATTTGCTACCATATACAGTATTTGAAACCCTAGGATTGGGGGAGCTACAACCTACTTCCATTACCTTGCAATTGGCTGATAGAAGTGTAAAAAGACCTAGGGGTATTCTTGAGGATGTCCTACTAAAAGTAGGTGAGTTCATTCTACCTGCAGATTTCATTATGTTAGATATGAAAGAATGCCCTATGCAATTACTCTTGCCCATCATTTTAGGAAGACCCTTCATGAGAACGGCTGATACAAAAATTTGTGTGAAGAAGGGTATAGTAAGTATAAAGGTAAATGGGGAGAAAATAGAATTCAAAATATTTGATGCATTAAGATTACCTCAAGATGATATGGACTGCTTTAATGAGTGCATGATACATAGTTTTGTTGAGCAAGTTTTTCAGGTCCAGCACGTTGATCCCTTGGAGATTACTCTTACTCATAGCCTTACAACTGTGGATATTGAGCAAGAACCGAAAGATATCACTAATTGCATCATGAAAACTGCGCACCTTCTTGAGGCTTCTCCAAAACATTCAAGTAAGTATGCTCCTCCATTTGAAATTCTCATGACCACTAATACTACTCTTCTTCCTTCTATTGTCCAAGCACCAATTTTGGAATTAAAGCAGCTGCCAGAACATCTAACTTATGCCTATTTGGGAGAGAAGAAAACGTTACTGGTAATTGTGGCTGCTAATTTGAGTATTGGAGAAGAAGACAAATTATTAAGAGTTTTAAGGGAGTATAGATCCGCCATTGGATGGACCATTGCTGACATTAAGGGAATAAGTCCGTCCAAATGCATGCATAATATATACCTTGAGGATGAAGCAAGGCCCACGCGAGATGGTCAAAGAAGACTTAACCCGCACATGAAAGAGGTAGTAAAGGCCGAGATATTGAAACTCTTAGATGTTGGCATTATCTACCTGGTGGGTGTCGAATCCAACAAATAATAAAATTCTCACTCTCAAAAAATACAAATTGTAACAGAGATGCGCAAGGTCGTATCTACAGAGATTGGGTAGATTTATTTTAATGAAAGATAAAGCAGAGAAAAAAGGGAGGTTTTGAAATTTCGAAGTGAAATAAACGAGAAAGCAATTATAATCAACTAAAAACTAAGGAGAAATCAATATCAGGCAAATATCCAACCAAAGGTATAATTTCAGAATTGGTTCAGAGAATTGATCACAGATACAAGGATAAAATCTTCTATTCTTCACTAAATTGGTTATGGTTGTTAACAAGCTCTAACAACATATCTCTCCTTACTTTCTCGATAACCAAAACAAGCTCTTTGATTACTTCCTTTGTTAATAAACAACCCTAAACAAGCTCTTAGGATTTAATCTATCGACAACATTAATAATTAGAGAGACTACCAATTCTAGCCAACAAATACACAAGCTCGATTCATTTAGACTAGGTTATATATCTCCATAATATAAATCGAAAATCTCTCTATAATAAACTTTGTTATTTTACCACTAATATTAGAACAATTAAACAATTACGGATTTAAAGTTCGAAATGACAATTTATTGACCTGATAATTGAACAACAGACCCTTTGCATCAATTAACCAAGACAATAATTTTTAATAAACACAGAAGATATATAAATAGAGAAGAAATAAAAGAGCAATGAAAATTATTTAGATCTCACAATTCTTGAAGAACCAAAACTTCAGTTATCCTTCAGCCGGAAGAAAAGTATTTAGCTACTCATAATTAAAAGAAAACCTAAAGAAAAGAGAAGAGGAATTTGCTGTTCAACAGCCGCGCCTTCTATCCGAGATATCTTTTTCGTTCGGATAGGGTTCTATTTATAATATTATGAATCCGCCGGCTGGTGCTGCAACGCCAACTTCCCAGGGCTGCAGCGCCAGGAACAAATCAGACCCTAGCCAGCGCTGCAGCGCCAACTTCCTGGTGCTGCAACTCCAAGTTTTTGTCCAATCTTTCGCATCTTTCGCAAATTCCAGCGCTGCAGCACCAACTTCCCAGCGCTGCAGCTCCAAGTTTCTGTCCAATCTTCATAAATCTTGCCATTCCAATGCTATTCCAATGCTGCAGCGCCCTTGAACCAGCGCTGCAGCTTTGAGCTTCGACTTTTCTTCACAAATTTCTTGATTTTGGATTCAATTTGATTTAACTCTTCAATCTACTCCATAAAATATGAAACATAATCAGAATCCAAGATTTAAGTATTTATAACCATTAAAACATAAGGAAATATAACAAACATATAGATATTATGAATCCTTATCAAATTCCCCCACACTTAAACAATGCTTGTCCTCAAGCATACAGTAGCTCAAGTTCGTCACATTTTCTCATCATTGTTCCTTCTTCTAACTTTACTCATCCTCTATAATCCAAATTATCATGCCTTAAAGATTTAAATCTAAAGACAAATAAGAAATGAGCAATTTCTTAGTGTAAATTCTTATAAACCACTCCCATGAACAATCACCTCAATGATCTTCTCGAAATCAAAATGCAATAGGATCTAACACCCTCTCATTGGATTCACTCAATACACTCAAAGTGTTTAGGGTATCAATGAACTCTCAAGTCAAAACATAGAAGATCTTTACGATAAGCTTGCCAATATATCACATCAATGGATTGAATTGAATGCAAAGAATCTAAGGGTCTTAAATGGATTGTAACGGGGCTTAGGTAAGGTGTAGTGAGAAGGAATTTTTAGGTACTTTTATCAAAGGAATTATACCAACTTCTCCACACAAAGCACAACTTAATAACGTCAAATGTTTTCTTCAATCAATTCATTTCCAAACAATTAAAATTGCACAACTATTCTCTCTTTTTGGCCGGCTATTTTTTTTTTCTGGCTGCCTATTTTCTCTTTTTTTCTTTCTTTCTTTTTGCAATTCAAGGCACTTGTAACTTGAATCACTTTATTCCCAGCATCTTTCAATCCTTTCAGAGATAATTTGAAGCTTCATGTGAACAAGCTAGTACGATCCTTCAATTAGAGGTTCAAAAGAGGGAAAACGAAAAGAATGGGTTGACATTGCTTATACCATGGTTAACTTCCAACAAAAGGGCCAATGTTCAAAATTGGCTCTCTACAGTAAAAATTAAGGTAGGCTTTTTAAGAAAGCTAAATGGCTCCACCTAAATGCCCTTATTAATTCAATGTATCTAATTCAACAATGTAGTTATTAACTTGCATAACAAAGCAAGTTCTAGAAAAATCAACTATGTATGATGATCACTCAATTAAGAAAATGGAGCATAATATAATATGAATGCTCATTGGCTCAAAAGCGCACAAAAAAGGTCATGTGCATTAGATCCCACACACTTTTCATTCAATCAATCATCAAGAGTAATTAATCACTGTGTAGTAAATAAGAATTCAACCATTCATGCTAATCCCTTATTACGCCTCAATTTATCTCAATAATTCACAATAATCCAGATCATTTAAGACAAGCATCAACATAATCTAGAATTTAGAAGAGAAGGATCACAAACAAGAACTAAAGTATCACTTGGATTTTGAAATTTTTCTTTAAAATGACGCAAAAATTTGATCAAAATGGGGCTAAAAGTGAAGTTCAAAGTAAAATCAAATTCATATGTCAACGACCCTCCCCAACACTTAATCTATACATTATCCTCAATGTATCAAAAATAGATGCTTAAAAACTATAAAAGAACAAGAGTAAGTAGAAAACTCCCTTGAAAATGTTGAGCATCAACCAAGATATCAGTCACGTGCTTGGGGGTGAAGGTAGTGTGAATCCCATGTAAGCAAGGAAAGCTGTCATGTTCCTATCCAATATGGCAAGTGATTTAACAATTTCTTCTGGTTTGTTGCCAAATTCCATGAATCAAAATTTTCCATAAGGCGTGCCCACGGGTTACGAAAATCATCTTCTGCCAAAAAAAATTGGAAAGAAAATCAAATGCACTCTGAAAAATGATAAAAATAAATAAAATAAAAATAATCTAAATAAAAAAAAGGAATAAAATAAAGAAAACAAGGAAAGTAAGACAAAAAGTTGGGTTGCCTCCCAAAAGCGCTAAGTTTTACGTCTTCAGCCAGACACTCTTATTCCCTCCTAGACAAACATAGGTTGAATGCACCAGCTACTGCTTCATTACCAAATTCAGTGCTTGTATGCTTTGGAGAGGCCTCAAGGATGTCATCAGTAGCGTCCGCAAATTTTGGCTTGATATATGCTCTTGTGAAGCCATGGGTAATGCATATTTCAGATGATCTGGTAAGGGTTTCAATTCCAATTTTGGTGCCTGCACAACAAAAGGAAGAAGTTTTGTGTGAGAAAGAGGCAACTCAATGTAAGACACATCATACCTTACAGGTTGAAGTGATTCCAATTCGTAGATTGCATCTTGCAGGTCGGACTCCAACACAAACTTCTTCATGATCTTCTGTAGCCCTTCAAGAGTGAAATGCCTGCTAAGTATAACTTTTAGCTTATCATCATCAATTAGATCAAAGATTCCCTGCGCCAACGGGTCAATAACATCCATAACAAAAACAGAAGACACATCATTAGGGTACCTCATGGCGTCATAAATATTGAATTGAATAATTTCACCATCAAATTCCATTGTGAGTGTACCATCATGCACATCAATTTTTGTCCTTGATGTTTTTAGAAATGACCTTCCTAATAACATTAGTGTTGAATTAGAAGAGTCATCTTCTTCCATGTCAAGAACATAAAAATCAGTAGGAAAGACCAAGCCATTAAGTTGTACTAAGACATCCTCCAAGACTCCTTCAGGATATACATTAGATCTATCAGCAAGTTGAATAATCACACCTGTTTCGTTCAATGGACCAAGATTCAAAGATGAATAAATAGAGAGAGGTATGACATTTATTGAAGCTCCTAGATCTAGCATTGCTTTCTCAATCCTAACATCACCTAGTTTGCAAGGGATAGTAAACATACCTGGGTCATTGCATTTTGAAGGTAATTTTTTTCTAGAGGACGGCTAAAACATTTTCCCCCATACTTATCTTTTCATTACCTTTCAACTTCCTCTTGTTGGTGCAAAACTCCTTGAGAAATTTAGCATATCGAGGCACTTGTTTAATTACATCAAGTAAGGGAATATTTACCTCAACCTTGCGAAAAGTTTCAAGAATTCCCTTCTCCTCCTCTTCTTTCTTTGATTTAGTCAATCTAGTAGGAAAGGGAGGATTTGTCACCAATGCCTTTGGTTGTTCACTATCGAATCCTCTATGCTGGTCAGTTTGAGGTTGAGGAGAAACTACTTCTTTTTCAATTTCTTCTCCACGTGCTGCCTTACTAGGTTCCTTCAACTCCTTCCAGCTTCTCCAGGTAACTGCACTAGCATTTTGTTTTGGGTTAACAACAGTTTGGGAGGGCAATTTACCTTGAGATTCCAATCTGTTCATAGAAGATGCCAGTTGACTCATTTGATTCTCCAGTTTTTGAATGCTTGTTCTTGTCTCCTGTTGAAATTGCTGCGTGTTAGTTGCTAGTGATTTAACAATTTCTTCTAGGGACATACCTGAACTTGTGGAGGTTGGTTGTGGTGGTGGAGCAGGTGGTCTATGCTGAAAATGTTGAAATTGTGGTCTTGCTCCATAGGTGAAATTGGGATGATCCCTCCATCCTGGGTTGTAGGTATTTGAGTAGGGATCATATCTCCTTTGTGGTGGGCCTGCAAATCCTCCAGCTGCATTGGCATGCTCATAGGAATCATCTCGAAGTGTAGGGCACATGTCAATTGGATGACCGATGGTAGCACAAATCCCACAAGCTTTCATTTGCTGTATATTTCCTACAGCTAACTGTTGAACAATAGAAGCTAGGTTGGATATTTGATTTTCAAAGGAAGATATACTTACCTCATTCACCCTTATTGGAGATGTGTCCTGCCTGAATCCAAATTGTTGTTAGTTAGCAGCCATGATGGAGATCAAATCTTTAGTGTCACGAGGAGTTTTGTTCACTATGGCACCTCCACTCTCTGCATCCATCATCTTCCTTTCCATGGATAAGAGCCCTTCGTAGAAATATTGAATGAAGAGCTGTTCAGAAATTCCATGTTATGGTCAACTTGCATAGAGTTGCTTAAATCTTTCCCAATACTCGTGAAGGGTCTCTGTATCTTTCTGTTTTATTCCACATATCTCCTTTCTAATGCCAGTAGCTCGTGATGCAGAGAAAAATTTATCAAGAAATAATCTCACCATCTCCATTCATGTGGTTATAGAGCTAGGGGGCAAATAAAATAACCAATCCTTTGCTTTTTCAGTGAGCGAGAATGGAAAAGCACGTAATTTGATTTGTTCTTCGGTCACTCCTTGCGGTTTCATGCTCGAACACACCACATGGAATTCCTTCAGATACTTGTGAGGATCTTCATTATCAAGACCACGAAAAGTTGGGAGCAAATGGATCAATCTAGATTTTAACTCAAAACTCACTTCCAAAGCTGGATATGTAATGCAAAGTGGCTGTTGATTTACATTTGGTGCAGCCAATTCCCTTAAAGTTCTCTCTTGATTGGCCATTGCTTCTTCTATTTCAGAATCATTAGATGAATCAACCAAGTCAGGTACTAAATTAAATCCAGGGGGTGAGGATAAAGATGCTTGTTTGTCATGCAATTTATCTTCATTCCTCAACTCTCGAGCCGTCTTCCCAATCTCAGGATCGTATTGGAGTTCACCTGCACGAGAAGAACGAAGCATTAAAATAAATCTAATTAAT
Organism: Bretschneidera sinensis; assembly: GCA_023935145.1. NCBI lineage: Eukaryota > Viridiplantae > Streptophyta > Magnoliopsida > Brassicales > Akaniaceae > Bretschneidera > Bretschneidera sinensis. The sequence goes on along the minus strand of CM043699.1, from coordinate 14,925,616 downwards.
CACCAATCCCCGGAAACGGCACCGAAAATTTGGTGGGTTTCGAATCCAACAAATAATAAAATTCTCACTCTCAAAAAATACAAATTGTAATAGTGATGAGCAAGATCATATCCACAGAGATTGGGTAGATTTATTTTAATGAAAGTTAAAGCGGAGAAAAAAGGGGGGTTTTGAAATTTTGAAGTGAAATAAACGAGAAAGCAATTATAATCAACTAAAAACTAAGGAGAAATCAATATCAGGCAAATATCCAACCAAAGGTATAATTTCAGAATTGGTTCAGAGAATTGATCACAGATACAAGGATAAAATCTTCTATTCTTCACTAAATTGGTTATGGTTGTTAACAAGCTCTAACAACCTATCTCTCCTTACTTTCTCGATAACCAAAACAAGCTCTTGATTACTTCCCTTGTTAATAAACAACCCTAAACAAGCTCTTAGGATTTAATCTATCGACAGCATTAATAATTAGAGAGACCACCAATTCTAGCCAACAAATACACAAGCTCGATTCATTTAGACTAGGTTATATATCTCCATAACATAAATCGAAAATCTCTCTATAATCAACTTTGTTATTTTACCATTAATATTAGAACAATTAAACAATTATGAATTTAAAGTTCTAAATGGCAATTTATTGACCTGATAATTGAACAACGGGCCCTTTGCATCAATCAACCAAGAAAATAATTTTTAATAAACACAGAAGATATATAAATAGAGAAGAAATAAAAGAGCAATGAAAATTATTTAGATCTCACAATTCTTGAAGAACCAAAACTTCAATTATCCTTCAGCCGGAAGAAAAGTATTTAGCTACTCATAATTAAAAGAAAACCTAAAGAAAAGAGAAGAGGAATTTTCTGTTCAACAGCCGTGCCTTCTATCCGAGATATCTTTTTCGTTCAGCTAGGGTTCTATTTATAATATTCTGAATCGCCGGCTGGCGCTGCAGCGCCAACTTCCAGGGGCTACAGCGCCAGGAACAAATCAGACCCTAGCCAGCGCTGCAGTGCCAACTTCCCGGTGCTGCAACTCCATGTTTTTGTCCAATCTTCGCATCTTTCGTAAATTCCAGCGCTGCAGCTCCAAGTTGCTGTCAAATCTTCATAAATCTTGCCATTCCAATGCTATTCCAACACTGCAGCGCCCTTGAACCAGCGCTGCAGCTTTGAGCTTCGACTTTTCTTCACCAATTTCTTGATTTTGGATTCAATTCGATTTAACTTTTCAATCTGCTCCATAAAATACGAAACATAATCAGAATCCAAGATTTAAGCATTTATAACCATTAAAACAATAGGGAATATAACAAATATATAGATATTATGAATCCTTATCACTACCCTATTTCTGACAGTAAGTGGGTAAGCCCAGTTCAAGTTGTTCCTAAAAAGAGTGGGATTACAGTAGTGAAGAATAAAAATGAAGAGCTCGTACCCACAAGAAAAACAACTGGTTGGAGAGTATGTGTTGATTATAGAAGATTAAACAAGGTTACTCGAAAAGATCATTTTCCCTTACCATTCATTGATCAAATGTTAGAAAGATTAGCTGGCCACAACTACTATTGCTTTTTGGATGGCTATAATGGATACAACTAGATTGCCATAGCACCTGAAGATCAAGAAAAGACCACCTTCACATGCCCTTTCGGTACATTTGCTTACCGAAGGATGCCATTCGGATTATGCAACGCATTAGCCACTTTTCAAAGATGTATGATGAGCATATTTTCCGATATGGTGGAGAAATACATTGAGGTATTCATAGACGACTTCAGTGTCTTTGGTTCCAATTTTAATGAATGCCTAAGTCATTTGGAAAGTGTCCTAAAGAGATGTGAAGAAAGTAACTTAGTACTGAATTGGGAGAAGTGTCACTTCATGGTTCAACAAGGCATTGTGTTGGGTCACTCTATCTCCAATAGAGGTATTGAGGTAGACAAAGCTAAAATAGACATTATTTCAAAGCTACCTCCCCTTCTCACAATCAAGGGTGTTAGAAGTTTTCTCGGGCATGCCGATTTTTATAGAAGATTCATCAAAGATATCTCTAAGATCTCAAGACCTCTATATGCATTGTTAACTAAAGATACCAAATTCGAGTGGACTGATAACTGCATGACAGCTTTCAGCACCTTGAAGAAAATTCTAACTTCCGCCCCAATAATGATGGCACCAGATTGGAGTCTTCCATTCGAATTAATGTGTTATGCTAGTGATTTTGCCTTGGGAGCTGTACTCAGTCAAAGAATCAATAAGGTACCTCATGCTATTTACTATGCTTCTAGAACTTTAAATGATGCTCAGCTTAACTACTCTACTACTGAAAAAGAATTATTAGTTATTATTTTTGCTTTAGAGAAGTTTAGATCGTATCTGATTGGTTCTAAAGTTATTGTTTACACTGACCATACTATTTCGAGATATCTATTTTCTAAAAAAGATGCAAAGCCTAGGTTAATCAGATGGGTGCTCCTACTACAAGAATTCGATTTGGAAATCAAAGACAAGAAGGGCAGTGAGAATGTGGTTGCAGATCACTTATCAAGACTACCCTATGAGAAGGATTCAAATAAATTGCCTTTAAATGAGAACTTCTCTGATGAGCAATTATTCACCCTAGAGGTAAAACTCCCATGTTATGCTGATATTGTCAATTATCTAATTGCAAAAGTTTTTCCCCCAGGTATGACAACACAAGGAAAAAAGCGGTTAATGTCTATGTCTCGAAATTACCATTGGGACGATCCCTACCTTTTCAAATTCTATCCCGATCAGATCATACAATGGTGTGTCTCGGAAAAGGAGCATTTGAGCTTATTACAACACTGCCACCAGTTTGCTTATGGAGGACATTTTGGGGCCATGAAAACAGCACTTAAGGTACTACAATTCGGTGTTTATTGGCTAAATCTATTTAAGGACGCCTTCACATTTTGCAGCTCATGTGATAGATGCCAACGGACAGGTAACATCTCATCCCGAAATCAAATGCCTCTACAAAATATCCACATAGTAGAACTTTTTGATGTATGGGGTATTGATTTCATGGGCCCCTTCCCTAATTCTTTTGGTAATTTATATATTCTTGTGGGAGTGAATTATGTGTCTAAATGGTTTGAAGCAGTCCCCTCAAAGACTAATGATCACAAAGTGGTGTTAAAGTTTCTACAGGATAACATTTTTACCCGGTTCGGAACACCAAAAGCGATCATCAGTGATGGAGGCAGCCACTTCCATCATCATTCGTTTGCTGAACTCATCAGAAAATATAGAATCACCCATAAAGTTGGCACCCCATACCACCCTCAGACTAGTGGCCAAGTGGAGATAAGTAACCGAGAAATCAAAAGCATCTTGGAGAGAACAGTAAATCCTAGTCAGAAGGACTGATTCTTACGACTCAACGATGCTCTATGGGCATACCGGACAGCTTATAAGACACCAATTGGGATGTCTCCATACCGCCTAGTCTTTGGAAAAGCATGCCATCTACCCGTAGAGCTTGAACATCGAGCATATTGGGCAATTAAACAATTCAACTTTGACATGAAACAAGCAGGTGAGAAAAGAAGGCTACACTTAAATGAGCTAGAAGAGTTGCGGTATGATGCATATAAGAATGCCAAGCTTTACAAGGAAAGGGCAAAGGCCTATCATGACAAACAATTAGTGTGAAAAGAGTTTAATGTAGGACAAAGAGTACTACTCTACAATTCAAGATTGAGGTTGTTCCCTGGCAAATTAAAATCCTGTTGGGCTGGTCCATATGTGGTCACCAAGGTCTTCCCTCATGGAGCTTTGGAAATTCATGACTCACACAACAATCAAACTTTTACATTCAATGGACATCGCATCAAACCTTACCTCGATCTTACAATATCTCATCGAGACGAGGACCTGACACTTCAACCTGTGCACTACATAACTGATCCATAGGCACCTGACCCACCTCAATTCCCAGTTTCTGTCACACATAACGTCAGCACTTAAGGCAGTGAGATCGAGCGCAATACTCCTTGCGATCGAGTGTATTTACACCAGAAGCTACCTTTTGCACCCGGTACCTCCTCGACTGCAACCACTGATGATCAACAGTGAGGAGATACCCCGTTTGGCTGAAGATGTAAAACTTAGCGCTCATGGGAGGCACCCCAAACATATCCTTTTTATTCTAGTACTTTTTGTTTGTTTATAATTATATTTACATGTTTATTATTTATATTTTGTTTTCCGAAATAACGTTTGTGTCCCTTTGTCAGGTACTTAGTGCGTGCATCCAGTTCAAGTTTGGGGGCGTATACAAGCAAGCAAGCAACCTAGTTCTCCATCTCCCAGGTCAGATCTTTCCATACCACACACATTGGGAACAATGTGCATTTTAAGTTTGGGGGTAGTGGGAGATACTAGATACTATCACACACGCACTTGAAACATATGCACACACTAAGTCCAAGTTTTTTTTAGGAAGATAAATGCATGATCAATGGGTAAACAAAAACTTTGGTTGATTTCAAAATTTGATAACACTTCATTAGTAAACTTAAAATCTAGAACACAGAGTCTTGTATTAGGAATTTTACAAAGTTTAATTACCTACCTCAAGGCACCTAAGAATTCACAAGTTTGATCCAAATTTACACGAGCACATTTAGCATGCATTTGTGTGGGGTATTACATATAATTCTTTTGTCTATGTTTTCATAACCTAAACTGTAATCGGATAACTTGTTGAAAAGAACCCTTTGGCATAAAAAAATTAAAGAAAAATGTTCATCATGCAAAAAGTGATTAAAAAGCTTCTAAAATGATCATTAAAAACTTTCCACTGAGTAACTAGGCCTCTTACCTTAGTAAGCATTGAGTGTTCACATCAAAAGGTGGGAATTTCATTTAGAAGCATTAAAACCTGTTAGTTCCGTAGCCTTTTTGACTCGAGTTAGTAAGTCCTTAGGGGTGTCTTTACACCTAGTGCCCTAAAACCATCTGGTTTGGGAGTCATTGGCCAAACACTCGTTACAAAGGTCAAATAGAAAGCTTGATGGAACTCAATATGGCAAAGATAGCATGATAAAAGAAAAAGAAAGAAGAAACAAGTATTATGCCATTTTGTCCCATTTGATAAGAAATTCGATAAAGGTTTGGGCACCAAAACACTATACAATAAAATTATTTGGAAGCCCCATCTTATATGTGCTAAGTCATCACACACAAATCAAACTTGCGATGCCTTAGGCCAGCCTTAGGTGAGTAACATGAGCTTTTGAAAATCCTTTTACAATACAAAAATTTGTTTTTATTTTAAGCTTATGAACAGTTATCATCGTTTTATGCAAAACCTAAAATTTTGAATATCATTAAAATGAATTTATCTTTAAAATTTTGTTCTAACTTAGTCTTTAATTTTATGTTGCTAAGGGACTAGTAATATGTAAGTTTGGGGGTGTGAAGTGCTTAAATATGTGATAAGTGCTTGAATAGTCATATTTAAGCCCCTTAATATACACTTGTTAGACTCTTTACTATCTATTTTAGTAGATTATACTTCACTTTTGTGTTTTGTGTGTTTTTCACAGGACTTAGACAAAAAGATAACAAAATGGAGCTTTTAGAAGCAAAAGCCAAGTTCTACCCTCCAGCAAGGTGCGCTCGAGCACACCTCCCTGATGAGTATAGTGGGAATACCATACTTCACTTTCGTGTTTTGTGACAGGCGGGAATACTCACCACTAGACTACAACGACTCGTGCGCTTGCGAGTAATTTAAAACTCATAACAAGTTTTTAGCCCTTTAATTTACATTTGTTAGCTTAGGAATTTGTTACTTTGAGTTGTTTTCATTGTTTTACAGGTTTACAAGCTTGGAAATAAGTTTCACTAAATTGCCAGAATTGCTCGTGCATATTAGCCATTTTTGAGGATTTAACTGTATTGATTCAGGAAGAACCATGAGATGAGCCATATATGCTTGGAAAATCCCGATGTCTATTTTCTGGGGAATTTTACAGATCAATAAAATGATTTTTCTAGAGAAAGTTATGGCAGTTTTAGTAGACAAAGGTCAAAGAGCAAAAATTGGAATCTGCAGTATCCCACATCGGATTGGAAGCATATTGCACTTGTGATATTTCCCTATATAAGCCCTTCTTCACTTCATCTTTAATGTACAATTCCTGAGCCACTTTAGTGTTTACCGGTGGACGTCCGCTAGCATTCTGGTGGATCTCGAAGGCTTTGTCACCACGAGGGGAAGCGCTGCCTGTCAGCGAGTGGAATTTCTCCCATGTAAAGTTATTTATTTATTTCTTTACATTTAGTTGTTTTAGTTTAAATGTTTAGCACTTTTATTATGAATTGTAGTTTCATAGTTATAAGTGGCTAGACTCTTCAGCTAAGGTTGAAGATGAAGCCCCGCCGTTGTTTGGAGTAGTAGTTCAGATTTGCTTGTACAAGTCTGATAATTTTTAGTATAAATGTTATGTCAATTATTTGAGTTAATCTTATAATTGATTGAGTTTAAATTGTCTGTTGGATATTCCTTGTGTTTCATCTGATGGATACATTGAATGCTTTTCGATTAAATTGGATTTCCTTTGTGATTTGTTGAGAGCGGATACATTGGATGCTTTTGGTTTAGTTGGGATATTCTTTGTTTTTTTGTCTTATAGTTGGATTCATGGAATGTTTTGATAGGCTATATTTTTAGAACATATATGCTTAACTTCGGTGGGGTGGATTTGGAAACCTTAGTGTTTTAATTATTAGTTTTTAAAAATCAATTTAGTTTAATTTTAATTTCTTTTGCAAATTATCATCTGAAATTCGAAACTAGGTTAAGATAGAGTTAGTTTAGATTGAAAATATACTTTCACAACCCAATTCCCTGTGGATTGGACCTCGCACTTGCACAACACTATACTGCAAACGACTCATATGCTTGCGAGTAATTTAAAACTCATAACAAGTTTTTGGCGCCGTTGCTGGGGAGTTGTTTGGTTTGTGAAAATTTTTGATCTGAATTAATTTTATTTTTCTACTAGTTAGTCAAAAAAAAAAAATTTGAGTTGTGTGTTTGCTTTATTCTGTTGTTTCTGCTGGTTAGTATCTCATTGTTTTCTGTTGGTGTATGCTTGGTCGGAGAGCCTTGAACTTAGATTTGACACATTTAGATCCCGACTTAGAAAGAACTCTTAGGAGGCAGAGAAGAGCACTAGTTGTGAGAGAGACTGTTGAGATGGGAGAGAATTTTAATCATCCTGGACATGTAGAGCAACCTAGAGCTTGGAACATGGACTCTACTACATTCCTTAGGGATTTGTTCGCACCCGTTGCGACTAACTCATCATCTTGCATAGTGTTGCCACCAACCAATGCCACACATTTTGACTTGAAACCCCATATCATCCAACTCCTACCCTCATTCCATGGCCTAGATCTTGAAAATCCTTATAGCCATGTAAAGAAGTTCAAAGATATTTGTGCTACATTCAAATTCCAGAACTTCTCTGAGGAGTCAGTCCATCTTCGACTCTTCCCTTTCTCTCTTCATGATAGAGCTAGGGCGTGGTTGGATTCCAACACGTTCGGGTCTATTACATCTTGGGAAAACTTTCTTAGCAAATTTTATCATAAGTTTTTCCTAATGTCTAGAGTGAATGAGTGCCGAAAAGAGATTAGCTCTTTCACTCAGGACGAGGATGAGAAGTTCTCTGAGAGCTGGGAGCGTTTTAAAGAGTTACTGATCAGATGCCCTCCACATGGATATGAGAAGTGGAGACTCGTTCAATTCTTCTACCAAGGGTTGACTCAACCCAACCGTAGCATGATTGAGTCTATGAATGGGGGGGGGCATTCTTGAGTCTGACAGGAGACAAAGCATATATGGCATTGGACAAGTTGTCCAACAACTCACAGCAGTGGGATTTTTCAAGCTGTCGAGATAAGTCCATTCGTGCTCCTTTATCTTTATTATTTCTATCTTTTTACATTACGAATATAATTCTAAAACGAAATTCACCAATCTCTATGGAGATGATCTTGCTTTCACACACTATACTACTAAGTTGACCTTGTGCACTTGCAAGTAAACCAAGTGCAATTATTTGCTTATTTATTTAGGTATATTTTCGTCCAACACTTCCTCATCGGAGGAGATCTCCATCATGAAAGCTAAGGCCTGCTGCTTAGCTTCCTCAAAGTCTCTGAGGTAGAAGTCACCAGCTACTACCTCCACAGTCGATTTGAACTCCTGGGACTTCTTGAAGTCGGCCAAGGCCTTCTTGGCAGTCTCTTTCTTGACCCAGAGTTTCGCTAGCTCCAGTTTAGTGGCATCCCACCTTGACCAAGCCTTCTCCAGTTCCTCCATCAGTAGGGCTTGCCCCCTCTCCAAATGGCCAATCTCCACTGCATTCTTTGCGAGAGACTCCCACAAAGTCCACATGAAGTTGTGACATTCACCCAACTTTTTATCCAAATCAAGGCACCAATGGGAGAAGATACTTGAGGCTATGCTAGACTGAAGAAAGAAACAAGTTAGAACCTTTAGAAGCAGACATGACTAACATGACACCATAAAAAGACCATAAAAGAACGTAGGATACTTGAGAGGCCAAATCCTCAACCATCACAACCAGACTCTCCATAGGTTCCTGGGTCAACCTGGCCATGTCTCAGGGAAGAATTCTTCAGATCAAGTACTTCTGTGCAACGTTCATACTTCCAAAGCACGAGTCTCTAACCTTCACGTACTAGTTCGGCCAGAAGACCTGAGGAGTGTGAGCCTGAATAGGCACAACAACCCTCATGGGAGGAGCAGAAGGGGTAGTGTTTGCTTCATCTTCCACTGAAATAGGAATAGGGGGAGGGGTGCGAGAGCCTTCTACGTTAGTCTTTTTTGCAGAAGACTGACACACTAGTGCTGGAGCCTTCTCGCCTAGCTTCTTTTTTTGGGAAAACTTTGTTGCCCTCCGAGCGGCTTTAAGAGCATCCATGGCAGCAAAATACAACAAAACATTAATAAAAGAAACAGAAAGGAAAAATAAGTGCAGGGGGAAGGACTCGGATAAATTTGTTCATCTGGACCCTAAGGGAAAAGCTCGAGCTTAGCCAACTCGGCATTCTGATAGAAGAGCTCAACTACTATATTCCCTCTAATCTTATCCTGTAGACTATCCATCTGCCTCTTCAAAAGATGGGGTTTTTTTGTTTGACTTAACCAAGTCCAAGTCTGTAGTACTCGTGTTTATAAAATAACGGTAAAGAAGTAATTTTACATTTATTATATTGAATTAAATAATCCATTGATGAAAGATTTAGTATTGATTTGAAATAATACTTGAAAGATAATATTGAAAATTTTGTTGAAAAGAGTTAGAAATTTTTGAAGAAGAAAATACTGAAATTTTTTTGAAATTTGAAGTTGAAATGAAAGAATTTTGAAGAAAAATATTAACTGAAGTCGAGGAAAATAATTAATTGTTTTTTTGAAATAAAATATAAAATATATATTTCTATAATTTTTATAAAATTTTTGGATGGAAGAAAAGATGAAAAATTGATTTTAAAGGATAAATGGTAAAACTATAATTATATAATGGCAAAACAGTAAAATTTAAATGATGGCAGAATTATAAATAACCAATTGAAAATATATAGATTTTATTTTAAAATAATAATAATAAATATAGATATAATGTATTATTTTAAAAAATTGGTCAATGGTGAAGCGGTGAAAAGAAAAAAAAATTTATGGTCTTTGTGAAGCGGTGAAGAGAGCAAAAAAAATATATTTGAAAGCTTTGTAGTCTCTGAACTCAGAGACTTCATTTTTATTGATTACCAAATCCCGTTTGGTTTCTTTCTTTCTTCACTTCAAATTTCTCAGCAAAAAGTTATAAAGAAAATTTTTCCAAAATTAGAGGTAGTACAGTCATTCAAATAAAATAGCAAGATTTCATCATATTTGAGGTAAATTTTCAATAAGACTCATAACTAAATAACTATATTGCTTGAATTAAGTTATGAAATATCAATATTTATGAAAGTTTATGATTAGGTATTGGTGATCAACAATCTCAAGAAATTGCTTAAAGGAGTAGGAAAGGCAATGAGGTAATCCACTGATAGCTTTAAGTGCTACGTGGTGAGTTAGATTTACTTTTAGTAATCAAGACCAATAAAAATATGAATTTATGATATATGAATAAATTGTTGAATGAGAATGATTTAATTATGTATTTTCCGTTAAGTATGATAATTGATTGATTTATTGATTAGAGATTAAATAATATGTTGAATATTAATTATATAAGAATTTATATTTTAAAAAGGATGGATTAATGAAAAATATACTAACAAATTATATGAAAATTTTGAAAATATGATTAAAAAATTGATTTGATATATGATGAGACAATTTAATAAATATGATATAAATAATAATTTTGAGAAAGAGCTAGATAGTTGAATTGAATGCTTTGATGTATGCTTGCTTGCATATTATTGATCATATGCATTAAAAGGGAAGACCAAGAAGGTAATTGGTTTGGTTGAGAAGACCAAGAAGACAGCTGGTCTGGTTGAGAAGACCTTGAAGGCAGTTGGTTTGGCTGAGAAGACCAGGAAGGTAGTTGGTCTGGCTGAAACATGTCGACATGTGGAAAGACGTTCCCAGATGATAATATGAAATGATCTGACAAGAAAGAAAGAAAGAAAATTTAAATTCATGCATTATGTTTTTTTTTAAATATTTAATATTAGTGCCTGATATGCTAAAGAATCAGTTTTGAGTATTAAATGATTGATAGATAGATGAGTCTCACAATGAGACAATTTTCATGATAGATAAATAGAAATGATGATATAATAAAGAATTATATTATTGATTGTTTATATGATGTGAACTTTATGATGATATTGAATTGAAAATATTAAATTGATAAAATGTATAAGATATATGTATTGAAAGAGGATAGTTTGATAATCTAATTATTAAGAGAAATTGATAAATGATTGAATTAGAATGTGAGAAGAGATAGATGGTTAATTATGTTGATTTAACAATGAATGGATATAACTAGAAGTATACAAATCGAGTACTTCTAGTAAATTTAATTCACTGAGCTTGTGAAGCTCACTCCTCATTATTAAATAATTTTAGGTAGCAAGCAGGACATATAGATTCGTGAGTGGAGATTCAGACTGAGTTATTATCTGTAAGTCTCATGGTCCACATCCTCAAACAAATGGAAAGAAAAAAAGATTTTTTGTTGTAAATATTCATGCATAATATGTTGTATATATTGTTTCAGGTTGGATATTAATAATGTAACTCCCCTGCTGAGGGTTGAGGATTGATGTATGTATATATTTTCAGTCGATGTATGTTTTATATTGTTGTATATATGTGTTGTGCTGAGATTTCAAAACATGACCACATCGTCTCGGGGATGGCCAACTCGAGATGGGTCGTTACAATTTTGGTATAAGAGGATTATGTTTTATGATTCTTTAGACTGCATAAAAATTTAAAGAAGTGAAAGATTTAAATAAACTATATTTTAATGCAGAGTCTAAGGATGACACGTGGACGTGCTAGAGCTAGAGGTAGAGTACTGAACCAGAGAGAACGTGGTAGACCCCCAATATTTAGAAGAACTGAAGCAGAGTAGGAGTTCGAGTATGTGGTTCATACAAGGGAACATATAGCTAGTAAAACTAGTACTAGTAGATGTTGGAGAGAATATGATATTAGTAGAGGTGAACTGAGAGAAGTTCTTGATCGTGCTATAGAGAAAATGAATGCAGCGGAAGAATGAGCTGATAATTTACATAGGAGACTAGAGGAAAAAGGGCAGAACAGAGCCTGATGTGGTGAAACAAGAGGCTTATGAGGGAGAAGGTGTGTTTGCACATGAGATGCAAGGGCATTGTTTTGTGAGATTTATTAAATTTAAACCCAAGTCTTTAAGAAGATCTGTAAATCCTATTGAAGCTGAGCAATGGATTAAACATGTTGAGAAATATTTTGAAGTTTTACCAGTGACAGATAGACATAAGGTTTCTTTTGCTTCATTTAACCTAGAAGGTGAGGCTTCCCAATGGTGGGAGGATATTCTGCCTAGATTGAGTACATAGGTAGATCAACCCTTAATTTGGCGTAAGTTTAAGGATGTGTTCTTTGCGTATTTTTTAGATATGTTTCGAGCATAACAGGAGAGAGATTTTATTCATTTAAGGCAAAATAATTTATTTGTGGCTGAGTATGATAGTAGATTTATAGCTCTGTTGAGGTTTGTACTTGAGTTAGTAAATACAGAGGAGAGAAAATGTAAGAGATTTTTAGATGGGTTACACTATGAAATTCGAACTAAACTCTCTTATATGAGTATTGGGATTATACTATAATGGTGGATAAAACATTACAGATTGAGAAGGATGTGATGAAGTTTAGATGTAGGACGGATTGGTTGAAGAGGTCTAGATTTGAGGGACCCAGATGTGGTAGTAGTATAAGTGTATAGGGTGGAAGACCATCCCAAATGAAGCGTTCCTTATCATAGGGAACTGTAATGCAGAGTCAGAGGCAATCAAGATTTGTTGCTTCTGTAGCTCAAAGTAATATTGGTGGGACCCCAAAATTTGAGAGACAGGATATGGGAATTGGAAGTCATGGTAGAGGAGTAAGTATTCCACCAAGAGGAAGTGGTAATATGATGTATGATCAAGAAACAAGAGTTTGCTGTAGATGTAATTAGATAGGGCATCTATCTCAGAATTGTACTACTCTGATGTGCTTTGTATATGTTAAGGGAGGATATATTAGTGTAGATTGTCCAGTAGGGAAATCCGTTGAGATAAATGCTGGAGGTGTTGGGAGAAAATAGGTTGAGAAATGTGGTGGATTGATTACGCCCAAAACATATGCGGTTGTTGTAGCACAGCTTTGGGGGGTCGATTCCACAGGGAAACAAGTTTAACTATAAAGAGAGATGTAAACTTTAATATGAGACGATATAATAAGTAAAGAATATGGAATTGATGATGAAGTAATTGTGTAGGTTTGCGAAATATAATAGAGAGGCAACAAGGATCTGGGAATCCTCCCTGGGTTCGTTGTCCTAATCCTAACTTGATTCAGTTGCTTTTATCTCGATTGCATGTTTCACATCCCAAACATGCAATCAGCAAATATTCAATGAGAACATGTGTAAACCCTAATATGATTGTAATGAAATACTTCTTATTTTCGATTCATGCATGTATGATCTATCTTATAGGTTTATCAAGAAACGACAATATATCTTTGTTAACAATATTGCAGTAATGGACAAACCTAAAGGCTAGACTTACCAGACTCAATTATACCCAATAATCTTGACATAAGAGAAGCATGACTAAAGTTATATCAAGGAAAAGATACAATCACCGAAGTAGATAAAATCTTATAATTAGATAAAGAAGTAAATCATGACAATGTTTGACAATAAATTCTTATTACAACTGAACCAAATAAGGATAGATAGGAACAACTACACCTAGGGATTCATCCCTTCTCCTTGCTTGGAAGATAGTTAGCCATGGTGTTCATGGCTAAACTCTTTTGTGGATGAGAGTTGTTGTCTTCAACTTCTGGGTCTTTTTTCACAGCCAATATCCCTTCTCTTAAACCCTAAGTGTCTTATTTATAGTACAAAAGACCAAGGGTATTCTTGGGTTTAATCTAGTGTTTAAAAACCCTAATTAAAGTCTAACTCGGAGATGTAAATACGTGTGTGCGCTGCGGTGATGCTGGGGAGCACCGCAGCGCTAGGTATAAGCTGGAATGGGCGACCTTCTGGGCGCCATGGTGCTGTTGAGGAGCACCGTAGTGCTGGCTGGTAGTTCATAATATGCATGTTTCTGGGCACCGTGGTGCTGCTGAGGAGCACCGCGATGCTGGCCTTTTTGCTGATAATCTTCATGCTTTGCCTATCCGTAGCCATTCTTCTGCTTCATCGTGCATGGATCCTTGGTGCTTTTAAACAATGATCGTTTCTTCTCTTCTTTGGACTCAAAACACCTGAAAATTTACTTGAATACGTTAGTAGTCCAATGATATTACTTAAGAGTTTCAACACATAAGAGTGCAATAAAGACCTTGAAGAATCATAAAATGCTAACAATTAAACATCTTTGAGGTGCATTTTATGGCTCTTATCACAACCCCCAACTAGCTTATTGCTAGTCTCTAGCAATTCAAGCGGAAACAAGAGATGAGTTCCATGGTGGGAATCATAAACAAAGTAAAGCACTACTAGTGTTAACCAAGAGTAATTCACTTTTGTCTCAAATATTACACACAACATACAGCACAAAGAATCATTAAATTTCACCTAAATCCAAAAGTAATCCAAACATCAATCTTAAAATCGTTATTGACTCTTAACATCCATCTTACCACAATCCATTAATCCGAACACCTGGATGATTTTATGCATAACAATCATGAATACAAGTCTTGGCCTCTAAAACATAAATTGCGTGACATCAATCACAAAAACAAGCTCATAGGCTCACTTTTCGAATCACTCTTCACTATTGTAGAAAAATCACACCACATTGGATTAATAGGTCTTTACTAAGCTTGTAACGTTAGGCTAAGGTAAAGGTTAAGAAAGAATGGGAAGGATTTAACAAGTAAAAGAAATTAATCTCTTAGTTTTGAACACAACTCTTTAAGCACTGGATAATCTTACTTCAATACCCAAATCTTCCAACCATTTTTCGATCATTTATTTCAATAAATCACCATTTTTTTCTTTCTTTGTTCTTTCTTTGCCATGATTCACTTCTTTTTTATTTTTGGCACATAAGACCATTCACCTCCTTTTTCATCAATTTTTTTTTTCTTTTCCACAACCCCCAACTTATCTCTTTTCATGTATTTGGGCTATGGTAGAAATATTTTTTTTTCTCATACTTTCATCCTTACTCCTCTTGAGTGCTTCTCAACAAATGTGTATAACTAAGTTCTTTTAAAAGGAAGGTAAGGATAAAATATTTTAGGCTCATAAAGGTGAATAAATGGCTATTGAAAGAAACAAGGCTCAAATTTTTTTTTCAAGAAAAAGGTTTAAATGGGTGACTAGTGATAAATATAGCAATGATACGTTTGGAAGGCTTAAACAGTTCAAAAATGGCCTATATCATATCCTAAGTAGTGTGCATCCTAGGAATTTGCCTCAAGTGATTATCAAATAAGTTCTAGAGCTTGTTGAGACCGCAAAATTATTCACAAAGCAATCACACATAAAACTTCTCTAAATTCTTTAGATTAATCATACAATCTTACCACAAACTAGAGTCTCTAACCAAGTCAAGATTGATACTTAAATTAATTTCAAACCGAAGCAAGATTTAACTTCTTCTAGATGCTATATGTTATCTCAATTAAGCTTATATCATTGATATGTGAATTACATCCAAGGCAAACACAAATCATGCTTAAAACAAAAGGTAAGGGAAGGTAACACCGAACAATTTAAAGAAATATGTTTCCTCCACCCCCAACTTAAAACTAGCATTGTCCTCAATGTTTAAAGAGAAAGTAAAGAAAACTCCCTTTTTGTAAACACGAATGCACATGTGCTGGAAAATGTGTACTACTGAGTGAAGTGCTTGCCATTCCTCTTGCTGAAATTCCAATCTACAACATAGAACAAGACAACAAAGAGAAAACAACTTTGGCGTACCCTTAAGATTCCACCATATGTTAGGTTAGTACAGGAAATAAATGAAAAATAAACAAAATAAACAAACAAAATAAAGGACCGAAAACTAATCCTCTAAATTCTCATCATCCTCTTCACTCTCCTTATTTTCTTCATTCTCCTCACCTTCCTCAGGAGTGGGATCAAAAAATGAACCCGGATAGGGTGGCATAGTAGGGAAGTGATCCATATTACAACCAGAAGCGGAAGCAAGGTGGTGGCACATCTGACCAAAAGAAGAGTAGACCCCGGCTTGATAATCGGCCTGTTGAGCCAAGAATCTGTTTTGCCAAGCCAATATTTTGTCTTGATGATCTAACCTATCAAGCAACAATTTCTGATGCTCGTCAAAACGACTCTCTAGACGCTCAAAGCACTCGACAATAGTGAGAGGCCTAGAGGAAGAAGGACGGTCAGCAGAGGCTACTCCCTCTCCCGGAATGGGCAGCTTTGAGGGTTGAATCTGTGCTAGCAAGCTATCATCAATGGATCTTTTGGGTTCCTGGGCCTCTTCATCAGGGCTGTATTGGACTCCGGCTCAGATGCACAATTGGGTTATCAAAGAAGAAAAATATAATCCGAGCTTTTGTCTAATAGTGTGGTTGATTGAATCATGTATGACTTGGCCGACATCAATAGTCACTCCCATTAAAATTGCATAGACTAACACAACTCGCTCAACAGTTAAGGCACTATAATGTAAAACAGGCATCATCCGCTGACATATAAAATATTGCCAAGCCCTAGCAGTGAAATTGAGAGAAGTACCAGGCAAAGTGACAGGGAGATCACCCGTCATTTTCCATGTAGTGCCCGGAATACAAAAGGTATGGCAAATCTCATCATAATTGATGGTAGACACATATAAGCTATACTCACTATGCCTAATGTCAGGTAATCCATAGAAATTATTAATGGATGTGCTACTAAAAGAGACTAGTCGTCCTCTCACTCTTACTTCACCATTCCTATGCTCGGGTGCATTGGCATAAAATTCTCTAACCAAATTTGGGAGGGATTGAGAGGGTTGTTGTGTAAATGTGCCCCAATTCCTATCTAGAATCATTCTAAATAAGGTCGGATTTCCCCTCTCGGTGATGTTGAATCCTCTTTTGGGAATAGGTTTTCGACTTTGCAACATACTAATATATCTCTCACTCGCTGTAAAACTCACAAATTTGGTCTCATCATATTCTTGCTGTGGTCTCCCCTTAGGTCTCTTGGTCTTAGGTGCCATGGAAACAAATATTTTAAAATAATAGATTTAAGACAAAGTATAATCACTAATTAGCACAAATGCACAATAAAATGGAAGAAAATGGTCTTACTTGATATCCATGGTGGAGAGAAGAAAGACTATCTACCTTTTTGAGTGTTCTTGATGATCCCAATGGTCTTCTTATAACCAAGTTTTTGAAGGAGAATGCTAGCAAAATCAGCAACAAAAGTGAGCAATTGAGTAAGAAATGATGGTACAACAAGAAATTTTGAGTTCAAGTGAGTGTGCAACTGGAGAGAGGAGGGAGTATGCTGCTGGTTTTGTGAAAGAAAAAATGAGGAAGAAGGGTGTAAAATAGCTTTTATAGTGCAAATTTAGGGTTAGGTTGTGCTGGGCTCGGGCTAGCGCCATGTAGTGTGCTGCGGTGCTGGGCCTGGCGTTGTTGAGCCTGGTACTGGGCACCGCGTTGCTAGGCCTGGCGCTTGCTGGGCTTGGTACTGGGCATCGCAGTGCTGGATCTGGCGCTGCGGTGCTGGGCCTGGCGCTTGGTGCCCAAAAATTATGGTTTTCCAAAAGAGAAATAAAGTAAAGTTAAAAAACATAAATCTTAGAAATTAAATTAAACTTAACTAAAAAAAAAGAAAAACTAACAATTGAGATTGAATAAAATGTAATTAAAAACAAAATAAACAAATCAAAAGAAAAATAAATGAAAACGTACATGTGTGGTAAAGTTTAAGGGAAATAGACCGGATCCATAAGTGGAATGTCTTCCACCTCCGGATTTGGCCTATTGATTAAGATCTTAAGGCGTTGACCATACACTGTAAAAATTCAACCGTCCTTAATGTCCTCAATTTCCACCGCTCCATTTTCGAAAACATGTTTTACTATAAAAGGACCGGTCCATCTTGACCGAAGTTTCCTTGGATGCTTATGGAGTCTATAATCGTATAAGAATACTCGATCATTAGGTCTAAATGTTTTCCTTAAAATGTTTTTACCATGGAATGCTTTCATCTTGGTATTATAGATTCTAGAATTCTCATAAGCATTGTTTCGTAATTCCTCTAACTCGGTCAGTTGATACTTCCTAAGTTTACCCGCCTCTCTTATGCCAAAATTAAAAGACTTGATGGCCCAATAAGCTCTATGCTCGAGCTCCATGGGTAAGTGGCAAGGCTTTCCAAAAAAAAAACCTATAAGGTGACATGTCTAAGGGTGTTTTAAAAGTAGTACGGTATGCCCAGAGTGCATCAACAAGTCTTAAAGACAAATCCTTACGATCCGGGTTAACCGTTTTTTCTAAAATTTGTTTAATTTCCCTATTAGCAAGCTCTACTTGTCCACTAGTTTGAGGATGATAGGCAGTAGAAATTTTATGTAACACCCCATATTTTCGCATTAAAGCTTTAAGAGAACGGTTGCAAAAATATGTACCTCGATAACTAATTATAGCACATGGTGTACCAAATCGAGATAACACATTTTCTTTAAGAAATTTGATTACCGTTCTATTATCATTGCTTCGGCAGGCTGCTGCTTCTACCCACTTAGATACATAATCTATTGCCACAATGATATATTGGTATTCAAAGGAAGGAGAAAAGGGTCCCATAAAATCGATGCCCCATCAATCAAAAACTTCAATTACTAGAATAGGGTTTAAGGGCATCATATTTTGACGTGACACAGCTCCTAACTTTTGACACCTTTCACATGAGCGACAGTAGATGTTAGTATCTTTAAACAAGGAAGGCCAATAAAATCCACACTACAAAATTTTTGCAGCCGTTTTTTTCATTGAAAAGTGGCCTCCACAAGCTTGGGAGTGACAAAATTCTAAGACACTTGCAATCTCTTCATTAGGGATGCAACGCCTTAGAATTTGGTCAGGGCAATACTTGAAAAGATAGGGGTCATCCCAATAGAAATTACATACCTCGGATAAGAATTTCCTCTTGTCTTGAGCGCTCCAATCCATTGGTATCTCACCTGTAGCCAAATAATTTACGATGTGAGCAAACCATGGTAGAGAAGAAATGGATAATAATTGCTCATCAGGAAAATCATCCTTGATTGGCATTTCATCACAAGTTTCTTTAAAAGTAAGTCTCAAAAGATGATCAGCCACTACATTCTCCACTCCTTTTTTTGTTTTTAATGGTGATGTCAAATTCTTGTAGGAGGAGGATCCATTGTATTAGTTGTGCTTTAGCATATTTCTTTGTGAGACTTGAGAGCTGCATGATCAGTAAAAATAAGCACGAAATTTATCTAAAGCAAATACTACAGTTAGTAATTCTTTTTCAGTTGTAGAGTAATTCATTTGAGCACTATTTAAAGTTTTACTAGTATAGTAAATGACAAATGGTTTTCCCTCTCTTCACTATCCAAGAACAACACCTACAGCGTAGTCACTACCATCACACATGATTTCAAAAGGGAAGGTCCAATCCGGTGACTGCATTATAGGTTCAAAAGTAAGCTTGCCGATCAGCATTTGGAACACTTCTTGATAAGCTTCACTCCATTCAAGGGGAGTGTCTTTAACTAAGAGAGCACATAGTGGTCTAGATATGCTTGAAAAATTTTGTATGAACCTCCTATAAAAACCAGCATGACTGAGGAAGGACCTTACATCCTTTATTGTCTTAGGTGTAGGCAATTGAGAGATTAATTCAATCTTAGATTGATCGACCTCTATTCCTTTAGAAGAGACAATATGCCCTAAGACAATGTCAGATGGTACCATGAAATGGCATTTTTCCCAATTTAAAACCAATTCTTTTTCCTCACAGCGAATTAATACTCTTTCTAAATTCATTAAGCATGCTTCAAATGAAGATCTGAAAACAGTTAGGTCATCCATAAAAACCTCCATGCAACTTTCAGCCATGTCACTAAAAATACTCATCATGCAGCATTGAAAAGTAGCAGGGGCATTACATAATCCAAATGGCATTCTGTGAAAAGCATAGGTGCCAAAAGGACAAGTAAAAGTGGTATTTTCTTGGTCTTCTAATGCAATTTCTATTTGATAATAACCAGAATAACTATCTAGAAAACGGTAAAAGGGATGACCAGCTACAAGCTCAAGAATTTGACCAAATAAAAGGGAGTGGGAAGTGGTCTTTCTGGGTGGCAGCATTTAATTTTCTGTAATCGATGCACATACGCCACCTGGTCACAAGTTTGGTAGGGACTAGCTCTCCTAGGTCATTCTTTACTACTGTGACTCCGGACTTTTTAGGGACAACTTGTGTAGGACTTACCCATTTACTATCAGCTATAGGATATATAATACCCGTATCTAACAGTTTCAGCACTTCATTTTTCACTACTTCTTTCATAGTGGGGTTAAGCCTACGTTGAGGGTCTTTACGAGGACTAGCTTCTTCATCAAAATTTATTTTATGGGAGCAGATTAAGGAACTAATTCCCTTTAAATCAGCCATGCTCTATCCTAGGGCTGATTTGTGTGCATTCAAAGTTTGAAGTAGTTTCTCACCTTGAGTCTCAGATAATTCAGAAGAAATAATAATAGGAAAGGTATCACTTGGACCGAGAAAAACATGCTTTAAGCCCTAAGGTAGCGGCTTTAGTTCAATCTTAGGTGCTTCCATACTTGAGGGAACTTGTGTCTTGCTCCTTTCGGGCAGCAACTCAAACCTTGGTTGCCATGCTCGATTGCTATAATCCTGAGATTTGTCAAAAACAGCACAAATATTAATCATATCAGTTTTATCATCAAATAAATCTATCTCAGAATTAACAAGAAAACTCTTAAGAGGATCATAATTATGAGTTAAAGAGACTCCCTCATTGATGAGTGACTCAATCATGTAAAGCTGGTGGTTTTCGTCCTCTTCTTCGGGCTGCTTTGCAACATTGAAAATATTCACTTCAAGTGTCATGTTGCCAAAAGACAGTTTCATGAGTCCATTCCTATAATTTATTAGAGCAGTTGCAGTAGTAAGGAAAGGTTTACCCAAAATCAAAGGGATTTTAGAGTTAGTGTCAACAGTAGAAGTAGTATCAAGAATTAAGAAATCAACAGGATAGTAAAATTTATCAATGTGAATCAAGACATCCTCTGCCACACCCCGGGGTACTTTGACTGAATAGTCAGCCAATTACAATACCATGCCGATCAGTTTGATTTCTCCTAACCCCAGCTGTAAGTAGATGAAGAATGACATTAGGTTTACACTAACTCCTAAATCTAGTAAGGCTTGTCCAATCTCATGATTTTCAATGCTGCAAGTAATAGTAGAACAGCCCGGATCTTTGTATTTTGGGGGAATTCTTTGCTCAATTAATGCACTAACTTGCTCAGTTAGGAATGCTATTTTCTTGACATGGTGTTTCTTCTTAATGGTGCATAAATCCTTGAGAACTTTTGCATAGGTAAGAACTTGTTTAATCATATACAAAAGAGGAAGATTAAGTTTCACTTGCCTTAAGTTCTCAAGGATTTCATTATTTATTTCTAGATTTTTTTTTGGATTTTAAGACTTGGGGGAGTGGTGCCTTAACAGGATTTTTGGTCACTTTAAGGTCTTTAAGCAACTCGCTTCACTATTAGTTTGACCCTTTTTCACATCCTCAGATTTATTCATTGGTGGGATGTGTAGTAACTTACCACTTCGGGTCACAATTGCATTTACATCTTTCAAATTTTCTTGTGCCATATATTGACCGTGAGGTATGGACTGAGCTTGGGAAGGAAACTTACCTCGCTCAGTCACATTTAAAGAGCCCATTAATTTAGACACTTGACTTTCTTATTTCTTTGTTCTCCTCAACCACTTGTGTAATTAATGCCTCACACTTATGGTTTGTTTTACCTTGTGCTTCTATGAAAGCATGTAAGGTGTTTTCTAGAGAGTTCCTAGAGGATGAAGGTGCATGATAAGGTGCTGGGTATGATCTAGGGGGTTGTGCATGCTGCTGGTTTTCATATTTTCAGCTGAAGTTGGGATGATTTCGCCACCCCGGATTGTAAGTGTTAGAGAAGGGTGCTTGAGGCTTCTTGTACATGCTTAAGGCATTACATTGTTCTTCGTACAGCCCTCTCATGTCAACAAATGTGGGGCAATCTTGAGCAGGATGATCAATCCCACCACACGCAAAACATGTTTCTAAAGGTTCGGCTTGATTAACCATGTGTGTTGGTTTTTTAGTTTTCAGTGCCTCTAACTCCCTAGTAAGCATCTCGACCTTGGCCTTAAGATTATCCTCTTCCCTGAGATGGTAGATTCCTCTACCACTAGGGTTTCCTATAGGTCGTGACCTATTTGTGCTTTCAGTAGCACTAGGTCCAGTCAATGTGTAAGCTTTTTCAGTAAGCTCATTGAGGTACTCAAAAGCCTCATCAGGGTCTTTTTGCAGAAATTCACCATTACACATCATCTCGATAAATTGACGCTCTCTATAGGTAAAACCCTCATAAAAATAGCTCAATAAGTGCCAATTTTCATACCTATGATGTGGACAC